>CM051032.1:61940636-63140636 GCA_027627225.1 Congeria kusceri
ACAATTAGCACATGCATCATTTATAAGTAGATTATGCCAATTTGTATAACTTACCTTTTCGTTGATCGTCAGTCTAGCGTATCCATAATTATTCTTATTCTTTTATATTTCCATACAAGTATAATAATAAAGAAGTACGATTTAAAATAGAAAACTCCCATCACTTTTTAAACAGATCACAATCGCATGTTTGGTAGTTAATCCTCTTAGTTGTTTATGTTGCTCATTTATATTAATTTTTTATAACCGATTGTTATTCAACCGTTGCATATTTCACTTTCAACTATATTCAAGATGTCAGTTTTCACAGTCGATGTGTCATCATGCCTTGAATGAATGGCAGTTTGTATACGACCCCTTATTATGTCATGTGACAAACAGGATGTTGTTTTGAAAATTGGATACCTTTCTGACAAATATGCGAGAATGCTTTCACAGTTTGCTAAGTGTAAGGACTATAATTATTAGCATCTACAAAAGAAATATCTTCGTGCAGTGAAAGTTTATGAATGTGAAGTATTTATGTGTCTTTTTCAATTTGTCATGCACTGTAACTAAAAAACATATCCATTTCATGATGTTTCACATAGAAAAAGCATATGCATGTGATATGCTAACGCACATACATGCCGACAATTTATGTATTGTTTTATTTTTACGCGTTACTTTACTTTTCAAAAAATACGTGCATGCTGCAGATTATCATAATATTGCTTACAATATATGTTTTGACTAAGTATACAACAAAACGCTGCATTTTTTAAATTTCTTACTGTTCGCTTATAAAGATAGTTAAATTTAGATTGCCAATGCATATGGCTGAACTAGTGCAACAAATCAGTTTACGTCTAAGTCAAGTATAATTATGATTCGTAAACCTATCAACCAATCAGAAATCAGGATTTGCCATGCCCACAACTTGTCAAACATTCATATTACTTTTGACACGTTATTGTGTAGGAATACACAGGATATTGTCATCGTTGTTTGTCGGGGCCATAAAGTTTATGATCTCGGTCTTGGTGACAGCAGGAAGCTCAGACAACTAAGGATCCATTTCCATTGATCTCAAAGATAAAATATTTTGATCATTTGTCGAGTACTGATAAGTTGATAACACTAAGTGGTGCTAAGTAAACGATCCCTATAGCAGATGTCTAAGATGAAGATAGTAAGGACTATATGTGGTCTATTGTCATCAAATGTTGCCAAATACTTACATTAGAATATGTTTTTATAACCTTGATTTATCTGACACATCCGACTTAATATAAATTATGTCTTAGGTTATTGTAACGTAATGAAATACCGCGAGTTTTGAAGTAATTAGTACAGTCTATATATAAAACAATTAACGCGTTGGGAAGAATATACGTCACTTCCGGTTTGAAACAAAATGGCGTATCGATAGAAATATGCGCAAAATCATGTTGTCTTTTATGCTATACTCGCTTATAAAAGCGTTATTTATGAACACTGATACTAGAAGTGGATTTGTTATGGCTAAAACTATGTTTCTAAAGAACAAATAACATTTGTTAGAAGCTTGGCCTTTCACCTTTAAATCTTATATTTCCACTGTTCCAACTGTTAAATATCAAATGTCATATTACCAATAACATTGTATATTTCACAGAAAAACTTATACTAACGCTATATAACAGCTATACCTGCATTTCTTATAAGAAATACACGGTTTGTGCTCATCATATTGAACACAAGATTTATAAACCACATGTGAACAGTATAGTTTTGCTAGCTATTGCGAACGAGCAGTCATCCTAATTATGATTTCACTGTGACTACAATAGCTCTGATTGTGATGGTGAATGTACGAACTATGATCAATGGTATATTTTGAAAACAGTCGACCTGACACCCATGAGCAAGAATAATTAAAAAAAGAATTTCCTATATTTATCTTATTTATAAATATTAATATTTAGCTTAGCTAGTTCATTTTACGGAGTAGTATGTGTTAATTGGTGTCCATCTGTATTATTAGAGATGTGTTGCAATAGACCGATCCGAGTTTTGCCTCGAATAGTTTAAACTCCACCCCAGCTATTATTAAAGAATTAATTTCCATCATCGAAAATCACAAACATAACCATGAGCTTATTGGAATATCACAACCATTATGCACGTGCTCTTTTGTATGAAATAGTTTAACCGCTAAACACGTTATATCTTTGCGCGATGATTGGACAATATTGCAGATTAATTTGAATATGATTGACATTGTGGAAGCGTCTATTATATATAGAATTAACAAATTAACACAATGCCAACACGGCAACTCGTACCTGCATCGTAACCGATTTGTAAACTATGCATGTATACGTGTCAATGATAGTTTAATTATGTTCGAACGATGCTTTACTTATTGATGACGTCCTTGTAATAATTAAAGCTTAAAGGCCTAGTTTAAGGAATGTCTGGCATCTCCATGGGGTATTCCACTCTGTGTATTGGTCCACCACGAAATCTCTCATTACCTGCAGTCATCTCTCTCAGCTAACTGAGCAATTGCTGAGTGCACTGTTTCAATTGCAGCAGTGTAATTATCTCAGCTGATAGCGGTCATTACACTGTGTCGACACTGTGACCACAGCAGGGTGCCAATACACAGGGGTACAATATCCCTGAGTTGGGGTGAGGGTCGAATAAAGAATGATCAAACTAGGCCTTTAAGTATAGTGGCATACGTCTGCATTAGATAACCAGATACTTTTTCCGAACATTTATTCACTAATTTTCAAGAAAAGTTGTTAACTTTTCATGACCAATTTACACAGTTTTCATGAAAGCTGTTTTGCCCACTTCACTTACGTACACCTTTGTTAATGGAAATATTCAAATTAGTGCCTTAAACTACATGCGATAACTATTTCAATAGCGTACTATTTTTGCGAAAGGCTTAATATTTCAGGTTTGGAAATGTTCATGAAATACACATAATTAGTCTGCATAAAAGTTTAACTTTTCACGAAAATGTAAATTATTTCGGGATAAATGATGATATTTCTAGAAAAAATATATAATTATCTTATGCAGTATAGTAATCGACACATGTGCTTTTGATCTCTGTTTGTTACTTCATTTTCATTTTTAAGATTACTGTGTGGTTGAATAAAACAATATAAAAAGCATCATTAAATCAACTTTATTTGCCATTATTGCATCATGAAATCTTATCAATATCATCACAATAATCTTCAGTTTAAGCAAATTCACCTTAGTTATTAATCTTCGCCGTTTAATGACCAACATTGGCTTGCCCTATGAACCTGCACATTTGAATATGAAGTAAGTCGTGTGAATACATATACCTATGAAAGCATTTGCGCTCTTTTGAACTGGAAGGGAACATAATAACCTTTGCTTTTGCACCCGCTCAACAGTCCAATGAAGTTGTATATGACTGTGGCCTTTAAAGTATTCGACAGCTGCATACATGTTTTGGGTGATATGTATTCATGTTTTTTTTTCAAAGCGTACACAATTTAATACTTATAATGTAACAACACACTGCAGTGGAGTCAGTGTACCACACTAGTTAAATTTAAGCGCCGTTAGATGTTATTACAGGGTTGCAACATCAAATACATCCATCATATTGTAACAAAAAGTGATGGAGATCATTTTGAATAGATACACGTTAGTATTCCAACCCTTTAGGTTTTAATCGGACTTCACTGCGTTACCGCATAATGGGGGTTTAAAAGGCAGTGTATTTAGAATTCTCACGGTGTGATGACTCTGCACGCTGAATTGATATACATACTTTTTTAACATCATGGTGAAGGATGGTTGTAGTTGTAAAACACTGCGTTTATTAAACACATGCATTATATATCAATACTATTTTCTTATTTTAAGTTAAATGTATTTTTAAAGTCTGGTAATTACGGACATATAAATGGAGCATTGTCCATTTCGCCCAGGTATTAACATAATGCCTAGTGTAAGTAATGTAATAAAGGTCGCGGTGGCGTAGTGGATATGGTGTCCGCCTAGCGATCGGGAGGTGCCGGGTTCGATCCCCAGTTTGGGAGTATTCTTCTCCCCCAAAGATACCAAGTACTGGTTCTACCCAGGAAACCTAAGTAATGTAATCCACTATATATTAGGACATCAATCTACGCATTTTAAGAAATCAAATAATTATTATTACTTTTTTTGAACTGCTGTGTTCAAGTGTTATTTAATGAAATACACCGTTCGTGTTCGTGTTTTTGTATATTATGAATTTACTGAAATTAGAATAATACAATTATGTTCGGCATACATAATATCAAGCAGATAGCATGATGATTATACAGATGATGACGTGAGCGCAATTGAAGAAAGTACTACTCCGTTATTTGAAAATGCATTAATAGTATTTATTATTTGGAATCGGTTTATATAATTCTACATAACATGGTTTCTTATACTCTGAAATGACTTAGAGGTTAATAAACGGC
Source organism: Congeria kusceri (assembly GCA_027627225.1). NCBI lineage: Eukaryota > Metazoa > Mollusca > Bivalvia > Myida > Dreissenidae > Congeria > Congeria kusceri. The sequence continues at coordinate 61,945,106 of CM051032.1, forward strand.
GCCGGTGTGACATCTTTCCAAAATGGCACACCTAATCAGTAATGGCCCGAGGGACCGATGTCACACCGGAGCAGTGTTTAACCTTTTTATTGCATATGTCAAATAAAAGAGTTTCTGTATTACTTGTATTGGGGGCTATGTGATTAAACCAGTTTAATTATCAAATGCAAGGGCTATACATGTCATTCTTTTATTTTGAATACATAAAGTTGCCGAAAACGCATCATTATACGGCTAGGGCTCTGCCGTATTATATTGTTTATAATACAATGTGTGGTTTATACGAAAAAGATCTATATTAATAACTATTATGTTCAAACTTGCTTCTCGATCGATGTATGAAAATCAAATAAACGATCGTCGCAGGTCCAACATATTCAATTGCTGAAGTACGGTAGATTAAATATGATTTTCCTAAACTTTTCTTTTCATTTATTACAATAAATAAAGAAATCGCACACACAGTCCCTTTTAATGTTTTCTAATTGATTCCCCGTACAAAATCTTCTTCATGTAAAAAAAAAATAATTAAATACGAAATTCTGCTAATCTGAAAATAACGCTTGATTGCGTTAAAAAGCGCACCATTTTCGTGAAATTACGTCATATTGTTTTGCACTGGCGGGCGTTTTTGAGTGTGCCGATTATCCATAATATTACGACGTCGAAATCAACCACGTAATGCTTGTTTTTTTAACGTAAATGTGTTTCTATATATAGTAACATATGCAATAAATATATTTAATTGCACGGTACTTATTTTATCATCTTAAGGCCACTCTGTTTTATTATTTTGTTAAGCGTCCGCGTGCGCCTAGGTTTAGAGCTCCATTATTTAAAAAAAACACATTTTGATCAGATAAAATGAGGTGGGGAAAATCGTCGGTTTCCGATATTTTGTGCAAGACGACAACGACATTTTACAAGATGATGTCGAGAAAAGTATTCGTGCATAATTATTATCAATACTAACGTTGGACAGGCGCTTGATACCTATTTAAAGGTCTAATTACCCGAAAACGGAAGTCACATCCTCAGGGTTACATGCTGTCAGTTAGATAATAAGCACATGTGGTTGAGTACAGGATGCATATAATTTGTAAAATACAGTTTAAATGATATGTTTTGGTATCATTTTAAAGGTATATATGGCTGTTTGTGCACTATTTTTGGTCTAGTGGTTCCCAGCTTGATAACTTTTGGCCCATGTATTCATGCGCAAAATGGCAGCCACCATGCCCGTCAAAACCGGTGTGTTTTTTCTAAGGTAAATATTTTGAGTTACAACACATAGAATTTTTTGACATGCTGTTTTTTCAAAAGGTTATGTCCTCATCTTTCCAACAATGTATGGTGATATATTGGAAAGTAGCTTGGTCATGGTGAAAAGTGAGATCAAATTTTGAATATTTTATATGTAACAAAGAAGGAATTTATTTGCGCATGCGTAACCTAAAAAGCGCCAAGAACAAGCGTCTAGTCATACTGACCATAAAACCGTTTACTTTTGGTATCACGCCGACTTTCCTTTTCTTTTCTGGGGCAATTTTACCATTTTATAAGAAGAAAGGGCACAGTTAAAGTATGTAAGTGTTTGTTGGCGAGGAGCAGTCCTCATGGCGAGCAAAATAATTGCGTTAACGGTCCTAGAGGGTGATAAATGTATTCTTGATTGGTAGACTGGGTGTACCAAATTACCGGGAATGTTAGTTTTTTACTGGCTTGCAACATATAACAAAAAAGAAAGAAATAAAGACTGCTGACGTATTGTAACAATACAACATTCTTCTATCACATAAATCAAATATATCAAAAAAGATCACAAGTTTAAACAACTGTTGCGTCAACAATTTGTGCATGTCATTAGCCATCTATGTTTTGGCAATACACCTGTTACCGTGTATCTAATTGTCAGCTAATCAGAATTCAGAAAAATCATGTTCAGGGTTAAACAAATGACACTGTACATAACATCAGTCATGTTACATTATATTTGCTAAAATTTTAAATATATTCTCTTTACATATTAATAGTAACTGATAATTTATGTTAACAATGCTGTTGAAAACAAACGTTTAAAAAGACTTAGACATTTAAGAGAGTTTATTTACCTTTAAAAACGACATTATTTAATGGAAACCAAAGTTGACTGCAGCTGGCAGCAAAATTTTAACAAAGGGATGGACTTTGAAAAAATTGTTTGCGCATGTGGGCGAAATGTATGTCTTTTGGAAATTCCCGGTAATAGGGATATCCCGGTAATAGGTATATGGAGTATACGCCTTACAGGTTGATTGGAACGAAACTTTTACTTCTTTGTTTGAAAAAGTTGTCCACGCTTGCGAGACATTGTCAACAGGTCCACGTTTTAAAAGTACTAGTGTTTTAAATAAAACTTTTTCAGAAAATAAAAATCTTGAATGCATGCTAATTTCGTAATTACAATATTTTTACATTTGATGCTAGAGTATTAAACATAAGTAATATTTGTAAATAAGTATCAATGTGCTTTTTCAAAGATCCAGAACCCAGAGCGGTTGATCCTTCAAAATACAGGGTGATTGATGATGTCTATGGCCAGATAACATCTGAGCGCTTCTGTCCGTCTGAGACCCAGATGCTTGCACGTACATCAGAAAGCTGCTCAGTGAAAATGTCAGGAGAAACAGTGCGTGACTATGTACTGTGTGTGGACTGTGGAAAACCCAGGTATTGTCAACAAAGCATGGTTTTAGCATATATACACACAGTTTAATTCTTAAATAGGCGGATAAGTGTAGTTAAGCTTTTTTAATATTGATAGTTATTTATCAGTTCTTTATTGTAAATTGCAAAAGGAGTTCCTTAAAAGTGTTGTCTAATTCTTACATATACATTACATGTACCTTATATTCAGTGCGAGGATTTTTAAGTGTTTAAAATCAAATGCGCCACACATTTGTTGACAGTTTTTTCAGTCAATATTTTTATATTGTTTTCTTAAATAAAGTGAATACGTTAAGTATTCCAGATGCATCTACTCGGCCAAGAAGCTATCGAGGGAGGAAAGGGCAGATCTGGATGTACTGAAGGAGGAGGCAATCTACACCTGTGGTGGTGTGCTTGTGCCCACAACTCATCCACTTGATGGAACCATTGCTGTCCAGAGGAATGTTACCTGCTTGGCCCCCGTTGCGGCTCACTACTATAGTAGCCGTTTTGTAGTTTTCCAGCGGTATGTTTTAATTGTGGGTCCAGTGATATTGCAGACATTTCCATGGAATTGAAAGCGGCGTTTCAGACTGTTCATCCTGTCTGCCAAGACTGTCGAGCGAAGTTGGTGAAAGAAAGAACAATGGGTGAAAAGCAAATGAAAAGACGATAAACAATTAAGTTTGACCATGATATTCATGTAAATTTGCCCCCAAAAAGGAAAGGAAAATCAGCGTGATACCAAGATTTAATAACTGTGTTTGCAAATTATGTTTTGAGTAGATTTTTACTTTAAATTGTGATCTCTTTTCAACTATTACATGTAAATTATTGTTTATGATTTATTGGGTAAGATACAATGACTCGCAGGAATCAGGTATTAGTATTCGCATTTTGGCTAGCTCAGCATAAATCCGAAATTTGTATTTAATACTTAGCATTCCATATTAATTAAATAGCTTTTTGGGGTAAATATTAACATTATATCTATCGTTAATACTCAACATTTTTGGAAATTTAAAACACATTAAGCAATTTTACTGTGTAATTCAAAATCTGGTTTTTAAGCAATACTTAAAATTTTAATATTACATTTTATTATAACTTCTGTTATGTTGTTGTATTTTAGCTTTAGCTAGATAAGATTAATATTGTCCGTTGCTAAGAACTATAAGATATTTCAATGAAACTTGGTATACATGTATACCAGTATACATTTTGGGGATTTGAAATCCATTTAGCAATGTTATTGAATCCATTTAGCAATGTTAATGAATCCATTTAGCAATGTTATTGAATCCATTTAGCAATGTTATTGAATCCATTTAGCAATGTTATTGTTTAATTCAAAACTTGTAGTTTGTTTTGAAAAAAAAAGTTTAGATTGCAATATGACATTTTGTATAAATATGACATTTCTTCGTATATTTTGTTTTGTTGTTGTACTTGTTTCTTTAGCTACAAAAGGTTTATATTGCCCTTGTTAATGAAACTTGGTATCAATGACACCAGGCATTTTTGAGATTTAAAACACATTCAGAAAACTTAATGTATAATTCTAAATCTTGTATTTTTTGTTTTCAAGAAATACGTGTAGATATTTAGATATAAATGTGACATTTTGCAATATGACATTTTGTCATATCTTCTGTATTATTGTTATATTTGTTGAGTTTACAACAAAATGTTTATATTGCAAATTGTTTCAGTTGTAAGATATTAAACTTGGTATACATGTTTCCTAGGTGCGTATTTACATAGCTCCTTCGGGAAAACTACAGTAAAGTAAATTTCTTGAATTCATAAAACTCTCTAAGTCTGTGACTGTTTCATCTATTGGTCATTTTACATTTGAATGGTCTAAACTAGTAAATGTTGGGTAGGTCTTTTATATGTTACCATTTTGTGAACGTCGAGCATTTGATTTGATCTGAAAGTTTCAATTAAGTACACATTAGTTAAGATTTCATTAGGAGCTTTGTGAATACCGCCCTACAAAGCATACAATCACAGCAAAGTAACTAACTACTAGGTAGTCCCATTTAATATTGACTTCTGCATACAGATATTAGTTACTTGCAGTTTCCTATGTGACACTAAATTTTGGCAAACATGTTTCTGTAAATTTGAGTTCTCTGAACGTGCCTCTGTATAAATTTATTATTAAAGATGTCATATATTGACAATACTTGTATGATTTTGTATTACATACATGTGTGCCTAGTATAAAACTATTTGTAATAGTGTTTTTGTAAAGATGTGGTCATATATTTTTGTAAACGCTTTTTAAAGTATTGTGTAAGATTTCTATAGTCTATCATTAATAGAGTTTAAACTAGTCAGCTGTTTGTTAATATGTTTGATTTAATGTTTCTGTTATTGTTGTTTCTTTCTCTTATTAAAAACATTAAAAACGATTAATATTTTTATTTTAAAAGTCCGTAAAATCAATTTGTTTTTTCGAAATGAGTTTGTGTGTTTTTGTGAATAAGTAGCTAGGTTTTGCGAAAGGAGGTTGACGCTTAACAAAATAAAAAAACAGAATGGCCTTAACGTCATCTGCATCGCTTTAAGCCATTCAAACATGATTATTCGATGTGCTCGCATGTTAAACACCTAGATCTTATAATTGTATTATTTAAATAAAAAGATGCAACTATTAAGTTAAATGTGAAAATTATGAAAAAAGTTGAAATAATTAATAGCATATGTAGTTAAATTACAAGAAGCACATAGCGTGTTGTAGTAAATAAACGTCATTTGTAGTTAATGATTATAATAATATGATTAGACAAACATTATTAAAAGTCGTCAATATCTAGCTATTAAACACAGAAATGCTGTACATTAAAATTTGACCAGTATTTATAAACATAAATAGTCATTGTTTCTGTTTAGTAAGACAATTTAAACAAACCATTAACAGGTATGAGAACAAATCCATTTTAGTTTGCGTGTCCAATATTATATGAATAGAAGTGTGTGTACCATATGTATTTGTAGTGAAAACAGCTGACTAATCTTTACGAAATGTTAATAATAAGGTATTATCCATTCAACTTTTAGAAATCCATAACTACATGTACGTAAACGTGTAAATGCCGATTCAGCAAAATCAGCGCTGCTCTTAGTTTTTAAATATATCAAACAATCAGCTTGTTTCAGTGTAATTTTAGGAAAACCGTCGTATGTTGAATAGAAAAACAGGTTACTGCATGATCTTGTGTAATAGCCTCGCCGTAATATTATTCTAAGCCTCACTGCTTATATATGAAAGTTTTCGTTTTTAGACCATTATTGCGTTGTCATCACTATTAAAACAACTTGTAACGAATTTGCACTCCATATGTTTGGGATGTTGCACCCACTGTTGTATGACCAATGCCGTGGGAATAGTTTTGCAAATAGCCGATGTAATTCTAGGATTAAATCACTCGGGACAACCCGCGGGAAATTTTCGCAACATTTGATGCATGTTTAAAAAGGTGAAAAGTTGGGTTAGACAGCTGAAAAAATAACCTTTTTATACAATTTTAAAAATCTGTTAGTTCTGCTAATGAGTGTCAGAATAACAGTACAATAATTGCTCATGTACTTCACATGTATAGTGTGTTCAATGGGAGGTAAATGCGGTAAAAAGTTTGATTATTTGCAACCAAGAGTTGGCTCACTTGTGCTACATTAGAGGGGTAAATTATTCAATAAAGTAAATCTACGAAAATAACGAATATGCTGCGACGATTGTTGTATCCATCCTCATACATTTTTGAACATTTATTTTTCGGCGTATAACTTGAAAAGAACTTAGAATTTTAGCAGAGCTGTCCCATTTTCTTTTGGGAGTTTCTTATTGCACTTATGAACTGGTAAGAACTTACAGATATTATTGATATACGAATTAATGTATTATATATGTTTTGATTTGGTTGTATGTATTAATGAGACAGTCATTACATTAAAATGATGAAACGTATATTATGTGTTTATTCTTACTTAGTTTAACTAAAATGGATCCCAAAGACTAGCCACCGCCTCCAAAGTAATTCTTAAGCCCGAGTCGTTACATATTTATTTAATGGCAGCAAAAATTCTCTACTATTGTTAGTAACTACTTTAGCATTTCATTAGCAATTGTTTGGTAATGCGCCTATATAGCACCAATATCGCCATCGCCCCCATGACAGTTGTTATTTATTTGTTATTACGGAAGATGGTGCGTGTTACATGAGGCGCCCGAAAGACGTGCATGAAACGTTCCAGTGGCAACCTGATGCATTTAAGTGCCTGTTGTGAAGCACCTAGTACATCACACTTAAGTTTAACGTATCCATGGGTTTGATTTTGGAAGTCCTGTGACTATAAATAAATAAGTACATTACTCCCAGACTTCCCTTAATGCAAGTCATGGGACAATCAATGGTTTAGTTAGTGAAAAAGAGTAATACTTACCACTTATGTATTCGTCAGTGTCATTTTGTCCGTTGTTCTCCTTGTCTTTCCCCATATATGTAAGTAAGTCAATTTAGATATATCGCGATATACCACACTTGCATACGACTTCTCGGCATACTTTGGATGCGAGGTATCACACATTTTTATTTAATATCGTCATTATACAAGTTGTAACTGAACATTTACGCATGGGATCCAGTAATGAGTGCGGGTTCGTTAAAAAATTAGCATATTTCGGTCAAAGTGTGCTACAACAAATACAAGATTACAAGATTGTTCGTCTATTTAGACTACAAGTCCTGCTCATTCATTAGGGTTAGATTTGTGGTGTATGTGTTGAAAGTAAAAAAAACGAAAAAAAAAAACGTGGATCTACACAAGTTATTTGCGAATGGCTCAAATTGGCGGGTTATATTGACACAATGTGCATTTTAATATAATATGATACAATAATATAATATAATATGTGTACTTTTTCACGTAAAGTGTAATTTAAAACAACAAACTCAAAGCATATTTGCAGCATTTTTCTGACATCTAGATATTTTGTTTAATATAGCGATTAAATGTTGTTAAAACAAACTTGATTGTATTTTGGAATTTTTACAGAAACATAAAAAAGCCACTGGAGATATGTCATTTGTTGTCAAGAACAAATGAATATGTGCAACCATACCATTTTTTAAGATAAAACACGTGTCATTAACTAATTGATTCCTTACAGAAGCAGTGATATCCATTAATGGCTACATTAGTATCGTTATTTCTGCATGAAAATGGAAGCTATTTCGTTCCGTTTTTACTGCAAGTAAATTAATATATGTAGCGAGAACATGCTGGCATTAACATTTATCGGAACACCTTCGCATTGATGCGACGTGTCACACATTAGTGACGATGCCGTAATTATAATAATTATTGGAATTTTACGTATTGAAACCGGTAATAAGTGTGAAAGCTCTCACGCTGTGCGAGTATATTTATAATAACACTGATTAATAGTTATTGTTTTTTGTATGTCTTCTTTTTATTTTCCTTCACGGCAAAAAAGATAAGCAGCCACAAATAGGTCACTACTGGTCTTACCTTCTAGTGAATTTAGGACTGTTTCCGTGTGGTACAAATGCACTTTAAAGTTGACCCTTAAATTGCCAATAGACAAATAATCGGATTAAGTACTGAATTACGATGGCTGAGCAAAATGTTCGCGGAATGCTGCTGTAAATTTTCATTTGACGTTTTATGTTTCGTTTATATTGTTCAACCACATAAACTGACCTTAAACAATATTGTAGTCGAGTATGACAAAATTTTGCAACAAATATGATGCATTTAAAATTATGAAGTTCTGAACTGAGCGTAGGCCAAATTTTAAATGTCATGCATCTTAATGTAAAGAACTGTTTCTCATAGTTTGCGCTGATTTTGCTGGCCTATAGTCAGCGCAAATTGGCATGACACCCATTAACCAAATTAGCAAAATTGACGATTATTCTCGGTTTTGTTGTACCTTATTGATACCATGTCCGTTTTGTCAATGACATTCTTTTATCGAGTCAACACTATTCCAACACGGAGAGTCAAATAATCATTATAATCGATTATACACGTACATATCGGCAATTTTATATAACGTATAGCAAACTCTTGCCTGCGGTTAACATGTGTGTTCTAATTTCTCGTAAAGGATACATAACAACTTTTATTTGGTTTTGATATATTTAGCCGTGTATACACCAAATTAACAATATAGGGATAATACACCTTTTTTCGGTCGTTAATGGGTTAAAGCCCGAATGCGTAGCACGACGGCTTTAATCCATTTTAAGGGCCTCTGAGGACGTTAACGACCGAAGAAAGCTGTATTGTCGCTTATATAGCATAAAAAATCATATAGAGTGATAAAACCCAATCAAATGGGTAATTTACTATAAAACCGTTTTTTTTAAATAGTATACAGAGTAACCCCAAATCGCGCACCTGTTTGTTTATAGTGTCTAATACTGTATAGCCAGGGCCGCCTTCAGCCGAGCTGGAATCGCGCTAATATGTCGCCATTTTGTTTCAGTGGTTTCTGGATTTGAATTTAAAAAATTAGATTTAACATGGATTTCAGCGGGCATCACGTATATAGTAGATAATATTCAATAATGATGTCGTAATACTGCTATTTAAGCTTGCAATGGTATTATAATGGACAATAGTAACAATGAGTCCGGTTCAAGTATACGTACAACACTAAGGCGTTCGTTATTGGCGCGTGACTTTACTGAATAATACACCTTTTTTAGCTCACATGAGGACAAAGCGTTCATGGTGAGCTTTTGTGATCGTCTTTTGTCCATCATGCGTCGTGCGTCGTCAACATTTACCTTGTGAACATTCTAGAGGCCACATTTATTGGCTAATCTTCATGAAACTTGGTCAAAACATTTGTCCCAATGATATATCGGTCGAGTTCGAATCTGGGTCATGTGGGGTCAAAAACTAGGTCACTTTATCAAATTGAACAAAAAGCTTGTGAACACTCTAGAAGTAACATTATTTGCCCAATCAACATGAAACTTGATCAGAACTTTTTTTCTAATGATATCGCGGGTGAGTTCGAAAATGTTTCCGGCCCGTTGAAAAACATGGCCGCCAGGGGGCGGGGCAGTTTTCCTTATATGGCTATAGGAAAAGACTGTGAACACTCTAGAAGTTACATTGTTTGCCCAATCAACGTGAAACTGGCTCAGAAACTTTGTTCTTATGATATCCCGGCTGAGTTTGAAAATGGTTCCGGTCCGTTGAAAAACATAGCGCCAGAGGGGTGGTCTGTTTTCCTTATATGGTTATAGGAAAAGCTTGTGAACACTTTAGAAGTCACATTTTTTGCCCAATCAACATTAAACTTGCTTAGAACCTTTGTTCTGATGATATCTCAGCCGAGTTCAAAAATGGTTCCGGTCCGGTGAAAAACATGGCCGCCAGGGGGGAGGGGGCAGATTTCCTTATACGGCTATAGGAAAAGTTTGTGAACACTATAGAAGTCACAGTTTTTGACCAATCTTCATAAAACTTGGTCAGAACATTTGTCCTAATGGTTTCTCGGCCGAGTTAGAATCTGGATTATGTCGGGTCAAACACTAGGTCACTAGGTCAAATTGAAGAAAAAGCGTGTTAACACTCTAGAATTAACAATTTTTTACCCAATCTTTATGAAACTCGGTCAGAACATTTGTCCCAACGATATCTCGGCCGAGTTCGAATCTGGGTCATGTGGGGTCAAAAACTAGGTCACTGGAACAATTTGAAGACAAAGCTTCTTAACACTCTAGAAGTCACAAAACTAGGTCACTAGGTCAAATAGAAAAAAAGTAAAAACTCTAATTTTGCCTAACCTTCTTGAAAATTGCTCAGAACATTTGTTTCAATAATATCTTAGGACCAGTTCAAAACTGGGTCATGTGGGGTGAAAAACTAGGTCACCATGGCAAAATTGAACAAAGAACTTTAAAACATTATTGAGGCCACATTAATTATAGAGGCCAATCATCATGAAACTTGCTCAGAACAGTTTAGTTCTTTAACCTCTCAGCTGAGCCTTTTGGCCCTCTGGTTTAAAATTCGCGTGTTCTTGAATTCGCGTCATGACGCGAAAAATAACGGGGTATACTGCTTACGGTACTGTTCCAAGCGGTTAGTAGTAGTACCGTGTCAGTTGTAATTAAGTCGATAATAGCTTTTATACAAGTTTTTTTTTGCTACAACTAAGCGTGAAAAACGACAACGCACAGTAAAAATAGACTGTTTTCATACATTTCCCAACCTATGCCGTTGATATAAATTGCTTATAATAATATAATTGGAATTATTACCATATGGTACATGACGAGGTAAAAGTAGCATATTTTCGGATTTTTTACATGCGGACATACACATTTATTCGCGCTGGTTTTGAATTCGCGAGGAAATAAAATCGCGAATATTAGCGAAAAAAACATCCACGCAAATTAAACCAGTTCTTCAGTTAAGTATAAACTTGCCCAATTCTCTTCTGTTGTAACATTTTGTTAACAAATCAGTTGTGGGTAAATACATGTTCTTATAAATAAAAACTACTGGTATCAGCTGTTTGAGAAGTTGTGCTAATGAATTTTGTCAGTTCTGGGAGAACTGAATTACATAGAAAATACGTGACAGGTGTTTATGCACTTTTGTCGAGCCCGCTTGCGGTCAACACAACTATGTTGTCACAATGGCGGTTTGATGTATGTGTATGAGAGACTGTTAATTCATCATTCATCAGGGATTTTAAAATAATTTGCCACGCAAGACCTGTGTCCCTAGCTCAAAGGTCAAGATCACACTTACAGGTCAAAAGTCAAATATGGGCACAATACAGCTTGTCCTGACTGTTAATTCAGCATTCATCAGGGACTTTTAAAATGTTCACTACGTGGAGATGGTGTGTCACACGCAAGAACTGTGTCCCTAGCTTAAAACTCACTGTCACACTAAGAGGTCAACGGTCAAGTACGGACATAATAAAGCTTGTCCGGACTGTAACTTCAGCATTCATAAGGGAATTTAAAAAAAACTTGCCACAAATGTTCACATGGAGACAGTATGACGCATGCAAGACCTGTGTCCCTTGCTCAAAGGTCAAAGTCACACTTAGAGGTCAGAGAACAAATATGGGCATTTCACAGCTTGTCCATACTGTTAATTCATAATTCACTAGGAAATTTTAAAATAACTTGCTACAACTGTTCATCATGTAGAGACGGTGAAAGGAGATGATATGTTTGTTAGAAAATGTGATTTTAAAATAATTACAATATAAGTTGCTTTCTTGACAACAGACTGGACATGTTGCCAACAGGCATCTAGTCTTGACAACTGACTCAACATGTTGCCAATAGGCATCTTGTTTAAATGGTCGGCATAAGTATTCTAACCAGGTTGAAGCAATTAAGACAAAAAAGGTTGCCTCTACTTTTGCTTGTTTATCGGTCATCGAAGTCAGCAGATTATTCAAGCAAGCCCACATTCTTATATTAGTATTTTGGAGCTCGAAAATGTTACAAGCCTGAATCATAGCAGGCCAGGTTCAACATTTTCCAGATCAGGGCTTATGGGCTGGTGCTAATTTCGACCACGCGAACTTTCTTGATCTGGTAATTTGCTTTTGTTATAGTCATGCAATTATTTGTATTTGTTTAATGCTAGTTGTTTTCGTTAACTCACATGAGCACAAAGTGCTCGGTGAGCTATTGGTATAGAACACCTAACTCACACAGTTTTTGAAAGACCATAAATCTTGGCTAGTATCAATATTCGGCTAAATCGGACCAGGAATCCTAGAGATATTGCCCGTTTTTCAGAGAAAAATGCCAAAATGGCCTTTCTCCAATATACAGATTTCAGTTTTCATCCAATTTTGATCAAACTTCTGAATTTATATTACGAGGGTTGAATGCGAAACTAGTGTATCTAATATAGAATGTTATGCACATACACCAGTTTAACATTCAACCCTCTCAGCAGATGTGTATGATGGGCCTAAATTGGCAAGGTTGGGCCAAAAAAACGGAGATATGGCCCTTTGTTTCTGGAAAAGAAATGCAATAATTGCATTTTTCCTCGACAGAGACTTCATTGTTCATCCCATCTTGATCAAACTTCTACAGATTTTGTAGGTTTTGCAGAGGCAATTAACGGGACAGATTAAACCACAAACACTTGCGTTACTGTTCCTTACAAATAAATGCAAGAATGGACTTTATGCAAGACATGGACCTCATTTGCACACAATCCTGACTAAACTTGCACAATTTGACTATGACCGATCTGAGGAAAAATTGAATATAGGAAGGAAAAATGTGAATATAGGAAGGAAAGATGATACTGCATTGACATGACCGTTGCACAGCAAAATTACCTGAACTACAGCATTGACACTAGCCCCCCGATATAGCCTGGGAAAAGTTGTATAACTGGTGTGGAGAAATTATACCCAGATCCCTACTTGTTTATGACCACAAGTTTTTTTGTTTGCTTTGATAAGCGACAACAAACCAATGAGCTAAAGATATGTGAGAGTTAATCAGCTAGACAACTGATTAAAGGACATTATGGTGTACATTTTCAACATAACATTTTTTCAAGCCTGTCACAACAGCAAGGTCTTCATCTTTATTAGTACTCAGGCGAGCCCTTTGTGTCATCATTGCCCTCTTGTTAATATACTGTTTTGCTCACTGGATGACAGTTTGTGAGAGTTTATTGAAATCCATATTTTTATTATGATATGTTTATGATTCATTGTTTGTTCATGCTTTTAGGAATGTGGGAACATACATTTTAGCAGTAGTAGATTTTACATTTACATTTTGTAGTCTTAGTTCTTAATCAGCTGTTGTCTGTAATGTTTATGGTTTTTAAGTGTTTTTATTGATATTTTGTCATATAACATGGTGGCAGAATGACTTAACACTGGTTATACATGGACTTTTTGTGTGGGAAACTTCATATTTGAAATATTCATTTCTGACACCTGTACACAGATTAGTAGATCGACAATTTTCAAAAAACTTCAAGTTTTCCAAGAAAGATGAGTACATAATAAGATAATTATATTGAAGCGAAATAACTGTCCTGACACAGAAATGTATGTGACATTTTATGTCGTTTATAGATAATCGTGGATTGAAATGGATACAATTATTAAGCGTTTGTAACGCTTTTCATAGGTATTTTGGAAAACACATGTATCACTTAACATGAGATAAAAAAAAACAAGTTATGCATGTTAAGTCTGGCTGGCAGTGTTGAGCGACACAGACTTTTGATCCCTGAGGTTGTAGGTTTGAGCCTCGGCTGGGACAAATCTTTTCACTTTATTTTACTTAATACTTTGGTTTGCTTAGTTGAGATGCGTAAGTTTTTGCAGTAAATACATTAAATGACATTTTTTTTTCAAAAATACTAAAATCTGTGAATAAGTCCCTTTAAGGCCTTCCTCACACCCTGTGTTTGCGGATCACAATCTGTGATGGTCACTGTATTGATATATCCATACCTTGTCAATAAGAATGCAAGTAATAATGTATGATGGCTGCATATTAATGTTTTGAGTATTAAAGGTATGAAAAAAAAGAATGACTTTTCATGATTCTTGAAATCCATTGACACAGCATAAATTTATTGACTTACTAGTATATTTCGACTGTATCTCACAGTCTTCATCAGCTATGTATCGCCCAGTCTTCATCAGCTATATGATGATGATCAGTTTGAAGCACGTGATCTAGGTAGGTCACTTGACTCAAGGAGAGGTGTGTATTGCATGTATTTTAGCGGAACATTTAATCATATCTTGGGACAGAAATATTCATTTTGTCATAAAATTAATACTTGTATGTCCTTTGGGAAAACCATAAGTCTGTGACACTTGGTGCATAAAACAGCTTTCCACATGTTAGTTTAGACATCAGCAGTATTTTTAATGCACTATTGATGTTAATTCTTTGCAATTTTGTTGCTGAAAAGGCTACATTCAAGAAATTCTGTTTCACTGTCCTATAGCAATTCCACGTATCTTTAAAACATGTGAGTATGATGTTTATGACAAAAAATTCATAATAGTGGACCAAACATTTGTAATTATACATTAGAAAATACCAACAACAAAAATTGCTACATTCCAAAACGATGTATTTTTCTGTAAATAATAATAAAAATAACACATGCAATCGCTTGTATCGAATAACCACTAAGAAGTGTCTTTTCTTTATGTCATATCTAACACAATATGTAGTCACATTATTTGTTGGTGTTTATTGTTGAAGCACTGTTATTATGTAAAGTAAGAATATGACATCAAGAGTAGGATGGACATGAACATTTTCTTTTATCACATTAAACTGTGCATTGCCTGGTGTTTATTTTTAATTTTTAGCTCACCTGGGCACAACGTGTCATGGTGAGCTTTAGTGATCGCCTTTAGTCCGTCGCGCGTCGTGCGTCGTCAACATTTAACTTGTTAACACTCTAGAGGCCACATTTATTGGCCAATCTTCATGAAACTTGGTCAGAATATTTTTTCCAATGATATCTCGGCCGAGTTCGAAACTGGGCCAAGTGGGGTCAAAAACTAGGTCACTAGGTCAAATTGAAGAAAAAGCTTGTGAACACTGTAGAAGTCACATTTTTGCCCAATCAACATGAAACATGCTCAGAACATTTATTCTAATGATATATCGGGTGAGTTAAAAAATGGTTCCTGTCCGTTGAAAAACATGGCCGCCAGGGGGTGGGGCAGTTTTCCATATATGGCTATAGAAAAATAGTGTGAACAATCTAGAAGTCACATGTTTTGTCCAATCAACATGAAACATGCTCAGAACCTATATTCTGATTATATCTTGGCCATAGTCAAAAATGGTTCCGGTCCGGTGAAAAACATGGCCGCCGGGGGGGGGGGGGGCGGAGCAGTTTGCCTTATATGGCTGTAGGAAAAGCTTGTGAACACTCTAGAAGTCTAAATTTTTGCCCAATCTTCATGAAACTTGGCCAGAACATTTGTTCAAATGATATCACGGCCGTGTTCAAATCTGGGTCATGTGGGGTCAAAAAGTAGGTCACTAGATTAAATTGAAGAAAAAGCTTGTTAACACTCTATAAGTCACATTTTTGGCCGAATCTTCATGAAACTTGATCAGAACATTTGTCCTAATGATATCTCGGCCGAGTTCGAATCTGGGTCATGTTGGGTCAAAACTAGGTTACTAGGTGAAAATGAATAAAAAGCTTTTTAATAATCTAGCGGTAAATTGTTTTCCTCAATCTTAATGAAACTTAGTCAGAACATTTTTCTTAATGATTTCTTGGCCGACTTTGAATCTGTTTCATGTGGGGTCAAAAAGAAGGTCACTAGATTAAATTGAAGAAAAAGCTTGTTAACACTCTATAAGTCACATTTGTGGTCGAATCTTCATGAAACTTGATCAGAACATTTGTCCTAATGATATCTCGGCCGAGTTCGAATCTGGGTCATGTTGGGTCAAAAACTAGGTTACTAGGTGAAAATGAATAAAAAGCTTTTTAACAATCCAGCGGTAATTTTTTTTGCCCAATCTTAATGAAACTTAATCAGAACATTTTTCTTAATGATTTCTCGGCCGACTTTGAATCTGTTTCATGTGGGGTCACAAACAAGGTCACTAGGTCAAATTGAAGACAAAGCTTGTTAACACTCTAGAAGTAACATTTTTTACCTAATCTTCATGAAACTTGGTCAGAACATTTGTTCCAATGATATCTCGGCTGCGTTCAAATCTGGGTCATGTGGGGTCAAAAACTAGGTCACTCGGACAAATTGAAGAGAAAGATTGTTAACACTCTAGAAGTCACAAAACTAGGTCACTAGGTCAAATATTAAAAATGTAAAAACTCTAATTTTGCCTAACCTTCTTGAAAATTGCTCATCACATTTGTATCAATAATATCTTAGGACAAGTTCGAAACTGGGTCATGTGGGGTATAAAAACTAGGTCACCATGGCAAAATTGAACAAAAAGCTTTAAAACATTCTTGAGGCCACATTAATTGTATAGGCCAATCATTACGAAACTTGCTCAGAACAGTTTAGGTTCTTAGCCTCTCAGGTGAGCGAACTAGGGCCTTTTGGCCCCTCTTGTTTACGATAACGGACAGCTATTTGTTCGCTATCACACCACTTTAACGGACTGAAAACTGACAGTTTATGCTATAATACATCACTATATGAACACACAGCTATACTGGAACTATATTCTATATGTTTATTGTAGCCTGAATAAGCAAAATCACAGAAATACTGGCATCTTAGACAAAGGTAGTCAGACAATGCGGAGGCTATTAAATTATTTATATACACTTTAATAGGTGCGTTGTTGTTATTATTGTATTGAATTGTGATAACTCTGGACAAAGTTGAGTCACGGTTGTTGTCGCTGTTGTGTCGATTTTTTAATGCGGTTTCCCGTAGTTTAAATCGGGTGTTGTTGTTTTGTTTGTGTGTGTTTCTGTGCCTGTACAAAAACGGTGTTGTATAAGCATTCGTAAAATTGCCTTAAGTGAAAAACGTATCGTTTTAAACTATATACGCAGGTCTCTATTGCTGACATAGAGATTGTTGTTGATCAGTGTATTCATTATATTATGTTTTTAAGATCCGGATAAAATGTAACATGTTAGATTATGTAGTAATATCAATAAATGAAAACATTTCTAAATGTATATAGACGTCGAGCTGGCCTGTACAGATGAGCGTTTATGCATGAGATTGTATTGATTCATATTCACATTTCTGTGCACGAATAACATTAACCAGTGATTGGATTGGGAACTCGATTCTCCATGTTTGTATCCACAAGAGGAATGTGAAGGCATTGTTTTCTGTTACTTTTCATTAGTTTTGTTTTGAAGAAACCAATTATCTCCAGTTATCAAAATATTTAAAATATTAGTTTGGACAAGAAACCGAGCATATTTATGAAATGTATTTACTTTTTAAGTTTGAAGTACAGTTGTACATTCTTTTTTTCTGAATAATACATGTATCTATTAAACAATGTTTATTATACATTTCTTATATGGATGCAGGTTATCAATAACATGATTCCAAGAATGTCAAGCTGTAATTAGTATTGACAGCTTTATAAAGATTATAAAATTGTTGTACTACGACATAATTATATATATGTACATTTTTGATTGCGAATTCTCAAGCGTTATAGAGTTTACCTACATTGCTGATTGGCATTCTTCTATTTCGTAATTGTATGATGCTTTTAAAGACATATACAAAAGTAGTGTCGCTTAATTTACACATATGTGACAGAGGGATTATTACATAGTTATAGACATCAGAAAAAAGATTTTGTCCACAAATAAATTTTTATTGAAAATCTTTTTAATTTTTTTATCCATGTAGCATTTAATTATATTTACACAAATAAAAGAACCCAATAAATGACACTCATTAAATAAAGGACGGTAGAAGAGTGCCCTGAAGATTTAATTGTTTTTTGGAGAGCGTGTTAAGAATAAAACAGTACAACAGATAATGTCATAGTTCTTGAACTGTTTCATCCGTGGGTGTATCTCTAACTAGTAAAAAAGGATAAAAACACTTCGACAAATGTTATATTGATCAACAATTAAATGTACACCATCAATTGATTGTACATTTTCAAGATGTTCACAGATCAGTGAATGAACCTTCGCTTGCAGCCGATTATTATGTTGATCGACAATTCAATAAACCTTTGTCCACTTTTCCGCATTAAAAAAAAAACAACATGATTACTATCATGCAGATAAGTCACAAGTAATGGCGTGCACTGGTTTTCTAGAAGATATTTCAATATTTAAGAAACCCGTTGGTGTAACTAATATGTTCCTTCACTAAAATCAGTGTAATATCCGGAGAGACCGGAGGCATGTCCGCCACGGATGAGAGTGGCTGCGAGATGCTGCTGGTGCCTGGTTGAGAGGAGAGTCCATCGAGCCAGAATGTCCTCATGGTGCCTTTGCCCTGAAAAAAAATATTAACAGAATTATGTTGACATGGCTTCGACTGCCCCGAAAGCGATTATAAACAACAATTAATGCATTTTAATAGTCAATCACATGCTTTTGCAATGAAAGCATAATAGCAAAATGTTTGCAATCGACAAATAATCTATGTATCGTTCTAAATCAATAACGAAATACAATGTACGTTTATAGATTTTGATACTGTCGACCCCCATAAAACACATTGTTGGTAATTCATAAACAGTATTAACATCTCTTAACTCAATGAACACACGTTTCCCTAGCGATAAAATAGCGTTAGCATCGTCCAAAATCATTGTGTTTTGATAAGTCAAGGGTTGGTATTGTCAACAGAAATGAAACCCCGCTTGCACGCGATTTCTGACGAAATCGTGATGCAAAATCACTCATAAGACCACTTGATTCTTTAGCAGTTGGTTTTACGATTGTGTACAACAAATGACGTACGTTCGATACTTGAAACATGACGTAGTCATCTTGCAAAATCAACGTAAGTCAGTAGCTGATGCTGATGTGAGCAACAATAACACAATATTGATATATGTAAGATTGTGAAAGCAACGTAAGTCAAGATGTTTTGACATTGATCCCAACAATTAAAAAGGGTTGCCAATTCATAAATAATGTGAAGCTTTAAAAAGCTGTCGGTTTTCGCTTAACCGACTCCCACCCCTATTTTCCTCCGCCTGTTGTTTTCCGCTTAACCGACCTCCCTCCCCCTATTTTCTAAAAGTGTATTTTTGCCTATCGATCATTAACTTGTTCTGACTTTCGATAAAAAGAGCAGTTTTCGCTAATATGCGGCTATTCGGTAGTTAGCAAACATTTTGATTTAGTCTGCGTGAGACAGGCGCTCTTGGTCATTAAAAACCGTAAGTTACAGTTTCTTCGATTGGAGACGTTTAAACATTTTACATGCAGCCCAATATAGTCAAAATTTTAAAACAAGTTAAAGAAAAAAAATACTACCCCCCCTCCTATATTGTTTGGATATGTATGCGGAAACCAACTATATATATATATATATTTATATATATATATATATATTTTTTTTTTTTTTTGGGGGGGGGGGGCTAAGTGTCGTATTAATTCAAGTTTGACAAGCGAGACAAAGCTTCTTGCAAAACCAATAGCAGTTACAATAACAAATAAGAAACTATACACTTACATTAGAAAACAAATACATGTATAATAATTCAGTTTGTATTATTTATGAAAAAATATGAAAGATATTTGAAAAATTATATACCTTAGTAGTGATTTAACAATGTCAACTTAAGCAAAAGAAGTATTCAGTTTTTTTTCACAATATGTGGATTATATGGAAACCTATTGCGGACGAAACTTTAATGGAAAAGTGTATAAAGCGAGTAATTTAATCTGTGAACAAGTGAAAAACAATGTTTCATTATTCGCATATTTTCACGTGTTTACTGGCAATGCGCATGTAGATTCAATCTATTATTGTTTCACAATACCATGTACAGCACATCACCAACATATTGATACAAATTTAAAACAAGGCTTTTAATCTGGAAATTAATATTGATTGTATAGTCAAACACTTTTAAAAATATTTAGTCGGCAAAGGCGACGTCATACAATTCAATAACGGTTGTGTTTCCTGCAGTTTGTCACCAGATTCGATAACAAAATTCAAAATGGGACATCATGTTTATTCACTTTTAAAATCTTTTGATTGACTTCTGTTATAAACTAAACTCTTTCATAATGCACGTTTAAAAACAACAACAACAACAAAAACAACAATAGTTTAGTTATCATTTTACCTCACCCAGTAACATTGTGTTTTGTTACCATGTTGTGTCTGTTTGTCACTAAGGATGTTTATGCAACAAACGAATTTGCATTTTTTTTTTAATGAACGATGTTTTATTTTGGTGCTAATCTGGATAACAACTTGGATTTTGGTGCTAATTCGGATCACAACTTGGATCCAGGAATATTTAAAAGGAATCGTTATTTTTGGATGCATGACAATGGCGATTAACGTACCACTAAGCAAATTCCATTGTTAATTAAAGTCTTCGATCTCCGAATGCATTCTTACTAAATAATTTTATTTTACGTTGCTAGCTTTCTTCCACACGTTGCAGATAAAGATAATTAATTACCTTAACTTCTACTGTTCCTCTTTCCGTTACAATAAATCCACCAATAGTTCTCAGTTTTGCGGCAGAAGACTCAGTCATCTGTATTCGCGACGCTGCAGGCATAAAGGAAAATGAATGCACGTTTACGCTTTTAAAATTATATACACAAATAGCAAACAAAACTATCACTAAAGGTGATTTATACCTCCACATCAGCTTTGAAACAGTTAAGGAGGTTGTCTGTGCTTTGACACAGTACAATATTTTCAGTTGAAACATGGCCTTCATAAGCGGGAAAATGAGCTTAGAGTTCGTAAGAAAGATCGTCTGATAAACATCTTAAGAACATGTGATGACAATAGGTCGAAATTATTAATAATGAAGAGAAAAAATGAAGTAAGTTAAAGTACAAAGCTGTTGTTCCAATATATTCTAAGAAAAGTGCACCTTAACAAAACACAGAAGTCAAAATAGGATCATTGACTAATCAAACTTCAAAACAGGTTACCGTAAATTGTTGTCGTACACAATCAAATCATCACACTGATTTGGAATCAAGTTTTAGGCCGATAGATTCATTTTTTTAAGTAAATCAAAAAGGGTCATAATTCAATCAAACTCCAAGACAGAGTTATGGTTATGTCTTGCATACTTATCTCACGCTGAAGACGTATGCTAAGTTTGAAAGCTGCAGCTTCAAATGGAACTAAACGAAATATTTAACAGAATGTCTAAGTCGAGAAAGTGTCTTAATTTAATCAAAACGCATAGATAAAATGCATTGCTTAGAGAATCATCCTCCGAAATAGTATATAGAGAGTTTGAAAGTTGTAGGTCAAATAGTTTTCAAGAAACACATATTAACAAATTAAAATCATGTGGGACATGGCGGGACGTTTTAATACAAATTGTTTGATTTAGAGTTATATATTTGTATCCTCCTTTCTTCATGTACCTAATGGTAAGAGTTTTAACTATATTTGCTAGTTATAATGCAATTACACTGTATTACATAATTTAATAAGAAGGTTGTGTCCCTGTAATTAAAGTCCAATCTTAGTTACAACTTGGGCAAATTTTCTGAGTAAACGTACCCTTAGTAATACAAACGTTTTCGTTACTGACTGAAAAAGCTATCTTTATACGCATGCACACAGTTTAATTTACAAATAATAAATTAAATACGATTATCCATCTAAAATTAAAACCCATACATTGCTCTAATCCATGTTATTTACAAACTGATTAAGTTAAACGCCCAAAGATAAATGAATTGGAATCAAACTACCAGCGCTAGGTACAATAAAAAAAACTACCTAGCGAACTCTATTTATGTATAGTATAACATACGCAGTCCGGTGGACTCCATTCTTGAAGCGGTGTTGACAGAATCACCGAAGATGCAATATCTCGGCATCTTCACACCCACCACGCCTGCAACCACTGGCCCTGAAGTTAAAGATAGCATCTAGTTGGTTTAATTTGGTTACAGCTAGTTAGTTAGTTGGATGGGTCGTTGGATGGTTAAATGGATGGTTGACTGGTTGTTTTTGGATGGTTCATTGGACGAATGATTAGTAGGGTGGTTAATTGGTTGGTTGGATGGTTATTGTGTTGGTTTGTAGGTAAGTTGGTTGGTAAGTAGGTTGGATGGTTGGATAGTTAGTTGGTTGGATTTATGGTTGATTGGATGGTTGGTTGGTTGGTTTAAAGGATGGTTGGTTGTTTGTATGGTTAGATAGTTGTTTTTAGTTAGTTATATAACTGGTTGTTTATTTGGTTGTTTGGTAGAATGGGGGGGGGGGGTTAGTTGGTTCATCTCATTCATTCATTAATACATGCATTCATTCATTCATTCATTTATTCATTTATTTATTCGTGTATTCATTTTTCAATCATTCATTATTTCATTCATTAATCGTCTGTTTGTTGTGATGAATTTGATGATATTCTGATTATAATAATTACCCTGCATATCTTTATGATCAATACTCACTCACCTGTGTTAAAACCCAGTCTTAAGCGAATTTTCTCATCAGGTAAATGAGGCATATGCATGGTCTCTATAGTTGATAATAAATCCAGCGACAGTTTTGCGATCGCAGCCACGTGTTTTTCGCCATTCCGGTTTGGTAACCCGGATGCCACCATGTACCCGTCCCCTGAAAGTGCATGTATAACGTTGTATATTGAACATGGAGTTATTATTTTGCATCGTCTTACGCCAGTCATTATAAACAATTATACTACTACTACTAATAATAATATAACAACTACCAGTACTATTACTAGTACTATTACTATTACTAGAAGGAGTAGTAGTAGTAGTAGTAATAGTAGTAGTAGTAGTAGTAGTAGTAGTAGTAAAAGTAGTAGTAGTTGTAGTAGCAATAGTCGGAGTAGTAGCAGCAGTAGTAGTAGTAGTAGTAGTAGTAGTAGCAGTAGAAGTAGTAGTAGTAGTAAAAGTAGTAGCAGTACTAGAAGTAGTAGTAGTAGTAGTGGTAGTAGCAGTAGTATTCGTAGAAGCAGAGTTTCGTTTTCGTTCGTATTTTCTTATTTTTGACAAATACAAAGACCATAAACTTCGTAATTGCAAACACTTGTCCTTTTTGACTAAATTACTCGAAAAACTCAGATATTCTTCTTTACACATGGTATTATTGTATTATTTTATTTATGTCCATCTATGTAAGCTTTAAAGAATGTACCGAGTTAAAGGCAAGATCATGAATTGATCACGCTCTCTTGTAAGACGTTCTTGTAATTAAAGCTTTATAGTAAGGCAGGATATGTCTAATGCAGCGCAACATAATCATTATAAAAACATCATAATTGTACTTTCACGCCATCTACTACTCATACGAGTGTATAACTTAATGTGAGTTTCGTAGAATCTGGTATCCTGCGTTTGCGCCACTAAAATTGTATAAGAACATTTTAGATATATTTTCGAACTATTACACTAGGCCCAAGTGTTTGCAGATTTCCCTTGATAAATCCCATTCTTTATCAATATAGCATTTTCTCATGCTGTTAGAATATACTGAATGCTTTCCAATGAGGTGACTTACCGATCATCTCAACTTTATAGACGTCGAATTCCTCCAGTCTGGAGTCCATGGTCATGTAGAGTCTTTAAGCAAGTTCACCACCTGCATCGGCGTTATCGAACTGCGAACACAAGATATCATTAACTGGGATCAATTATCGATAACCAGCATGACACTTGACTATGGTCGCATGTATGCACACTCCTACTCTGAAGGTACTGATTATTATATGGTACCAAACATGATGATGCACGTACAATATTTATTAAAATAAATACTTAATGTCATTGTACCTTAATTTAATTCATGCAAGTTGTGTCTATTTGACATCAAAATAGCAGTTGCATTTAACCTATAGTCGATGTGTACAATTTAATACTTTAATACATGTATATCAGTGGGGATATATTAAAACACTGATCAAGCAAATTTCAAATCGTTTTAGTTTATTTTGCAAATGCTCAGATAGATGCTGGTCTGAAGTTCGTGAAGCGTCTTGCAAGTGTTGATTTAGCACTAAAACTTTAAGAAAAACATACAGTACAAAGAATACAGCTTATTACAAAATGGCTTATTATATATATTAAATTATGATGTCTAATGATCGCACCTTGAAATGGCAGTAAATCCTACAACATCTGAGAACATAATGCTCGCGGAATTGTATGATTCTGGTAACGTGCTCCCGTCTTTCATTAGTCGCTTAGCAACCTTTCTGGGCAAAAGCTGGTACAGAAGTTCTTCCGTTCGCAGCCTCTCGGCCTCAAGTTCGCACGTTTTCTCCCGAAGTGCTTGCGAAAAGCTCGGTATCTTTTTTATTATGTTGCGGACAACGAAAACGATGATGGGGACTATCACTATGGCAACGGTGAACTCAATCGCGCTTATTGTCAATGCTTCGTGCAGCGATGAGTTTTCATCGGAGGCTGCCTGCAAATATGGCAAACATTCGTATGCAGTGGTTGATTTTTGTCATTTATTTTCAGTGTGTTTGAGTAGATTTCAATGTGTTGATATTTGTTTATGCTTGAAATAAAGTTACAGTTACTAGGTGAAACTAATATAAAACTGAAACGTTAATTGAACACACTACATTGACTCCATGTACACACCTGAACTATTTTATTGGCAAGGCTGTCTTGTACATCTTTCCGAATATTATTGTACTCCGTCATGTTGTCGAACCAAATGGTTCCTGACACGACAGAAGGCTCCATCGCAGTGTTTTGTAAAATCGTTTGCTGCATCGTGGCGATAGTTTGCTTTCAGCTCGGTACCTATAATACAGTCCTTAAATAATTGTTACAATGATTTGTAAATTCTCCTCCTGTATTTAATGAGAGTTCTTATTAGATCTGCACTCACTCTCGAATTTAGCGACAGTTCTCGCTCAGATCCTATCAAAGATTAGTACGCACATGCGACGTTTGCAAAATCAGTAAGATATATAAATAATGCAAACCATTACAATAAAACAAACATGAAAAAGCAACAAACACACAGAAAATCAAATAATTTTAAACACCATGCGTACGACAAGTTTTTACAGATTACCGTTATCATGCACAATTACTTTCGTGGTGATTCCAGATAATCAGAGGTAACACTATTGATTGGAACACGTCTATAAGCAATATACGAGAGCGTAAAGTCGTTGATAACGCTTTCTCTTTCTTTGCAGGAACTATATATGTCTACGAAACAGTGTCCTTCGTTAACCAAGTAACATCAGTTAAATAGAAATTTCAAAACAATGGATTTTAAATGAAACACAAATGTATTAATAGTATACTACATCTTGAAAATGTTGATATAAACGAAATTCAACATAATTGTTTGGCAAAATGAAAAACCCAAGGTGGTATCGAACTTGTATTTGGCGTATTGATGCCCATTGTCCCTTAAAGTCTTACCTTCATATAGGGACTCAATAAACTCGGAGTATTGGTGGCTTTGTTGAAGGAAATACGTCCCTAAAATTTGTTTCTCGTTATACCACAGAAGATCAGTGTCCGGCAGTTGACCTATAGAAAAGAGGTAATTCAAATTCCCATAGGGTGCCATTATACAATGTACAAACTTTCTGGCGTCGTTCGCCATTTTCATTTGTTTCAAATATGGGCGTGTTCTGTTCGTGGAGATCATGATTTAAAAATAAAAATGTTATTTCTAGGAAAATGCGTCACGCCTGATTGTAGTCACGCGTAAAAAAAACACATAACGCATTCGTGATTTCGACCAGAGTGCATGAAGTCTGCAGATCAACTACTGAACTTATTTCAAGTAAGTCGGTGTCCCAATACATCAAAATGCTCAATAGGGAGATTATCGATTATTAACTAGTATTTACCGCTTTTATTAGGAAATCGGGGCTAACGGAAATTTTAACATGACGCATGGACACATATCATTCCCAAATTTGAATGATAACATAGTTAATATATTCAATATTTAAATGCGCGTTAGCAAAACGTAACAAATTTTATTGCCTTATAACGTAGCTTAGAAAAAACGTATTTATTTTTAAATTACATCTACGCGAAACGTTTATCGTGTATTTGTGTTTGTGTGTGTTTGGTTAGCTGACAGCACTGTAAAAGTGACCTCATATTTATTCCTTGACTTTTAAATTATTGAAGTATTTTTTTTTCTCAATTATATCAAGTAAAGATGACGTCATTTTGAATTGTTATGATGAACTGACGTTTCAGAAATATCCATCAGACAACCAACCCCGTTATATATATGTTGTATTGGATTTCACAGCTTCATTAACGTCACTCGTGATATAATTATTGCAAGTAACCAAATCTAGTTAGAATTTTTAGATGATGAGACAATATTATCATACTTTCTGTTCAATAAATATAAACATATTACCTAATGAATACGTCATTTTAAAGAATGTTTAATTTTAATACAACATTAACACTTTTAACAGCATAGCGCGTAGCGTTTTCTGTGTCCATGTGCACGGTGTCGTTGTGTGTATTTAATGTCGAAAACACATACTAGTACCGTATGATTTAAATAGGTTGTACACGTTTTAAGTATTTGATACATTGACGTTACTATGAGTATTACCAATAAAGGATGGTTCGTGATTTTTTGTTATTTCTTAGTACTCCACGAAAAAAGTGGCACAATATTTGTGTTAGTTCGGCCATATTATTTGTACATGTTATTATATTAAGTTTTACGACGTGTGCGTTTTCATGGAGACCCATCCATTTTTATATTATCTTTCACATTGCACATATCTCGATACAGCTGCGGGATATAATCCAGGTTGTTAGAAAGAAACGAAAATGACGTCCGTGATCTACGTGTATCCAGTCAATACTAGTATTATTTCATTAGCGTCTTTTCAAAACATCGAACTCTGATGTCGATAACTTCTGGCATAATACTGGCATCATATAATCTAAATAAATATTTTTGGAAACGACCAAACATCCCTAAATTTATTGAACTTTTAAACACCGAAAATGAACGTTTATCAGTAAAACTTGCGACTTTTATTTATAAAGCTTTTCAACTACATGACTCAACATTTTAATATACAACATGTACGTATGCTCTACATTATTACTGTAACTTACTTTTCTCCCAATTATTTTGATCTGTCAACTATTTGTATAATTTAACTATATTACTACCTGCTTTGTTACATCACATGGAACATGACGATTGTTTGTATATTTATTTATGTATTATGATTGTTTGAACTCATGAGCTTATGCTTACTGTTCGAAAATAAAGTTCTTCTTCTATAATCAGTGGACAAGTCAACATTGGAATAATTGCAGTTTTGTTCATTGATACACGATTATTTAAAATGTAGGGCAAAAGTATAACACGTATGTCCATCGGGATTACTTCATAACGGCCGTTTGGGGAATGGAGCATGTGTATGACGCACAGTGTTATTCCGTAATTGTCAGAAAAATAGGTATCAATTTTAGTGCGGTTTAGTGCTTGTCACTATTTATTTATGAACATATATAACTAACTTATCTTAAATTCAAAATGACACAAACGTGAACATAATACCCGTGACTATAAATGTAGTCCATTTAGATTACTTTACTAAAAATTAAAGATTGACCGCATTTGAACATTACTGGTCTAATATGAAAGCATTCGCTACTAAGGGTTTGTGTGAGTTCCTATAAAGTTTGGGGAAAATATATACCACCCATAGAGAAACACAAGAGATACAGCAAAACAAAAACAAAACAAGAAAAAGGAAAACAAATGTGTTTTAAGTTATACCAGTTAGTAAAACAATTATTCCAATAGTTTAAACTAAGGATTTTTTAAAGAAAAAAAGTAACGGAAGGAAAAGAGAGAACGTATTTATGTACACAAACGGTTTTCATTTCGTAATGAAGAAAATGTATTTTTTCAAGTCTTTTACAGGAAATTATGTGCGCAGATTCGTGGAATACATACAGCATAAATGAACATACCTCTTGCAAAGTATGTGCTGCCCAGTGCCCTCTCTATGCCGGCCTGTTTGTTTGCTGAAGATAAGATTCTGATAGGAAGCCTGTACATTCCGGTTCTGCTGCACTTTCTGCAAAGAAAAAATCCATTGTTTAATTTAATTTCCATTTAAATGGGAATTGTCTGATTTGTATAGATTTATGTCATATCTCTTTTGTTAACCACTAACAAAAACACCGTTTTATATGACATAAATAAACGGCAACATCGCCAAAAACTATTTCCTTATCGCTAAATGCAAATATATATTTTATGTCGATACAGATCCCTTTATTCTCCAGCAACAGTTACATTCGGTTTTGAATGACAGCAGGCGTCAACAATCGATCCGACTCGTTTAGTCGTTATGTATACATGTATATAATAGTTCACTGCGCAGTTGAGTATTATTTTAGTTATCGTGTATGCTTTATTTAGATTTTTTTTCAAATCAAAGATACAACAAGATGTGATAAATAGACGCTCGCGGTTCAGCTTTTCTATGTCTCGCTAGATAAACTGATCTTTAATCAACACAATGCCTGTATCCTGTATAATTCCAGTTATCACATTATATAGAGAATATTAGGTGAGTGTTGGATAAAGATGAAGTTTATCATGCGAGCCCAAGAAACAGATGAGCGCGAGGTATGCCGAGATTATATTTATCCTATTATGATATGCTCATATATCATGAAAACAGCGTGCATTATGTCCAAAATGAAAAAAAAAACTTTGGTTTCCCAGATTTAACACGGGGTCTTTCGTTTACTACAAACGGAATCATTTGGTATGACGTCACATTGAAATAGATAGCATTCTAAAAATAACCGTGTGCTTAAATAGCGATCGGATAAAGCTAAAGTTTATACGATGGGTTGTTATCCGATCGATTCGGCCGTAGTAATAGGATAAATTACCTTTCTGTAAGATTAATTGGACTGTCCTAAAGGGGTTTTGCTCTAATGAAATGCTAACACAACAGTATATGTTCTTTAATAGTTAATAGAAAGTAAGGAGCCAAATATATTTCCGCCAATAGTATATACAATTCGTTACAATTGAAAATCAAACGACTTCATCAAAAGAACTGGACTTGGTTTAAATACATTAAAACAATGCAATACGCAGATTTAAACTTTAATTATATCAAATGAACTATAACTAAATCTTGTACATTTCTAGAAACGCACTGTGTAAGTTTTTTCGAAAATCGATGCTTTCGATCGCAACACGAGAGATAGAATTCCAGTAAAGATAATGACGGCCTCTGATAACCTCTGATTAACTTATCATGGTAGATGTACGTTTATTAAATAATGTGGGGTGGTTTCTGACGGTTCCAGGAAAATGTGACCTCTAAAACGTGGTAAACATTGCACAATTAACACATACTTTGTTTGGTATATGTTACGACAAAAGCTTTGAACATACATTGACTTTTTTTAGTTTTAGTAAGCTGACACACGTTTTCATCAACTTAACGTTTTGGTCTTATAAATCCTTTTTTTTTTTATAAGAGTGCGGTTAATATTTTAACTGTAACGACCACATTCTAAGTCGGAATATAATAAATACTTCATGAGTTTTAATTAACCTTCTACATGTATTAAAGTAGCGAACGTTAATGTAAATAACGTCTAATTTATGTTATAATAATGTAACTAATTGCTGTAGCTTATTGCCCTGATAGAATAAATCCCGTGTACAAATACCCATTGGGACCACTTTATAGCGGTCGCTCCGGAAGTAGGCTAGTTTTTCAATACTCACACTGCTATTCAATGACTGTTAAAAAGTAGTTCACGATTAAACTCGAACATAACGAGTTTACTCCACGTATTGATAGCTGGACATGTAATTGTATTAAATTATAACTCGGATTTAGCAATTGTTAAAAAAAGAAATAGTACAGACAGACTTCGTGTAACACAAACAGACAAATAAAAACAGTGACATCGAAAATGTCTACACAAAAAAGGTCCTAATGTGTTTAATATTTACACTCAAAATCAGTTTCGCATTATCGTTGTTTATCGGCCAATAAACAACTCGCTGTCGTTCTGATGGGTGGCTATTAAACAACTCGGCTAACGCCCTCGTGGTTTAATTTCTACGCATTATAACTCCAAATCGTTCTATATTGGCCGATAAACAACGATAATGCGAAAATTATTTCATAATTATGATATGCAAAAGCTCAGATGCAAAATAATCAAATTCTATGTTCAGAGTATCCGATTAAATATATCACTTAGAAATATTGCCACATTTATGTTTAAGCGTTAAAATTGCGAACCGAACCCGAATAGCATCGATAGTTTTTCTCCATATGACTATTGTATGTTTAAATACGATTTTATTTCATAGTATAGCAACTATAAGAATTTGTTCTACCAGCATGCTAACTTAATACGATTTTCTTTTTGTTAAGCATATCATAAATTATTATACTGGTATTGTCACGGACCATTTTTTACTATATTTTGATGTACTATATATGTATACATGGGCGTAAAGCCGAATGTCTTTTGAAATAAACTCTAACGCATCATTGGTGCCGCGCATGAGCGAGGCGTCTATATGAGTTGACTCTGACCGGAAATTTATGATAGAAAGCGCTGATTATTTCCTAGATTATTCGATGCATAATTGGCCATCAATAAGGCCACAGCAAACAATATTCTACAATGAAAAAAATTGTTGCAATGTTTTTCTATTCCTTATTTCATATTCTCATAATTATAATGTGTCAAATTATATAGTTTTTTCCACAGTTTTACACCGGTCAATATAGCGTATACACTCGCGATAATAAGACTTGAAAGAGCAGTTTTTTGATTATGCTAATTCATTAAGTATTCCACATAATATGAAATGTAATTTTACCTCAAATGATGTTTGTTCTGACAGCTATTGATTGAGATTTCCTTTTTTCTTTCTTGTTTAAAAAAAAAATCGTGTAACCAAACAAAACGCAGTAAAACTGTTACTAAATTTATTCCACCTGTTGCACTTAGCGCTTATATGGTACTTTCTCTTTCAAGAAAGTTTATTCTAAACATAAACCCACTGTTAACTTAAAGTGCCTTCATGGATTCGTATGTGCGGACTGCACAGGCTGATCCGGGACGACAGTTTACGCAGATGCATTAAGCCCGGTTTTCCCACGACACGCCTCATTGTTGTTAGATTGCGACCAGGGCTTGTATCCACCAACATATTGTTAGACTTGAGACTAAGAATACTGAGTATTCTTGATACTGTTATGTCCTAAGAGCGCTTTAAATTGAAATCTTGCTTGGCATTCACACACTCTACTTACAACATTCTTTATTTAGATCTGTGTGTGAATAACATAAGTAAAATTGCAAACGCACATGTATGTTTCTTGAGTCTAAGTCTGTTTTATTCCTGAGTCTAAGAATATGTAGGTCAATACTGGCGCAAACAAATTAAAAACCTAGTTCAAACTAAAGAAACAATTTTCAGTTTAGAGTTGTTTATCGGCTAATAAACAACGATTTGGTTTTCTAACGCGTAGGAATTAAACCACGAGGGTGTTAGCCCAAGTAGTGTAATATACCGAATCAGGACGACACTTTTTTTTTTATTATACAAATATGCACTTTTTAGCTGTGCAATATCATGTGATGGTGCACATCCATATTGAACTCGGCTATCGCCTCTTTTAATATGGATTTTGCTGTGCACCATCACATGATATTGCACAGCTAAAAAGTACATACTTGTTTTATTATATAACTTATAACATAAATGACAGCTGATAGCGTTTTAAGAATAAAGAACATACATTTATTTGTTTAAATAATATTATCAGAACAAACATATATAATTCGGTTACTTCCCTTATTTTAATTTTAAGGTTATATACCAGTAATTCCAATTCCCATAGCATCCCATTATAAAACGGAGAACTTTCCAAGCATTTTTCTAGCCTTTCCTTTATTTCAGATTGTGCAAGCATTGTATCAATTTAAAGATGAATATTTCCTCTTCCAAAAATTGCAATAACAAAGATATTTCATTTCACTTCTAAGAAAATGCATCTCGCCTGAATGCAGACACCGGTAAAAAAAAAATAATTCGGCAGTCATATTTCGACAAAAACCCCATACCACAGTAAACATCCCCCAAAAGTTCACCTTTCAAGTTAGCCTCCAAAGAAATACACGAAAATGCTCCAGACACACATGGGATATTAGAAATAACCACAAATGACATGTCTGAGATTGCTAAATGGCTTTTATACCGGAAGAGAAGAGGATCTCTTTAGTAATAGGCGCTACTTTCGAATGGACCACGGAGGGATACACAATGATTTACTGGTATCTAACCTTAACGGGAGATCACCGTTTCGCTGCACGAGTATTACCGACTCGTTCATTGGGACAATACGTAACTGAACGAAACGAGCCTCGGCAAGACTCACACTTGTATTGGGACTCCAAATAAGCTATTTTAAGTTACTGTGCAATATCATCTGATATTTGCACAGGTTAGGTAAAAACTGTGCAACATCATATACGATTTTCTGTCAAAGGTGTGTCGCTGAGCCAATCAAATAACGTTTAATTATAAGTCATATTATAATATTCTATAAACAACGATAATGCCAAAATTATTTCGATTCTAAGATGAACTGTCCTCATTTTCTACAAGTTCAATGCAAACTATATTTTATAGCTTCGGAACTATTGTTTGCGGGATGTTTATTGGTATTTTAACAACGGTAAATGTTGTTCTTTGTCTATAGAAAACTCTACGCGTGTCATGTTAGAATATCTCATAAACGATGGAAAAATCATTCACTAGTATTTTTTTTCAGCGCAAAGCATGAACTAAATCATGAAATTGTGTTGCAATTAACATTATTGTTTATACCAATATTTGGCAGAAGTGTTTGCAATACTGGTTACAAATATTTGAAGGTTAGCTTATTCCTAACAAAGAAAGGGGGTCCAACATGTACTTTATTAAAACACATTTGTTGCAACTTTCTCTGGATTTTGTTTTATGCTATGCGAACTAGGAATAATAAATGTTATTTGTTTTAAATACATATTAGTATTATAAACAGTGTTTATATGTACATATGTTATAAGATGTCATGTGACTATAATTATTATTCATTGGATCATGTTACGAAACACATGTATATGTTTAAGTAACGAAACAAGTATGTTGAATGTTGAAAAAATATGGTTTTATACATACAGATCATAAACTGGTGTAGTTGTCACAACATGATTCGACAAACAATGGTGCGGACTGCGCAGGCTGATCCGGGACGACACTTTACGCACATGCATTACGCCCGGTCCTCCCACGTCACGCCCCAATTATAAAAGAAGAAGATATATCTTGGACGAGAATGTATCGTAGGGCAAAGTTCACTGTGAAGAGATCCATAATTTTTCTATGTTGGCAAAATTAATGAGTACATTGATGACAGTAAATGAATCAAAGCTTTCATGTTAATTAACAAACAAGAATCATGATGATGGATGGAGTCTGATGTTCATTTGCTAGTGATTACCATAGTCAATGAAAAGGCAATGTAAAACACGTGCCATTTAAAAAGATAATTTCAGTTTGATTGTCATACTGGCATCGTGTTTTATGCCATCATCACGCCGACATTGACGAAATAACACCCTGTGGGAAAAACGTAGCTTTATTTACACACGGTGGGATAAAGCAACCACGCGCAGTCTAATGACGCCATCTTGTTGTTGTTCGGGACGTCATTTCATGTGTCATGTTATCTAGTATGTTTTATTTCCTTTATTCGCTTAATAAAGGCAGAAAATGATGGGTAAATATATTACTAGGTAAGTGTTGAATAAAGATAATTGTATGTGCTTGGCACGAAAACGTTAACTGTCAGGTTTGTTTAAGACTCACTAAATATTATAGTAAATAAACTTATCCTTATTCAACACTAACCAACATATTTCTGTATATTGTATGTAAATGCAAACAGTCTAATTCTCAATACTTGGAATGTTTTCTGTTCCGGTACAAATGCTATACTGTAACAGTTACTGTTGACTATGTGTTTAGTGTTGTCTGAGGCAAAATACAGAAGTGCAAGGTCAACACATAGCCGAATTACTGGCTTCTTAGACCAAAGCAGTCACGCAATAAGGAGGGCTATTAAATTATTTATATACCGGTAGGTTTACTGGTGTGTTGATGATTATTGTTGGCTTGAAGTGTGATTATTGTTGTGCAAAGTGTGCGTTTCGGTGTTGTATTTTTCGCATTGATTGTTCAAAGCGGTTCAAAGCGGTTACCCCATGTTTGAATCAGGTGTTTGCTGTTTGTTTGTTTTGATGTCCTATCAAATACTGTATATTATCCCATTATCACGCCGGCATTGGCGAAATACGACTGTGTGATACACTAAGCTGTTTTTCCGCACTTTGGGATTAAACGGATCTGTTCACAGATTGGCACATTGACCATTTTCAAATTTGTTGCCATAGATTCCAAAACGAAATTATACATTATATACAAACAAGCGAAATAACACTTATGACTAAGAAATTCAAAGGAAATATCGTTTTGTTAATTAATAATCATCTATCGAAATTGAAAATTATAAATTATATAGCGTTATGCTTTTCGTCGGTATTTTGGACACAACCAAATGTATGACCGAGTGGTTAGCGCAAGAGACTTTTTATCTCAAAGGTCCCGGATTCAAATCCCGGCAAATACTTATTTTTCTTTATATAATATTTGTTTTATATTATTGCTTGGTAGTGTAATAATTGCAATAAAGTACATGTTATAAGACCAATATCCATCTTATTTTATTACTTGTTTTGTACTGAAATATTCCCCATAGCCATAAAGCTGTTAATGACTGATGGATTCATTATAGGCGAATGGTACTGGCAGTTGACAGGTCGACTACTAAGCGCTATGGACCAGTCACAAGACCGGAATTTTTAGCGTCGGTGTTTATCAGATGGTGCCATATTTATATGATTCTTGGCACCATCCTCATTAAATAATTCATGCCCTTGTGAAATCATGGAATAATAAAGTTTATAGCATCCCTGGTGTACCATAATGTGTCTGAGGCATGTCGTGGGAAAACCGGGTAGTCCGCACATGCTAATCCGGGACGACACTTTCTGCCTACAGTGGATTCATGTTTACAAGAGACATCCTTTAAACAGGAAATACCACAACAGCGGAAAGTTTCGGGACGACACTTTACGCACATGCATGCAACCCGTTTTTCCCACGACGCGCCTCATATTATTGTATCACAGTTTCGCAAGTGTCACTTTGCAAGATCTACTAGAGCTGCTCAGCGAATAGCAAGAAATATATCTCTGACAGCAGCGTATAATTACGCAATATGACATTGATGACTTTATTTAGTTTGAATTTAATCATTTATTTCAAGGTTTTAATTGTAAACACTGCAGAATATTTCTAATACACCACGACATAACAATAGTGATAACATTACTTGTGCACTACCATGTCTAAAATCACAATTGTATAAACTCGTTAAAGGAACTAACAAGGAGTTACAAATTAAAGTAAACATTTACCAAAATAATTTAGAGAACACAAAGACATACAACAATGCATTATTAGCAATTCAAACATGATGATCGTTGTTTTTCTATAGACACAGAACACAATTATCATTGTTTAACTACTGATAAACGACACAAAAAGTAGTCTCGAATCTGAGCGCAGCACAGTCAAATTTAGTTCTCATTACAATTGCAAAAACATTTATGTGATCATGTTAGAATTGAAATAATGTTCGCATTATCGTTGTTTATCGACCAACAAACCTCATTTTGTCGTTCTTATGCGTGGCTATATATAATATATATATACATTGCTCCTCATGAATAACATTGGGAACTGGAGTCACCATGTTTGTATCCACACGAGGAATGTTGAAGTATTGTTTTCTCTTATTTTCCATTAGTGTTGTTTTGAAGACATCAATCATCTCTCGTAACAAACTACTTTAAATACTGGTTTTACGAGAAAACGATCATGTCCATGAAATGTATTGATTTTGTTGTTTACGTATGCGCTATTATAAATAATATTACATACAACAACATGTAATACAATGAGTATTACATATTTCTGAGATAGTGGTTATAACTATTATGAACCCAAGAGCATCAAACTAGACGGTAGTTGAAGTTGATAAGACGTTTGAAGGGCCTGTTTTCATCAAATGAGGCATGTGTGTTATTAACGAGAAAACACACAGCCGCAAACTATTGTAATGATTAGTTTAAAGAAAGAAATCATGCCATTGAAATTAATGAATTATTACGAACTAATGAGCGGAACATACATGGATATTTTCTCAAATAAAACATTATGTGTTATTGGGTGCACATAGGCCAAATCAATATTGTGCAAGCTAACGTCTATTTACTCCATGTAACATACTAGCATTGCAATTGACAAAGGTTTCTTAATAGCCCGGAGGAAATAGTTCGGCATTATCATCAATAAGTTGAAACAGATATAATATTAAGGCAAAGTAGAGTCCGTTGCTTTTTATTTACACTTTGTAAGGTAAGTGCCATTAAAAATATTAAATAAGTTGACATTTAATTTATTTTTGTGAAAAAAAAGTCAATGTACATGAAGATAATACATATATGTCTGATGTTAGGTATAACAACAAATACTACCCTATTATGTGTTACTAGTTAAAATAATTATTGTATACACTTTGCATTAAATTTGTTCAGTTGTCAATATTTTACAACATACAAAATCCGAAATTAATTGGTTCTGGACACATTCCCAAAATCTGAGATATAAAAAAAGTCAAAACCAAAGTTTAACCAATTACCTGCACATCATTTGCTACCTTCACTGCGTCTCGAAATATGAGAATTATGCCGGGCAGGATAGCGAGCGTGGCGAGTTTAAACAGCTGGCA
The DNA here is from genome assembly GCA_027627225.1 of Congeria kusceri. Classification (NCBI taxonomy): domain Eukaryota; kingdom Metazoa; phylum Mollusca; class Bivalvia; order Myida; family Dreissenidae; genus Congeria; species Congeria kusceri. The sequence continues at coordinate 61,982,464 of CM051032.1, forward strand.
GCGGCGATCTTTCAGCGACCCTCTGCGACCGCAGATCGTCGGGTCGAAATCCGGTTCTGAAACCCTGTAAGAACGGCTGAGCTCTTGCGACGTATTCCACGAATATCCCGTGTCGTGGGATACATTATCATGATGATCATTGTCATAGTTACTCATTTCTTTCACCGAATGTACGACCAGCTTATTAATTTCTTAAATTGTCTGTGACCCTAAATGTCAATCAGTACCAGAAACCTAGCACTTCATTCTCCAGCATTCGCGTGGTAATAATACTACAATATTAGGTTGAAAACTGTTTTAATATGGTGGCTGATTATCGTTCTGGCGTGTTAGCGCCTTTGAGGGGCGCCAACACGCCGACACGCCAGAACGACAAATATACGCGCCGATACGACAAATAAAGGTACTTGTCCTTTTGGCGTGTCGGCGTGTTGGCGCCCTTCAAACGCGCCAACACGCCAGAACGACAAAGTAAGAGCGCCAATATGACAAGTTTGTACCCGCCAGAACGACAACAAGACACATAAATCTCTCGTTCTGGTGCCCATTATTTTGGCGTGTTGGCGCCCCGGATTTGTCGTTCTGGCGTTCTGGCTGGTTTGAAGGACGCCAACGCGCCGACACGCCAGAACGACAAAAAGCGCGCCGATACGAGAAATAAGGTATTGGTAACACCCCGTGCAAACTGGTACAGTCGTCGTCACCGCAAGTAGCTTATTAATAATTCTTTTTCGTTATCTTATTATATATTTTTGAAGAAAAGAACAACTTTATATATTTAAATTATTGTATTTTTTTTATTTAATTTAGTTTTCTTTATTGTCTCAGTTTTAGAATAAAAGAAAACAATTATATCCTATTTTAAACTAGTTCGCATCGTATTTGTTCATGAAAATAAATAATGTATTAACAGCTGTATCCATCACTATGAAACAAACAACAACAAAATACTTTTTGCTCAACACACGTATATCGGTACCAATATCATGATACCAAATGCCAAAAAATCCAGTTTTCCATCGCACCAGCAAGAGCTGATGTCATGTGACCAACTCTAACGGCGCTGGATTATTGACACTAGTCCATTAACTGATCACACGTAAACAAACATCGGCGGAATGCGATAACCCGGATCGAAAACCTCATCGTAAGTGGCCTTCTGTCACAAAGAAAAAATCGAAGAGTATCATGCGCGCGGAAACTAATTGGTTTCGTTTCAAACACTTCTGGTAAACATCATGGCACCTCTTTTGCATGTCCCCGCGAACTAATACGCAAACTGACATCTGTGAAGCTCAATTACTGTTAGATACTTCGCGGATACTGAAGCCTTTAATGTAATAGTTGTCTCACTCTTTGACCGAAATATGTTAGTTATTTAACGAGCCCGCAGGGCGAGATTAAATAATTAACATATTGAGGTCAAAGGGTGCTACAAGTGTTTTATACCATATTAACCTATCAAATCGCAACTTTCCACGATGCCGATCCCATGGGTGTTTCCTAGACGTCACGTGATGTGTAACACGTGTTTCGTTTCCAAATTTAACGCTGTCATTAGGTCACGTGATGTCTGGCATGCCTGGAATCATGAGTGTCGTTTCCAAATTTTAGCGCTGTCGCCGGGTGTCCATTCAGCGCAGTCATTATAGTCTAGGATTTCAAGGGATAAACGCTTCATTATGGATGCCTTAGATTCAGATGATTTAATTTTGAGTCAGATTGCTAATATCATGACTACCTAGAAATGACATCTTTAGATACTTCGCATGAAAATCTCATTCTTTCACAAGCTGTGGATGAAATAGAAAATCCTAATGGACAGTATGATTATAATGCAAACGTGTCTTTTGATCTTGGGTTTTTGGACTTAATAAAGACAGAAGAGGCCGCGGGTGACTCGCGAGCGACCGCAAGCGGTGTTGAAGCAACCGGAAGTGGTGGTGGAGCAACCGGAAATGCTGTTGAGGCCAGAAGTGCCGCCACGGTCCTCCATCAGAAACCGCCCTCCAGTACTGCAACCAGATTTGCAAAGCCGGTGACCGATGAAATTGATAACCTCAATGCTTCAAAAATTAACAAAAATTCTGAGAAAGCACGCGATGGACAAGACTAGTCTTCGACGAATGGAGGAATAAACGGGGAGGTGATATTCCCGACCTATTTTCTATGAGCAAGAAGAGATGAACCACTGACTGCAGAGGTTTGTGTTGGAAGTGCGAAATCAAACAGGAGATTACTACACAAGCAACACGCTTTATTTGATTCTGTGTGGACTTTTGCGTTACCTTCGGGACAGAAATGTGTACGACAACAATTTCCTCGATGAAAAGGATCCTGACTTCTGTCCATTAAGAAAGACAATTGACAGTCAAATGAAGGATTTATTAGAGAAGGGAGTTGGTACAGATGTGAAACAAGCAGATCCGATTCCAGAAGACGCTAAAGAGAAATTGTGGAATGTGAGCGTTTTGGGAAAAGGCGATGCTAAACGGTTGCAATACACAGTATTCTTTTACGTGTGCAAACTCTTCGGTCTACGCGGACGCTACGAGCACCGCAACCTGGTCTGCGAACAATTTCATAGGGAAGTACGTTAGATTCCCCGGAAGGAATTACAAGACATTCAAAGGAGGACTCGAGCATCGACATCTGCAACGAAAAGATAGAACACACTACTGCACAAAAGGTAAGCGAATTATTAAACCTACGATATTTTTTTTAACTCGATTGCATCGAAAGCCTCAGGCTTATTGAGACACTCTCGAGTCCGTTGCCTGGGTAGAACCACTATTTGGTGTCTTTGGGGAAGATCTTGAGAACGCTTCCAGAGTAGGATCGAACCCGGGACTTCCCGATCGCTAGGCGGACACCATATCCACAACGCCACCGCGACCTTACTATTTTAATAGTCGATACTATGGATGAAAGGTGAACCCGGTGCGGTTCTCGAACCCGCGACCGTCGGAAAACGGCGCTTTACCATCTAAGCTAACCGACTCGTTCATAACAACGCACATTACATAACGAATACATTTTTACTTCATTTGCAAGAGCAAAATCTAGGGAAAGGAATTTATGTTTTAAAGTTAATTCGGACCCGTACTGAGTTTTTTCTTGTTGTTCTATTTTCAGGCCCCAGGTCGATAGCAGACCATTTCATGAATTACTTGGATGCGCTTGGAAATTCTGGACCGTTCTATTGCTTGTGATGGTCTTAGGTACGGTAAGCATCCTGTGGGAGTCAATACCCTTGGTAACTTCATGAAGGACATTGCTGCCCTGGGCGGTCTTAAGGGCCGGTTCACGAATCATAGCGGAAAGCGTACGTGCGCCACAGAACTCTACAATAAAGGAGTGGACAGCTGGAGATCATGGCGCTCATCGGCCATCGTTCTTCGGCCGGCGTTCTGAAGAACAAGCGGGCGGGAGAGACAGTTCTCAAGGAGGTATCGACTGCTCTAGATCCTAATGCCAAAGTGAAATGTGACAAAATAATCAAACAGGAATCAGCATCAGTGGAGAAAAGTAGCGCTCTAACGAATATTACAAGCAAGCTCACGAACGCCTCCGGATCTGTGTCATTCACAGGCTGCACATTCAATGTCTAATTGTTTATAACTTGTTTTGTTCAACACGTTCACTGTTAAGAGTGTATTTGTTTTAATAAAAAATCAATACAGAACAGTTATTTCAATTTTTCTGGTGCGCGCTCCTAATGTGAAAACTTACAGTGCAATAAGTAGCGTGCGTATAAATTACAACTAAATTCCAATATACATGTACCGCACGCTACTTATTGCATGGTAATCTTGCATATTAGGCTCCGCCCACCAGTCAGCGTTGTGATATCACAGTTATTGAATACCAAAAAGCAAAGAAAACCTTCAGAAATATGGTATAAGATGCAATTATGGAACAGTGTTATGAACATGTCTTTAAGGTTATACGTACATGTAATCAATAAATATTTAAGTCTGTAAACATTTTCACTCACTTATTTAAATAATCTATTTTATGTAGGGATGGGACCGAATATTCGAATATCGGATAATATTAGAATATAAAAAAACGAATACGAATATTCGATTTTCAAATTTAATTAAAGAACAACATTTCTTTAACAAATCATGCTTTTTCCAGTTTGATTGCAAAGTTAACATGCATTCCAGTCGTATTTCCTGCCTAGCAGGTGGGCGGGGGCAGTGTTACGTTTTTACAACACATGCCAAACATGTCCAATTAACGACAATTGATAATTGGCAGGGGGGGGGGGGGGGGGGGGCACGCCTTTACAAGGGCAGCGAATTAACGGTTTGTAGGAGGCGCGAATATGACGCATTGTATCCGCAAAACTGGGCCATGTTGTGATAACGGTTTCACAGTTTCCACAAGGCGTACATTGTTGTTTATTATCCTTAAGTGACATCTACACGGTTAATTTGTTTACAGTATATTACATTTACTCTCTAAGTAAACCAATCAAAATGAATCCATTATCAGCCAATTAATTTCTTTTACAAAATTAGCATGATCTAGTAAATCTTAATACAGAACAGAACAGAACAACACGTTTATTTTCACCCAAGTATATACATATACAATAAGGGCAATATAACAAAGCTAACTATTTAATGAATTATTGACTTCCAATAATTCTTTCGTTCGATAAAGCGTTATAATGATCGATATATAAGGGGGGTATTTACAATAACAAGTGATAATACTAATACAAATACTAAAACTAATACTACTAATAATAATAATGAAAATAATAATAATAATATTGTTATCAACATAACATCATAGTAATTGTACAAAAATTCAAATTGTTAGTTTTTCCTCGGGGTTGAGATCATAGGGAATGACTGCTAGTGATTAGCGTCGGTAGTTATAGTGGTTTCGGTGAACACAAGCGAATTTTCTCGGGATTTACGCTCGAGTGCACCAGAGCATGGGGCGATGTTGAACTTGATGTCGAATGCAAGATGGTGGATCTATTATGCGAGGTAATTACTCTAAAAAGTTACTCTAATTATAAAATTATACAATAGGCACACAAAAAAGCTAATACTATCAGTAATACATAGTAAACATGTTTACTGGCACATTTATTTATGGTACAAAAAATGCATTAAAAAAAAAAAAAAATAAGTTGGTAATATTTTGCATTCTAGTATATGTACATTTAACAATAGCGATAAGGCAAAGGTACATTTTAGATGATATGTTGTTAACTTTTGTTATATAAACAACTGGTTAAGTAAAACAATTAAATGACATTTATGTCGAGGTGAGTGCTTGAGAATATGGGTTACACAGATGTTAAAGGGTCGCATAATCACATAATTTGATACAAACCGAGATTGATTTATGATAAAGGAAGACTGAGTATAAGCAAAGGTTGTTAGGAATGTCATTGGTAGCTGGTGGCATTGGCCGTCTAAATACAGTAAAGCACAGAATCTAAATAAATAAATGCAAACATGAATTATTGACTATTAAATGAATAGCTGTTTACAGATTGCTATTGGTAAACTTAGATTATTGACTATTAAATAAATAGCTGTTTACAGACTGCTATTGGTAAATGGTGGCATTTACAGTATACAGCTGGAACATTTGCAGTTAGAAGCAGTATATTAATGAGAACTTTTTAACAAAAAAAGCTGTTGTAAAAAACAACTACGGCTTAAACTTGCTGAAAATAAAACAAATAAATTTGCTTGTATCTTTTAATAGTTGAAGCGAATCAGATGATAGGATTGTGTTAAGGGTAGCTTCCTGAAGGTTATGCCCTAAGAAACGTTCTCTTTCAGTTTTAAAGAAATCACATTGAAGCAGGTAGTGATGTTCGGAGCCAACTTGACCAGAGTTACAGAGTCTACATGTTCTCTGATCAAAGGGTGTTCCGTCATATCGACCTGTCTCGACTGGGAACCAGTGATTAGCAGTTCTGAATTTAAAAAGGTAATTAGATTCATATTTTGTTAGTTTTGTAAGGTAGCCTTCAAATATTGGGGCTGTTTTAAAACTTGTATATGTTTGTCCTTTATGACTTTGTTGTAGTTGAATGTGCCATTGAATTTTAAATTGTGTTAGTAATTCGGTTTTGACTTGACGATGTATATTGTTTTGGGTTATTTGGAATTGGTTGTTCCATAAATGACTTAGGTTTACTGAGGTAAGAATTTCATTTATTTTGTTAGCCCATTTAAAGTCTGAGTTTGGCAAGTTCATCATATATTTGTAAATTTGTAGTGATAATTTCTGGTCTTTGCCTATTAGAAGTCTATTCCAGTATGAGATCATTCGGCATTTGATGTTTAATGCTATGGGGTGTCGGCCAAGTTCGCCATATAAAAAAGCTATTGGTGTTGATTTTCGAGCATTGGTGATTTTTCTGAGAAAGTTGTTATGGACTTTTTCCAGTATGTCTATGTTTTCGTAGCCAAATATTTCAGAACCATAGGTTAAAATTGGTAGTACAGTGTGATCAAATAGTTTTAGAGTGAGGTCAATTGGTAGATTTGCGTTGTTGGCACGTGTGTATAGAAGATGCATTGCTTTGGTTGCTTGCTCAGCTATATGTTTTCTCGCATTAAGGAAAGACCCATTGCTGGATAGAGTTATACCGAGGTAGTGGTAACGATCTGTGATTTCTACAGGATTGTTGCCTAATTTAAAATTAAAATTTTGTAGTTGTCTTGCACCGAATACTACAATTTTTGTTTTGTTTAGATTTATCTTTAGATGCCAGTTGACACAATAGTTATGAAAGATGTCTAGACTGTTTTGAAAATCTGATTTAGAGTCTGATAGAATCACCGAGTCGTCAGCATAGTGTAGGACAAGAAGTTTAAGCCACAGAGAAAGAGTTAGGGGATCTGTTAGTTCTATGCCAACCGAGCCATTATAATGCATATGTGTTTGAAGGTCATTTAGGTACAAAGAAAAGAGTAACGGTGATAAATTTTCTCCTTGCCGGACACCAATTTCTGAGATGAAGGCTTCTGATAGGTTGCCGTTAGAAGAGATGCGTGATTTGATGTTGTGATACATATTTTGAATTAGTTGTAGGAATTTACCATTAATGTTGTGTTTAAGGAGTTTATTCCATAAGCCAATTCGCCAGACTTTATCAAATGCTTGAGAGAAATCGATGAAGGCACAGTATAGTTTCTGTTTTCTTTTTTTTATTATTTCGATTAGTGAGTGTAATGTAAAGATGTGGTCAGAGCATGAATACCCTTTTCTAAAACCAGCTTGATTTTCATCTAAACTATTATTTTCATTTAGAAATTTAGTTAATCTGTCATTTAGTAAGGATGTAAAGAGTTTACCTAAGCAGCTCAAAATAGTAATAGGTCTGTAGTTATTTGGGTCTTTTGGGTCACCTTTATTTTTGTATATGGGTATGATAATTCCATTTAGCCAGCTTTGTGGGATAAATCCAGTTTCCAAGACACAATTAAATAATTTACAATAGACTGGAATAAGGAGATGTTTAGTAGTCTTAATGAATTCATTTAAAATGTTATCAAATGGGCTTGGTGTTTTAGAGTTTTTGAGCTTTTGGATACATTTTTCAATTTCTTCGTTTAAAATTATGGCATTTAATGTGTTATTTGTGTTGTTCAGATCTTGGTGAATTATGTCATTGAAGCGATTATCAACTATTGTGTTGGTGTTAATTTCTTTGAAATGGTCATAAAATTCTTCTAGTGTTGGTGTTATGCTAACTTTAGTTTTTGGTTTTAGTTTGTTTAGAAAAGACCAGTACAGTTTAGGGTTTTTATCTGTCATAGAGCGTAGTTTATTAGACATGTTTTGTTTGCTAGCATTGATATGAAAGTTCATTGTGCGTTTGTAGTCTCTTGTAAATTATTATCCATTATATCAACACCGTATATTATACAAGAGTCTTTATTAATAACAATGTCACCATCACGTGCTTGGAAGTACTTTACGTGGTCATTAGACAAAAGCCAGGCAACGTGTAATCTGCACAGCAGATACAAGCTTCATGGTACTGGAAAAAAACAACGGAACGATTAACAAATTAATTAACAATACATTTAACAATATCTTACATTTCTTTATATTTGCCTAACACTCACTAAGTTATATCGCTCATTTGCCACTGAAACAAGGTAAAACAACTACGTACACGTAGTATACATATTTCGGATAGGTAAATATTCGGACAGAGTGCCGTATATAGTAGTATATAGTAGTATTTACAAAACGAATATTCGAATATATTCGAATACCTAAAACGAATATTCTAATATTGATTTCAGTATTCGGTCCCATCCCTAATTTTATGTGATAAATTACATTGGTCGAATTTGTGTTGATGTATGTGGAGTTACACTTATAGAGAAGAAATACTATTGGGGTACGTTTTGTTATATACTATTTTGGCATGTATGGGTATACTATTTAAGAACATATACCGATGCGTGTCGTGGGAAAATCGGGTTAGATGCATGTGTTCGCACAGGCTAATCCGGGACGACACTTTCAGCCTACTGTGGATTTATGTTTAGAAGAGACTTCCTTGAAACGGAAAATACCATAGAAGCGGAAAGTGTCGTCCTGGATTAGCCTGTGCGGACTGCAAAGGCTTATCCAGGACGACACTATACGCACATACATTAAGCCCGGTTTTCTCACGACAGGTCTCTATTTATTGTCTCAGCATTGCTAATTGGTGTACATTAACAAAAATATGTTATCTTAATTTAGCTTTTATTGACACTTTTATAATAAGGCGAGGCGAAACGGATCTGTAGTATTGTCCAAGTAGTTGGCCCCATTTTATTTACGTTTAAGTTGTTTTGCATTTGATCTACATCTTGGATATAGTTAGAATAGAAACATAAACTAGATCTATGTGCAATGAACCTACACACTGGTTGCACCTACGTAGAACCAACTATGAGCAGTATTTCCGTTTAGTATATGCTTTTCAATGAAATATCGAAGTTTGGTGAAATAAAATGTTGGAGCTGTGAAAATACAATATTGTATAGTCCACTGCAGTGAAATTATAACATAAAACGGACTATTTTTCTATAGATAACATAAATTTACCAGAAATGTTTTACTTCCCTTGGCTATTTTTTTTATATACATATACATTATTTGCATGCATATGTTTACAGAAAACACATGATAAAATTCAACAAAAATATGAATGAGCAACAACGACGCACACACTTTGACACTTTTAGCCCACCATACTAATTTTGGAATCATTTATGAGGTCATTTATGACTTTATGCATGATGTCAGAATGCACGAACTAGTTACGTTTAAGTGTATGTCGCGCATTTCTATTTATTTATTGCCCAAAAGCATAAAATAAAAATACAATTTTGTTATTTCGGTCAGGGATCGAATTTTATTTCACTCGTGGTCATAGAACATTATATTTTCAGCCGTTGCTACGCCACTCGTGAAAATATTTTTTTCTATAACCACTCGTCAAATAACATTCGATAGTTCACCTATATTATCCTCTGTATATTAATAGAGACCGTATCTACTTTTCTGCCAACCATGAATGTTGCTGCGTGTCATGCAAATGCTATATTCCCCTAACGGCTGTTATGAAATAGTCCCATGCATATTTGTGTTCGACAGTTGTCACTAGGGGCGTAACTAGGCTTTATCCTATACTTACGTGCGGTTAAATCGTACCGCAAACATAGCAATAGATAGCGATAAAATATATAAAAGAAATACACATAAAATATAAAAGAGTGTGTCTTTTATTTGAATAAGTGAAATTATAAAGTGAAGTACGTTTTCATTTAAAGTATTCACCAGCTGTTTTGAAACCTATAATTATTAGTGAAACATTGTATCCCTTTAACTTAAACATTTACTTGTGCGAATACTCAAATTCGGTCTAGGTACGCCATATTATTTTATTGAAAGCTGAGCAATATTTGCATCCATTAACTAGTTGTAATGAGAAATAACTCTTTAGTAAAACATCATTCAATCTGATGTTATGTTTAGTTAATTCAGATCTTGAATTCAACACTTCAGAATCAGTAAGCACAATTTTGTTAAAATCGGATTGTATAGTTTACGTTACTTGTTCATATTTAAAAGGACATATGCTTTGATTGGCGAATTAACTATTTCCATTCTTCACATATAGGAGTCTTCGTGGTAGCTGGGTTGCCCGATGCTCGGGACAAGTAGATTTAATTTCGGGCTAGCATAAAATGCCAGATGCTTGCCCGTTCGAGCAAGTGTTTTCAGAGGCATTATATATTATGTGGAAACAGAAATGCATTAAAAATAGCATGTAATATTGTTTCTTCGAAGAATATATATATATATAACCCGTTGTTTTATTAGCACATAAAGTATTAACGCATAAACATATGACGTCATCATGCTGTGCGGTTTTCATTTTTTTGTGTAGACGCATATTTAAATATATAGACAATTGATCGTAGGAGCAAAATGACACTCCTGACACAGAAATAGTTTCGCCATAGTGTGCCATTTATGAATAAACATCAATTGAAATGGTAAAACATAAAGCATTTGTAATTTTTTTTTCTTTCTCGACAGTTCTTAAATTATGTGTATCACTAACACAGCGTTAAAACACACATAAAGGCATACAAACCCCATGTGGCCTTTCTTATTAGTTGGCGTTTCAGAGTTTTGATCCGCGGTTTCGAGACCAGACGGAGGCATATTTTCTTTTTTTTTATCTGCATTTCTTGACAGAGAATATTTGCGTTGGTTTATTAATTTTTGACGTTTAGATAATATTTTAAGACATTTCTAAAAAAATCGGAAATCTGCAAATAATTCCCTTTAATATGATATCTGCCTCGCGTCCCCAGTTTAAAACATTTATGGCTTATAATTATGCCCCTTATTGAAGATGGCGGGGTTTGCTAATATTGGTCGGTCAGTTGGTCCGTCCGTCGGTCGGTCGGTCGGTCGACCACTTTCATTGCCGCTCCCTAAGTCCAACAGTTTTCATCCGATCCTCACCAAACTTCATGAAAATGTTTGTGGCCATGCTATCTCGGTCGCATTCGATAATCAGCTAAATCGCCTTAGGAATTGTTGATCTATGGCCATTGAATTATCTAAAATTAGCATTTTAGCCGTTTCCGCTCTTAGGCCAACGGCTTGTATTTATTCTTCACCAAACTTGGTGAAAATGTTTTGGGCCAAACTATTTCGGCCAAGTTTGATAATCAGCCGAATCGCCCCATGAGTTGTTGGGTTACGGCCCTTGAATAATCTAAAATCGGCATGTTATGCTCGTAGTATAGTCCCTGGGGACAGTTGTCATACTGCAGGTTACCATGGCAACCAAGATGGCGTCCAAAAGAAGTGCTAGTTTTTTAAGTAACACCTTGTCTTATTTGTACCGTTATACATATTTAATGCCAATATTTTGATTTTTAAATGTTAATCAAAATAAATGTACACATAGAGGGCTTTCAAACAAGGTTATGATCAAGGTCACCAAAGGTCAATGTGAAGGTCATTTCAAGGTCAAATTCTGAAAATTGCTTTAAAAATTGGTTATTTACCTCCATTCATTTATTATTTTATGAAGACAGAAAGGGCACCCAATGCATTTTTCTACAATGTGGCATCAATTTCCATTATAAAAATGTCATTTGAAGTTTTGTAGCATTCATGGTAGAAATTCTTCAACAGTAGGATTGACTAGACCATTGTATGAAAAAAAAGAGCGATTTAGTCAAGAAGTCTTTAATAGAACAAGTACCCCTTGCATTATTATTATTATTGTGAAGGAATACACTTATCAGTAATATCTTGTATTCATTAAATATAGATTGGATTATAAATGCAGCCCAAAGGATCTACAATGTCAAGGTCATCAAAGGTCAAGGTCATTTCAAGGTAAAATTTGGAAAATGGCTTTAAAAATTTGTTATTTATCGCAAATATACTATTATTTTGCGAAGACATATGAAAAGAAGTGCACCAAATGCATATTTGTACAAGAGAGCATCAATTTGTATTATATAAATGTCATTTGGGGTTCTGTAGAATTCATGGTACAAATTCTTCAGTACTAGGATTGACCAGACCATTGTTTGAAAAACGAGCGATTCGGTCAATGAGTCTCCGATAGAACAATTACACATTACATTTTGATCATTGTTAAGGAACAAACTCATCAGTATTATCTTTTATTAATTGAATATATAGTTTTGTTATACATATAATCAAACTATCATCAGAGGTAAAGGTCATTTCAAGGTCGAATTCTGATAAGTGCTTTAAAACAGCTCATTTACATTAAATTGTGGCATATTTGGAATGAAAGAAAAATGAATGCACTCAAACGTACACCCAAATACATAGTTCTATGATATATTTTCAGATGGTCTCACTCATGAATCAGATATTTAGCTTTGTTTAAATCTATTTATAAGCCTACGGCTTATTGAAACACTCTTGAGTCCGCGCCCTCGGTAGAATCAGTACTTGGTGTCTTTGAGAAAGATCACATGAATGCTGCCCGAGTAGGGATTGAACTCACGACCTCCTGGTCGTAAGGTGGATACCATATCCATTACACAATTGCAACCTACAATCAGATTTGATAATTAAATGTATACCAGCATAGACTTTACATGTTAAGCAATTAAGTCATTTGAACAAGTAGTATAATTGATTAAATAATTACACCTGACAAACGTTCTCAGTTTAAAGGAAAAACTGAGAAGTACATGTATTATCAAATATTTTGAAAATATATTTGAGTAAATATGATGTGTTAAGTATCCATGTGTACATCACCAAAGTTCATATTTATTTTAGGCACCATTACTTCACATGTTTTGAAATGACAAAGTTCATTATTTGTATTTGATGTCTGTAAAATGTAAAAAAAAAAAAAAAATGAAAAAAAAAAAAAAAGGCATAATCCAACTAAATATTCTTGATTAGAATCCTGAAAAAAAATATAGTTCAATAAATGTTTATTGTTTACAGCCCAAATAAGATAAATCAGTCATCAGCGATTTTTATCAAAGAAAATGTAAACCTTACCATATTCCAGGGTCCAAGAAGAAATAAAATCAGCAATCAAATATACAGTTTTGTTTTAAATATACAGCAAGTTTAAATTATGTAAGGATTTGGAGTTGATTTGTTAACTAAATCGCTATTTACATTTAGTTTCATAGTCAAATTTGAATTATTTAATTACTAGAAGAACTAATTACTAGGTTGTAACATTTGGCACTGCTTTTCTGAAATAAATACATTGTATTCGTTTAACTTTTATGAAATAAAAAAGGCATTCACTATGTGCATGGAAATAATTTCGAACAAGTTTATTACATTTAGTTTTGAATATAAATAATTATATTATAATAGTATTCAAGTTATTTCTAAAATGGTACAATTTGGTGATTAATACGGATCTCCAAATAAACCTTACCTTACAAATCATTTACCAGAATTTTGTTTATTTATGCACGTCAATGAAAAAATCATTGTGAAATGTAAGGAACTGTAGAGCAGAATTATTAAAATATCTACACAACTGTTAAGCTTGACTTTCAAGGGAAGGAACATTAATATTGAATGCTGTGTGCCCCCAGCAGCAGCTGATCAAGGAAGCAAACTAGACTATGGTGGTCCCGAGATTTGCCTGGACAGCATGGTGTATGCTTTACTTTGAATAACATGCCAGTAAACACCCATCCACTAGCACGGATAGTATCATTTTCCACTGACTGCCATCAGCTGCATAATCAGTGAACACCATTAATGCAAATGCATCTACCTTCCACTCTACCCCAGAGGTGAAAGACAAGTCATATGAGGTCGTGGGCATAGTTATATCCTGCATGGAACTTCTGTACATACTCCAAGATTTCAGTGAGAGAGTTGACCGCGAGGTATGTCCTGGCTGTCATTACTCTTTTCAAGCGAGGAAAAGTAAATGAGATGGATCAAAGTTCAGTGGGAAATCACTGCTACCGTGGCTTATGCATGACAAAACACATAAAAAGTCTCAACCGCACTGTTAAACAATTGCTGCACAAGATGTCCAATAAATACAGAGTGGATCGCAAACAAAGTAGAGAAGTCACCGAGAAGAGGCCATTGAGAAGAGGCCTCAAAGCTGCAACTGGAAATACGAGAAAACAACACTGAATGGCATGAGGCCCAATATAGCAATGGCAAAGGGAAAACGCTTCTAGCTCACAATGCCTAATTCACTCAAAGCAAACCCACAGACATTGTGCCAACTCATACTGGCTAAACCTTTGCAGCAGTGTCCATACAGCTCCTTACACATTAGATAAAATAAAATGATGAATATGGTGTTCATAGTTGATATATGGCAAGTACTACGTTTAGTTGTATGCCAACTAATGTTACCCATGCTGCCCTAGATGCTATACTAGACTTGCCCACCAAGGATGAGCTATGCAGACCATACTAGTATACAACTGTTACAGAAGAGCTCAGCAAAGCATTTGCCTGCTTAGCTTTTAGAATAACTTCAGGTAGTAATGGAATACCATCAGACGAATTAAAAGCGATTGGATCAGGGTATTTCTCTACAGGATGTGATGTCAACATAGATGCCTTAAACAAGAATAAGGCGAACCGAAGTGACCATAACTACCCAGTGTCTACATCCTCTGCATAATTGTGAAGGCATTTTCCCGCATGGATCTATTATGCATGAAAATTAAGGATAAAGTATTTACCAAGGGTTTCTGAACATGACCATTTTTTACAAATATGATGTTCTTCCTGCATCTGGAGAAATATTAAGACCAGCCGATGCACCTATGGTGTTGCCTTTATAGACTTGACAAAGGTTTTCGACGCGGCCAGTCTTAGTGGACTTTTCAGGCCACCTTAATACAATTGATAGCTGTCGTCAGCTTATTCCACAATAATATGTATTACACTGTCTGTGTCGATGGGTCATTTTCGGAGGCATTTATATTAACAATATTCGCTGACGACCATCACGTGATTAACCATTTCATTTGCAAACGCTGTTCACAGAACTGTTTCAGTATTAAACATATTAAAATGTTTGATTATAAGTTATTACATTTATATCGACACTTTATATATTTCTACAATATAGGCACGTCTTTATTATAACAATATGTTTATGCTTACCATGGCCCCTTCGGAAATAGCTTTCAGGAATTCATGGGCCAGCCTAGGTTACTCAAGTCAAGTAAAAGACGTTCACTTCACCTCACATAGAATCGATTGAAACAAATATTACTTAAAGTGTTTCTAAATAGTTGTTTCTGTAGCATATTCAATTATATTGAGTAGCCCTTTATTTGTTTTTGAGATATTTATCAACTAAATGTCAGTTATATCATTGTTATATGTCTTAAAGTTGAATATGTCATGTGCTGATAAATGTGTTTTCACTTCAAAAAGCTATCATTCCATCTATCTTAAAATGCATTATGCACCTTGTCTAGTGCCTTTATGGTCTCATTAATTGGAGATACAAATTAAAACCATTGGAGAGCAGTGACTTTCGAGAATTACAATTACACTAACAAATATATCTTATTTAGTTGTTTAAGTAGTTTTTACTCTTATTCATTTTATTTAAATTCTGAAAGTTACAACTATATTATTTAAATCCTTGTCACAACACTTTAACGCATGCTACCTTTAAAGTTTAAGCAATACT
The DNA here is from genome assembly GCA_027627225.1 of Congeria kusceri. Lineage (NCBI taxonomy): Eukaryota > Metazoa > Mollusca > Bivalvia > Myida > Dreissenidae > Congeria > Congeria kusceri. The sequence goes on from CM051032.1 coordinate 61,998,188, forward strand.
GATCTTGCTATTGAATAATTACAGTCTTTTTGGTACCCACTAACAATACTATATAGTTATTCTGTTTACGAAAGTAGTGTTAGGTGCATCTTAACATTCAGACAACGGTTTGCCTAATGGATACATGGTCTAAACAGATAATGAAACTGAAAATCATTGATGTTTAGTAACTTACATGTAATACTATTATTATTACACTTATTTTCGTAATGTTGTGTAGAACTGTAGTTGTTAGTAGTCATAGTAATTAGTCAATTTTGAAACTTTTCATAATCTGATCTTTCAATGACTTTAACATTGACAAGTAAACTCTAGATGGAATTTTATCCGATATTAGATTAATTGTGTATTGGTATATATATCGGGCAGTTTTATGGCCTGAAACAGAAACAGTGTAAAGTTAAATTAGATATTAGATATATTACGTTTAACCCGACTCCTTGTTTAAATGAGTATGTGTTAAACAATGATAACTCGAGTTGTGGAAATGATGCCACAAATGCATGTAAATTAGCTATTTTAAAGCATTTTTTGGAATTATACCTTAAAATGACATTGACCTTTGATGACCTTGACATTGATGAAACCTTAGGATACATTTGTAAGAAAATATATTTTATACAATGTAGATTGCACACTGAACATTTCATTTCTTGATAATGAGAATAATGTCAGGTGTAATTGTTCTATTAATGAGATTCCGTGACTTAATCGTTTTTTTTTCTAACAATGGTCGGGTCAATCCTAGTGCTGCAGAATTTCTACCATGAATTCTGTAGAACTTCAAATTACATTATTAGAATAGGAAAATTGATGCTTCCTTGTAGAAATATGCATTTGGTGCACTTTTATCCATATGTTGTCACAAAATTATAAAGCATTTGAGGTAAATAACCAATTTTTTAAGCTATTTTTATAATTTGACCTTGAAATGACCTTGACCTTTTATGACCTTGACATTGATGATCCTTTGGTCTGCATTTACAAGAAAGCCTATATTCAATGAATATTAGATAATACTGATAAGTTTATTACTTGACAATAATAATAATGCAAGGTGTAATATCTGTTATAAAGATAAACAATTTGAGGTAAATAACCAATTTTTAGCAATTAAAGCAATTTTTAGAATTTGACCTTGAAATGACCTTGACATTGACATTTGGTGACCTTTATCATAACCTTATTTGAAAGCCCTCTAAGTGCACAATTATTTTGATTTACATTTAAAGATCAATATATTGGCATTAAATATTTATAACAGTACAAATAAGACAAGGTGTTACTTCAAAAACTAGAACTTCTTTTGGACGCCATCTTGGTTTCCATGGTTACCTGCAGTATGCCAACTGTCCACCCTCGCTATAATTAAACTTTGGACACTCCCATACAAAGATATGCAAAGAAACTGCCTAGACAAAAAATGCACACAAATTCCTCCAGGGACTAGACTATCTATAAAATCAAGAGTTTTCATCCAATCTTCACAAAACTGCAGGAAAATGTTTGTGGCCATATCTCGGCAAAGTTCGACAATCAGCCAAATCGCCCAATGAACTCCAGAGTTATGGCCCGTGGGTTATCTAAAATTGGCCTTTTTAACAGTATACACTCTCAAAGTCCAACAGTTTTCATCCAATCCTCAGCACACTTAATTTTTGAAACATTGCTTTTTATCTAGAGCGGGGTGTCACTGTATTACAAACAGCTCTTATTGAGGAAAGTGCTAGCGCGCTAAATGTCGGTATTACTGTTTTAGGATGTAATAAACTAAGACGAACGGGTTAAATGCAATATGTAACAAGCTGCGTTAATGGAAAAGTGAAATCCAATACAATATAGATACATGTGTATAAAATGTCACAGCATTAAAACTAATCGAACATTTGGTTTCAATGTATCTGGTGAACACTAGACTGTTCAAAATATAGATGACATGCAAACCGAATAGACTGGCATTGTCGCTTCACTTTATCTATTGCTTCGCCTGCTGACGTAGCTGGAGATTCACTGTGTTTATTTTGAAAACATAATAATAACCCAATCGGAAATAGTGATCAAAATTACTGTTGCACTTTCATTTGAAGTAAACAGCGGCTTCACCGGGGATCAGAATTCTAACGCCTCAGACAGCTATGTGTCTATGGAAAGCTAAAGAAATATAGCACATATGCATGTTCTTCTGCGGAGACTAACATCCCGAAAATAGTCTAACGCGTCTAGAAAATTCTAATGAATATGACGTTACTCTTACATTAACGCGCGGTATCAAAGTGTTCACAAACAACTTACCGTAAAATCTCTATGTTTTCGGACACTATAAATTTTCGGACACCCTCTTTTTTAGCCAAAATAATTATTTTGTGTCACTATATATTTTCGGAAATCCTGATTTTAACCCATAATTAAAGAATCTAAATTTTCGGTCATTTTATATGACAGTGGTATTTTAGCAGAATTCTAACCTGTTTGAGTTAATCCGGTGACACATCGCACATGTGTTTTTACAACCGGACGAAGGTCATAAAACCTGGCAGATGAATGAGTGGCGGCGGTGGACCGTTACATAAGCGTTATTGGGAAAAGAGCCATGTGCCATAAATAATGGGTTTACCCGATTGTGTATACCGGTTGTGATATCGTGTAATGAATATGCCAATTAGTGCCAATTAACAATTCATGTATCTACGGTACTATGCCCCTACTCAACACGATAATTGTGACAAACAGGTTCCAGTTTCATTGCGCCCTATCACAAGTTGCAAGAATATTTAAAGGTGTTAAAGACAGTCGTTTAAGATTTTTGCCTCAAGAACAAACAACAAATCATAATTTGCATTTTTTTTTTTGGCATTAATTACAGGTAAATACTATACAAGATGGTAATCTTTGAACTTGGTCGACAAAAATGCAGTATTGGCGTAATTTTCTGTAAAACAAAATCATACATATAAAAATATTTTAAATTCATAGCAAACATCGCTAAAAATTAATAATACTATACGGCGTGGTATTAAAGAAGCATGCGAAATAATTAATCGATACTATCCGTGTATATTCGGAAAAAACGTTATACACCGGACAAATCCGAACGTTATTGCAATATTGTCATAGTGTCTATAAATTTTCGGAAACCTGTAATTTAGGAATATTTTTGTGTATCCACACTTTCGAACACGAAATAATTTAATTATTTTTAAGTGTCCGAAAACATAGAGATTTTACGGTAAGACCCCAACTAAATACATTAGGTACATAAACACACTGCTGAATAACGCTATCATAATGCCATGCTAATGGTCCAAATGTTTTTGAACAAGTAAACTACGTGTCCATGCAAACTCAAACTGAGTATGGCAATCCTTTAAGATAAACGTTGGTATATGTATCGGCAATGCACTGATGACCGCATATATAACGTAAGTATTACGACTTCTTCCTTGAATGCATGGCAATAATTTGGATATACAGTACGTGCCACGCAAAACCCGCGAAGTTCGCGAAATGCGACGAGCCGATTTGATCGCGAAGCGCAGATCGCTAGCTCGCGATGTCACGAAATTTCGCTAATTTCTCTCGACGAAAATTCGCGCTTGTTCGCGAACTTTCGTGGCGAATAATTTTGTCCCGCCACGAATCGTGACGAGACATTAATAAGTAAAATGCACACCTGTACCCAATAACTTAGCGGTGAATAAATAATTCGTGTTAGAAAACTTTGTGGAATTGATATTTCAATTTATTCCTTTGAATTATATTAGCTACAAAATCATTCAATTTAAGATAGGACATTTGTTGCAAAAGATGTGAACGCTAATAATGGAATATTCAATGTATTACCAGTTAACCGCCTTAATAATCGGAGAACTGGTTATTCGTTGCCATTTAAAAAAAACTAATAGTATTATGATATAAAGACTGAATAAACTATTGCTATGTACTTCTATCTTATGTAGGCTATATGTAGCTTCATTATCATTCGAAATGTGAACTGGAATTTTAAATGACTATTAGAAAAAAAAAAGATAAATCCCAAAATACATACACATGAATAAAAACAATTAAGATGCCACGATCAGTTTGTTTGCTATATTGACACGTCAGATAACACATTGGTGGCCTGTATACACAACATGTGAAAACACTGAAAGATAGCTATGGTCAACACTCATTCACCCCCACCCCTCATCGGGAACCGGTAGTCTGCAAAACAAATTATGTTTTCTTTAGCAAACACCAATTTTGGAAGAGGCTACAATAACCGTTGTGATGGTTTTCGTTTGATATACATCTGTATTTACATTTATTTTGTTTACCGATGAGTAAACAATAAGTAAATTCTATAAATAAATGTTACAATGAAACCAAACGTTTCAAATAATTATAGACACTTACGTGTATATAACCACCTTCAATACAACTCAAGTACATGATTATTATAAAATATCATGTCAAAACGTCGGTGATTTGCATCTTTATGATGATTATAAATACGATAAAATTGAATATGCTGGTGCAAGGGTCAGGATGACATATATGCACATGTAAACAAATAATCTAAATGGATATTCTAAAAGAAGGAATGTTTGAAATAATCACGCCAATAAAGAATAAGATAATAATGCGTTTTTATAACCATCACAAGAACCCCGTATACACATTCACATAACAATCGAAACAATTAATTAACGATTAACTAATAGATCATTTAAATGGACATCAGTTAATAATATTGTAAAAGAGACATTAAATTCAAATTAAGCAAATTAGTGAAATGTTACATATTCGTAAAAGGGGTGATTATTTGTAGTGAACAAAAGACCAATCAGTGATTTATAATTTTATGTTGATTTTAATGATTATTGTCCGAATTGTAAATGCAAACTTAAACGTCTATACCCCCTATATGAATTCATTGTGACTTTTATATGCGTGTTCACTGTTTTCTTTGATTAATACTTTCAAATAATAGGGCTTTATTATATAATTATTTATTAATTAACCGTAATATGAACGATACAAAATTAAAGTATCTATATTTAACATACACTGTGCGACACACAATGTAGAATGTAGAATGTTGCGATAAGACCGTACAAACTGTACAACTCATAATTTTTAAAGAGCAGAAGCACATATACCTGTAAAATCGCCGCGAATCGCGACGAAATTTCGTGACATATTCGTCGCGAAATCTCGCCCTGGGGCCGCCCGCTATATTTCGCGAATCGTCGCGAACTTTCGTGACGTCGCTTCGCGAATATTGATCGAAGGCTCGTCACGACAGCGCGAATTCTGCGGGTTTCGCGTGGCACGTACTGTATTTTTGGTGATAAAGAGAGGTAGCACAGGTGATAAAGCAGAGTAGTACCTCTGAATGTTGTATTTGAACTGTTACTTAAATGAACGATGCAATCTTTCTAATTAATGTAATGCAATTATTAAGGTTATTTTGTATTTACATTTACAAATGTATAATTGTATGACTGTAGTGTGATTAATTCTGAGCTAAGTCTGATCTTAGACGTGCCTTAAGATAGCTTTAGAACCCAACTGATTTGCATTGACCTTTCAAAGTCGGTGACCCCAGTTTTAGTCAATGTATTCGTGTTTGTGTTTGTATTGTGATGTGAATGTTGAGCTGTATTGGCCACGGTCACTTGCCTAAGGATATACAAATACATTCACAATACCATAATAATAATAAAAAGGATTGAAACGAAATAATTAATTAAATGTGTATATGGTTTCCCTCCTTGAAATTGTTTTTACACATACAAATGGCGATGTTAATAAGGTTTTCACTCATACTGATGCATCTGGAGTTTCAAAGGTTTATATATACATGCATATCAACTTTGCATTACCCCAATTACGTTGTATCTCATCGTTCAATGCAAAGTCGTTAAGCCATCTGTCACTGAACATTTTGCCATGCATGCGGACACAGTTAATGACTTCTTTATGATCGTTTTTCAGAGATAGATAACGCAAATGCGAGTGTAGAACTGGCTCAATAGACTCTACATGACCATTGACACCAGAGTGGAGGACTTCGGCGTCTATAAAGTTGAGACGATTGGTAAGTCACCTCATTGGTAAGCATTCAATATATTTCAACAGCATGAGAACATGCTTTATTGACAAAGAATTGAATATATAACAGTTAATCTGCAATAACTTTGGTCTAGATTAAGATTTTGCAAATATGTCCAAATTTGTTTCATATAATTGCAAGAGCATGAACGCGCGCTAGCAGACTCCTACGAAACTATCCTTAAAGCCACACAACATGTTGAAGTGGCCAAATTCAGACTGAACAAAAATAAAACGGTCGTCTTTCTGTCTGTCTTCTTCTGTATTTACGTTGGTATTCAACATAAATCAGGAGAATTAGTTTTGCTAGATGGTGTTTATTACACACAAAAAGAACGCATCCTCCAAGTAAAACAGTTTACAAACATTAGTTGTATTTATATGCCCAATATCGTTGATACGCTGAACCCGTTAATTCACGGTAAGCGTTCGAAGAGCTGCACGATATATAACAAACGAGGACCTTCGGATAATTTCGTAGTGTACCGCATTTCAAACTGTTCAAATAACTTTTTTTGGAAATGTTTATAAGCTGTTTGCTAATAACGCATAACTTTATGTGTTCGTTTTTTCCCAATTTTGTTTTTGGAAATGTTTAGTTTAATTTGTAGCACAGCGTAAGTGCCTTTAACAAGTTATGTGTAAGTTTTGACATGGCAGTGCGAAGTAAGTAATCACAATTGTTATGTTGAGTTGTATTAGAAACATTCTGCAATGTTTACAACTAAAACCTTGACATAAATGATTAAATTCAAACTAAACAAAGTTATCAATGTAATTGCGTAATTATACGTTGCTGTCAGATATATCTTTATTGTTATTTGTTCTAGCAGATTTTGTGAAGTGACACTTTCACAGCTGACAAACAATTATGTACATTATTGCACATCAGGAATGCTATAAACTTTACCTTTCCATAATTGTACAGGCGCATGAACTATTTAGTAAGGATGGTGCCAAGAATCATATAAATATGGCAGCATGTGACAAACACCGACACTAAAATTTCCGGTCTTGTTAATGGTCCAAAGCGTTCATTAGTCGAACTGTCAAGTGCCAGTACCATTTGCCTATAAAGATTCCATTAGTTAATCACAGCTTAACGGCTATGGGGAATACTTTAGTACAAAAAAGTAATACAATACAGATGAATATTTGCCTTTTAACATGTAAGTGGATATTATTTAGAATATCCAGCTCAATATTGTTCAGGAAATTGTCTTATGTTGTTTCGCAGCATGCTTGAAGTAAACTTGTATTTCAGGATTCAAGTGAATTCTGGTTATCTTGCTTTTGAATGCATTAAACAATTAAACAGTAGTTCCTTTTTTGATGACGCTTGTGTATATACGTTGGATGTTATTGAGAAATCTCAGTGTTAATACTCAATGTGTTAGTTCTCTTCAAACACAGCATGACATTGTAACATAAAAATTAATTTAGTTATGAGCACAACTATTAGTTTAAACCTATTTATTTTAGGTTTATATTATGGCTGAGCTCATCATCCTTTCAAATAATTTAAAAATATAACACAATTTGTGTTTATTATACGCAAGTAAAAAAATTAGGGTCGCTTTTTTAACATTTGTTAACATTTTGTAACTATTGGCAGTTGTTTCACAATACAAACGTTATGGTTATTCACATGCATTTTTTGGTTTTATGTACATAAGCATACTTTTGACTCTTGTTTGCTTATTAAAACACAGTAATGTTATTCTATTTTGAATTGGACGTACTAGTATTCGAAAAAACAAAGTTTTGTACCGACAATACATATTTGTTTTCGAAAGTATGAAAATATGATGTCATGCTTTTGCACTGACGTAATTGACAAAATATGATGTCATGCTTTTGCACTGACGTAATTAACAAAATATGATGTCATGCTTTTGCACTGACGTAATTGACAAAATATGATGTCATGCTTTTGCACTGACGTAATTGACAAAATATGATGTCATGCTTTTGCACTGACGTAATTGACAAAATATGATGTCATGCTTTTGCACTGACGTAATTGACATTATTAAAGGATAAGCACGTTTTGCTAGTGAGTGTGAAAGATTCAGGCTATTGACATTCAACCAGATAGAAACACTATTTAGAAACACTCTTTAGAGCTTTAACTACACTTCAAGTGACCTAATCATACGTTGTCAACAAATAAAAGGTTAACATGTCCTTTGAGACTTGTCTTAGTTTACGTAAAGCATTTTACAATGACTTATACATTAGACCTAAATAATTTCATTGTAGACATTCGTTTTTAAAGTCATCTCTGCCTATAAACAAACATTTTAAGTGTCTGGGTGTATTATATGTATAATTTAACATAACAATAGATTAATTGTATTTGCTAACAATGCTTCTGTAACAAAGTTTTAATGTAACTGAACTAGATCTTTGTTGTCACCTATAAATCTATATGAGAATGGCCACATGCAACTTTTGGTGTAAATGTTTTATGTTTGTATTAATATGGTTTTTATGTGGACGAGACTCAAATACTTTGTTTGATAAACAGACAATAGTTTCAAGAAAATGTCGCTTCTCGAAAGAATTTAAAGTTTTCGTGAAAATGTGTTAAAATTTTATGAAAACTATCTGGCTATCTTATGCAGAAGTATGCCACCATAAATTTGAATTTTACTACTTGCTAACCAGATAATAGTTTCACGAAAACATCGTTTCACCTATAACAGAACTTGCAGTACGATAATGAATTGTACACTGCTTCCCTTGTACACAAAAATGTTGTTGTGTGAATTGACTGAGAGCTGTCGCTTACATTTCAACAACTGTCTATTACAAAGCTATAAATCGAGTATAAACGGTATGATTATTTTCTCTAAAAATAATGTATAGATACTAGACTTCTGTAGATTTGTTTTCATTCATTCATTCATTCATTCATTTATGTGATACCCTAATAACTTAGAGGCGGCTTTTTCCTCCTTCATGTTCTATTTTAAAACCACCATGTGATACCCTAACACCTTGGTGGTGGCTTTCGCTGCTTCGTGTTCTATATTAAAGCCACCATGTGATATCCAAACAGGTTGGTTGTGGCTTTTGCTGCTTCGTGTTCTGTTTTAAACGCACCATGTTATACCCTAACAGCTTGGTCCCGGCTTTGGCTGCTTCTTGTTCTATTTTAAAGCCACCATGTGATACCATAGCAGCTTGGTGGCGGCTTCTTTTACAAAACATACTTCAATATGAAAAACAGCATAAGTATTATATACTAGCTACTTTTTATTCTAAACGAGAATGAAATACGTGACAAGTATTAGCAATTTAACTAGTATATATACAAATGAGCATACATCAAATAATTGATGTGCAATCCTTCTATATGCGTACAAGTATATAAAAACATCGTACGTCCAAATAACAATATAAATTAGCAGGGTTGCCAGCAGAGTTTGAAACTTAAGAATTAAGTTACCCCTGGCTTGAACTCATTACGTGTCGAAATGGCATTTTTAGGGACAGTAACTCAACTGATTCATGTTCAGCCAGATGTCCGAAATTATTTACACAAGAGAAATTGAACTACTCATTTATTTCAACATCTTGGTAGATAATAGGTTGGTATGCAAACTGCTAGGCGTAAAAAATATGTTTGTTTCAGGTTACATGCCAAAACAATTAGGGCAGGTAGGTCGATTTGTTTTGTGTTAAATGGTCAAATTGAAGATTCTAAAACTGAATAAATATTAAAAACATATCAGTAATATCCTTAAACATTGTTTATAAGTGGATACTATCACAACAAAACACTTAGTTATCCAAAAACACATTTAATTATTGAAAAAGGTAAATAAAACAAAAATCAATCTGGCAAACCGAATCAAAGGTTCTAGGGTCGAGGCATTTTTTAGGGTAGGTCGGGTTACCTGAAACAAACATATTTTCAACGGGTCAACTAATGCTGAAGTGGCCAAAATAGCCGATGGACATTTAAATTCGGAGGTATTGCTTGTCATTGCTTACATCAAATTTCGGTTTACTGCATCCATTGAAATCCCATACTTAATGCCAATAATGTATACAGGAATGGCCTTCAATAATAACAACTATCAAGGTAATTTGTTTGTAATTGCAACATTGTCGGGTATAGAATTAAGCCATAGAATTTAAATATATCATATATATATCACATATATCACATATATCCAGGCAATGCAGACATAAGGAAGAAACAATTACTTTATGTTCCACATTTTGCAAAAAAATATACTAGTACGTATGTACATATGCCGTCACAATATTACATTAGTTTTTCCTCAGATATACAATGGTGTACATTAACAGAACTTTAAAGGCCCATATTCTTATACAGAACTTAAGTCTTTTTGTTGTTTTTAAACAGTGTCAGTGATCTATTTATAGAAATTTTACTTTCGTTTTCAAGGAAAGAAAATCAAAAAAAATTTGATTGTGTTTTCTTCTTTCAAAAAAGTCCAATCAGAAACTTTTTTCTATATATTTAGTATACAATATTACAAAATTATGGGCGTTTAAATAACATATTGTTTTTAGATGCATATCACACAATGCGAACTACATATAAAAGCAAATATTTCAATCACCGGGCTTATGCTTGTTATTAATTTCGTTCTTATTTGAAAGTCACAGTGTGGCATGGCCACAAGTTAAGTCCATCTTGGCACTGCATGACATACATAGCTAACGTCAGAGGCTGTCGAACGAGTCCCATCTCATCTGGTTGTGTCCGAACGCTTTAACAAGAAACAAAATAAGAACAATTCCAATAGCATAATGTGTGTACATGTACAAATAAACATTCTGACAGCGGGAACCAAACATTTGGGTAAGTTCACACTTACATCGAAAATCAAACATACTATACGCTGATATTAGGGAAAATATTTAAAGCAATATTTAATTAATAAATTTATAATAGACATGATGTTTTGAAATTGCACCCATTTGTTAAATACAGCTGATAGATCTGAACTTATTAAGTGTGAAAACTTTGTTAACGAATCATCAATAATATAATTATAATGATTGTCTCAATATCTAAACTTACCTATAAGTAGTATTCCTCCATAACATTGCGTGCATTACAAATGTTTATTTAAATGTTAAGTACACGACTGTGTTAATATGATTATATTGTTGTTATTATTATATTTATTACTAATTACATGTGACTTATTGTGACTATATGATGCTATGTTTTTAAAGCTTTTCATAAAAAGACGAGATGTAGTTGATACTTGTTTTTTTTTTTCATTTCATCGTGCCTCAGAAAGTTGCAATTCTGCTGCTCTGGTTTGCATCTAGCCATTGAGTAATTAAATGGTAATTACATTGAATAATATTCTCTTTTATTGCTGTTTAATTTGAATTGCGATACTATGAGGTTAATTTTTAATTACACTTACATGTTTTATGAATAATTCTGGGCCAGGTTCGTGCGCACATAAACCGGTTTAAACCCTCAATGCTTTGCATTGACCGTTCCAAGGCGGTGACCCCAGTTTTATTCATGTGTGTTTTGTGTCTGTTATGTGTTTTTGTGATGTCCTGTGTAATGTTTTTGGCAATTGGTCACTTGCCATAAATAAAAGACCTCGGGCTGCTAATAAGAGTTCTCTCCTGCTGACGCAACTGGAGTTTCTCTTTGTTTATATTTAATGTATGTTCAATGTTTAGACGATGTACACTGTTCTTGTATCGTCTTTATAAAACAGTGATTTATTCATTTGTGCAGCAATTACTTACTGAACGTTTTAAAAAACAACAAACACAGAACAGCATATGCAATACACTTTCCTTAAAACCACTGCTGTAAATGAGAGCTTCGTTTACAAGCAGAATTTTTATACACTTTTTTGTAAATTAACACTAACAGAGAAAGTATAATAATGTTCCAGTAAACGAAAGATCGAGTCTAAACAAAATATGTTTCACCAGTAACTTTACTATGTCATTGGACGTAGAACATCAACTTTCCCACAAACTCCACGCTAACATATCACTGGTTCCGAGCGTAGCTCGTATTAAATCACTGCCGGTATCAACCGCCACGTGACCATAGTCAAATTACATGATGTAAAATAAAATGGTGGATATTCACACAAAAACCAACCTCCGCGCAGAGATTTAACTGGTCCCGAGCATAGCTCGATTTTAAATCCCTGCCGAAATGAAGTTCCACGTAGCCATAGTCAAAACACTTGGCGCGAAATAAAATCGTGGACAAGCACATGATAAAAACGTGGACAACGCTAAATCCGTGCGTTCTTATGTTTACTTTATTTAATTAATTAACCAATTATTTGTTTATTTATTTATTTATTTATCTTTTTATTAATTAATTAATTTATTTATTTATTAATTAATTTATTTATTTATCTTTTTATTAATTAATTTATTTATTCATTTATTTATTCATTTATATATATTTTTTTCATTTTAACTGGTAGTATATATACCTAAACCAGTAATGCAAAATGTCTGCGTCATTGTTATAAAATAATAATAAAATTGAAATTTTGTAAAAAAATAAATCATGAATTTCCCCATGATCGTATCCCCAGAAAACTTCCAAATCTGGAAGTTTTTAACTCGTGGTGGCAGTGGTAACTGAAGAGTACCGATGGGGAAGTAATCACAGCGGTGAGTTTGGACGAAAACAGCGTGGACACCGTCGAATCCATACTCCTCGCATCGGCTACTTTACACTTGGCTTTCCACCACGAATGAAATCCTTCCAGAAGTGGAGGGATTTATTTTTAGGATTATTATTTTTTTTTATATAACTCTCACAGATATGTTGTATTATCTGTCCAGTTATACGAAAACTTTCGAATATATTAGGAGTTAAAAAGAAAAACAAAAAGAGATAAATAAAGCAAGTAGACATAACAGAGCAAGGATTTTACGGTGTTCAAATTGTTTGCCCACCATTTTAATTTACACCATGTGATCTGACTATAGTCGTGTCGAATTTCGTGCCGGCTGTGATTTGATGAGCTATGCTTAAAACCAGTCAAATCTTTGTGTATAATTGAGTAAACTTCTTGCCTTATTATGTTAAATTGTTTAGTTATTTCGTGTTTTTTTTTTTTAAATTTAGAATCAAAATTTTCTTAACATAAATTCTTCCAGATCTGAATGGACTTCACTCGTGCTGGCAGTGGTTACTGTACACCGTAAGGGGAAGTTACTGCTGCGAAGTGTATGACTGAACATTAGCAAACTGACCACGATGTCTCACACAATGTTCTTACATTTGTGCATTGCGGGTGGAACGTCAACGGATGCCACGTACGTGTTACGGTCAGACCTACTAACGGGGACGGTCTCGGTGTCTGCCAATCTGTACACCGGAAGAAAGCCAAAGCGCATGCGTAGCCAATTTGTGGAACCCACGCACGGCGCTATTGGGTGCCGGTAGTCTGTCCAGCTGGTTGGATCACTTGTTCTAGAAGAATGCAAATGCGTACATAAAAAAAACCCTCAATGTTATCATTATAAAATAACGTAAACTAGAATCCACTCGGAGACCGCAAACCTTCCTAAAGACAGTTAATCCTACTAAACAAATGAATTGTACAGTGATAGGTTACCTGCCCTCTGCCACATCTCCCAATAATGAATACAATTATTCACGTTTCTAAATTGTTTCTATTTATAGTATTCGGTATTTTACGGTATTATTTTTCGTTTTGCGTTTCGTTTAAAGCGGGAAATACTCGTGCTTTGCATGGTTTTGTATGGATATATAAACGTTAGACGGCATTGTTTGTCACTCGAGGTTTTATTGGCAGCAAAGTAAGGTCAATGGAGTTTTTACATTTCAGTACGTGTAAGTTAAACGAAGTCAACGCAATGTTGCTAGTATTTCGCTGTTTAATTCGGCTTTTCAAATACAACATTTAAAAAAAATCCGATCGGACTGATGAGAGCGTCAGGGAGATGTTAAGTATTGGAGAAATAACGGTATGTACACTTACTTTTCTCAGATAGGTTGAAAATCCAGATATTTATATAATGTTTGACTTTGTATGCAAGGCATGGACTGCATGATCGCATTTGATTACTATTTAAAATTACTCAGATAAAATTAGTTTTCTCTCCGATTGGGTGTATGTTTGTTTTTTTCAGTCTGTTAGACTAGAATTTGTGTTGGGTAGATTTAACGTCATTTTGTGTTCTAGTTTCCCGTATGGGGAATTCCGTTCCCATGCATGATTTTTGCATGGATAGGTTGTGTCGTTGTGGTCAGTGAAGTGTTTCAATTGCGAGGGTCGTCTTATAAATCTTTACATGGTGGTATCAAGACTGACTAAAAACATTGGTACAACACATTGTGCCAACTTGGGTAATTGTTAACAAGGTAACATGGTTTTGCTGTGCTTGTTTGTTTGTTGGCGGTCAGAGACTGACCGGCTATTTTGAGTTTGTGAATTGATGAATGCGTTGTGTGTTTCGGGCTTTGGATGTTTTATGATCGGCCCTCTGAATGACTTGTCTAGTTTGTGACAGTTGCTATTGCTTTTGGAAGTACAGTGGTTCATGAAAGGCATGGAACTTGTGCAGGTTGTGTATAGACTGATATTTGTATTTAGAGTCGACAGCTGAACTATTATTATTCGGTTTAAATTTGTTGATAATGATGGAATGAACCATTTACTGAACATATGGGGGCGGGGATTCTGATTTTCTGTTTATAAACACGCTGCAGTCGTCTGTGTTTAAAAAGTGTCTGATTTACTTGTAACGATTAGTTCTTGTTTATAACGGTTCTCACTTGCGATTTAACCGAATGTATATTTCGTACATAAACAAACACTCATGGGGAATTGAGATGTTTCATTGCACATGGGGAAGCACGTTTTAGTATATACACGACGTAATATTAATCTTAGTTTGTATTTGTGTGAAATCATTTCATTTAGTTGCGATGTCCATATATATTTATTTTCTTTATTCTATTAATGAACATAATGCCACTCTGTACATATTGTTTCAGCTTTGTCAGAAACTAGTTTATCTTTTACAAAAATAGTTTAATCTCAATGATATACACTAAGTTAATCGGCTAATGACATGCTTAGTAGGTCGCCCATTCATGTATATAACATGTTGGAAAGTACCGTGGATTTTGTTTTGGGTTTGATTCACATTTGTTGGTTAAACAGAGCTGGTTTGTGTTCAACTGTTATGAATCCCGGCAATAATGAAATATAAATATGTATGTAACTTTCACACAGTTGAAAGTAAATCACTAGTTTATTATATAATATCATTGTATTATATAGCCTTATATTATATACATTCTTGTGCTGTTTTATTTCGTTCAGTTCATGATAAAATTGAATTTATCGACACTCCTCGTTGCTAGCTTATATTCATGCTTGTATAGATTATTCGAATTTATTTTGTGTTGGCAGATGATTTTATTTCAATGACTTGAACAGAACGTACACATACGATAAAGTGTTCACACCAGATTTACGTTTTCAATATCCGGACATGCACGTTAGCCTTAGGCACCTTATGTATGCGGTGTTATTGCCTGTGGTCTTAGTAGCAGTGCTTTAGATATCGTTCATTGTGTTAAGAATGGTATAAGTAGCAGCAAGTTTAACTTTAATAGTATTGTCAATGGTAGCACACGAACTAATACTGGCAAATATACGAATCCTTCCGAAAATTATCGATATTAAAAATGGCTGTATTTTGTCAGTTTCCAAATCTGCTAATAAAAAGATAAGATGATGGGAAAATCCGTTGTCGTTATTATCACATATTTGCCATGTTTGAATTACTCAAATAATTGCATATCAAATTTACAGATGTACGTCATTAAATCGAAAGTTAAACGTTTATTAATGAAAAATGTTATTTGATAGATAAAATGTCATAGTGTACATGAACTACGTTTTAAAGAGATTTTTTTTTAAGAAGAGGAAGAAGATATAAAAAGAAATATAAAAAAAATTCGTTCCGTAACGATACTAATATGATATATTTATGATTTATTTGAACCCACAACAGGATTGTTCTTCTAAATCCGACATAGTTTCTTAACGTGCACATCTGTAGTGGGTTAGAATATAAGTTGCTTTGTCCTTCGTGGTTGGCATGCATATTTCATACTAGTACAACTAATTAATCTTTTATATACAATAACATTTGTTTTTTCGATTTCTAATGCATGTGGCGCTGGAGTTTAGGTAATTATGTAATTGTTGCATGGACCGGTATTGAGTTACCCAGTAATAGTTGTATAATTATGGCTTAAATGTTTTTGGTAGTTATTCAGTCGATTTAAAATGTTCTTTTATTCTTTTTAGTGACTTCGGCATTTGAATTCTGAGTAGTCATGCGCGTTTTGATGGCTTTGATGTTTTTTTTGAATTTTATGACTGATTGATTCGTATTTAAAAGTAGTACTTTTTGTATTTATGACATTTGAATCAACCGTTCGTTGATTTTTTTTTTCGGATCATCACATAGGTTTTTAAGTTTGAACATTAAACGTTATTGTTTGTAATTTAGATTATCGGGCAAACGTTTAGTTATTTTCTGTTATTTGACGGATTATCAACCTATTTGCTTTTTAATTAGCGCAATGTACATCAATTTCATCAGAAATTTGAGTAATACCGATTTATTTTGTCTCTACTTACCTTAAAGGTAATTTATGCTTCGTATAAAATTGGCGGATACTTTCGTTGTCAGGTACAGCATTTATTCTGGGCGGAATGCCGATATTATTTTGTATGTGTTTTAAAGGTAATTTATGCTTCGTATAAAATTGGCGGATACTTTCGTTGTCAGGTACAGCATTTATTCTGGGCGGAATGCCGATATTATTTTGTATGTGTTTTAAAGGTAATTTATGCTTCGTATAAAATTGGCGGATACTTTCGTTGTCAGGTACAGCATTTATTCTGGGCGGAATGCCGATATTATTTTGTATGTGTTTTAAATGTAATTTATGCTTCGTATAAAATTGGCGGATACTTTCGTTGTCAGGTACAGCATTTATTCTGGGCGGAATGCCAATATTATCTTGTATGTGTTTTAAAGGTAATTTATGCTTCGTATAAAATTGGCGGATACTTTCGTTGTCAGGTAAAGCATTTATTCTGGGCGGAATGCCGATATTATTTTGTACGTGCTTTGCAATTTGGTCGAATGCAAACTTATGTGTTCTGCAATTAGAAGATTGCCATCTTGTTTGTTCTGCGATAGGCGGAATGCCATTTTGTGTTATCTGCGATGTAAGGTACTCAAAGGCGGTAGACATCCAGCGTATCTCTGATGATGGTCAAGTTGTCGGAACCTCATTTTACGTACTGTATATGATAATTCGTAAAGTATACTTTATAAAAAATTGTTTATTATCATATTAATGAATTGCATATATAATGAAGACAGCACATGTTAAAATTGCTTATTCTCGTAAGTTATTTATTTTATAATGTTCAAATTTTAATATATACATGTATTTTAATAAATTCTAGAGTTGCATGAGTAGACATTTTTGTAGCAGAATATTTGCTAATTTTATTATTAAATCTCATTTGATTGTCTCTGATGTTTTAATCATAACATAAGAAATACTTTGATGACAATTTTGGTATTTTTCATGTTTTGTTTTTATTCCAGGCGGAATGCCTATACATATTTTTTTATGTGCTCTGCATTTGGCAGAATGGAAAGTTATGTGCTCTGCAATTGGCGGAATGCCAAGTAATGTGTTTGCAATTGGCGGAATGCCAAGTTATGTGCTCTGCAATTGGCGGAATACCAAGTTATGTTCTCTGCAGTTGGCGAAATGCCAAGTTATGTGCTCTGCAATTGGCGGAATGCCAATTTATGTTATCTGCAATTGGCGGAATGCCAAGTTATGTGCTCTGCAATTGGCGGAATGCCAAGTTATGTGCTCTGCAATTGGCGGAATGCCAAGTTATATACTCTGCAATTGAGGGTAGGCCATCCTGATGTGCAATGCGATATATGGTGCCCTGTGCTGATTGGACGGCCAGATGTCCACGATGAGTCACTGACGGTGATCTTCAGTCTTACTGAACGGAACGAACTGTTATTGGCTAAGTATACTTTATTTTACAAGAATATTGGTCTGGAAAGTAAATAATTTCTTACTTTGTTTTATTCGAATTCTGCCAATAACAAGCCTTATACCTATTTGCTCTGTTGTTTTAGTTTTTGTTGGTTTAAACAAGTTTTTTAAGGGAATAATTGTTTAACTCACGATGAAATAGTGAGTAAATAAAATTATTCACATTTCTAAATTGTTTCTATTTATAGTATTCGGTATTTTACGGTATTATTCGTTTCGCGTTTCGTTTAAAGCGGGAAAATAGCTCGTGCTTTGCATGGTTTTGTATGGATATATAAACGTTAGACGGCATTGTTTGTCACTCGAGGTTTTATTGGCAGCAAAGTAAGGTCAATGGCCCACCCACTCACCCGTTTTTACATATATTGCTTTGTTTTATCGTCTTGTTGCTTTTTACAATGATAAATGGACTGTTTCTTGTATGACAAATAATTATTTTATTAATATTTGTATCTCTGCACTAACTGTGATTTAAGCGTACGGTTGTTTGAACGTCTTTGATCGATTAAGGTCACTAAGAACAAGTAAAAGCGGATGCGTTTTGTTTACTCTAATTTCTGTTTGCATATATTAGATTTCGTGTGATTATTCATAATGTGTTGTGTAAAGGTTTTTTGGTTAGTTTATGCATAGACTGTTCAGAGCTGTGTTTTTTTTAGATGTCGGCTACATGCGCGCCGTTTTATAACTGTACTTATTTTAATTGTCTAATAATGATTTCTATGTTTTTCATACGGTGATTATTTATTATCCCGTTGCTGTTACTGTCTAGCTGTTGACGTCTGTTTAACGTAGTTGCTGTGATGTGTCATGATACGCGTTATTACATTTGTGTAATTCTAATGATTTATGTTTCAGTCCAATATTTATAGCTAATCTTGTATGTATGAGCTTGAAAATATATTTGCTGTTTGTTGCTGATTTGAGAAGCGCATACAGGTCGCTATTTATTGATAAACTAGTATATTCTCTTAATTGCGCATACGGAAATGTTCCTCCTGTTCGGTTCATGTATTGTGTAAAAGTACTTCTGACGGTCGCCGCTCTATTACTAGTATAGCTGCATATTTGCTGATTTCTCTAAATTTAGAGGGTTTGGGAGGTGATGAAGGCATCTTTACACTGATCTAGAGCCATGGGTCCTCATACGTTCCCCCTGGCATTAATATAAGAAAGAAAGAAAAAGAAAGAAAAAAAAAGACCAGTAGGGTTGCATATCCCGCTCGCAGTTACCCGTGTATGGAGAGTGTCCGTGAAGTAATACGCGCACTTCTCTTGCATATCCCGCTCGCAGTTACCCGTGTATGGAGAGTGTCCGTGAAGTAATACGCGCACTTCTCTTGCATATCCCGCTCGCAGTTACCCGTGTATGGAGTGTCCGTGAAGTAATACGCGCACTTCTCTTGCATATCCCGCTCGCAGTTACCCGTGTATGGAGAGTGTCCGTTAAGTAATACGCGCACTTCTCTTGCATATCCCGCTCGCAGTTACCCGTGTATGGAGAGTGTCCGTGAAGTAATACGCGCACTTCTCTTGCATATCCCGCTCGCAGTTACCCGTGTATGGAGAGTGTCCGTGAAGTAATACGCGCACTTCTCTTGCATATCCCGCTCGCAGTTACCCGTGTATGGAGTGTCCGTGAAGTAATACGCGCACTTCTCTTGCATATCCCGCTCGCAGTTACCCGTGTATGGAGTGTCCGTGAAGTAATACGCGCACTTCTCTTGCATATCCCGCTCGCAGTTACCCGTGTATGGAGAGTGTCCGTGAAGTAATACGCGCACTTCTCTTGCATATCCCGCTCGCAGTTACCCATGTATGGAGAGTGTCCGTGAAGTAATACGCGCACTTCTCTTGCATATCCCGCTCGCAGTTACCCGTGTATGGAGAGTGTCCGTGAAGTAATACGCGCACTTCTCTTGCATATCCCGCTCGCAGTTACCCGTGTATGGAGTGTCCGTGAAGTAATACGCGCACTTCTCTTGCATATCCCGCTCGCAGTTACCCGTGTATGGAGAGTGTCCGTGAAGTAATACGCGCACTTCTCTTGCATATCCCGCTCGCAGTTACCCGTGTATGGAGTGTCCGTGAAGTAATACGCGCACTTCTCTTGCATATCCCGCTCGCAGTTACCCGTGTATGGAGTGTCCGTGAAGTAATACGCGCACTTCTCTTGATTGGTGGTATTGGATAAATCTAACAAATATTGCGTTAAACGAAACTAATGCATCACTTTATACACTTGTATACGTTTTTAATTTATTGCTTGCCATTTGTTTTGCATGCAATAGTTTCGCAGTGGATGGAGAATGTTTGTGCCTGCCACTAATGATGGTGCATGAGTATGTTTAGATTTGCTTATTACGAATTGTTCTATAGAATTTGTTTTAGTATCGTTTTAGTTCCCGAGATGTATACTTTAGACGGCATCCAGTTATTCGTTTATAATTCGTACTAAGATCGGTACGACAGTAGTTTAACGTAGTATTCTTCCGTTCTGGACAGCGATCCATCCGACAACCACTGTAGACAGACGCACGTTCCGGTTTCAATCAAAAATCGATTTCATGTCAATTGCTGCCAATAACAAGCCTTATAATAATTTCTGTGTTGTTTTCGTTTTTGTTGGTTGAAACAACTTTGATTAGGGAATAATTGTTTTACTCACGATGAAATAGTGAGTAAAGAAGAATCGTGTACACAGATTATGTTAAGCCGCAAGCTGACTGCGCTACGATACAAATAATTAAAAAGTCCGGAATGTCGGGACACTGTCTGGATGCTGTCTGGAGGTGTCGGAACGCTGTCGGTGCGCTGTCCTTAGAATCGGCAATTATCGGGTCATGTTCGGCGTGATCGGCCAAGCGGTGTTCCCTTAACATTCGGGAGACTCGGCCGAATTTGTATAGTCGGAACTCGGTCGGAATAGATTCAGCTGTATTGGTTCAAATTCGAGACGGTGTCGGGACATTATCGGGACAGTGTCCTGTCGAACGGGATTGATAAGCATGATAAATGTAGAAATATCACGTCTGGAGTATTGCTGCAGTCACAAATATCAGAGTATGGCTCCCGACAGCTTCCTGATAGCCCAACGATGTAAATAATCAAACAGTCGGGCATGTCAGAACGCTTTCGGGACGCTGTCGGGAAACTGTCGGGAAACTGTCGGATCGCATTCGGAAGAATCGGGACCCTGTCGGGACTCTGTCGATACGCTGTCTGGACGCTGTCGGGACACATTCGATCTTAGATGTACTATTCTTATGAGTGAAAATGCAAGTTTCATTTATATTTAGACAAGTTCATCCAGTTTTAGAAATATTAAAATAAATTATCACTTACTATAATGTATAATGTACAATGTATTATTGTTAAACACTAGAAACTGTAAAGTTTATGTGTAATAAAATTTCTGTTCTGTTATTTTCTATGATCAAAAATTGAATTTCGAGCCCCGAATATCAGAATAGTGTCCCAACTTTTGATATAGTTGAATCAGACCGCTGTCGGCGCAAGAACGGCTGCAAAAATCGGGAATGTGTGACTGAGGCATTACAGATGACACGAAAACCTAGTACTTTGTTCATTGGCACATTTCCAACATTTCCAGAGAATTTAATTACTTTTTCTACCAAACAGATCAACAGATAATAAACAAGCAAAACCAACGGTAGCAAACACATAATCTCCGTATCAACGTATGATAATTAGCGAATTGAGTAAACATCAGATTAATAACAATATTCTAACATGACACGCGCAAAATTTACGTTGTTAAATTGACAATAAACAACTGGAAAATGTCGTTCCGAAACTGTAAAATATAGTTCAGATTGTAATTGCAGAATATGTTGTCAGGTCATAATTTTCACTTTATCGTTGTTTATCTATAAAACAACAACGATTATGAGTTCCGATGCGCTTATGCTCTCTTGGTTTAATTCGTACGCATCAGAACTCAAAATCGAATCCTTGTTTAATCCAACACTATTCCTTAATATAATGTAAATATATGATTTATACCTTGATGTAGTTGAAACAACTCATATAATTGTTTGTACACAAAATATAAATCAAGTGACAATACTAATGTCCAACCAAAAACCATAAGGTCGCTGTGGCGAAGTGGACATGGTGTCCACCATGTCCGCCCAGCGATAGGAAGGTCCCGGGTTCGATCCCCACTCTGGGAGCGTTCTCAAGATCTCCCCCAAAGACACAAAGTACTGGTTCTACCCAGGAAACGGACTCGAGAATGTCTCTAGAAGCCTTACGCTTTCGATGCAATCGAGCTAAAATAAATAGGTTTAAACTAACCAAAAACTGGCAGACACGCTGTTCAAATACATACATGTGTATATCTAATAAAGGATTACTAACTGAGGGTTAAATGATTATCAATATTCCCTAGTGCAAGTCAATTTGAGTATTGAACTAATACTTCGGAGAATTCAGCATGCGGTGAAACGTATTTTTGATATCCGTAATGAACAAAAATATATTTAGTTACTTTTTCCCGTTAATGAAACAAATCTTTCTCCATATTGTAAATTACGTAGACGCCAAAGCAGACGTTATGCGTTCCGGTCTATTTCCCATGTGTAACTAGTATTATAGTGTCAAGCTACTGAATTTCGTTGTTAAATTAAGTTAATCGATTAAAAATCGAATTATTTTGAAAGTGTTAGCAAAACACATCCGTAAGATGAAATATAAGTGGACGCCTATTTTTCCTCATTAGTGGAAATTTTGCGTCAAGTGAACGTTTTAAAGTTTTAATTATATAATTTCATAATTGACCATAGTGTCTTAACACAATCACTGCCGTAGGTTTAAAACCATTACACTGAACGGCCACCGAAAAAAAATTGCGAAACCGAAATTTCGCAAACTTAAGTACCCTTTTTCTTTCAGATATTACTGTTTTACATAAAGTGTGCATTAAAGTGTTTAATTGCGATCAAGAATTGATCTTTTTCACATAAAAACTGCATTTCTTTCATTATGAATTTTTTGTGCAAAATTGGCTTTCCCATGGGATTTTTTGATTTTCCCACGGGATTTTCATTTTCCCATGGGATTTTTATTTTTACCATGGAATTGTTTTCCCACATTTTGTTTGGGGAAAAAATCCAGTGGGATTTTTTTATTTTTTGAAACATGCTTTTTATGCATAATATGCATATTAAGCGTTATTAAACTGTTTGCACTAATTCTCGTTTGAAAATAATGATTAGAAAAAAAATCCCACTTTTTAAATGGGAAACAAATCCAGTGGGAAAAAAAAGTTATTTCATTAAATAACTAGAAGAAATATCTTCGACTAGTTAAAACATTGTATTGTTTTATATGTCTGAGTATTTTCATAAGCGTTTACTTAATTTTTAAATTTTAAATTTTCCCATTGGATTTTTTTCACTTTTGAAAATGGGAAAATTTTCCCACTTTTAAAATGGAATTATATTATTTTGAAAGAAAACGTGTATTTTCTCATGTGCTATCTACGTAATGTATTTTTTGCTAGATATAATATTCAAGTGTTAATACAATTATTGCATATTAAGGCTTAATTCGAACGTCGATTCATTTTGTCAAATAACAATCAGTAAATGATAAAATGAGGTTAGTTTAATATATCATTGTTGAGGTTTTTTCGTGAAACCCGAGAAAACGTTTAAATTTGGTATATACGTCATTCCACTTAGTTGATGACGACACTCAAATAATGAAATTTACGAGTTATTAAATTACCGTATGTCATGTACTTTATTGTTCTTCTATTATATATTTAATAATTTATAAATAAAAATAATACAAATAACTTGAGATCTCTTGTAACCTTTCGCAAGTTTGAATAAGTATTTACGAAATACATGTATGTGAATACTTTAGCTAGAGTTGGATTGTTTTAAATCGATTGCTGCTAAAATAGAATTATAAAGGAAATTTTAAACTTCAAACAGTGTACATAAAATCAATTTCTTGATCATAAGTTACAGAATATTTTAAATAGCTATAATTTGATTAGTTGAACATACGCAACAAAGCTGACCCGTTTTTAAACAATATATGTCTACAATTTCCTTCTGATCGCCATAGAATTAAATACTACATGTTTAATTTCACGCGAATATCAGAGATAATCAGCACTTTTATATTCAATGGCTGTGATACCGCATTTTAGCTCAATACATAAAACCATACTGAGCGCAATTTATTACTGGAATTGCTTTTACCTCTGGTACACTGAACACGTATCTTACCGCATAATTTGTTTTACTGCCAACGGTTTGAGCCTCAATTTCCGGACCTGAGCAGACAGCCGCTCAAACTGGATGTAGCCCGACACGACTGTTTCCGAGAAAGACGCGAAGCTGGCAATGGCGCAACGCAACCTTACTTACCATGTATATTAGTATTGATATATAAATAAAATTTCTCCTGGCACACATTTTCTCTCCGCCATACGGTTAGAGCATCGATGCTTTGACCTAAGCAAGCAGCCACGGGAACCTAAAACGCTCCTACCGGAAGGGGTCCGACGCCTTTCGGCCGCACTGTTCCCGATAAACGCATTAATATAGTTTACATAGTCAAAACGTCTCCTGGCGAATAAAATAATTTAGTCTAACAGGTAAGATATATATGTATTAAAGGGGCTGGCAGACCTAGGCGAATGCAGCCATGGTGTTGTGCAATTACTTATTTTTGACAATAAAGATATTTCTATAATGAAACCGCAGTGCTCGAGTTGGCTGTTCACGAGTGCCCGAACGGCCTGAATATCAGGTTGGCCGTAGCGAGACCGGAAGGCTACCCATAGGCCGTACACAAGAATCTCCAAATCCAATGCGCAATTTACTTAGTAAGTTGTGATTATGTACAGACATAAACATGATTATTATTAGTTCGTTATACGGAGTTTTCAATAAACCGTGTAAATTAATAATTGATGACAGTGCTGCTGCTGCTGCTGATGATGATGATGATAATGAAACAGATACTGATACAGAACTTAATTATGGTGATGATGATGGTGATGGTGATGATGATGATGATAATGATGATGAAACAACTGATGATACTACTACTCCCATGCAACAATCCCGTCATCGACTGACATTTTAGTAATGTTACTGACAATAACGATGATAATTATGATGATGAGAATCATGATATTGATATTAATGATGAATTTTAAGTGCCACTTTACAAAAGATAAACAAATATTTTATTGCGAAAATTATCTAAGATTCTTTATAAATTTGGCCCTGTTCTTAGTCTTATGTTATCAAAATATTCAAGTAAAAAGTATGAAGTGGTGGCCTCCATACGTGTTGAGTAGGAACAACCTTCTCATACGCAATTAAAGTTGTTAAATCACCTAATTAATTAGCTACTGCCATAAATCACACGCCCCGATTAGTGGATTTATTCACACCTCGTTAATTGGCTAAGAACCGTCATGTGTATATCAAGTCAAGTCAAGTCAAGTCAAGTCAACTTTATTGGTATATACCATTGTACATAACCAAAACAATCAAGAAAGAACATGATGAACATAATAACAGTGTAAATCAAGATGAAAAGTATGTTACAAAGCGGATATGAGAAACTCATAAATAATATTCCAAACAAATTAGGTAGGTAATACACTCGTGTCACTCAGTTGTCAATAATCGGTGTTCTGTATGGCAAAGTCAGTTTTCAGAAGTAATCATATGTTATTCTAAAATGTTAAAAAGTAATTGTTCAATGTTTTTAATGGAAACTCTATACTGAAACTACTTACACGCTAAACTACATTTAAAAATCGTACTGACAACAACAACAACAAAAAAGTTTATTTATATTATTGTTATATTTTTTATTATTTATTTATTTTTTATTTTTTTATTTTTTTTTTTTTTAAATTAATTTAGGGTACATATCCCTCTGGTAGATTACCTAAATTAATGGATAGATAATCTTGAAGGATAGGTACTTAGAATTGATAATAAATTAATAATTTACTAAAGAAATAAAAAGTAAGACTTAGTTCGAAAATCCCTCCCTGAGGATCATCTATACGAAACGAAATTATAGGTGATCTGGAAGGAAATATATTTTCACAACTTACCCAAAGTTTAGTAATAATAATGTAATAACTTTTTAATACTGTAATCTAAAGAGAACAAATATTAAAATGTCCAAAATCACAATATATATGTAATATTTTTCAAATCTGACAATTCAATTAGAAGAATGGCAGTAAATTATAGACCTTATGATTCAGCTGTAAAACACAATATTATGGACAAAATAACGGTACAAATTCGTGATCCTATTAAACAATTTATAATTTTCACAACAATCACAATGTATAACTATTTACTGGAATAATAAGTGTTACTATTAGACGCATTATATTACGCATTATTATTTCGTGACTCAAATGCTAGGCGGATAAATTTTCCGAGGTTAATGATAGTCTTTGAATTCTTGGTTGATAATAAAATTTTAAATTTTGACAAGGAGGGCCACCTTTGATAATATTTAGGGAAGTATTGATTTCTTAGATCTCTATAATATGGACATACTAATAAAAAGTGATATTCGTTTTCAATGACATTCATATTACACTGTGTATATCAGAACAGAACAGAACTTTATTTACATCTCCGGCATACAAGTATGCAGTAAGAGGAACAATATACATTTGGTTATACAATAGTTGGAGAAACAAGTACTTCACGGTTAACAAACATATGTTTTGCAAGCGTACTTGAAAGTTATATTTGCATTAATGGGGGCACATTCACAATTAAAAATCAGCATAAAAAGTAAATATAAATGTATAAATAGTAAGACACAAATAGTATAACACATTATCTGACACTTTTTAACAAAGTAATTGCATATTTACTTAGTTTATGAAGTTTATCGTACTTTTCTAAAGACATTATGTACTTAAGTTTATTGTCTCTGCAAATATGTCTCGAGATTTCACTGATTTTATGTATGTTTGTAGTAAAATGGGTACATTTTAATAGGTAATGTTCTTCATTGCCAATGTAATTTTCATTACAAAAAGTACAAAGTTTGTTTCTTTCTGGTGTGCCATTCCATCTACCAGTTTATATTGGAAAGTGATGGTTAGCTGTGCGGAGCTTAAAAATAGGTAAATACTTAGACTTAGGTAGTATTTTAAGGTAATTCTCAAATTCGAGCGTGGTTTTAAACGAGTAATAAAATCTGCCTTTATTAGATTGGTTCATTTCCGCATGCCACTGCTGAATGGTTTGGTCAATTAGCACACGCTTAACTTGTTGGGGCAGAGATTTTATGTGCGGCGTAGTTTGTTCTTGCCATACATTGGATTTACCTGTAATATTTAATATTTGTTTAATTTTAGAGATCCATGTGAATTATTATTGGCAATTATATTATACATTGTTTTAGAATATTTATTGTCGTTACTTAACAACGTTTTACTCCAGAAGCGTATCATTTTGCTGTAAATATTAACAGAGAGCGGATATCTCCCGAGTTCACCATAAAGCATGTATGATGGAGTACATGGTAATTTTTCGGGGAAATTCTCGATGTACGCGTTCTATTATGTCTAAGTTTTCATAACACAATATTTCGCAGCCGTATGTTAGTATTGGTACAATAGTGTGATCAAACAGTTTTAATGTTAAATCTAACGGCAGATCTGAATTATTTGCCCGAACATAAAGTAAATTCATTGCCTTTTTTGCTTGTTCAACGTTGTTTTTACGCGCGCTTAGAAATGAACCGCTTCTTGAAAATATGACGCCAAGGTATTTGTATTGTTTAACAATTTCTATTTCATTTCTGCCAATGTAGAATTTAAAACGCGCGATGTTTCTTGCTCCAAATATTAGTATTTTCGTTTTATTAACGTTAATGTTGAGTCGCCATTGTGTGCAGTATTCATCACCCCGGGCCCGCCCCGGGATCATTGGATTGGTCCTGTTGTCCGCACCTCGGTGGAAGCCCGGCTCCTACCTAAACACAACTCTTCCACTGGTCAATGGCTCAAGCGAGCCTGACTAATTAAAAGTCTGAAACGAATAAGAGCAGACCGCTCGGGTGTTGATTGGCTAACAGTAGCTACCCGTATTGAATTGAGACCCGCCCATAGGTCCCCTGATGACTGTTTTATTATTTGTTTCAATAATATTATTTATGTTATATTTTATATTATATCTTCATAACATATTTATTGAAATATCTGCAAATAAGCTTATGCATGCACTGCTGAGTCTAATTTCAAAATGTATTGCTTAAACATTATACAATGTTATAGCTCATCAATAGTATAGCATATCAATGATATTGACGTAGCGATTATACACAGTTTTCAAGCATTGTAACACGAAAGTGTTGAGCATCACATACATACAATAATATAATAACATTTATAAACAAATCAGATAATTATTCTAATAAATGCAAATAACATCTCGGAAATTGTACAAGTGTAAACACGTACATGTACAAATGTAAATTAAATATCGATTCTAAACTTCTCGGCGAAATTTTGAGAGATTATACAAAGAAGAACCGAATGTGGATTGTAATTGCGACTCCCTTAACTGTACATTCGGCAAACTTGTAAAAACCGTTATTCTGTTTCTGTTTGATTCATGTGATATGAATGACAAATTCGTCTGTTCACGAAAATGTTGAAAAGAGCAGCTTTTCGTGAGTTTTAATAACTATATTGTAGTGTAGTATATTGTAGCGTTATTGTAGGAATTTGTCATCTTGTTTATTGGTATTTATGGAAGCGTAAAGAATATGCTAATTATTAAACGTTTTTATCTTTATTACACAATGAAGAAATACAATGATTTATAGTTTGAATGCCTGTTTAAAAATCGGGTATTGTTAAGAACGCATGAAGAAAAGTAAAGTGATTACGCAAAAACCGTTTTTTACAACAAATTTTATATTACTATATCATAATTAATTCAAATCACCATCAAAACGGATAACGTCCGTTTACTATGATACGGGATACCGTCGAAAATCATCATCATCATCATCATCATCATCACAATCATCAATAATAATAATAATAATAATAATTATAATAATAATAATTATAATAATAATAATAATCATCATCATCATCATCATCACAATCATCAATAATAATAATAATAATAATAATAATAATTATTATTATTATTATAATTATTATAATAATAATAATTATTATTATTATAATCATCATCATCATCATTATTATTATCATTATTAGCATAATTATTTTATTTGTTGTTGTTGTTGTTGTTTTTATTCCATGTGTTTGTTAGTGTTTGTGACAACACAAAATAAGATGTTTGTGATTTTAGAAATTATTTAAATTGAAATCGCGATCTTCATCTTTCTAAATAGATGTTTTTCTTTCTATTAAATACAACTACATTAAGCTCAAATAAATGTGCATGATAAACTTACATAAATATGCATAATGTCAGTGTATAGTTTAATATAGCACACGATGTGATATGTATTGTTAAAATCACTTCTTTTCTGCTAAATTTCTTCCATTAAAATTATTTTTGTTATTAATGGAAGCATCTAACCGTGACCACTTTACCACATGAAGTGTTGCACTAAATGTTGTTTGTGTATTTTTGTTGCTTTTTTGTGTTTATATATGCTCACATGTTATTACACAAGACAAGACAAGACAAGACAAATACTTATTAAGACTTGTACAGTGTACATCGTCTAAACACTAAAATGTTTTACATACATACATTTGGTCACGTTATAATGAATACAATAATAACAAATACAATCAAATTAACAGTCATGTAAATATGTATTTTTTGGTACAAGCTTAATATAAATAAGTATAATGTACATTCGTAATTTCTATGGAAGATAACTACTTATAGTTATGTCACAACATTAAGACAATTATTTCTTATAATTAGTGCTTCTTTTACAAATTTTGCTAACTTAATAAGTTCGCATGTATTAGTTGTATTTAACAATTGGTGGAATTTGTAAACAGAAGGTCTATTGTAATAACATTGCTTTAAATAGTTTCGCCTAAGAACAGAGTATGAAGAACATTTACAGACAAAGTGAAACTCATCTTCCACATCTAATTCATTGCAACAAAGACAATAGCGTTCGTTTCTTGGGATATTCTGACCAGCATATCTTCCAGTTTGAATTCTCAGTGGCAGAGCCGAAGTTCTAAGCTTTGTGACATAATGTCTTAGTTTTTTAGGTAGCAAATCTAAATAGTATTCATAATTGAAAATAGGCTTAAATACACGATACATATCTAAAACAGAACTATTAACAACAGATCTAAACCACTCTTGTTTATATGTATCAATTACAACATTTTTAAAGTGCGTTATAAATGTATTAACATCAACAGAGCTTGGATTATTAAACACGTAAGACAAACCGTAATTGTCTAACAGCTTTTTAAGATTTAAAACCCAGTTTGAACGTCCGTTGTGGCAATCATGTAAATCTTGCAAAAATATATGGATTTTATAATAATATTTTCAGTTTGGGTAATTTTAAACCAGTATTTAACAATCCTTACGTATCGATGAACAAAAAGTGGGTATCTACCTAATTCGCCATAGACTGTAGCATTACAAACATTTTGTTTAACATTTAACAGTCGTTTACAGAACTTTAAGTGCACCCTTTCCAATTCTTTTGACTTTGTATTACCCCATACCTCACATGCGTAATTCAGAATAGACCCAACAAAAGCATCGAACAGTTGGCATTGTGTTTTGGGCTTAAGTTCAAACTCTTTACATTTGCTTTACCACATAAATGTTCTTGGTTCAAATTAAAGTTTCCAGTATAATTAAAAACAGTTCCCAAATAGTTAAAATCGTTTACTACTTCAATTTGCTGACCGTCATATGTCCACTTTTCAGATGGCAATAGTCTTCCTCGTTTGCGGAACACCATTATTTTAGTTTTATTAGTATTTACCTTTAATCCCCAACAATTACAATAATTAGATAAAAGATTTAAATGGTTTTGCACTTCTTCTGGAGATTTAACTATGATTGCCATATCGTCGGCAAATAGTAACAATATCAGTACAATATCATCAATACTTAAACCGGAAGTAGCCTCATTCTGCAAAAATAGTTCTAAATCCTCTATAAATAAAGAAAATAACAATGGGGACATAACTTCGCCTTGGCGTAGACCTACAGCATAATTAAAATATTCTGAATATGATGAACAATGCTTAACACATGACTTAACATTTTGGTACATATTTTTTATTATTCTTAATAATTTACCTTCGATGCCACATTTGAACATTTTTAGCCACAATGCATTTCTATATACATTATCAAAACATATCTTCATATCAACGTAAATGACATATAATCTTTTATTTTCGTTGACATATTTTTGAACTAAGGACATAAGGATGTATATTGCGTCAATTGTTGAGCGCCCTTTTCTAAATCCGAATTGGGCATCCGAAATGATGTTAAAATTATTACAAAACGTTTCTAATGTACTATTAATAACTTAAGTAAATAGCTTAGATAAACAACTAAGTAGGGTAATTCCTCTCTAATTATTAACATTTGTAGTATCGCCTTTCTTATGTAATGGGATTATAATACCTTCCGTATTTCTCAGGATAATGACCAGAGTTCAATACCGCATTAAACAAATCGCATATATGCAAAGCTAAAATATCAATACATTCAATTAAATATTCGTTCCAAATACAATCACTTCCATGGGCTTTATTACGCTTTAACAGTTTAACTGAAGCTTTTATCTCGCCAACGGTAAAAGACTGATCTAATTCAGGGAAACGTGAATTTGGTAAATCAAAATTATGTGTTGAACAAGCATCATCGTTTACACAATCAAACAAAAATTGCTAAAGTCTTCTCATGAAATATTATCAATTTTCGTTTTAGTATTTGATTAAAAATATTTCCAAAAATCTCTGGGTCTATGATTTTTTAATCCTTCGATTTCATTAACCTTAATTCTCAAATATGTCCTTTTCTTCGTATTTATTAATTTTTTATACTCTTTTTTTATAATGCAGCAATTGAATTCTATTATTGTCCGGCTTATCACAATTAAAAATATTCAACAAAGATCCATAATGAGCATGTGCCATTTTACATTCAACATCAAACCAATCTGCATGCTTAACAGCGCTACATTCTTCAAATTTCGGTTTGTTAGAAATAAAGAGTTCCTTCGAAAATAAAGGACCAGCAACATTGCGAATAACATCAGTGAATTTATTTAATGCAATATTCAGAGAATCACTGCTTGTACAATCAATATCATCAATAATTCTGTTAAATAAAGGTAGGCTACAAATAACGCCTGATCTAAACTGGTTACGCAACGATTCGTCCCATTTAAACTTAGTCTGTGTAAACGACAAAGGATCAACAAATTTATTGTTACAATATACAGAAAAGGATAAAGGTGCGTGGTCACTGAACTCGTTAAAATCATGTATAATAAAATCTTTAATAAGTGTGAAATTTCGTTCGCGACAAAGCAAATAATCTATTGTTGATAAACCGTTATGAGAAAAGTATGTAAATTTACTCGTATCACCTACTCTACCATTCACAACACGATAATTTGAGGATTTACACAAATCAAGCAGTTTGATTCCGTGGTTATTGTGAGATCTATCAACTGAGACCCTAACAAAGTATATATCTGGGTCATAGTCAATATCATCGGTAAATCTATTTACAATGTCGTGAATTACAAAATCAGATTTACTGCCAATTCTACTATTAAAATCACCACAGAGTAAGACCTGACCTTGGTTATCATAAATGGAAATGTCATTTTCAAGCAAATCAAAAAAATCAACACTAATAATATGGTATGCAGGTGAATCTTCGCACCAAACATAACAACCACAAAGATAAATATCTTCATTTACACCCAAAAAATTTCCATCTAGTTTAAACCAAATAATTGAATCATGACAATTTTTTTAAATTTCAATTCCATCTTTTAAATTTTCTTTGTAATACAAAACTACGCCGCCGCTACATCTACGCGCATTTCTGTTCTGAAATTTCCTATAAAAATTATGAGAAATATATCCATTTAAAGAAATGTTACTTGAAGACTTTGTCCAGGATTCAAATAAAAAACAAATATAATATTTTGACAAAATATTTACAAATAAAGGGTCATCATTCTTACATTTAGTAAGTCCGTTCACGTTCCACGATAAGATCGAGAGTTCTCCCCCATCGTGCCCCTATTCCTTGACTGGACGGCCGTCTATGTAGAGGGTGTCGTCGGCTATCCATGCTCTCTTGCCTTGCCCCCTCGCCTCTTTCATCTTCGGTACCAGCTTTCTACGCCTAGCAACCACTTCC
The DNA here is from genome assembly GCA_027627225.1 of Congeria kusceri. Classification (NCBI taxonomy): domain Eukaryota; kingdom Metazoa; phylum Mollusca; class Bivalvia; order Myida; family Dreissenidae; genus Congeria; species Congeria kusceri. Next base: position 62,031,842 of record CM051032.1, read on the forward strand.
GGCGGAAACTGTTCGAAAACGTTAAAGTTAGTACCATTCAGGTGTTTCCACTGTCGCCGTACACTCTCGCGGTCCTTGAAGAAGGCGAACTTCGCCACGATAGATCGGGTCTTGCCATGGGTAGGTTGACTCGGAGAACGGTGCACCCTTTCAAACTGCATGCTATCAGCAGCGTCCTTGGCGATCCTCAGAGCCTCATGAAGGTGCGTCCGTAGCTTCCTTTCCGTGACTTCCGGTGTCTCTCCGGGAACTTCCGGCACGCCAGTAAAAATGAGGTTGTTTCTCATCGATTGAGATTTCAGGTACGCCAGGTCGTCCCGGAAGTTGTCGCGCTCCTTCTCCAGGTGCTCCACCCGACTCGTCACCTGAGCGACGGCTATATCCGACCCCTCTGTAGCGTGCTGGAGCCGGTTGACTTGCTCTTCAACGCGCTTAATACGCGTGTCAAGAGCTAAACACATGCATTTAATGTCTTTCTCAAAACTAGCTAATCTTTCCTCAAGTTTATCAATGGAAGAAAGCTTTTTTTCGACATTGTCTAACCTACATTTGATAGCATTTAAGCAGTTCATAATAGCTCTAGGTGTAGGCTCACCTCCAGACTCCGCCATATTATTTATGTTTTGTAAACTGTGAAACAAAATAAAGAATTGTTCTGTTCTGTTCTGTTCTAATAATACATTGTGCTTATATTATTTTAAATAAACAATTCAATTGAAATACACAAATTCACGGAAATAAATTAAATGTATATTATAATATTGTTTGCTGCTCAGTTTGTAACTGATTATTTAAAAGACTTGACCAAAAATACATTCATAGTTAGCTTAAAATATATATCTAATTTGCGCGATATTGTGGGAAACCTTCAAACGGAAAATATTTATTGTTTTATTGTTGGCTTTGTTGTTTTTTTTGTCCAGTATAACTTCACATTCAAATTGTCACCCGCAGAGGTTGATGGCCCTAACTGTTATCGGTTACTATGGAAACAGTGTCGATTTCATTGCCGAATCCTGATAAGAAGGATGTCGGTGTAGCCTGTTAGAAATATAGAAGTTAAGAATTTGATAAAAACGATACAATCTTTCCAATAATTAACTTCACAATCATCATCATCATCATCATCACCGTTATATTCATGAAATGTTTTATTAAGACTACATAAATGTGTTTACTAGTATGTACGCATTAGGCACTACAAAAACACATAAAACTAATCTCGCAATATTAACAGAATACATGGCATATTCATTTCTGTAGCAATATTTTTGTGACTGCATCATCATGATCATCATCATGATCATCATCTTGCTCATCATCATCATCATCATCATCATCATGGTCATCATCATCATCATCATCACCTTTATCTTCATGCAATTTTAATATCAGCAACACATACATGTGTATACAAGGATGTACGCCTCCCATTTTTATGTGCATGCTTTACGCACTACAAAAACATATAAGACTAATCTCGCAGTTATGTTAGCAGAATATGTGGTACATTCATTTCGTTAGAATCGTTTGTACAGACACTGCGTCTTTGTATCTTTGCATGTGTTTACAAAACATTATTTACAGAAATATACTACTACTACTACTACTACTACTACTACTACTACTACTACTACTACTACTACTACTACTACTACTACTACTACTACTACTAAAATAATAATAATAATAATAATAACAACAATAATAATAATAATAATAATAATCATCATCATCATCATGGTAATAATACTACTAATAATAATAAGAATAATAATAAATAAATAAATAAATAAATAAACAGGTAAATAAATATATCAATTAATTAAACCAGAAGGAGAGAACGAAAGAAATCAAAATCAATAAATACACGATGTACCAATAAATCAGAAACAATTTGCGCCATTGATGTTCTCCCAAATCGAATAATAGTTTGTTCATTATCAAGGTTGTAATTTATATTGATATTTGCTATTAAATATCATGAACAAAGCAGTTTCAATATTTGAATCCAGTGCATTATCTGATTTAAAATGGAGAAAAAAAGCCCATTTTAAAAGTGGGAAAATTTTCCCACTTTGGAAAGTGGGAAAAAATCCCATGGGATTTTTTTTTCAAACAAGTCAAAACGCATCAAAAACATGTTTTCTACTTATTTTAAGATAAATCACAGTATATCTTAAAAGGACATGAGACAATCTAGCAAAATAAGAAAAAAATCCCATGGGATTTTTTCCCACTTTTAAAATGGGATTTTTTTTATTACAGCGACATATAATATTGTGTCTATACAAAACGATTGTATCATGGTTATATTGAAATGTTATGCATATAAAAGACATAAAAACGTGGTTTTAGAATTTACATAAATCCCATGGGATTTTTTTCCAGCCTGAAAAAGTGGGAAAAAAATCCAGTGGGAAAACGAAAAATCCCATGGGAAAATGGAAAAATCCCATGGGAAAGCCAATTTTGAATATAAATTTCATAATGAAAGTAAAGCATGTTTTAAGTCAAAATCATCAATTATTGATCACAATTAAACGTTTTAACAATTACTTTATGTAAAATAGTAATATCTCAATGGAAAAGGGTACTTAATTTTGTGAAATTTCGGTTTCGCAAAGTTTTTCCGGTGGCCGTTAGAGGCGTGTCGTGGGCAACCATGTCTTAATGCGCGTGCGTAAGGTGTCGTCCCGGATAAGACTGTGCAGTCCGCACATGCATTAAGCCCGGTTTTCAAACGACACGCAACATTTATATTCACGTACTTTACAGGAATATCCGATAGCATGTATATAACGCAGTGATATTTAAACTACTCACGCGAAGGAATCAGTGTACGTCCGCTTGCGTTTCCGTCTCCGGCAAAGTAGTACAGCCACACAGCCAATGGCGACAAGGAGAAAAGAGAAGACTGCGCCGGTTACAGACGCTATCAGTAAAGCATTGACGCCCTCTGAAAATACATTGAAGTACATAATGCTACCAGTATTAATAGAACATTGCATTTGTTACAAAAGATGTAAGTACATCATTTGTACAATCAGAAAATACATTGTAGCACATAATGTTACCAAAAGTACTAAAATATTGCAATGGTTACTGGCATTGTAACGTAAATAACTGGTGCCCTCTGAAACTACGTTGCAGCAGCATTACCAAAATATTGCACCAGTTACAGTCGATATCAAAAAAGTATTGACAAACGCTGAAAATATATTGCAGCACAAATTGTTACCAGATTTTCTAAAAGATTGACCAGGTTACCGACATTATCAGTTAAAAATGTGTGCCGATTTACACTGTAGCACATAATGCAAGTTAACAAGACTTAATACAATATTGCATATGCTACCGAATTATCAGTAGATAATTGGTGCCATCTGACACTACATTGAAGCACATAATGTTACCAGGATTACTAAAAGATTGTATAGGTTACTGACTGATCAGTAAAGCTTTGACGCCTTCTGAATATTAATTGCAGCACAATGTGTACTAGTATTACTGAAACGATTGCATTGGTTACAGACGCTAACTGTTAAGCATTGCTACATTCAGAACACACACATTGCAGAACATAATGTTACCAGAAGTACTAAAATATTGCATTGATTACTGACAGTATCAGCAAATAATGTGTGCCCTCTCAAAATACTTTATAGCACATAATGTTACCAGAAGTACTAAAACATTGCATTTGTTGCTGACATTATCAGTAAATAATTGGTGCCCTCTGAAAATACTTTGTAGCACATAATGTTACCAGAAGTACTAAAAGATTGTACCGGTTACAGACATTATCAGTAGATAATTGGTGCCCTCTGAAAATACTTTGTAGCACATATTGTTACCAGAAGTACTAATAGATTGTACCGGTTACAGACGTTATCAGTAGATAATTGGTGCCCTCTGAAAATACTTTGTAGCACATATTGTTACCAGAAGTACTAAAAGATTGTACCGGTTACAGACATTATCAGTAGATAATTGGTGCCCTCTGAAAATACTTTGTAGCACATATTGTTACCAGAAGTACTAAAAGATTGTACCGGTTACAGACATTTTCAGTAGATAATTGGTGCCCTCTGAAAATACTTTGTAGCACATATTGTTACCAGAAGTACTAAAAGATTGTACTGGTTACAGACATTATCAGTAGATAATTGGTGCCCTCTGAAAATACTTTGTAGCACATATTATTACCAGAAGTACTAAAAGATTGTACCGGTTACAGACATTATCAGCAGATAATTGGTGCCCTCTGAAAATACTTTGTAGCACATATTGTTACCAGAAGTACTAAAAGATTGTACCGGTTACAGACATTATCAGCAGATAATTGGTGCCCTCTGAAAATACTTTGTAGCACATATTGTTACCAGAAGTACTAAAAGATTGTACCGGTTACAGACATTATCAGTAGATAATTGGTGCCCTCTGAAAATACTTTGTAGCACATATTGTTACCAGAAGTACTAAAAGATTGTACCGGTTACAGACATTATCAGTAGATAATTGGTGCCCTCTGAAAATACTTTGTAGCACATATTGTTACCAGAAGTACTAATAGATTGTACCGGTTACAGACATTATCAGTAGATAATTGGTGCCCTCTGAAAATACTTTGAAGCACATATTGTTACCAGAAGTACTAAAAGATTGTACCGGTTACAGACATTATCAGTAGATAATTGGTGCCCTCTGAAAATACTTTGTAGCACATATTGTTACCAGAAGTACTAAAAGATTGTACCGGTTACAGACATTATCAGTAGATAATTGGTGCCCTCTGAAAATACTTTGTAGCACATATTGTTACCAGAAGTACTACAAGATTGTACCGGTTACAGACATTATCAGTAGATAATTGGTGCCCTCTGAAAGTACTTTGTAGCACATATTGTTACTAGAAGTGCTAAAAGATTGTACCGGTTACAGACATTATCAGTAGATAATTGGTGCCCTCTGAAAATACTTTGTAGCACATATTGTTACCAGAAGTACTAAAAGATTGTACCGGTTACAGACATTATCAGTAGATAATTGGTGCCCTCTGAAAATACTTTGTAGCACATGTTGTTACCAGAAGTACTAAAAGATTGTACCGGTTACAGACATTATCAGTAGATAATTGGTGCCCTCTGAAAATACTTTGTAGCACATATTGTTACCAGAAGTACTAAAAGATTGTACCGGTTACAGACATTATCAGTAGATAATTGGTGCCCTCTGAAAATACTTTGTAGCACATATTGTTACCAGAAGTACTACAAGATTGTACCGGTTACAGACATTATCAGTAGATAATTGGTGCCCTCTGAAAATACTTTGTAGCACATAATGTTACCAGAAGTACTAAAAGATTGTACCGGTTACAGACATTATCAGTAGATAATTGGTGCCCTCTGAAAATACTTTGTAGCACATATTGTTACCAGAAGTACTACAAGATTGTACCGGTTACAGACATTATCTGTAGATAATTGGTGCCCTCTGAAAATACTTTGTAGCACATAATGTTACCAGAAGTACTAAAAGATTGTACCGGTTACAGACATTATCAGTAGATAATTGGTGCCCTCTGAAAATACTTTGTAGCACATATTGTTACCAGAAGTACTAAAAGATTGTACCGGTTACAGACATTATCAGTATACAATTGGTGCCCTCTGAAAATACTTTGTAGCACATAATGTTACCAGAAGTACTAAAAGATTGTACCGGTTACAGACATTATCAGTAGATAATTGGTGCCCTCTGAAAATACTTTGTAGCACATGTTGTTACCAGAAGTACTAAAAGATTGTACCGGTTACAGACATTATCAGTAGATAATTGGTGCCCTCTGAAAATACTTTGTAGCACATATTGTTACCAGAAGTACTAAAAGATTGTACCGGTTACAGACATTATCAGTAGATAATTGGTGCCCTCTGAAAATACTTTGTAGCACATATTGTTACCAGAAGTACTAAAAGATTGTACCGGTTACAGACATTATCAGTAGATAATTGGTGCCCTCTGAAAATACTTTGTAGCACATAATGTTACCAGAAGTACTAAAAGATTGTACCATTTACAGACATTATCAGTAGATAATTGGTGCCCTCTGAAAATAATTTATAGCACATATTGTTACCAGAAGTACTTAAAGATTGTACCGGTTACAGACATTATCAGTAGACAATTGGTGCCCTCTGAAAATACTTTGTATCACATAATGTTACCAGAAGTACTAAAAGATTGTACCGGTTACAGACATTATCAGTAGATAATTGCTGCCCTCTATACCTACTAGCACATAATGTAACCAGACTTAATGCAATATTGCATATGCTACTGAATTATCAATAGATAATTGGTGCCACATAATGTAACCAGAATTAATGAAATATTGCATATGCTACTGAATTATCAATAGATAATTGGAGCCACATAATGTAACCAGAATTAATGCAATATTGCATATGCTACTGAATTATCAATAGATAATTGGTGCCACATAATGTAACCAGAATTAATGCAATATTGCATATGCTACTGAATTATCAATAGATAATTGGTGCCACATAATGTAACCAGAATTAATGTAATATTGCATATGCTAGTGAATTATCAATAGATAATTGGTGCCATCTGAAAATTCATTGCTGCACATATTTCAACCAGTGAAAGACTTCATTGGTTAAAGACGGTATCAGTAAATCATTGGGGCCATCAGAAAATCATAATGTTACTAGAAGTACTAAACTATTGCATTGGTTACTGACTTAATATCAGTAAATAAGTGGTGCCACCAGAAAATACACTGCAGCACATCATGCTACCAGTAATACTAAAAGTCTGCATTTGCTACACACGGTACATACGGTATAAGTAAATTATTGGTGTATTCTAAAAAACACATGCAGCACATAATATAACCAGTATTTCTAAATAAAATAGATATCAGTCTTCAATATACGAGAAATTACCGTATTGTTTACTAGTTTTCCTAACTGAGATGCTTATTCGTTTTCATTACTGGACATCATAATGTGTACTAGTTTTATTCGAAGAGATGTTTATTAGTTTTTATTACTGGACACCATAACGGGTATTAGGTTTATAACAAAAGATGCGTATTAGTCTTTATTATTGCTCACCATGATGAATACCAGTTTTACTAATTTAAATATATATTGTACATCATAATTGTATGTATAATAATTTGAGATATTTCCATTTAACAAAATAATACAAATTACGAAACGAAGTTAAAGATTAGCAAATAGATTTTAAATTATTTCAGTTTTATGATAATTGTGACGGGTTATATCTCTTTACATAGCGGTATTAAATGAACATCTGTACAGTTTTAGTATTAACTAGTAAGAGTTCGATGTAACATCGTCTTAACAAATATTTTTACTGAATTGGCCTGCCAAGTATTACACGAAGTTGATGCTTTCATGTATTATTAAAATTAGCCATTACTATATCTCGGACATACTAATCTGACACTCTACTAGCATAAATAACGCGCTTGAATTGTTTCATATATTTATAAACGTTTTTGTTCGTGTACAATTTGCACTACTTTAATCATACCATGAATGTAGTTTTAGTGGGATAATCTTTAAGCGATTTCATTCGATTCCTGTACGCAAACTAATATATTCATCGTAACGGTATGTTAATTTATTCATGCATAAAGGTCGGTGTCAGGTTAATGTGTCCGAGCTTTACTATGTGAGAATGACCAAGTAAATCTACAGCGTGTCGTATTATTTATTATTATAGAATAAATTGTGATTTTCTTCTGTAAATAGATTTAATAAATTGAACTGAGATCCTATTCAGTTTTCAGAGACAGGCTAATTAGTACAGCATCATCGTAAGTAATGCAGGCATATACAAACTAAATTCGTTCATTGTTTTTTAATGTTATACAAAAGTATGCACTTACCTTCAATACTATCATGGCTGAAATTAAAAGACAATATCGATAACAATTTACGATCATGTATATTAAAGACCCCATCCATCCATCCGCCCACCCCCCCATCCATCCATCCATCCATCCATATATATATGGCCTCCCATTGTTGTTGACACAGTGGGTATCCGCTGGACAGTTGCCGTCAACAACGATGAACATCGTGTCGTGCACACCATATCAGCAGCATTCGTCGTCGTTGCTGCAATAATGGCAAATAGTTGTACATACATGTATATTAAATGATTCCTGAAATAGTACGTAAGTAATTCTTTTATTACCGTGACATGTGCATACACAAGCATACACAAGCATACACAAAGCAAAAATGTAAATTTAGCACCCGGTCCAGTGGACCTATATGTCACCATCAATAAATATGTGATTAAATTTCGTTTCATATAAATATTTACAAAACACTTTATCATAAGCATGATATGGGCAATTGAATATAAAAATGGATATTGATACAAACAAATATTCATTTATCACTATGAAATAATGGGATAGTAACAAGTATGATTTATAAGTGAATGGTATTTTGCCTATGTAAATATGCTTTCACAATGAGTTTAGCTGTTATCCTGGGGTGCAATGTTAATAACATTTTTTGTGTTTCCTCACAGTATCTGTGGACAGTAACTCTATAGTGTTACTTATAGTGCTGGTCCTAATGTCATCGTACAGAGAGCACTATAGCAAAAAGTGTGATTCACTTTCAACTGTTTCAGAGTCAAAAAAGTCTTCGGGGGATTCACCTATGTATCGTCCTGTTTCAATGCGTAACGGAAGTATTCCCACTCGGAATTGGCATAGAACAGATCTTTTGTATTTAAATAGATTCAATTTGACATACTCTTCGCATTTAAATTCGCTCTTAAATGTTCTATATGTCCTGAGCTTTGGTGCCGCTTGTATATCACGGGACCATATTGCTGCATGGTAACTACGTATGCGTGCTTTGGTGTCTTTGAGGTTAACTTTTACTTTGTTTGTGAAATGATCGTTGTTGAGTCCCATCGTGCACATTATAGTTTTAACCTCACTTGACCAATGATTGTCACACTCATAATCATGCAGAAATACTTTTTTCGTGAGTCTTGTGTCGTTCATGTCGATAAGCCTATTCCAGAACCTCAGGGCACATTGCCACCGCCTGTTGACACTTGGTATCCAGCCCGTGTCCAGCGCGTGTCACCGTGGATCGCTAGCGTAGGGGCGACCCTGTGGACGCACAGGAAGTAGCGGAGTGCTTTGCTCTGTATGTTGTCAATGCACTGAAACTGCTTTAGTCCCCAAACTGCAGCACTATAGTCCAGTATCGGTGTAACACAACTTTTAAAAATTTCTCAAATGCCTGAAATCCGATTTCTTTCAAATTATGGATTTTGCTGATGATCGCTCCGAGCGCCCGTCCACCGCCCTTCGCAAGTGACTCGCGTTAAATGTGTAAGTGTTCTTTTCATGAAAAATCACTCCAAGATACTTATATTGTTCTACAGTCTCACGGGTGTTTTCTCCAATTTTAAAAACAAAGTCAGACCGGGGTGTGCGTCCTCGCCGGAAGTTCATACACTTAGATTTCGATGTATTGATCAGGACCCTCCAGCGCTTACACCAGCTATGGAATGCACCCAGCATCGCCTGCAGTTTGTTTTCCGCGTCCGCCACGAGCACAATGTCGTCTGCGTATAGGAGGAGTGATATCCGAACCTCGCCCATGCTAATACCAAGGTCGAGGTCATTTATTTCACCGATGAGGTCGTTAGCGAATATTGACAACAGGGTCGGCGACAGACTACAGCCCTGTTTGACCCCAGTTTTGCAATCCAACCAGTCCGTTAGCTTGTTATTTATTCTCACACTTGCATACGAGCTTGCGTATGTTTTTAATTGAATTGTACATTTTACCATCGATCTTACATAGCAAGAGTTTATAAAGTAACATATCTGTGTCGATATAATCAAAGCACTTTTTTTTCAAAGAAATATATTCCACTTATCAAATTTCCATGAGCAATAATACAGTATGGATAAAACAGCAAACTAGTGTCAAACAGTCGTAAAACATCAAATTATGCTGATTGCACTCCAAGCTGGTTGGCATCATTTGTGTTTGTGTTTAATGATTGGTTTTATTACTACATAATTGCTGGTCGATACTGAAATCAGTTACTTGAGTGTATGCGCTTGCATGGATGGTGTAATAATATACACAATGTCATACAGGTTCAATGTAAACTTTAGGACTTTATTATTGTAACTGTTTAACGCAATTATTCAATGAATCATGACCGTTAGCGTACCGATTGTTTTATTTATTTCTATGGACATTGCCGAAGTTGTTCCGTTAAAAAGCGTCACCGTCCGGAGGTCGCTCAAAAGTTCGGAATTCACTTGGGTGAAATCTGCAATCGTGCCTTGCGTATCTTCATATACCACCCCATTGTTGACTGTCATCCTGTCACGACTTATGGTCAATTAAGAAGTAAAATGACAGCATTAAACGCACACTTCCGTTCAAGTTCATAATCATGAATGAAATAATTGTACAGTATAAAATCAGTAAATGTGCAAAATGTAAAAACACGTTAATATGTAGGATCGCATTTTTTTAAGAGGCGTATCGACGGCTAACACAGTAAAATATATTTACAAAATACAATTATATTCTATGAAGTCATCATTAAATGATTACTCCACACATAGGTCTCGTTTTTATAAACAGACAGTAAACTTTTCTTTTTTTATAATTATGCGCTCTATTGATATATGTAGTCTGTCTGTCTTCAATTAAAACAGACATGAAAGTGGAACTGTATTGTATTGAAGGTATCAATATATCCATCTGTCGGTCTATGTATATATCCATCTGTCTGTCTGTCTGTCTGTTCTGCTGTCTGTCTGTCTGTCTGTCTCAAACTGTTTCGACGAACTATTTAATTTGTGTGTCGTTTTATCGAATTATGTCTTTGTATTGTCTAAACTGTTACCTCACCATCACAAATCGTAACAGAAGAAAAAAACACTTACCTCGATCCGGAATTCTCGCTATGGAAGAGGATATATAAAAAAGGTTATCAACACTTAAGAAAATAGAACACATACGCAAGAGCGAAATTAATCATAATTAAGACTTTGCAACTATACTAAACTGATTTAAATAATATTTTAGGGAAAACGTGTTTGACGTATATTTCTAGTAATAGCGCCCATCTCATTGTACAATAAGACAAAAAAAATAACTTAAAGGAAAAAAAAACCCAACCTAATGTTGAAAATTCTGACACTATGTACGCGTTCTCCCATCAGATTTGAATAACTTAACATAAACTGCAAAATACAATAATAACTAGTTACATAGAAATCCTACCACATACAAACCAAATAAGAATGAAATAACAAAAAGAGATTCTCGCGCCAGGTAGAAAATAAGACAATTTGTCCACATTGTTATTAACAAGTAAGTTATGAGTTGTTATGTTTGCGAAGTGTTTGTTCCAGTAAGATACCTAGGGATTTGTTTAATCATACAAGTCAATTAGGTTAAAATACACGTGTAAAAATATAACATTTTATTTTATCGGAAAGAAGCCAGTTTGCAAAAAATACTGTTTGATACCACGATATACAAACAATAGATATTTCAAAATTTTACCACGAAAAATTGAAACTTCTACCCAGCTATTGTTAACAAATTTATTTCCATTCATCCAACCACACATACATCACAAAACGCACTTTTGAGAAACATGTTAACCGTTATACAAGCGATATCCTAATGCAATGATTAAATAAAACTGCAGTTTCATTTGCATATGATTGCAATATGTGGCAGCATAAATGTCAATAAATGGTAGTTTAATTACATATCAAATAATCATGTAACATACCTGCATTCTCAGTCGATTGAGAATATCATGATTATAAGTGAAGTTATAGTAGGAGCAGTGACAGTTGATGTTGCCGTAGTGGTTGGTGTTGCAGTGGCAGTCAGTGTTGTCGTAGTGGTTGGTGTTGCAGTGGTAGTTGGTGTTGCCATGGTAGTTGGCGTTGCAGTAGTAGTTGGTGTTGCATTAGAAGTTGATGTTGCAGTGGTAGTTGGTGTTGCAAGAGTAGTCAGTGTTGCAGTAGTTGTTTGTGTTGCAGTTGTAGTTGGTGTTGCAGTGGGAGTTGGTGTTGCAGTGGTTGTTGGTGTTGCAGTAGAAGTTGGTGATATAGTAGTAGTTGGTGTTGCAGTAGCAGTTGGTTTTGCAGTAGTTGTTGGTGTTGCAGTGGTAGTTGGTGTTGCAGAAGTAGTTGGTGTTGCAGTGGGAGTTGGTATTGCAGTGGTAGTTGGATTTACAGTAGTTGTTGGAGTTGCCGTGGTAGTTGTCGTTGCAGTAGTAGTTGGTGTTGCAGTACTAGTTGGTGGTGCATAAGAAGTTGGTGTTGCAGAAGTTATTAGTGTTGCAGTAGTTATTAGTGTTGCAGTAGTTGTTAGTGTTGCAGTAGTTGTTAGTGTTGCAGTAGTTGTTGGTGATGCAGTAGTTGTTAGTGTTGCAGTAGTAGTTGGTGTTGCCGTAGTAGTTGGTGTTGCAATGGGAGTTGGTTTTGCAGTGGCAGTTGGCGTTGCAGTAGTTGTTGGTGTTGCAGTAGTTGTTAGTGTTGCAGAAGTTGTTGGTGTTGCAGTAGTTGTTGGTGTTGCAGTAGTAGTTGGTGTTGCAGTAGTTGTTGGTGTTGCAGTAGTTGGTGTTGCAGTAGTTGGTGTTGCAGTAGTTGTTGGTGTTGCAGTAGTAGTTGGTGTTGCAGTAGTTGTTGGTGTTGCAGTAGTTGGTGTTGCAGTAGTTGGTGTTGCAGTAGTTGGTGTTGCAGTAGTAGTTGGTGTTGCAGTAGTAGTTGGTGTTGCAGTAGTAGTTGGTGATGCAGTAGTTGTTGGTGTTGCAGTAGTTGGAGTTGCAGTAGTTGGTGTTGCAGTAGTTGTTGGTGTTGCAGTAGTTGGTGTTGCAGTAGTTGTTGGTGTTGCAGTAGTTGTTGGTGTTGCAGTAGTCGTTGGTGTTGCAGTAGTTGTTGGTGTTGCAGTAGTTGTTGGTGTTGCAATAGTTGTTAGTGTTGCAGTAGTTGTTGGTGTTGCAGTAGTCGTTAGTGTTGCAGTAGTTGTTAGTGTTGCAGTAGTAGTAGGTGTTGCCGTAGTAGTTGGTGTTGCCAAAGTAGTTGGTGTTGCCGTAGTAGTTAGTGTTGCAGTAGTTGTTTGGGTTGCAGTGGTAGTTGGTGTTGCAGTGGTAGTTGTTTTGCAATAGTTGTTGGTGTTTCTGTGGTAGTTGGTGTTGCAGTAGTTATTAGTGTTGCATTAGTTGTTAGTGTTGCATTAGTTGTTGTGTTGCAGTAGTTATTAGTGTTGCAGTAGTAGTTGGTGTTGCAGTAGTTGTTGGTGTTGCAGTAGTTATTAGTGTTGCAGTAGTTGTTGGTGTTGCAGTAGTTGTTAGTGTAGCAGTAGTTGGTGTTGCAGTAGTTGTTAGTGTTGCAGTAGTTATTAGTGTTGCATTAGTTGTCAGTGTTGCATTAGTTGTTGTGTTGCAGTAGTTATTAGTGTTGCAGAGTAGTTGGTGTTGCAGTAGTTGTTGGTGTTGCAGTAGTTATTAGTGTTGCAGTAGTTGTTGGTGTTGCAGTAGTTGTTAGTGTTGCTGTAGTTGGTGTTGCAGTAGTTGTTAGTGTTGCAGTAGTTGTTAGTGTTGCAGTAGTTGGTGTTGCAGTAGTAGTTGGTGTTGCAGTGGGAATTGGTTTCGCAGTGGCAGTTGGCGTTGCAGTAGTTGTTGGTGTTGCAGTAGTTGTTAGTGTTGCAGTAGTTGTTGGTGTTGCAGTAGTTGTTAGTGTTGCAGTAGTAGTTGGAGTTGCAGTGGTAGTTGGTGTTGCAGTGGGAGTTGGTGTTGCAGTGGTAGTTGGTGTTGCAGTAGTAGTTAGTATTGCAGAAGTAGTAGGTGTTGCAGTAGTAGTTAGTGTAGCAGTGGTAGTTGGTGTTGCAGTGGGAGTTGGTGTTGCAGTAGTAGTTGGTGTTGCAGTAGTAGTTGGTGTAGCAGTGGTAGTTGGTGTTGCAGTGGGAGTTGGTGTTGCAGTAGTAGTTAGTGTTACCGTGGTAGTTAGTGTTGCAGTAGTTGTTTGGGTTGCAGTTGTAGTTGGTGTTGCAGTAGTAGTTGGTGTTCCAGTGGTAGTTGGTGTTGCAGTGAAAGTTAGTGTTGCGGTAGTAGTTGGTGTTGCCGTGGTAGTTAGTGTTGCAGTAGTTGTTTGGGTTGCAGTTGTTGTTGGTGTTGCAGTGGGAGTTAATGTTGCAGTGGTAGTTGGTTTTGCAGTAGTTGTTGGTGTAGCAGTAGTTGTTGGTGCTACAGTAGCTGTTGGTGTTGCAGAAGTTGTTAGTGTTGCAGTTGTAGTTGGTGTTGCAGTGGGAGTTTGTGTAGCAGTGGGAGTTGGTGTTGCAGTGATAGTTGGTTTTGCAGTAGTTATTGGTGTTGCAGTAGTTGCTTGTGTTGCAGTAGCTGTTGGTGTTGCATTAGTTGTTAGTGTTGCAGTAGTTGTTAGTGTGGCAGTAGTACTTGGTGTTGCAGTAGTTGTTAGTGTTGCAGTGGTAGTTGGCGTTGCAGTGGGAGTTGGTATTGCAGAAGTAGTTGGTTTAGCAGTGGTAGTTGGTGTTGCCATAGTAGTTGGTGTTGCAGTAGTAGTTGGTGTTGCAGAAGTAGTTGGTGTTTCAGTAGTGGTTAGTGTTGCAGTAGCAGTTGGAGTTGCAGTTGTTGTTAGCGTTGCAATGGTAGTTGGTGTTGCAGTGGGAGTTTGTGTTGCAGTGGTAGTTGGTGTTGCAGTAGTAGTTGGTGTTGCAGAAGTAGTTGGTGTTGCAGTGGTAGTTTGTGTTGCAGTGGTAGTTGGTGTTGCAGTGAGAGTTGGTGTTGCAGTAGTAGTTGGTGTTGCAGTAGTAGTTGGTGTTGCAGTGGTAGTTGGTGTTGCCGTGGTACTTGGTGTTGCAGTGGGAGTTGGTGTTGCAGTAGTAGCTAGCTTTGCAGTGGAAGTTGGTGTTGTAGCAGTAGTTGGTGTTGCAGTGGTAGTTGGTGTTGCATTGGGAGTTGGTGTTGCAGTAGCTTTTAGTGTTGCAGTAGATGTTGGTGTTGCAGTGGGAGTTGGTGTTGCAGTGGTAGATGGTTTTGCAGTAGTTGTTGGTGTTGCAGTAGTTGTAAGTGTTGCAGTATTTGTTGGTGTTGCAGTAGTTGTTAGTGTTGTAGTAGTTGTTAGTGTTGCAGTAGTGGTTAGTGTTGCAGTAGTTGTTTGTGTTGCAGTGGGAGTTGGTGTTGCAGTGGGAGTTGGTGTTGCAGTGGTAGTTGGTTTTGCAGTAGTTGTTGGTGTTGAAGTAGTTGTAAGTGTTGCAGTTGTTGTTGGTGTTGCAGTAGTGGTTAGTGTTGCAGTAGTTGTTTGTGTTGCAGTGGGAGTTGGTGTTGCAGTGGTAGTTGGTTTTGCAGTAGTTGTTGGTGTTGCAGTAGTTGTAAGTGTTGCAGTAGTTGTTGGTGTTGCAGTAGTTGTTGGTGTTGCAGTAGTTGTAAGTGTTGCTGTAGTTGTTGGTGTTGCAGTAGTAGTTGGTGTTGCAGTAGTAGTTGGCGTTGCATTAGTTGTTAGTGTTGCAGTGGTAGTTGGTGTTGCAGTGGGAGTTGGTGTTGCAGTGGTAGTTGGTGTTGCAGTAGTAGTTAGTGTTGCAGAAGTTGTAGGTGTTGCAGTAGTAGTTAGTGTAGCAGTGGTAGTTGGTGTTGCAGTGGGAGCTGGTGTTGCAGTAGTAGTTGGTGTTGCAGTAGTAGTTGGTGTTGCAGTGGTAGTTGGTGTTGCAGTGGGTATTGGTGTTGCAGTAGTAGTTGGTGTTGCCGTGGTAGTTAGTGTTGCAGAAGTTGTTTGGGTTGCAGTTGTGGTTGGTGTTGCAGTGGGAGTTGATGTTGCAGTTGTAGTTGGTTTTGCAGTAGTTGTTGTTGTAGCAGTAGTTGTTGGTGTTGCAGTAGCTGTTGCTGTTGCATTAGTTGTTAGTGTTGCAGTAGTTGTCAGTGTGGCAGTAGTAGTTGGTGTTGCAGTAGTAGTTGGTGTTGCAGTAGTTGTTTGTGTTGCAGTAGCTGTTGGTGTTGCATTAGTTGTTAGTGTTGCAGTAGTTGTTAGTGTGGCAGTAGTAGTTGGTGTTGCAGAAGTAGTTGGTGTTGCAGTGGTAGTTGGTGTTGCCGTAGTAGTTGGTGTTGCAGTAGTAGTTGGTGTTGCAGAAGTAGTTGGTGTTGCAGTAGTAGTCGGTGTTGCAGTAGTAGTTGGAGTTGCAGTTGTTGTTAGCGTTGCATTGGTAGTTGGTGTTGCAGTGGGAGTTTGTGTTGCAGTGGTAGTTGGTGTTGCAGTAGTAGTTGGTGTTGCAGAAGTAGTTGGTGTTGCAGTGGTAGTTTGTGTTGCAGTGGTAGTTGGTGTTGCAGTGCGAGTTGGTGTTGCAGTAGTAGTTGGTGTTGCAGTAGTACTTGGTGTTGCAGTGGTAGTTGGTGCTGCCGTGGTACTTGGTGTTGCAGTGGTAGTTGGTGTTACAGTAGTAGCTAGCTTTGCAGTGGTAGTTGGTGTTGCAGCAGTAGTTGGTGTTGCAGTGGTAGTTGGTGTTGCATTGGGAGTTGGTGTTGCAGTAGCTTTCAGTGTTGCAGTAGTTGTTGGTGTTGCAGTAGCTGTTAGTATGGCAGTAGTTGTTGGTGTTGCAGTGGTAGTTGGTTTTGCTGTAGTTGTTGGTGTTGCAGTAGTTGTAAGTGTTGCAGTAGTTGTTGGTGTTGCAGTAGTTGTTAGTGTTGTAGTAGTTGTTAGTGTTGCAGTTGTGGTTAGTGTTGCAGCAGTTGTTTGTGTTGCAGTGGGAGTTGGTGTTGCAGTGGGAGTTGGTGTTGCAGTGGTAGTTGGTTTTGCAGTAGTTGTTGGTGTTGAAGTAGTTGTAAGTGTTGCAGTAGTTGTTGGTGCTGCAGTAGTGGTTAGTTTTGCCGTAGTTGTTTGTGTTGCAGTGGGAGTTGGTGTTGCAGTGGGAGTTGGTGTTGCAGTGGTAGTTGGTTTTGCAGTAGTTGTTGGTGTTGAAGTAGTTGTAAGCGTTGCAGTAGTTGTTGGTATTGCAGCAGTAGTTGGTGTTGCAGTAGTAGTTGGCGTTGGATTAGTTTTTAGTGTTGCAGTGGTAGATGGTGTTGCAGTGGGAGTTGGTGTTGCAGTGGTAGTTGGTGTTGCAGTAGTAGTTAGTGTTCCAGAAGTAGTAGGTGTTGCAGTAGTAGTTAGTGTAGCAGTGATAATTGGTGTTGCAGTGGGAGTTGGTGTTGCAGTAGTAGTTGGTGTTGCAGTAGTAGTTGGCGTTGCAGTGGTAGTTGGTGTTGCAGTGGGAGTTGGTGTGCAGTAGTAGTTGGTGTTGCCGTGGTAGTTAGTGTTGCAGTAGTTGTTTGGGTTGCAGTTGTAGTTGGTGTTGCAGTAGTAGTTGGTGTTGCAGTGGTAGTTGGTGTTGCAGTGGTAGTTAGTGTTGCAGTAGTAGTTGGTGTCGCCGTGGTAGTTTGTGTTGCAGTAGTTGTTTGGGTTGCAGTTGTAGTTGGTGTTGCAGTGGGTGTTGATGTTGCAGTGGTAGTTGGTGTTGCAGTAGTTGTTAGTGTTGCAGTGGTAGTTGGCGTTGCAGTGGGAGTTGGTGTTGCAGAAGTAGTTGGTTTTGCAGTGGTAGTTGGTGTTGCAGTAGTAGTTGGTGTTGCAGTAGTAGTTGGTGTTGCAGAAGTAGTTGGTGTTGCAGCAGTACTTGGTGTTGCAGTAGTAGTTGGAGTTGCAGTTGTTGTTAGCGTTGCAATGGTAGTTGGTGTAGCAGTGGGAGTTTGTGTTGCAGTGGTAGTTGGTGTTGCAGTAGTAGTTGGTGTTGCAGAAGTAGTTGGTGTTGCAGTGGTAGTTTGTGTTGCAGTGGTAGTTGGTGTTGCAGTGGGAGTTGGTGTTGCAGTAGTAGTTGGTGTTGCAGTAGTAGTTGGTGTTGCAGTGGTAGTTGGTGTTGCCGTGGTACTTGGTGTTGCAGTGGGAGTTGGTGTTGCAGAAGTAGCTAGCTTTGCAGTGGTAGTTGGTGTTGCAGCAGTAGTTGGTGTTGCAGTGGTAGTTGGTGTTGCATTGGGAGTTGGTGTTGCAGTAGCTTTTAGTGTTGCAGTAGTTGTTGGTGTTGCAGTAGTTGTTAGTGTTGCAGTAGTTGTTGGTGTTGCAGTGGGAGTTGGTGTTGTAGTGGTAGTTGGTTTTGCAGTAGTTGTTGGTGTTGCAGTAGTTGTAAGTGTTGTAGTAGTTGTTGGTGTTGCAGTAATTGTTAGTGTTGTAGTAGTTGTTAGTGTTGCAGTAGTGGTTAGTGTTGCAGTAGTTGTTTGTGTTGTAGTGGGAGTTGGTGTTGCAGAGGGAGTTGGTGTTGCAATTGTAGTTGGTTTTGCAGTAGTTGTTGGTGTTGAAGTAGTTGTAAGTGTTGCAGTAGTTGTTGGTGTTGCAGTAGTTGTTGGTGTTGCAGTAGTTGTAAGTGTTGCAGTAGTTGTTGGTGTTGCAGTAGTCATGCGTGTTGCAGTGGGAGTTTGTGTTGCAGTGGCAGTTGGCGTTGCAATATTTGTTGGTGTTGCAGTAGTTGTTAGTGTTGCAGTAGTTGTTGGTGTTGCAGTAGTTGTTGGTTTTGCAGTAGTTGTTGGTGTTGCAGTGGTAGTTGGTGTTGCAGTAGTAGTTGGTGTTGCAGTGGTAGTTGGTGTTGCAGTGGGAGTTGGCGTTGCAGTGGTAGTTGGTGTTACAGTGGGAGTTGGCGTTGAAGTAGTAGTTGGTGTTGCATTAGTTGTTGGTGTTGCAGCGGTAGTTGGTGTTGCAGTAGCAGTTGGTGTTGCAGTTGTTGTTGGTGTTTCAGTGGTAGTTGGTGTTGCAGTGGTAGTTGGTGCTGCAGTGGTAGTTGGTGTTGCAGTAGTAGTTGGTGTTGCAGTGGTAGTTGATGTTGCTGTAGTAGTTGGAGTTGCAGTAGTAGTTGGTGTTGCAGTGGTAGTTCGGGTTGCAGTGGTAGTTGGTGTTGCCGTTGTAGTTGGTGTTGCAGTAGTTGTTAGTGTTGCAGTAGTTGTTGGTGTTGCAGTAGTTGGTGTTGCAGTAGTTGTTGGTGTTGCAGCAGTTGTTGTTGTTGCAGTGGGAGTTGGTGTTGCAGTGGTAGTTGGTTTTGCAGTAGTTGTTGGTGTTGCAGTAGTTGTTAGTGTTGCAGTAGTTGTCGATGCTGCATTAGTTGTTAGTGTTGCAGTAGTTGTTAGTGTTGCAGTAGTTGTTGGTGTTGCAGTAGTTGTGTTAGTGTTGCAGTAGTTGGTGTTGTAGTAGTAGTTGGTGTTGCAGTGGGAGTTAGTTTTGCAGTGGCAGTTTGCATTGCAGTAGTTGTTGGTGTTGCAGTAGTTGTTAGTGTTGCAGTAGTTGTTGGTGTTGCAGTAGTTGTTGGTGTTGCAATAGTTGTTGGTTTTGCAGTAGAAGTTGGTGTTGCAGTAGTAGTTGGTGTTGCGCTGGTAGTTGGTGTTGCAGTAGAAGTTGGCGTGGCAGTAGTAGTTGGTATTGCAGTGGTAGTTGGTGTTGCAGTAGTAGTTGGTGTTGCAGTAGTTGTTGGTTTTGCAGTGGTAGTTGGTGTTGCAGTAGTAGTTGGAGTTGCAGTGGTAGTTGGTGTTGCAGTGGTAGTTGGTGTTGCACTGGTAGTTGGTGTTGCTATAGTAATTGTGCAGTAGTAGTTGGTGTTGCAGTGGTAGTCCGTGTTGCAGTGGTTGTTGGTGTTGCAGTAGTTGTTTGTGTTGCAGTAGTAGTTGGTGTTGCAGTAGTAGTTGGTGTTGTAGTGGTAGTTGGTGTTGCAGTAGTAATTGGTGTTGCAGAAGTAGTTGGTGTTGCAGTTGTAGTTGGTGTTTCAGGAGTAGTTGGCGTTGCAGTGGTAGTTGGTGTTATAATGGTAGGTGGTGTTGCAGGAATACTTGGCGTTGCAGTGGTAGTTGGTGTTGCAGTGGTAGTTGGTATTGCAGTGGTAGTTGGTGTTGCAGGAGTAGTTGGTGTTGCAGTGGGAGTTGGTGTTTCAGGAATAGTTGGCGTTGCAGTGGTAGTTGGTGTTGCAATGGTAGTTGGTATTGCAGGAACTAATTGGCGTTGCAGTGGTAGTTGGTGTTGCAGTGGTAGCTGGTATTGCAGTGGTAGTTGGTGTTGCAGGAGTAGTTGGTGTTGCAGTGGGAGTTGGTGTTGCAGTGGTAGTTGGTGTTGCAGTGGTGGTTGGTGTTGCAGGCGTAGTTGGTGTTGCAGTGGGAGTTGGTGTTGCAGTGGTAGTTGGTGTTGCAGTGGTAGTTGGTGTTGCAGTGGTAGCTGGTGTTGCAGGGATAGTTGTTGTTGCAGTGGTTGTTGGTGTTGCAGTGTTAGATGGTGTTGCTGTGGTAGTTGGTGTTGCAGTGGTAGTTAGTGTTGCAGGAGTAGTGGGTGTTGCAGTGGGATTTGGTGTTGCAGTGGTAGTTGGTGTTGCAGTGGGAGTTGGTGTTGCAGGAGTAGTGTGAGTTGCTGTGATAGTTGGTGTTGAAGTGGTAGTTGGTGTTGCAGTGGTAGTTGGTGTTGCAGTGGTAATTGGTGTGGCAAGCGTAGTTAGTGTTGCGGTAGTTGTTGGTGTTGCCGTTGTAGTTGGTGTTTCTGTGGGAATTGGTGTTGCAGCGGAAGTTAGTGTTGCAGTAGTTGTTGGTGTTGCAGTAGTAGTTGGTGTTGCTGTGGTAGTTGGTGTTGCTGTAGTTTTGCAGAAATTTTGCAAGTATAATAGTAAAATAAATACTAAATTAACGACATATAGTAGTTTAAACCAGATAAACTTATTCCTAGAATCCCAGTCAGCTGCAGTGTGTACTTATTTATCAGTGAGGTGTATCATAGGCCATTAGACTGCCAGAACGATAAGGGTTAAGAAACATATCAATATTAACTTAAAATATTATTTTACCACAGACGCGCATAAAGTATGGCATTATTTTTCACCCACAACGATGCGCGATAATTTAGGTTAATCTCAATGACATCAGAAAATTACTGCCTTTAGCTTGCATCAGTTGAGGCTTATTGCGAGCTTAACATAATAAAATTAATGTATTATTTACAAAAATAGGCATGATACGGTACATATCGTGGCCATATAAAACACACATATTTGCTACGACCAGTTATGAAAATAAAATATGCCGACTTAAAAATAGTCTCTATATCAAAATGCCTATTAACACATGCCTGTATCATGATTAACAACAAAATCCGTTTCCGTGGGAGGCACTTCTTTCACAGGCGCAAGGAAGTGGTATCCGGAGAAAAGTTCCGGAGGTTGCACCAGATACTGGGTGTGTTCGTAGAAGAAAGTACTGAACTGGAAAAAGGTGGCATTGTTCAGACCGTCCATAAGTGTAAACAACATATTTTTGCCATTCAGTTCCAGTACAATCGACCTGGGCCCGTATTCACCAACCGATTATTAGACTGAACACTTTAGAATAAAGAATATATATATAATTTTACTTGGTGTTTACCAAAGCTTATTATAGAATGATATATTAATGACATAAGCAACAATAGTACATGTACTATTTCTTGAGTCTAAGTCTATTCTTTATTCTTAAGTCTGATAATGGTTTGGTAAATACGGGCCTTGACGAGGAGATAGAATGCCAATGTGTTTAGCCATTCAGAATTCTAGGACGTAACTGGTTGTCGTACATGTCTTGTAAAAACGCTCACTGTAACGGTGTTTGTCGAAGTGTGACCTAAGAATGCGTGTAATAAGTCTTAGGGTGTATCGTAAATTAAACGGAAAAATTGGGTACATTTAAGACTGGTGTAATTGGCGCTATGAAATTAGCCGGACCTGTTTTGGTTACAATTTGAGCATTGCTGTATATGAATTCGAAATTCTGTACCGCTGTTTAGCTATGACGAACATATACATTAAAGTTTAAACCTTATTTAAAAACGACGTCATTTGACCGACTGGGCATTTTAGAAATATTCTACAGCTGTGGAATGGTACTAAGATTTTAAAAGGATCTATTCACACATGGGCAAATTTATAATTTTGTCATCGGTTCCATAACATATTCAGGCGTACTCCTATGCGCCCGGGCATACATAACAAAATGACTATTAAAAAGAAAAAAACATCCGACAAATGACTCAACATCTGAGGCCTAATCCGAGAAATGAACAATTGTAATCGTAATTGATTGTTTATAGGAACCCAGATTACACTTAGCTTTATAGGTTAAATGTCTACTTAATTGATCGTTATGTACTTTATTAACTCACTACATATAATCCGACCTATGTTCAATATAAACAACTGCAAATACAACCATGCATCTTGTAACTTAACAATAAATGCCTAATTTAAAAAAAGCTAGCATATTGTATTTCCGCAACACGTATTAATCGTATTACACAAATGCCTATTTTTAAAAGAACTAGCATATGGTTTTTCCTAAACACTTATTGTTCGTATGACACAAATGCCTAATTTTAAAAGAGCTAGCATATTGTATTTCCTCCACACGTATAGTTCTTATTACACAAATGCCTAATTTTAAAAGAGCTAGCATATTGTATTTTCTCAACACGTATTATTCGTATTACGAGAACCGCTGGGTTCATATCCACAAAGCTCCTTAGTGACTTTTTACGAAAATTTCTTAAAATTGGAAAATTCCGTAAGTCTGTCGCTTGGTCATTAACATATGTCTTGTTTATAATGGTTTCCATCTGGAAAGTAATAAACAGTTGCTATTATTTGACCATATTTTAAAAAAGTGTATTCATTTTCATCAGAAAAAAAAATTCTCACCATGTTTCACTTAAAGGAGGCTTTACATCTTTGTGTACATATCATTTTGGCACTAGTATATAAATGTTCCATGCCAAGCCTTAACATGTATTAGAGTAGCATCGGATACGCTGCATATGCACAAATAAATCCGTGTGAACAAGGTGTCCGCCTTTTTGGCTGAACCATGGGGTTTCTTTGCAATTGTACATTCACTGGCACAGATGTGACCACATAATCGGTAATATACAGTTATTGAAAGGACATCACACACAGTTCACTCGAAAAAGAATAACGCACCGGTAATATATTGTATCTTAACGTAATAATATGTGATAAGGATTGGCATTATGAGGCTATTACAGCACGCACCATTCAGTGCAAACGTTGCAAGCATCATTTGCAACGGTGTTGCATTAATGTTTGTGTGCAAACTGGTAAGCACAAAATGAGACACATATTTTATTTTGAGACACAGACGCGATAGTGGCCGTTTGTTTCTTGATAAGAATTGTTAAATAAGACTGTGGATTGGTCTAAATATCGCTAGCCCTAGAGCCATAAACTAAGCACTAGGCTGGAAAGTAGTCGATATATTCGTTAGGACTCCGATTTTAAGCCAGAACTATTATACAATTTTACAATGTGTTTTTTTTTTTTTATTTTCTAATAGTTGTATGTGTTGCTCATTTTGGTTTTCTTTTCTTTAATTTAATAGATAATTCTTAAAGCTGCACAAAAGGTTAAAATGGTCATTTTCAGAACGAAAAATATTAAAATTGTCTTCATATAGCCGGTTATACCGGTTATGTCCATGCTTTATGTAGTCATAAGGAAATATTATTAGTTTAATATAGTGTGTAATACAAAACACTGGCCATCTAAGTAAAACTGTTTCAATAAACATACGCTTATCTACATGTACATATAGAACATCGTTAACTTTTATCAAGGTGTGCGATATGCTTAACAATAAATATCTCTAAAACGATATAGTATTACGTACATTACTTTGTTGGTTGCATATACGACAATGCACATATTCGTCGCAAGTCTGACTAGACTGATACGGCGAGGTCTGAGCGTGAAACTATTTTATCTGATAAAGGAATATTAAGGAGATACAATACTTTCACGCTCAGTTCTGGACATGTTCGTACGGCATATGTACGTATACACACGCATAAAATATTCCCCGCACTCATAATATGGAAATATAGATATGCATTAGACAATGCACATTCGCGCC
Organism: Congeria kusceri; assembly: GCA_027627225.1. Taxonomy (NCBI): domain Eukaryota; kingdom Metazoa; phylum Mollusca; class Bivalvia; order Myida; family Dreissenidae; genus Congeria; species Congeria kusceri. Next base: position 62,055,884 of record CM051032.1, read on the forward strand.
CACCCTATTCCTTGTTCTAAAGACAGATTACACGTACTTGTATGCACACAGTATTCAGTGTTGCAACCTTTCACTTGGAATGCAATAATTTTCTAAGACATGTACATGTAGGACCATGATGACATTGAAAAAATCAACATTAAATGTAATGCAACACACACATTATTTTTCAATTTTCATATACATTTTATGTACACGATAGAGGCCCAAGGTGGAGGGAATCAATTATAAACAAACACACACACATGCACATATAAGGGCGTACATTCGAATTTGCCCTAGATACTAACATGAAAACTGCATAATTAAATAATAGAGCGAAATGACACTCCTGACTGTATTATAAATATAGTTTGTCAATTACGAATAAATAGGATTTGACACGAGTTGTCATTTCATACCATATTTTATTAAATCAGTTCAGGAATTTTGTTAGTAAGTGAGTCTTTGGCGAGCTTACTAACGAATTTCCTGGACGAGTTTACTAAAATATGTTATGAAATGAGAACGAGTGTCAGATCTTTTTTATCACATGCTTTTAAACGAAAAAAAACCCGTCTTATTTTACCAAAACATGTTGATAACTCCTAAAAATTGTGTATTGGCATGACGTCATTTCATGTTGACGACGTCATTTCACCAAAATAACGTCATGCGATTGGTCAGTCAAAGAATATGTAGCCAATGAAAACGCTCAAAATGTCATCTTACACATGTGTAAGATAGAAAGATTCGTAATGGTTGTATTACACGGGAGACAAGTTATAGCATGTGATAAAAACCTCATTTGACATAGCATATGCTATACAGGTTTTTTAAAGATTTTTTATTGCATTTTAAAACAGGCAAAATAGGGATGGGACCGAATACTCGAATATTCGAATATCAGATAATATTCGAATATAAAAAAAACGAATACGAATATTCGATTTTCAAATTTATTTCAAGAACAACATTTCTTTAAACAAATAATGTTTTTTTTTATATTTCCAGTTTGATTGCAAAGTTAACATGAATTCCAGTCGTATTTCCTGCCTAGCAAGTGGGCGGGGGCAGTGCAACGTTTTTACAACACTTGCCAAACATGTCCAATTAACGACGATAGATAATTGGCAGGGGGCCACGACTTTACAAGGGCCGCGATTTAACGGTTTGTAGGAGGCGCGAATATGACGCATTGTATCCACAAATGTTGTGATAACGGTTTCGCAGTTTGCACAAGGCATACATTGTTGTTTATTATCCATAAATGACATCTATACGGTTAACTTGTTTACTGTAAATTACAGTTACTCTCTAAGTAAACCAATCAAAATAAATCTATTATCAGCCAATCAATTTCTTCAACAAAATTAGCATGATCTGGTCAATCTTAAAATACGTCACTTGTAAATTATTCTCCATTATATCAACACCGTATATTACACAATAGTCTTTATTAATAAACAATGCCACCATGACGTGCTTGGAAGTACTTTACGTGGTCATTAGACAAAACCCAGACAACGTGTAATCTGCACAGCAGATACAAGCTTCATGGTTCTGCAAAAAAGGAACTATTAACAAATTAATTAACAATACATTTAACAACATCTTACATTTCTTTATTTTTGCCTAACACTCACTAAGTTATATCGCCCATTTACCACTGAAACAAGGTAAAATAACCACGTACACGTATGTATACATACTTCGGCTAGGTAAATATTCGGACAGAGTGCCGTATATAGTAGTATATATTAGTATTTACAAAACGAATATTCGAATATATTCGAATACCTAAAACGAATATTCGAATATTGATTTTTAGTATTCGGTCCCATCCCTAATAAAAACAAACTCGTCGGCCTTTTGGTTAGTGACTTTTAGTCTAGTATTTATTTCAGCTCGATTGCATCGAAAGCCTAAGGCTTATTGAGACACTCTCCAGTCTGTTTCCTGGGTAGAACCAGTACTTGGTGTCTTTGGGGGAGATATTGAACCCGGGACCTCCCGATCGCTAGGCGGACACCATATCCACTACGCCACCGCGACCTTTTGATCGGAGGTTGCGAGTTTGAGCACCAGAGAAGGCATTGTAGTCTTTTTAAGGCTTTCCTTGACAGAGAATAATCGTGTTTGTTACTCCAGATGCTTTAGTGTTTTACGAAAAGACATTTTAAGAGATGTCTAAACTATACGTAAATTTATGAATAAGTTATTTTAATTACTACTTACAAAGGAAACTGTTTCGGGTCTGCCGCTGGCTATTTGTTTATTCTACACCATAAACACGGCTTCTTTACTTCTTTCTTCGTAGTAGACAACTTTCTGCAATAATGATAATAATAACTACTACTACTACTACTACTACCAATATTACTATTACTATTAATAATTACAACTTTAATAATAATAATAATAATAATAATAATTATTATTATTATTATTATTATTATAGTCGAACTGGTCATACTTAAAACTGTGATTGTTCACAGAGCTGTCACTGCTATGCAAGATGTGTGAATTGTGTTCTTGCTTCTTGGTATGTTGGTATTTGTTGAGAAAATTACATGCATGTACTACAATACATTGGCTGAATAAAATGACGGTTTTTTTCACAACACTACCTGAGCTTCTAGCACTCTATGCGCCTTAATGGCCCCCGATATTTGCAAAAGAACTGGCATATCGTCAGTGACGTTAAGGATTCGTTTCAAATCCAGTCTCGCGCTCGCGAGCTCTGATGTAAAATTCGCCTCTATCTCAAGGGGGGGAATCCGTCGGTAGATCGTTTTTCACGGCCTCTGGTAGAAATGTGGATCTCAACATCCTCTGAAACGATACATGAACTGCCTTAGCATACTAGCCTGCATATTTCATTCTGATACATTTGCTATTCAGGTATATCTAAAGAACAACGTTGATACCAAGGACGCATTAGAATCGACATAAATCAGGGAAACATGTTCTTATGATATTTAGGTAAAGCTGGAATTTGGAAATATAATGGCATCGAAATACCATCATGATGTTACCTGTTTTGTTTAGTTTTTGTCAACTGATGAATAACAAATGTCTCGATATGTATGTTTTGTCATTACTGTATACCCGATTTATCAAGTAATCAACCTTTAAATTACTTAGATCTTAGACTAATATTTCATTCAAAAAAGCAGATGCGATATACTCTTGCACCATACATATGTACCAGAAAATTACAAAAATGAAAACACAATGTGTAATGTTTTATTTTCTTCGTGTGTGGGATTTTATGACGTGTGCAACAATTACAATTTCCGCGCAGTTTACATCAATAAAAGGCTTTTTAAAAATAATGAAAAATACAAAACAAAACAAAAACAACATACAAAACAGCCCTTTTAAAACCTAGTACCTATGTCAATTATTTGACGCATTTGTAGGATCAGTTTTGAGTTATGGTTGCGAAGTATGGGGATTTGGCAAATCCACAAAAGTAGAGCGAATTCATTTGAAATTTTGTAAAAATCTTCTTAAAGTTAAACAATCTACATGTACAATGGCAATATACGGTGAACTTGGCCGATTCCCACTTCATATCAATAGACACACACGCATAATAAAATACTGGCTAAAGTTATTAAATAGTCACAATATTATTATTAATAGGTTGTACCAAGCGTTGCTAGATGATTTTAACAAAGGCAAATCTAACTGGCTAACTGATGTTAAGTCTCTGTTAGATAGCAATGGATTTTCATATGTTTGGATTACACCGCATTCAGTTAACGAGAAAAGTTTCCATATAGAATTTAAACAAAGACTACACGATCAATTCAAACAATCGTGGTATACAGCCATAAATATTAGTAGATCTATGTGCACGTATAAATTGTTTAAAACTGACTATGAATTTGAATGTTACCTTGATAACGTTCCACTAAGATATCGCATTGTATTATCCAAATTGAGATTGTCATCTCACCAATTAAAAATCGAAACAGGACGTCATGGTAATAACAGAATCGAACATTGTAACAGATATTGTACTTTTTGTAATAAAAATGATATTGAGGACGAGTACCATTTTATATGTATCTGCCCACTGTATATAGATATTCGTAAAAAATATATTAGTAAATATTATTATACTAAGCCCAGTATGGTCAAATTTATAAATTTATTTAAATCTAAAAGCTATAAAACTATATTAAACCTTTGTAAATATACATACCATGCTTTTAACAGACGAAAACTTATGATCAATTTCGTCCAATAACTACTCATTTGTTGTTTTCTTTTGTACAAATTTGTCATTCTTCTTTCGTACTTTTTCGTCTATAACTTATAAGTCCCTCCTCGGGGAGTGAATCTTGTTTATAAACTACGTTGTAATTTACTATATATCTACTGTTTGATATTCATATAGAATTATTGAATTATTAACTACGTGTTTATTAAAATTCTTCTGTTATAAAGTGTGTATATATGTACATATATTATACGTTGTCATGTGTTTATAATTGTTATGCATTGGATCATGTTATGAGGAACATGTATATATGTTCAAGTAACTGAATAAAATATTCTGTTCTGCTCTGTTCAATGTTACTAAGTTTCACATATTTTAACATGCTTTCCGAAACTGTTCCAAAAAAAAAGATGTATTTATATAACATATGATATTGTTCGGTACGTTTGAATATTATGTTCGACACAACGAATCCAATAAAGTGCTTTAGAAATTTTTTTTAATCATTACTAATTCAAAGTTTGTACTTGTTTACAAACGTTTGATCGAGCTGTCGATGTAGGAGAAATTCGTAAAGACAGCAAATGCAGTAACTGCATGTATATGATTCTTCTAAATCATCAAATCTAACAAAGATCATTTTAATAAATGCTGCTTTATGTCAATATAACGCAATACAATTTCCCGTGTCAAGTGGTTCCGGTATTTCCGATCTCGATTTGCGGTACTAAAAAATTGTCATAAAACTGGAGAAAAAGTTATTATTTTATTTGATAAGCCGGTTAATCTGCAAAAACGTTTTGCCTCAAGTATCTGTGTCGAAAATATGTACGATTGTACTGAGTGCAACCGTCTTAAACCTGTTGATGTTCATGTGAAACATTAAACACTGAGTCAAATAAAATACTGAAACAAAATTAATAATCTATTTTAAGTGACATAAACACAGTCATTTAAATACTGTTTTATTTAAATACTCCAGCATATTTTAAATTGCAACTTTAAATGGCACTTTCTATTTTAATTGCTGTGTTTAGGCCATATAAGTGACTGATGCAATATATTATTAAAACTCAGTTTGAGTGTATTGGTCCCTTGATTTTAAACCGTTTGGTTTGACTCCGATTCTCTGTAACACTCATGACCGCATACACGTGACCCGTTTCGTCAATGCTGTAATTTTCAACGAATAAACGTAACCACATGTATGAGGTGAACTAGAACACTTGTGTCACATAATATAACTATCAATATATGTTCAGCAATGTGTAAATGTAAAATAACCTCGCAAAACCATGTTTCAGGTCTCACTCCTTCCCTCCCTCCCTCTCCATCCCTCCCTCCCTCTCCCTCCCTCCCTCCCTCCCTCCCTCCCTCCCTCCCTCCCTCCCTCCCTCCCTCCCTCCCTCCCTCCCTCTCCCTTTCTCTCTCTCTCTCTCCCTCCCTCTCTCTCTCTCCTCTCTCTTCGTGTCTCTCTCTCTCTCTTCGTGTGTTCCAAGAGAAAAATAAATGATAAATTTCTTGCTTACTAGATTTATATCCGAAGTAAGCTTTGCCGTAGATGGAACAACCAAGATTTGGAAACGGAGCGGGTATATTTATGTTCTTATAAGATTTACATTCACAAATATTGGTCTGGTTTGTAGTTTGGAGGGTATTGGTCTGGTTTTTAGTTTGGAGGGTATTGGTCTGGTTTGTAGTTTGGAGGGTATTGGTCTGGTTTGTAGGTGGAGGGTATTTGTCTGGTTTGTAAGTGGAGGGTATTGGTCTGGTTTGTAGGTGGAGGGTATTGGTCTGGTTTGTAGGTGCAGGGTATCGGTCTGGTTTGTAGTTTTGAGGGTATTGGTCTGGTTTGTAGGTGGAGGGTATTGGTCTGGTTTGTAGTTTGGAGGGTATTGGTCTGGTTTGTAGGTGGAGGGTATTGGTCTGGTTTGTAGGTGGAGGGTATTGGTCTGGTTTGTAGGTGGAGGGTATTGGCCTGGTTTGTAGGTGGATGGTATTGGTCTGGTTTGTAGTTTAGAAGGTATTGGTCTGGTTTGTAGGTGGAGGGTATTGGTCTGGTTTGTAGTTTGGAGGGTATTGGTCTGGCTTGTAGGTGGAGGGTACGCCGCTTCCAGCCCCTCTACAGAACCCGCCTTTGGAAAAGGCTCAGATTTCCGTACCTGTATAATAATACGATCAGATTAGTATTACCTGCGGATGAAGCACAAAAATACTAATCTTAAAATAAAAATGAAAAATAAATAACACCCTTTAATTATAAATAGAGATTAAGTTTAAATAGTTTGTTAATGTTGTTGTGAGAAGCTGTAAATTGTTTACCTTGTCATGATTGCCGTTCTTGAGCTTTCAGCTCGTTGTGGCTTAATCTCGATCGCAAATTCATTACTCACTATGTGATAAACATTAGTCATGCGTAGGATGGTAGTGTAGCCTACTTAGAGGTTTTCATGTGTCAAAAATCATGAATTTATTGTCTTTACACTTCCAGTCTTTATTTAGGTTGCTTTTAAAGCTGTTAACTGAGGTGGCTGATAGTGTTACTAGATTAGGAATTTCAGTCATTTATAATCCTATTGCAGAAGCGATTCTGACCATATCAGCAGTTGACACTAGGTTTTGATAGTTATAAGTATTGTCCCCGAGTTACTGTATCGTCTGAAACGTTCATGCTCTTTATGTTCACGTCTTCATACTCCTTGAGAATCTTGAAAACTTGTATTATGTCGGTTCTTTCCCGTCTGTATAAGAGGGTAGGTAATCCTAAGTTTTTAAGTCTTTCTTCATAGTCAAGATTTTTCAAACTAGGGACTTTTCTTGTCGCCCTCCTTTAGACTTGTCGATGCTAATAATGTCTCTCTTGTAAGTCGGTGACCACACTACAGAGACATATTCTAGATGGGGCGCACAAAGGCGTTATATAGGGGTAAAACAAGATTTTGTGTTTGATAAACACACATGCCACCGGTTGGTGCTGGGTAGCCCATTTCTTAGTCCAAATTAGGTCAAGGTCAAGGTCAAAGTGAGGTTGGGTGATATGGGTGGATAGGGGATGTTCATAAGCAACAACTGTGTAAGTATCCAAGTGTTGTTGCAAGCGGTGTTGGTGCTAGACGAAATGGTAAAATCTAGTTAACCAAGAAACAGACCATTTGAATTATTCTAAGTGCAAAGTAGGTCAAGGTCAAGTGAGGTTGTGTGATATGGGTGGATTGGGAAAGGTCATAAGTAACAACTGTGTAAATATTCAAGTGTTATAGTAAGCGGTGTTGGTGCTAGACGAAACGGTAAAATCTAGTTAACCAAGAAATGGCACTTCTAAATTATTATAAGTCCAAATTAGGTCAAGGTCAAGGTCAAAGTGAGGTTGGGTGATATGGGTGGATAGGGAATGGTCATAAGCAACAACTGTGAAAGTATCCAAGTGTTGTAGTAAGCGGTGTTCGTGCTAGACGAAACGGTAAAATCTACTTAACCTTGTCACGGACGGAAGGACGGACGAAAGGACGGACAGGACGATCCCTATATGCCTCCTGCATCAAGATGCCGGGGGCATCAAAATTGGAATTGTCATATTGGTAAAAGTGTTCCTGATCATCCCTAAGGCTTGGTTGGCTTTCTTCACTTTTAAGGCGATATGGACATAAAACTTTAACTCCTTGTCAAATGTGACACCAAGGTCTTTTTCACTGTCAATGTTTTTAATTTCAGTTCTACCATTTTGATCCCTCATAAAGTAAGAATGTTCACGGTTCGACTTCCCTATATGAAGAGCTATGCATTTACTTGCGTTGAATCTAAGCTGCCAGTTGTCTGACCACTCTTCAAGTTTTTCAAGATCAGATTGGAGGCTCAAATTGTCAGAACTGTTAAAAATAGGTCTGAATATCTATATATCATACGCAAAAAGTTTATTTATATACTCAACACACTCCAGGAGATCATTTATGAAAAGTAAAAACAATGTCGGCCCTAATACACTGCCTTGAGGGATCCCGCTCTTTACAGAAGCCCATGATGACTTCATCGTGCCAATCTTGACTTGTTGCTGGCGATAACTAAGGACTCCAGCTGTGGATAGTTCCCCGTATTCCATAAGCATGCAGTTTCTGTAGCAGCCTCTGGTGTGGCACAGTGTCGAACGCCTTTGCAAAATCCAAATATATGCAATCTAAGTTGTTCCCCTTCTTCAAGATGCCTGACCAGTAGTCGACTATTTCGATAAGTTGCGTAACACAAGAACGTTTGGGTCGGAAACCATGTTGGTGTGTACTAAATATGTTATTTGAAGACATACGGTTCATTATGTAGTCTTTTATGATAGATTCCATAACTTTGCACACTATAACCGTTAAGCTTACTGGTCTATAGTTACTACACAAATGTTTATTTCCCTTTTTAAAGATTGGTGACACTAAGGCATTGCTCCACATATCTGGCAATGATCCAGTATTCAATGACAGGTTGAGTAGATCCGCAATGGGTTCACACAGTTGTTCACTTCACTGCATCCTTTTAATAGTAAGGGCGAATCGAGTCGAGTCCTGGGGCCTTTGAAGTTTTCAAATTGTTTAACTTCTTTCTAACAATATCTTTGTCAATTGAAATAGTGTCTAATATTGATGTAAAGGGTCTATCGTGAAATTCTGGAGTATAACTCAAGTTTTATTCTGTAAAAACACTAGCAAAAATGATTTCAAAAGTTCTGCCTTCTGTATGTCTGAAGATAATAAAGAACCGTCTTCCGCCTCAAGGTCACTTATTCCACACTTTGTGTTCGGCTGGTTTCTGACATAGCTCCATAACGATTTACTATCAGTTTTCGGCTGGTTTCTGACATAGCTCCAGAACGATTTACTATCAGTTTTAATGTTATTGGCAATTTCTTGTTCAAAGTTCATCTTTGCAGAACGACATTCCCTGCTTGCTTTGTTACGTTTCGCTACATACAGCCGATAATTGCGTTTATTTTTACACATGGAGTAAGTTTTCCAAGTACGTTTCTTCTATTGTACCGATACGATTGCGTCCCTGTTGAGCCATGGTTGTTTTTTCATCTTGTTTGAAGGTTTCACCTTAGGTACGTGTTTTTCAATGTTATTATTTATGCACTGAAGAAAGTTCTCCCAATATAAGTTTATATCATCAGATTTCAAATCACTCCAGTCAGTGTTGGTTAGGTCTACTTTCATGGAAGTGTAATCACCTTTGAAAACAAATGGTCGTGCCTCATCACTGTTCTTGAAATATGTGTAACACAAAAACTGGAAAAACAAGCACGAATGATCACTAGTAACTAGGGGCGGCATATATTCTAGATCAGATATCAACTTCATTTGTAAAAATAAGGTCTAGCCGCGAAGGTGATTGACCCATACGATGTCGTGTTGTTTCTGTAACGTGTTGATGGAGGAATAGATCCTTCACATTTTCCATGATGAGTGATGAACATTGATCGAATCCGTCTTCAGACTGTTGTAAATCCCAGTTGAGATTTCTATAGTTGAAGTCACCAAGAATAAGTACATGAGTATTCTTCATTGCAACAGCCTGTTGAAGGAGATGGTTCAATTTGATATTATTCTCCCTTGATGAAGATAGGCTCCTGTATATGTTACCAATAAGTAGGCTATCATTACCTCTAAGTTGAATGCGTAACCAAATCGATTCATCAAAGTCAAAGTCATTCAATATGTGAACAGACTTTACATGTAGATAATGTTTAAAATATAAAATGACACCTCGGCCTTCAGTCGTTCATTTCACAACTAAGTCATATCCTTCAATGAAAAGATCATTTTGCACTATCTTTTTCATTAACCACCTCCTCTTAGGCAATACCGCATTCAGGACAATAATATCAGGATTGTTGTCACAAATAAATATCCTTTATTCCTCTATCTTATTCATAATACCTGTATCCAAGTTAGTGTACAGAATATTTACCATCTTCTCTATTTACATTTCTAACAGTACGGTTTGAATGTGTATGATTATTCGTGAAAACTGCTGCCCTTCGACTCAGGCGGTGCTCGTGTCACTTCATCATGCCGTATAGTAACATTTTCCCCCTGGTCTGTGCGTCTCTTCTTCTCCTCGAGAAGTTCTTTGGCCTCAGCTCTCTGTTCTTGAGTCATGCCCTTGCGATGATTAGATTCTTGAGCACTGGGTCCGCAATATCTGTAATTGCTCTAGATTTCAGCAGGAGATCACCCCTCTGTTTCTTTGATGAACGAACAACCTTTAGTGGCGGGGCATTACTTGGTTTTTTTTTGTTCAACAGTCGGAAGCATGTTTTTATATCAATTTGACCTTGGTCCGGGAGAAGTTCATGATGAAGCTTCTTAATCATCGTGCTGCTCTCTTACTGTCGAGTCCTCTTCCTGGCAGAGAGGTAAGTTGAAAACAATCAAATTGCTTGCGCGGTTCTTTCTATCTTCGCCCTCTCTTAACTTCCTTTCAACACTGTTGTTTATTATTTGCGCAATAATACCAGTCACTGATGCAGAAAGGTCATCATTGGCTTTTTGACACTTGCTGCCGAACTATGTCTTTCATTGTGGTAGAGAGGTTTGCAAGGCCATCTTCAACCTGCCTGAGTCTGATATCATTATCACTTTGCAGATCATACAGTGTCTTTTGAATACCATTGAGGTCAAGTGATATGCTTCTGCATGATTTACAGTTCCAGTCTAACGCTATATCATCCTATTTGGAAAGCTCATTGTTCATTGCAATTGGCATTTTACTACATTGCAAAAATACTTCTGCAGTTGTCACATTGCAGAGCGTGGAGCGAATCGGTGAATTTGTATCGCAGGATACGCAGAGTGTTTTTGACTGTACCTTAGGTGCATTTAAAGTACTATTTGACCTTGTACCAGTTGCTCTTGCAGCCATGTAGGCAAGTGGTCTTCTCAAGTAGCTGTTCCAAGGTGCTGATTATTGAATCCAGCAAAAAGTGAAACATGCAGCTGGACACTTGTGGTGTCAAAAGTTAATGAGTATTGCTACGTAAATCTCACATAAACAGAGTTTTTTTCCAAATGCAACAAATATGGCCGCCAATGACAAATTCCGGTGAACTCTGTAAATCCAGTTTCATCCACTCAAATAATGGTCCTAATGTCACAGAAACACTACCATCCTTTCTTTTAAACCTTAAAATGATAAACCTGCACATTATTTTAATTTAACATGTTTGAAAACTTATGAAAATCCTTTTTGATTGGCCCTCATAGATTTGGTTAGAAAAACACAACCGCCATCTTGCGCGGAGGACTAATTTGCATTAATAGACCGTTTTCACGACTGGTATAATTTTACCGTAACACCGGTTGGCGGCCATATTGAAGGTATTCCCCAGACTAAGTCAAATTACACCAAAACGGAAGTCACATCCTCAGGGTTACTGTCAGTTAGATAATAAACACATAGGGTTCAGTGTATAATGCATATGATTGTTAAAATACAGTTTAAATGATACGTTTGGTATCAATTTAAAGGTATATATGTTAGAAATAAGAACAAAATACAGTTTTAGGCACTACTTTATCTTAAATGGTTCCCAGCTTCTTAACTTTTGGCCCATGTATTCATGCACAAAATGGCAGCCCCCATATAGTCAAAACCGGTGTGTTTATTCTAAGGTAAATATTTTCAGTTACAACGTATAGAAATTTTTGACATGCTGTTTTTTCAAAAGGTTATGGCCTTATCTTTCCAACAATGTATGGTGATATATTGGGAAGTCGCTTGGTCATGGTGAAAATTGAGATCAAACATTGAATATTTTATATGTAACAATGAAGGAATTCATTTGCGCATGCGTAACCACTATCTAAATATAATTATATGACTCAACAAGAAAATGCTCATGTTTTCTGAAGCGTAAAATGATTAAAAATAACCGATAGATATCCTACAAATGTGCTCATATTCCGACTGTGTATACACACGGCGATCAGAAAAACTAACCCAGTTTTGATGCTGTGAATAACGTTGAATGTTGATGGACATCAGGCTTTTAGTTGTTATTGGCAAGAAACATGATATTAGCCTCATTTAATAGGGAAACACTAAGTGTGTGCCTATGAAATATCTGTTTTGTAATTTATTTGTAGTTGGTACTTAAATTTCAAACCTGTGTTTTTGACAATGATATGTTACTTTATGTAGCATTTGTAAATTGTATGTGAATTTCATGCACCTGTTGGCAGTCAGTGAGTCACTCCTTTCATGCTTGATTAGTACAATAAGGGACATGGTCAATGAGGTCTATAAATTATAATACAAAATGCTAAAACTATATATTTAGAATGTACATGTAATATTGTTATTATATTTAAGGTGATCAACTCCCAGCCTGACAAAGCCCTAAACCCCGGGATCATCGCAGAGAAGATGGGCATATTCTAAGCCATCCACTGCGACTTCAAGGTCGTGGCGAAACGTGTACACATGTAGCAGCTTTTATGTTTTCAGTATTGGCCACCATTAAACTTTAATGATTACGTATTGCTGTAATTAAATTTATTGATGCATTTTGGAATATTTTATTTTGTTTTACTTTCAGATCTCCAATGTTGTTATGTACAGTATATATAAATTTAAGATTTTTCTTATTATTGGTATTAATTATTTTAATGTGTATTATATTATTATTATTGTATAAAAAATAATACTTAAAGTAAACAATGAAATATTGGTATTATTTATTTTAATGTGGCCGGGCCGGCTAGCTCAGTTGGTAGACTACAAATCAGAGGATCGCGGGTTCGATTCCCAGCCCGGCCACATAACTTGTGTGGGGATTGGTCGTGAAATTATTTCTACGGCCATTCTTCCCCTACCTCTGATTCAAGTAGGGCAGTTGTCAGTTACTGGCATAAGTATGTGCACTTAGTACTGGTAAACCTGCTTACCCAGGAACAGTGTGAGTAGGTTTACTGACCGCCGTTATATGACTGAAATACTGTTGAATACGGCGAAAAATCCAAACAAACATTTTAATGTGTATTATATTATTAACAACATTTCAGATGCAGTAATCCCCAAACCTCAAGAATGTAGAGTACAAAGAAAGATGCCATGTTTTTGATAGATTAATTTTTTTATTGTCATCAACCTGTATTTTTCTTTTAATATGTAGGGTTTCTTAATAAAATAGTTGATCACTTTAGAGTGCATGTCATTGTGTTTATATTTTATTTTCTTGAAAAGCAATAAACTATTAATATGTGTAATTAATTTTATTTACCCTATTCCTCATTAAGCAGTGAGAAAATAGTTAATTTGTCTTTGTTAAGTAATAATATCATTACAATTACCAAATTATAAGATCATGCTCAAATCAATACCTTATTTATATATAACAAAAGCATCAATTCAATTTATTTATGATCACACAATCATTATCAATAATATCACACAAACACCTGAAATTTGTTATTCAATATTAAACAAAGTGGTGGCTAGATTCTCGGTTTGTCCATCCGTGGGTCTATTCTCCTATTTATCAAAAGCGAGCGTCTGGATGGTCCCTGGCGAGTAATTTCGATATCTTTTCTAAAAAATAAAATGACACAATAGATCAATAATTAAGCAAACTGCATACATGAAAAGATTTATGATTACCATTTAAACTGCTCTTTGTTATGCTATTGGAAAACATCCAAATAGTCTGTGATTGTGAAGAATGTAGATAAATATGTATTGAGGCTAATTTTTAAATAGGGACACATTGTCCTGAAATTATCACCCACATTCACAGATTGACAATGACACTTCGATTAATAACTTCATATTAGTTATCATAACTGTCAACATACTTTAGCTAATGTGGTCAGAACGTATTCCAGTGTTCTTTAAACGTTTGTCACTCAGGAGATGGAGATTGACACTGACAGTCATGCGAGCCTTTTTCTTCCAACAATTCACGATTTTTTACACTTTTAGTTATTATATCTGGTATTCTGTACGATTGACCCGTATTTCTCTCTATTTGAACGATTGTGGCCGTCAATTATAGGACGACAATTAGCTATTTTGTTGAATTTATCTGAAATCGGTAACTGTTGTTAATGTACACAGAGGAAGGAATACCTCCAAGATGGCCGCCGCGCATGCTCGCTAAGCGTGAAAACGGTCTATATTATGTAATTCTGCCTAAAATATTCATATAAATTTTCATTTCTTACATTAAAGGATTTTTTTAATTAAACTTTATTAAAAATGTGAAGTAGCAATTTGTATTACTGGCCTTTAATACTGTACTGTACTGAGTATAGACCTAGAAAAACAAATTCCTTTCGTTAACTGGCCTAAAGTAAATAGCGCAGTATGCCTATTACACAAACTAATCTGTGCTTTTTGGGTTTTACTATTTACTTTCAATCTGCATCAGTAATTAAATGTATACTGCAGTGTTTTACAACTCCTTACTAGTTATCGTATACGCACCTCTCAACCTCACCTCCTTTCGAACCTTTCGTTTATTTACATATTATGCGCATGCGCGGACGCGTACTACGTCATTATTTTATGTGTACCGGTGCCTTCTTTACGACAACTCGAGCGTAGCTGTCAAACGACGAAAATGCGCCAAAAACAGGTAGAATAACTACATTCTGTATAAAACACGTAAAAATCAATGTATTTTTAAAAGCATTTTTCATATATTATGATATTTTCCCCCAAAACTATCAAAACATGATAATTTTTCGTTCTCAACCCAATTGACAACAGACCCTGTTCGGCTGCTTCAGTAAGTCTCGTGACCATGGTAAAATCATGTGACAAATCTATTTTTAACTAAAGTTAAAAGTTACATGCCACTAAATGTTAGAACTAATAAATGGCTATCCCAATTTTTATTTATTTTTTTTAATTTTAATATTTGTCAATAATTTTTCAGAAATTGCCCATGAAGAGAATTAAAAAGCATAAGGCATACTCTCCATCAGCCCTCACTAATGCCTATAAGCTTGTTAAAGAAACAGGGATGCCAGTTAAAACTGCTGCAAGACAATATGGAGTGCCTCATAACACCCTCCGAGATCGTGTTAAAGGCCGTGTGGATCCTGAAACAATTATGACAGGTTCAGGCCCACTCTTTACCTTGGAAGAGGAGGCAAAATTTGTTGATCACATTAAACTGATGGCTGACCTGGGGTACGGTTTCACCATAACCGAAGTTGTTTCGAAAGCCAGTGATTATGCTGTAGGGCAGAATCTACCAATGAAAAAGCGGTGGATAACTATTTCACTAATTTAGAACATGTTCTGAAAAGTAACAACCTCATTAACAAACCAGAGTGTATATTTAATATAGACGAAAAGGGGTTTCAAACTGAACATTCAACACCGTACATAGTTAGTGGAAATGCCTCTGCCCCTGCAATAACATCATCCAGGTCAGCTACAACCACAGTCATTGGTGGAGGAAACGCAATTGGGACACAGATCCCCCCATATTTTGTCTTCAAGGGAGCCAGAATGAATGAAACGTTGCTTCAAGGTGCCTCTTCAGGCTCAAGTGGGCGTATGTCCAAGACTGGCTGGTCAAATTCAAGCATTTTTCTTGATTATTTACAATCCCATTTCATTAAGTACATTCAAAGATCTGACCCAAGTCAGCAAATCATTATCATTTTTGACGGCCATAAATCCCACATCAATGTCCCTGTGCTGGAATGGGCCAAAAACAACAACATTATATTGTTCGTCCTGCCAGCCCACACCAGCCATGTTTTACAACCACTAGATGTTGGGTGCTACGGGCCGCTGCAAAAAATTTACAACAATGCATGTAACAGATTTATTAGAGAACATCCATCATCTAAAATTAAAAGATATAATGTTGCTCAACTTGCATCTTCTGCTTATGTGACTGCGTTGTCCGTTAACAACCTACGATCAGCATTTGAGAAAACTGGAATATTTCCCTTCAACAGAACTGTTATCAATGCTGACATCTTCAAGCCATCTGAGCCATATGTTGTTTCTGTTGACAACACATCCCAGTTGGATGCGGACACTTATTTCAAAACAGCTGAAAAGGTTATTGACATGAAAAAATCATTTCATCAAACTACAACTAAAAACACTTTGAGTAAAACTGTTTCTGGTCAGGAAATCACAAGTGATGTTATATGTCAAGAAATTGCATCAAAATCATCAACAAATTTTGAACAATCTGTCAGTTCTTCGAGAAATGATAAGTCAGTGTCTACAAACAAAACTAAAAACAACAAAACAATTGCAAATGCCCAGTCCAGCAACGCCCCACTCCCAGAGCCTCTACCAGGTCTATCAAACATTAGATGCGTATCTGACACCTGTGATAGTCAGTCCTCTGAAGATGATGTACCTGAAGAAGACAAATGTTGTGTATGTAAACTATTTCAACCCAAAGAACTGCACAACTGTGTGTCGCTTGTGTTTACACAATGGGCTCAATGTGATCAGTCCGGCTGTGGCCATTGGACACACTTGATTTACTGCTGTAAACAGAAAGTTGTTAGGCGGAATGACGTCTTCATCTGCCCATGTCATAAAAGTGAAGAATAAAATTAATAATGACACATACATTTTCAACACAAAATTGTTTTATACCAAGTTTTATTGTTATTTTCAAGTTTCATAAAACACTATTCATTATTGGATTTAATATTTTGAACTGAACTGTAAAAAACTGAAAAGTTCGAAAGCAGGTACTCTTGTTTTGGCGGCCATGACAGTTGTACATGATAGGGTGGTGGTGGATTTGTGTTATTTTTTTCAAAGAACAGTGGAATAGTCAGTTACTTCAAGTTTTCAGGTATGTAGAAACGATTTATTTATCCAACAGAATACCATTCAATATGTATTAATGTTGCAAATGTAATAAAACACCTGTCAAATATTAAGAGGTTCGAAAGCTGGTTCGTCCACGATACCTGGTCGCCCGTTAGGCCTCATTAACCGTTGTGTATTTGGGTCGAAATCTCTACAGGCCATATTGACCTGTAACTTTGTTGTCGTTGGGCATGCGCATTGAAAAGTCAGCGACTTTCAAAATTGAAAATGACCGAATTGTCAACAAAAAGTCTAAAACAACTTTGAAATAGAACGGATGATCGTCTAAGAACACATTTATAGATAGGGTAAGAACAGAAGTACTTTTTTTGGCATTCAAATGTTAAGACTTCTTCCACCTTTATTGTGTATTCCGCGATGTTTCGACGTTAAAGAGTTCGCCCTATGAAGTTTTGTCCTAGTCTTATTTACAAGACGTTCAACAAATTTAGTGTTACTTTTTATATAGGGCTAAAACAGTTCTTGAACCCCTAAGGGTTTAGCATGACCCAGTCTTCGACGTTAAGCGGTGGACCGAGTCCACCAAATTTTCGCTCGGTCCAGCAAAAGTTGCAAATAAACTGGACCGGCGGTCCAGCAAAGAAATTTCCCTTTATAATTTTCCCCAGAAATCTCAAAAAATGTTCAGCCAATAATTCTGGGTTAAGCAAAAATCGGCGTATTTGGATGCATACTTTTACCAAAAGACAGCATAAAATTCAGTGTCAGATTCGCAACCATTTCCGCTTGCGTACGCATGTTTTTCTAAAACAAAGAATGCCTACTCGGCAATAAACACACTCCTTCTGCATCAGCGTGTCAATTATCGATAAAATCTGTAAGCAGGAGGAGCTAGATTTACTACAGTCACCCAGTCAGCCAATGAGAATGCATTAAATTTCCAGTATGTAGATGAGCGTAGTTGATACAATGTTTATCACGCCCTCATTGTCGGTAAAGTAATTTGTTACACATTTTCCTGAGGTATGCATGTTACAGGCCTTTTTCTACTGCTCTCACAGGTCCGACTACAGTCGGACCCGTTCCCAAAGCCAAATATACATAATTTTTCCCAATTCTGACCACAAAATTCCCAATTGTAAAAAATTTGTATTATTTTTTCAAAATGAAAGTGAAATACGATTTTTCAATACTTTACAGCCGATTTTTTCACATTGGTTTTACATTTGGATATCCTCTAATTTTATCGTTGACATTGTTTACCAGGGGAGAACAAAATGTGTAATAAAATGGGTAACACAAAGAGAAACGATTTGTTTGTCCTCGATCATGATTAAATTTAAGATGAATTATGGGCAAATATTTTGTTATTTACACAAGTGGATGAGTCAGCTAAAGGAAGGATTTAAATATAAGGAGGTAAAGATTTCTGTTCATGTTATCACATATTTTCACGACCTACGTGTTGTTACCATCTAGGGTAATGAGCCAGCTGGGCTCGCTTCTTTCAAAACTCACAAGCCCAGCCTTAGATTCACTTGCCCAGCTTTACTTTATATGCTATTTTACACTGTCGAACTTAATAGATGAACAACCAGCTGTGAAATCATTTTGAATACGATTTTCAATGCAATACATACATTTCATTCCATCCACTGAATGTGTCAACCACGGGCGATTTTCTGTCCATTCGGGCTGAAACTTACGTGGCGGACACTTGTTTTGCTCGTAGTCTTCATAATATTTGCGTTTGTCAACACGATTTGCATCAGGTTTTTTAACGCCATCAATAAATTTCCACATTGCCTAATCTGTTCAATGACAATGTTGTGGCGTTGCACGATTTCCATTGGTTAAATATATAGAAATGCATCGATTGGCAAAGCATGGTCAATGACGTCATTATAAACGCTTAAGTACAAATGAAATCGAAAGCAGATTGGTAACCTACAAAGAATTTTGTTCTAAATTTAGCTTTTTGTGGATTTGCTGAAAGAAGAAAATTCGCGACTCGCCAACTGAGCGAATTACCGGCGCAAAGCAGTCACCCAGAAACAAAACAACTCGCCATTGGCGAGTGGGCGAGTGTTAATTTATATCCCTGATATTCGCGTTTCGTAACCGCTTTTCGTATTGTATCTTCATAATACAGATAAACGCTTATATTTTCAAGTACGTTTCGTTTTTCTTCGAAAATAGAGAGTTTATTTTTTTGGTAATACCTCAAATGTTTATGGTGATAGTCTGAAACGCATGCAACTGTCGTCTTGGGAAGTAAAATGACGTGCGCATGCGCGATAAAATACCAATTTGCGGCCCAGACAGGGTTTGTTAGTGTTGGCTGTCTGCTCATTATAGCAGACAAACTCTGGTAGAACATTATTTAACCCGCTACAACGTTAAGGACGTGCGTAGTAGCTACATAGATACGTAACGTCTAGTAAACTCTTTAAAACTATTTTTTTTCAACGCCTTACTTATATTCTCTAGTCATTTCTAAATCATTTGATAAAGTGGTATTATTTTGATATAAATTATGCATCTTATTATTATTTGTTGTCTAATATAGATTAAATAAAGTTATAAAGCATTTCTCCGTATATTTCACTGTTAAAAAAACGTCCGGAAAATTCTACTGTCAGCGTGAAAAAGACCGTGTTTTATGTACTTCTTTCAGGGCCTCTATTGTTGCGCATGCGCACAAGTGAAACCTATTTTGTTTACATACACAAACGGGTGATCAACCCAGGATGTTACAAGCGAATTTTCATCGTTGAGTTTGTTCATGAATTAAAACTGTCCCAAAATAAATTCATATTTCGTCCGACAAATACTCGCTAACCAGTACACTGATTACACCCAAAAACTACCGAAAGTAAAAATGTTTTATTAGTCAACTATTGAATTTTTAAAAATAATTGTTGGACACAAAGCATTTATTGTTAAGTGGGTGGGGAGGGGTGCTTTGGTAACAATTACTGGGACCCCAACTCTTTAAGAGTAGGGAGTCCATGTTCTGCAATCCTAGCGAGCGGAGCAGTTTCCATGTGATCTTCGCATTTGAGTAAATTTCTGCCCAGATACCAGCTCGGCCATTTGGGCCAGTACTGAACTAAATTAGGCTAAACGAAGTACACACCTGGTATTTGATTTTACTGGCGATCTTGTATTAATATTTTGCCATATTTTTACTGACGGTGAATTTAATAAATACATGATTCATCAGGGGTTTCGTTGGCTCAAAAAAGTTGTTGCCACTAAAATTCGCCACTTTTTAAAAGTTTGAGCGAGTGTTGTCAATCATATATTGACGTGCTTCAGAATCTAATTAACAGTAACCGTCACTATTAAATAGCATTAATAACTACATCATTGTAATTAAAACTTAGTACTATACTCGTTAATTGTAGGAAATTAAAATTTTACAACACTTTATTTAAACAGATTTAGTAATGTTGATCGTTTTGTAGGGTCGCGAAATTATATGACAAATCAAAAAAACACTTTATTTACAGATTGGTAAATCCTCCTTCTAATATATATCTTTATTTGTTGATATAACAACTGTCTGTCCATAATTCATGTTAAAATTCATCATTGCTGTGGACAAACAGTTTGTTAATGATCATAAATACATCCAGACACACAACTGTTTTCCTTTGTTTTAGGCTACTGAGAGTATATTTAGGTCAGCCTCGTTTTGGAAATAATGTTTACCACATATCCCAAATTGCTATTTTTTGCTACCTGCGCTGTTATTTTTAACTGAAATTTCACCCTATTGCAGAAAAAATCATTACACAATAACTAGTCAGAAGATTAAAAATCAGTAGAGCTGATTTGGATTTCAACTGAGTGTGACCGTGCCTAACCAAGTGGAAAACTGATGCTGTGACATCAGAGATAAGCTTTTACACCGTGACACGCTCGTCTGCAACAACAGGCTACTTAATGATCTGATAACAAACAATGCCCTAAGGTCATGTTGGGAGGCTCTGTGGTAACTTAATCTGCCCCAGGTTTGTTGCAATTGAGATTTCACATACCAGATTTAAAATTATGTTGTCACCAATAAAATTCGCCACTTTGAAAAATCTGTCGCAATTTTGTCGCATTTGGCGACATTAGCGATCGACAGCGAAACCCCTGTTTATGTTAGAATGAAAGTCTGAAAAACATAATTGCTTTCATTTTATTTTTTCAATAAAATCATTCATATATATATATATATATATATATATATATATATATATATATATATATATATATATATATATATACACGTAAGAGTGCATGAAAATTTACAAACAATTGTGGTCCGCTAAATTATTGTACGGTCTGGTTGATTTAGCTGGTTTGGTGGACCGATGGTCCACTGCTTTCAAAACTAAGTATTCGTGAAGACTGATGACCTATGAATGTTGAATGTTGTTGCAATAGTAGAAAACACTAATAAAGTTATATATTTTAGTCATTGATACACCAATTATAATTAAATACCAGCACACATTCTGTCTATTGAAGAAAATATACTTCATACATCAGGGCCTTCTTTCCCAGGATTGTGTTCAGGCGCCCCGGTCCCGAGAGGGGTGGGTTAGGGAGGGGTCACCCCTCCCTATGTGTAATTTTTTTTTGCGGCATGTGTCAAATGACGTTATCTGGTGCGTTTAGCTCTGAACATTTTTTTCATTTTTCGTAAACGTTTAAGCGAAATGAAATAAACACGGTACACCTCCAGCCTCCAGCCTTTTAGAAGCATCAGGCATCAATTTTGTTGCGAAACTGAAAGTAGGGGTAGTTTGTACTTTAGCAGTCCCTGGGAAATTCAAAATGTAAGCAACGTTTTGGGCATGCGTTGACGTTGCTATGCATGACTTGTTTTATTCCAGTCGGCCGCCTTTTTTTTCTCGATTCGTAAATTCTTGGAAAATTATCATTGTTTTACATCAAAACAGGATGAAAATATGAGCCACAC
This sequence comes from Congeria kusceri, assembly GCA_027627225.1. Classification (NCBI taxonomy): domain Eukaryota; kingdom Metazoa; phylum Mollusca; class Bivalvia; order Myida; family Dreissenidae; genus Congeria; species Congeria kusceri. The sequence goes on from CM051032.1 coordinate 62,077,873, forward strand.
TGCGTTTGAGTGTTAATAAGCGGGGGTGTGGGGGCAGCAGCCCTCAAAATCAGTCAATCGGCTAATTAACAGTTCAAATTTCTTCGTGGTTTACTGCTACAAGTCCACTGCTTTCAGTTGAGACGTGTAAACTTGCAACTAATGGATGCACAGAAGGCCGTATTGAACTTTTCTTTTGTAATTTGTGGTTTTAAGAGTATAAATTGCTTTATTCCATTTGCAAATTGTGCTTAACATGTTAAATCGTTACGCATGACTGCGTCGATAACCATTTTCAAAATGGCCGACCTTTTTGTAGAAGGCGGGTTAATCGCAAAGATATGCGATTTTGAATTAATATTTTGGGAAATATTTCACAAACTATTAATAAAACTGTGCACAAAAATAACGATTTTGGGGTTATTTTTCCGTTTTACGGCCGATTTTTTAAAATCGTCACACTAGCGCGCTGCTCACTATATTTACGCGCACCTAGTCCTTAGTTATGTAGAATATGTATAGTATTTCCGGGGACCGCTAAAGTAAAGGTGTTCCAAAAGTAGCTAATAATTTTTCCGGATGTTTATGTCCAGTGCGCATTCCATTCACTCAGTGACGTCATGTTCAAACCAACTATTCTCGTCGTTCTCGAATTTAGGTTACACTCGATCTACCTGCGGAGCCTTTTTTTGTTTGATTAATTATGTTCATACGGGCATGCGTTTAGTGTTTAACACTGTTTTAAGCGTTACAACTGTTGAACATAATACTGACCGGATAATTGGTGAATTGTAAAGATCTTTATTAAAATTATACATTTGTATTATACATGCTTCTTCGTGCAAAAATGGGGGGGGGGGGAATATTTCCTCGTGCACGTTGAGCCTACGCGTGTCAAATGTTAGTAAAACTATAGCACATGGGTCCGTACATGCACGCTTTCGATGCGTGGAACGTGAAGTCGTGGTTGTAAGCAGAAATGTCGCTCTTTTTTGTAGAAAACGCGGGTTTTACATGGCATGCATGTACAACAAGACAGCTTATGTTACGAAACTATAACAGTAACACTGGATAGGCTTTTCCGATTATGATATTATTGTATTTTAGACTGATTTTCGCCGTTTTTTTTTTTTTGGGTAGTTATTAAATTTAGCAAATAAATTAGTGTGGATATTATAAAATACAAAAGGCCGAGGGTTCGCTTTTTAGATTGATAATACGCATTGACGTGAATATAAGGTTACTTGTGTGTGCATACATGCCGATTGCGCCGATTGGTCAATGATAACGTCATTTATAGCGAAGATAACCTGAGCGTTTCTATTGGCTTATGACGATTTTACTGCGTGATGAAACTCCGCCAACAGGGGCAGGGCTTCACGGTGATTGATTGCGGCTTAGGAATAACTGCAAATTGTTAAAATTTTCGGCGAAGTGACACTCGCTTTGATCATTCACCGACTTGGTTGAGTGGGTGTACATGTTTCTAGAGTGAAAAACGGCCGTAACGCAAGGGATTAGCTTTCACAGCAGGTACTGTCGGTCTACTGCAGTCAACACAGCTTAATTGATAAAATAAAGGCGCCCCAGGCGATGTTAATAAGCGCAACACTAATTCTAGGCGCCCCGGGAATGTTCAATTTAAAATTCAATCGCAACAGCCTGGGGAAGTCCGTGCCGCCAGTAATAGTTGAAACCCATGTTTGTTTGTTGTAACAGTTAACCCATAGCTGGATTGAGACCGCTAGGACCAAGATGAGCTGGGCTGCGGAGGAGTGGAAGTGTGACCTGTCGCACCAGGCGCGCCAGAAGGTAGAGCAGCTGGAGGGGCAGCTGAACAGGCTCAAGAAGGAGGCAGAGATGAAGCAGTTCAAGATAGACAGCATGGAGCAGGTGACTCCGCTATTATAACTGTATTTACCAGGGCAAAATCTGATATAGCCTTACTTGTCTGTTTTTTGGCAAAGCTATTTGCTATTTGCGCTTAAAGTAATTTTATAGTTAATTTTGGTAATATTTCACTTGTACATACATGCTCTGGGACACGCTGGGCAATATGAACAGTTCATTTCACCAACCCTGAAAAAAGCTATTCCAACATGACAAGCAGAGTTTTCAATACACAAAGAAAAAAATTAACCAGTGATTAACTGTGATGAACAACTTGAAAAATGGCCTAAAACTGACGTCATTTAAATTTAAAGGTTTTAACAAATGAAGGTCATATAAGAATTTTTTCAGTTAATGACTTCACTACGTCTGCAGTGACTTGCATGTTAATATTTGAGCAGGAAGTTTGGCGGTGCATTGTAAAGCGTAGTTTCAGTGTAAATGCAGACTTTGTATGTCACATGTTAGAATCTAAATAATTATTGTTGCAAATAAACAACGGTTTGTCAGTCTGATGCATGGCTATGTAATTCCTACACATCAGAACTCTAAATTTTTGTTTATTTGCGAATGAACAATATTAAATCGAAAATTGTTTCTTAAACTGAACCAGAATTGTCAGGGAAATGATTGTCTATACTGCCATATCCATTTCCAAAGATAAATGAGTGAAATTGTTTATACCCTTTTGTTTGGAAGTAATAAAAGTATAACTCTAAATCCAATTGTTTTGACAGTATTTACATTTTGATGTGCACATTTCTGTTTTGGAACAGCACAAATTCAGAATTTCACAAAAAGGCCTCCAGATGGCTGATGTTTCTGAATTTGAGGGGCTAGTGGGTCCAGTAGCAGTGTCTTCTTCTTGTATGGGGCCTGTAAAACATCTTTACCAATAAAACGATCTTGATAACCTCCAAAATTCTACTTTGTGTACACCATTTTAAAAAGAATTTGAAGAATTCTGCGTGTAATTTATGGACAGTGAACTATGTAAAGTGCAATTGAATATTGTATTATAGTTTTTCGGGTATAGTTATGCATCATCTTTATTGTGTATTATTTGTAGAAAACAAATCATTTTATTGTATATTGTTGTGTATAATCAGGTAATACAGAAGGAGAAAAGGAGAGTAGAGGATGAAAAATCTCAAATATCTGCACTGAAGCGCGAGCTGCAGTCTATAACGGAATCATGTCAGGACGTGGAGCAGAAACGACAGAAGCTGGCCACTGAAGTCCAGAGTAAGGACAGCCACATCAACGCTCTCAATGGCCAACTGGCCCACATGAAGAAACAGCTAGACACTGAGGGGGCTAAGGTACGAATTGGTTGACAGTCGTACATTTATTACTGGCCAAGGAAGACCGGTAATGCCCCAAATATTACTGGCCCGGACAAACTATTACTGGCCACTTTTATTTGGAAGAAACATTTAAATACGATAAAAAACAATATATTTAAAGAAAACTAAAACAATATACACTTAAGAGTGCTTTATTAACTAAAGCTACTACTATCAGCATGCTAATTTTGCAAGATATATATGAATTCAATTGTATTTGTCAAAGTCCCTTCAACGTCATCAACACAATCGGTGACCCTCAAGTATGACTGTTGTGGAAACAGACACAGCAATCGCAGTCATAAAATATGTTTGACCGAAATTTTCACCGGACATGAGGACCAGTATTCGGACAGTTTTTCCCGGACCTCACGGATTTTTATCGGCAAGGTCCGACGGTCTTTCGCGGAGACTGGACAGTGTTTTTTTTCACCTTTTGGGGACAGGTGTGGGGCCCTTAATATGGGGAATTTTACAGCAAAAGGTTTTTTTTGTAGACAAGCATTATTACATGTTTATATTCTACTTTGTTATAAAACATTAATAAATTGTTTTGCTACAAATTATAACATAGATTATGACTAAATTGGTTTGATGAAACATTGCTGGGATTGTTTACATTTTAGGGGGAATTTTAAGGAAAATATAGGAGAAACATATATACTTTTAAGCAGGGGATTGGCCCTAAAAAACACTGGTTGAGGTTGTAATCCAATATTATTTTCCATGTTGGCTAGCCAGATACTGAACTTGTTTGCAATGGCTTTGGCTAACTTGGCTGCATCTCCTGTCTAATGGTCTTGGGCAGGCAATACATCTATGCAATTCTTTCTTCTAACTATAAAATATTACAAGGTTGTTTAAATTGTCGATCTCTGGAATGGTCCCTAGGCTTAGACGTTAAATTTTATTGAAATATAGTTATAATAACAATACTTGTGATAATAATCATAACCAGGTTCGCGCTAAGAAATAGTAATTAAGGGAAAGATCAATAGACTATTAGTGAAATAGCAGGGTGCTGTGCCCTGCTCCTTTTTGGTTCCCCCTGCTGCCCCTCTGGGCTGGTCAGCACAGAAATATTGAATATTTTTTTAAATTCAATATATTTTTGAAAATATTCACCCTGTACCTTTTTTGATCCTAGATCTTTCCCTAGAATTACTAGCCAATTTTTTTTATTGTTTACCATGAATACCTGTAAGGCTGTCCTTTATAAATTGTTTGTTTGAAGTAATCCTACCTACTCACAACAATGGCCCCTAATCTAAAATAAATTTCAACCACCAAACAGTGGAAAAAATAATCATTTTCGTTATGTTTGTGTCCTAAACTTACATGGCAAGTTTTATATTGCCTTGAATATGTTGAAATGTTCTTTTAAGACTTGCTTCAATAACAAAATATGAGAAATCTATATCACAGTTCTTCCATGTTAACACATTTATAAGTCAATAAGACATCGGTATTGCAAGTACATAGGTACAACGGTCACATAGTAAGTGTGAACTATATATTCAACTTACAACATTGAAAGAGAGAAAAAAATAGCCAACCCACCTCGTAAATTCTGGGTAGCCTAGGGTAATGCCAAACCATCAATTTATTAAGTACAGCCTTATTTAGAAACATTTTCTTAAAGTGTGAAAATATGTTTTATTTGCAAATATTATCAGGAATTTAAATAGCCATTTAAAAATTTGAGTAGCGAATGGCTATTTTGGCTACTGGTAGCACTAACATATTTAAAACAATAAAAGCAATGATCAAATAATGAACAATGATGAGTTTGAAGTTTCATCACTGATATTTAGGTGCATAATCCAATATGGAAAATGTCTTTAACCCAAGACCATCTATTATTAAAGCATTCTGTTATCTTGTCGGGACCTCGTGTTGGCGAAACTTACAGTGTCTGTCTTATAGCTGTATGTTCACTTGCAATTTCTTCCATTACAGGTATCTCAACTGCAGAACAATATTGAAAAACATGAAGTGGATCAGATGGGTCAAGGGGACAAGTATGAAAAATTAGTTGCTGAACATGAAAAACTGAAACAGCACAATCAGCACCAGACCAAGGACTCATCTGCTCTCCGCAGTGAGTGTGGAGCACTGAAGCATAAGTTGTGTGAGATTGAGGAACAGCTGCACACTTTGCAGGCCGAGAATGGAGATTTGAAAACAAAACTGAAAGACCAAGGCTCTGTGAAAGAAGCCGACTACAAGCATGTCACAGAGCAGTTAAAACTGGAGAGGGACAATATGAAAATTTTGGACAAGAAGATGAGTGATGAAATTAAAAACCTTAAGGACTGTCTTGAAAAGAAAGAAAGGGAAGTAGATAAAGTTAAAACTGAATCGAAAACTCAAGTAGAAAAAATGGCTGCCATGTTGAAAACAATAAGTGTTGAAATTCAAAATGTGAAAGATAGCACTAACAAAAAGGCTACACTGGATGGTCAGAATAAAGCTAAACTTGAATCAGAGGTGGCGCAGTTGAGTGATATGGTAAAAAATAAGGACCAAGAAATTGAAAAGCTTCAGAAAGATGTAAAATTCATGCGTGATTCTTTAACAAATGCACAAACATTGTCAGAATCTGTGAAAACTGACTTGAAAAGTGGGGAATCACTTATTGCACAACAAAAAGATAATCTTGATAAACTTCAGAAAACACTAGATAAGCAGTCAGATGAATCAAATGAAAAAGTATCTATTCTTGAAAAAAGAATAAAAGAAGCAATGACAGAAATTGACAATGTTAAAGATGCAAAGAGGAATTTTGAAACACAGTTGTCGAAAAAGGAGAGACAATTTCAAGATTGTGAGGCAGAAAAAATAAATTGTGAAAAAGAAAAAGATGAATTGACCAAAAAAGTTATCGGTCTGGAGAAGATAAAAGAACAACTTGTTTCAACATTAACCCAGCTTAAGCATGAGACAGAACGATTGCTAAACCTGAATACAGCATTTAAACAAGAAAACAATGAATTAAAAAATACTAATTCTGGAAAAGACAGAGAAATGATTAACTTGCAGGCTGAACTTGACAGGAAAAATGAAACTTTAGAGTCGGTACAATCTGAATGTGGCAAACTTAGGTCTAGTTGCAAATCTCTGGAAGAAAATGTCAGGACAATAAAATGTGAAGTAGAAGAGTTAAAATCTAAGCATGATGCAGAGTCAGCTGAACATGAACAGGAATTTAAAAGTGCAGAGAAGAAAATAGAATCCTTGTTGAACGAAAAAGAAAATCTTGAAGCAGAAAAGGCAAAGCTAGCTGAAAATGTAAAATTTATGGAGACAAATATCAGGGATTTACAAAGTGAAATAGAAAAACTGACCCTTGATAGAAATAATCTTCAGAACCAGTTTGACGGTTCAGTGAAAGAAAAGAATGACATTTCCAACAGCTTGACAAAAGCTTCAAATGAGCTTACTGATCTCAAGAGTGTGAAAATAGATGTTGAAAAAAGACTTGAAGAAGCATTATTCTCATTAGAAGAAAAAGAGAAATGCATAGCTGATTGTGATAAGAAAATACTGTCCATGGAGGGAAAGTTAATGGCTGCTAATGAGTCAATTAACAGTTTCCAGAAAAAGAGCGATGACTTGGAGTTGCTGAACAAATCCAAAGATGAAGACATTACACATCTACAAGAGAAAATGAAAATGACTGAAGAACAGCTTTTGAGTGAAGCAAATAAAGTTCATGCACAAGCTGTTGAAATTCAAAGGCTACAAGATGAAATTGCAAACATAATGGCGAATGAAAATGAAGCGAAAGCTCAAATGACATCAACTATTGAAAATCTCAATGGAGAACTTGCGGAAAGAGAAAAAGCTATGGCAGATTTACAGGCTGAGTTGGCACATAAATCAGAAGAAATTGAAACAGTTCAAGCATCAATGGCCAAGTTACATGATGAGAAAGCTGATCTAGAATTGAAATTGAGCAGTCTCACTAATTCCAATGAAGAACTAACATTGAAGGTAGCTGAACTAAGTTCAGTTGAGGAAAGACATAATGCCACGATAATGCAATACGAAACTGAACTAAATTCTTTAAAAGATATGCTGCATAACAAAGAACTTGCCTATACAGAAATATGCACAAAGTTAAACCAAGAATTAGATGAGATGAATAATTATGTTGAAGATAAAAATAAAGAAATATGCTGTCTTAGAGAAGAGTCGACTGCTGCAACAGAAAAGCTGAATGATTTATTGACAAAGTATGAACAGAAGGAAGCAGTTACTAAAGACCTGGAATACAAGCTAATGGGATTTGAGAAAGAGCTTGAAAGTACCAAGTTTGCAATTGAAGATCTTACCAGTCAGAATCAGAAGCTAACTTCCACAAATAGTGAGCTTGAGAAGGAAGTTATTACCAAGAAAGATGAAATTAACAGTATCTTAAACCAAAATGAGCAGACGATTGTTCAGCTGAGAAAAGAAAATGTGGAACTGAAAAATATCGCAGAAGGTAAAGATGTAGAAGTTCTTTCACTGAAGGAAGAAGTGAGCCATAAAGTAGAGGAAATAGAAAAACTAAATCATCAGTATTCATTAGTAAAAGCTGAAAAAGAGGAGCTTTCTTGTAAGGTTGTACAGGTTGACAATGAAATAGAAGAATCAAAGTTTGCTTTGTCAGAGATAGGAAAGAAATACGAGCAATTAACAAAAGACAATGAAGAATTGCAAGCACAGTATCAGCAACTTCAGGATGAAATGAGTGATAATGACATGGAGCAATGTATTAATATTGCTAAACTAAAACAAGAGGTTAGTCAGCTTGTAAACACAGCTGAAGCCAAAGATGCAGCCATGAAGCAGCTTGAAAATGAATTGGAACATAAAACAAAGGAATTTGCCGATATGTCATCCAGATTTGAAGAAATGTGTTCACTTAAAACAGATACTGCGCTAAAGGCAACAGCATTAGAGCAAGACAATGAATCACTGCAATTTGCACTAAATGAATCCAAATTAGCAGAGGAGCAATTGAAGAAATCAGAAAGTGAATTACTGAAATCAGTTGCTGAGTTGAAAGATCAGCTTGCTGTCCTTAAAGAGTCTGAAATGACTAACACAATTTCATTGAAACAACACGTTGAAGAACTAGAAAACCAGTTGGAAGGTAAAGAAAGTGAATTGAATAATGTGGCAATAGAAATAAGCCACATGACTGACAAACATCATCAACTTCAGACATTACTGGATGAGTCGGAACAAAGTAGAAAAGATTTGGAAGAAGCAATGAGTTGCTTGAATAATAAATGTGAAGAGCAAGAATTTGCTGTTAAAAATCTCAAGGACAATGAGGAAAATTACAAAAAAATAATAGAAGTATTAACTAGTGAAGTTCAAACACTCAAGGAAAAAATGAACGATGCACTCATGGAATCTACTACAAATGTTGCACAGTTGACACAAGAACTTACTGATGCTAAAAATGTACTTGATGGTAAAGAACATATGATAGCACAATTGCGGTTAGAAATTGAGCACAAGGTAGAGGAATTACTTAACAAAGAAAATGTGTTTACAATGTATCAGCAAGAAAAAGAGTTGCAACTGTCCCAGTTTGCTGAAGTTCACAGGGAGCTTGATGAAAGCAACTTTAAGCTTAATGAAACCATCATGGCTAAATCAGAACTGGAGGCAAAGATATCTCTTCTGGATAAAGAACTTGTTGATATTAAAGATGAGTATAGTGATCAAGCAATGGAGGAATCAGTGAACCAAGCAAAACTAAAACAAGCAAATACTGAGCTACAAAATGTTCTGGAAGGGAAAGACAATGAAATTAAACAGATTACTGCTCAAGTACTGCACCAAGAAAAGGAGTTGGAAAATATTCATAAGAAGCTAAGAGATTTTGAAGCTGAAAAGGAAGACGCTGTTCTTAAACTAACTTCCTGTGTTAAACAACTAGAAGAGATCAAGTTTTCAAATCAAACATTTATGATAGAAAGTGAAGCTTCCAAGCAGTTACTATCTTCATTGAATGATGAAATTAATAACTACAAGGACAAAATATATGTTGTTGAAAATGATAAGTCTGAAATTGAGACAAAGTTGCAGTCAGTTACCAGTGAATTACAGAACATTGTTTCTGGTAAAGAAGAAGAAATCAATTCACTGAGAGATGAGTTGAATCATAAAACTGAAGATTATGAAAAAGTTAAAGATGATTTTGAAGCCTTAAGTGTCAAGTTTAATAGCAATGAGCTTTTAATACTGGAATTGCGGGAGGAAGTGAATACTTTGAATTTTAAAGTCCAGACATCAGAAGAAGCAATTGCAGAGAAAAATAACAATCTTTCTCTCTTGCAAACTGAAATACAATCTCTTAAAGATGAAATTAGTGACCAAACAGTTGAAGAGTCTGTAAATAAAGCAAATATGAAACTTCAATTAGATGAACTGCAAAATATAGTTGATGGTAAAATTAAAGAGGTTGGGGGCTTACAAGAGGAAGTCTCACATTTAGGGGTTCAACTTGAAGAAAGAAATACTATGATTGCAGAACTTGAGCAACAGAAAGGTAATTTTTCAAATGACCTTACTCAGCTAAAACAGAGTAATGAAGAACTACAGAATATTGACTGTAACAAAGAAAAATGTTTAGTTGAGGTTAATCAGGAATTACAACACACAAAAGACAAACTTGAAGAAGTAACAAATAACATGATAAGCTTAAATGAATATAAGGTAGAGATGGAAGCTAAATATAAGACCATTTCTTGTGAAAGAGATGTAATGCAATGTAGATTAAATGAAACTATAATATTGTGTGATTCACAGCAAACAAAAATTGAGCAGCTGGGTCAAGAACTGTCTGAAATAAAGGATGAGCTTGCAATGACAAGGACTGAAGATGAAACTGTGATGGTCAGATTGAATCAAGAAATTGATTGTCTTCAGAATACTTTGACTGAAAATGAAGTTAAGAAACAAGCTTTAGTTGAAGAGGTTGATCATTTGAAACAAAACATTGAACAGTTATCAAATGAATTGCAATCAATGTCAAACTTAAAATCTGAAATAGAAATGAAACACATAGCATCAGAAGACACAATTGAACAATTAAATATGGAAATACAAACAATCACTCATGTCAATGAACAGAGCCTAAAGAAGACTGAAGATCTAGAGAGAGAAAACATGTCTTTGAAAGATAAATTCAGTGACTTAAGTATGGAAGAATCAGTGAAAAATGCTGTCTTTACCCAAGAGATTGAGGTTTTGAAAACCGAACTGGAACACAAAAAGACAGAAATAGATCTGCACATGAAGAAAATGGATGATTTATCTGAAAGTATTGAACTTAAGTGCCAAGATTTGGAGTCATTATTGAAAGAAAAAAGTGAACTGGATTTAAAGGTTAAGAATTTGGAAACTGTTATCGATGAACAGACCTTTGCATTGTCCGAAAGTACAAATAAATTGAATGACAAGACTGCATATGCCGCAGAGCTTGAACAAGAAATATCTGACTTAAAGGACTCTTTGAATGAAAAGAATGTTGAGATAACTTCAAGTCAAGCAGCATCTTCACAGCATATTGATGACATAGAAACGTCTCTTGCCAATAAGAGTCTAGAGTTGGATCAACTTAATTTAGAATTGACTGCATTGAAAGAAGGTATTCACAATCTTGAATCTTCAAATGAAAAGCTGAAATCTGAACTTCTAGATAAAGAAGAACAGATCAAGAGCCTTAAGACTGAGAAGGATGTAACAAACTTTATGTTAAGTAATTTAGAAGCTCTAAAAACAACCTTTTTGGAAAAAGATGAAAAATACGAAATTGAGGTTAAGCAGCTTAAGGATGAACTCAACAATCTGCTGAATAACAAGAATAATCTGGAAGCAAATGTTAAACAGCTAAAAGAGGAAATAACTAATACTTCAGAAGGGAATGAAGAAGAAATTGTGAAGCTTAAAATGCAGTTAGACAGAGAATTAAATGAAAAAGCAAATACAGTACATCAGCTGGAAGTTTCTCTGAGTAACGAAAACTTGCTCAAAGAAGAATGTAGTGAAATAAGATTAAAATTAGAGGAATATGAATTTAAACTGGAAGAGGAAGAAAAATTAATGGAGGAGAAAGAAAAAGAAATTGCAAACCTTCAAAACAAGGTCAGTCAAGTTAGTGATCAATTTCACCATGTACAATCGTTATATGATGATGAAAAAGCTAAACTTGTTCTACAAATTGAAGAAATGAAGAATACAAATGAAGGCAAAACTAAGGAATATATTAAACTCGAACTTGAAGTGAAGCACAAATCTGACGAGTGTGAAAAATTACTTGAGAAGTTATCAGAAATTGAAAGAGACCTAAACCAAAAGAATAACTTGCTGATTCAAATGACAAATAATTTTGAAGCCAGCGTATTAGAAAGAGACAACACATTGAAACTACTGGAAGAACAAACTTCACTTCATGAAAAAAGAATTGGAGAATTGATTGATAAAAATGATATACTTTTGAAAGAGAATACCGAAGTTGAAAGCCAATTACAAATAAAATCTTCTCAGTTAAAGGTCAGCCAGAATGACTTTGAACTAATGCAAGATCAAAATAATGTGCTTGAAAAACAAATAAATCGACTGGAAAAAGATAATGAATGTCTCGAAAACAGAGTAAAAAATGTGACTGACAGGCTTACATCTCTTGATATGGAGAAACTTAGTCTTACACATGCCCTTACTGAATTGAACAATGTTAACTGTGCCAATGAAAATGTTATGACAGAACTGCAAGAACAGGCAAATGTAATGCCATCACGTATTAGAGAGTTGCAAGATGCAAATGATAGTTTGGAAAAAAGGCTTCTTGACAGGGAAAATGATTTAATTTCGTTACGGCAAGAATATGGTAGTATAAAGGCAGAATTAACAGAAGTCACTAAACAGTTAGAAAGCGAGAAAGAAGAATTAATTATTAAACTTACTACAAGAGAAGATGAACTTAAATTAAGAGAAACAGAGAGAGATGAATTAAAGAATAAGTTAGAGGATAGTGAAGGAAAGTTAAAAGAAAGCCTAGAAATGTGTACTTCGCTTGAGGCAGAAAGAAATAGTAATCACGAAAAATCCAACAATCTTGAAGATAAAAATTCTGAATTGCTGACTAAATTGGATCATTTAAAAACAGAATTGAACAATCTAAGAGCAGTACATGACCACTCAGAGAAGTCCCTGTGTGATAAAGAAGCAGAATTGCAGTCCACACAGGTTTTCACTCAGTCCATACAGGAACAGCTAGATGTGGTTAGTTCAGATTCAAAGGTCTTGGAAGAGAAATTGCAAAAAATGAGTATTGAAAAAGAAGTATTACAGTTCAACATGCAACAATTAAAAATAGAGAATGAACGTCTGAATATTGAGATAAACGAGAAAGAATCCAAACAGTCAAATTTGATTGATGAAAGGCATCAAGAATTTCAGGACAAAATCTATAAACATGAAAATACAATTAAGAATCGAGATGAACAAATTGCACAAATGGAAGAAGAGATTAAACAATACCAAAAGGAGATTGAATCATTAACAAAACTTCAACATCAGCTTCAAGAAAATGTGGATACAACAGAAGGACATATATACGATTTGAAAAATGAAAACAGTGTCTTAACTTTGAAAATCTCAGATCTGAATATGGACCTGGAAAAATTAAGATCTGATTTTAAATTTGAAGGATGTCAGAAAGCTTATATTGAAAATAATAATTTGACATTACAAGAGGAAATTGAAAACTTGAAAAATGAAATTCTCAATACAAGAGAAATTATGGATACAAAAGAGACATGTTTGACAGAGACATTGTCACAGTTAGAGGATTTAAAATTGGTCATTGCAAGTAATGAAAAGGACATTGAAGAGCATTCAAAGAAATGCTGTGAGCTAAAAGAACTTCTTGAAAAAAAAGAAGAGTGTATTTCAACTCTAAACAGAAAAGTCAGCGAGCAGCAGCAAACTAATACAGAACTAACAGATCAGAACAAAAACTTAGAAGGTGAAATATCAAAATTTCAGGGTGATTGCTCTCAAAGGAGTAATGAAACAGATGCTCTTGTAGCTGATTTGACAGAAGCTAAAGAACAGGTTTCTGTAAGTGAAAGAGCAAAATTGGAGCTTGACAAAGTTGTGCAAGAAAAAGATACTGCCATAAATGGTCATTTAAATACAATACACAATTTAAATACAGAGTTAGAAAAAATAAAAATTCAGTTGACTGAGTCACATGATAAAGTTGCAGAAAGTAGCAAAACGAGCCAAGATTTGAAGTTAAAATTAGAGCAACTGCAGGCCAGTCATAATGAACTTGAGCAAACTCTAAAGCAGACTGAATCAGACAAAGAAGAATTAGAAGGATTGGTTGAATATACCACGGTTGAAAGTGGTTCCAAAGATGACCAGATTGCGCAGCTCAATGATCAGTTGAGTGAATCAGAAAATCAAATTGCCAATTTGAAAAGGTGTGTAAAAGAAATAGAATCGGAAATATCTAAACTGTCTGATAAATTAGCAGAAACAGAGGACTGTTTAAATGTTGTTCAGACAGAGAAGAAAATTCTTGAAGAAAAATTCGGATGCAGAGAAAAGTCTTCTCAAGAAACTTTTGGCGTTATTGAAAGTATGGAGAAAAAGTTAAAAGCATTTGAAAGTGACTGTGAAAACTACAAAGATATGCTTGAGTCAATGGAATTTGAGCATAAATCACTTGAGGGTAGAAATGATGAGCTAGAGAAAAATAATGTAAGACTGAAAAAACAAGTAAGTGAAGAAGTTGAGAAAAATTACAAATTGCAAACAAATTTTGACTTAGAAGAAACTAAGTACAGAAAAACAATAGAAAAACTGGAAAAACAACTTCAAGAAATGAATCAAAATTGGCAAGATACAATAGATTCTTTAAAGATGGAGATAATGGATTTAAAGGAGACTAATATCAAACTAACTGAGACTGAGAAATATTTGAAAGATGAAATTGATTTCTTCAGATCTGATAATGATTCTTTGAAATCCACTTATAGCCAGATTGACTTGAGCAAAAATGAAATGCAAGAAATTGAAACAGAATTAAGAAGTGTGAAAACTGTGAAACTAGAGCTTGAACAGCGTGTGGCCACTCAAGAGCGTGAAAAGAATGATTTGCTGGTCAAGTTTCTTGCCCTGGAAGATAAACTCGGAGCATCTGAAAAAGAAGTGAAAACATACCTTTCTCAGGTAGTTTTTACATTTATTATAAATGCACTTTTCATACATCAAGAATTTAAAAAAGTAAAGATGACATTGAATATCAAATTAGTATTTCTGTATTTGATTGGTCTGTATAAGTATTTGAATATGTGAGGAATCCATCTAGTGTTTGATTCCTCCCCTATTTATGCTTTTTTATTTTCATCCATAAATTTATATTGGTAGGTGAACACATGTCTTGCCATCGTCATTAAGTTGCATGGACAGCAAACTTCCAGTGATAAACTAGTTTCAGTGTTTTTTTCACCTTTTGGGGGAAAGGTGGCGCGGCCCTTTAGATGGGGAAGTTTACTGCAAAAGGTGTTTTTTTTAGAAAAGCATTATTACATGTTTATATTCTACTTTGATTATAAAACATAAATTTATTAATTGTTTTGCTACAAATGATAACTTATATTATGCACTAACTTGGTTTGATGAAAAATTGCTGGTATTGTTTACTAAAATTCCTCTGTCTTGGTCAATTTTTGTCATTTTTTTTTATAATAAAGCTTCCATTCTGAAAGGAATGTTAAGGTAAATAATATATACTTTTTAAGCAGGGTAATGGGGCCAAATTTCGGCCCCAAATTGGCCCTAAAAAACCCACTGATTTTGATGTGAGAACTACAAGCATAAAACAGAACATTTGGTTTATTAAAATTTGACTTTTATGTTCTTGTTTAAGATACGCGAGTTTGAAGTGGTGATAGAAGAGAAGACTAGCGCCATGAGTGTTGTGGAGAAGCAGTTGAAGTCGGCACAGAAGTCGGAACGTGAGGCCATCAAAGCTCTCTCCAACCTTCAAAGTGAACATGACAGCCTGAAGCAGGTTTGCGAGATCATTCATCCTTGATCTGCTTCATTTAGACTCTCTTTTTAGATAATGTAGACTTCATCTTAAAGGTTCACATTTGGCAATATATTCATGACAATTCTTACAACAGTATGTATTGGCTGATATATTAAAAGGTATGTGAATTGCTCTGCACGAAAAATTGAACCACTTGTCAAGGCTCGTGGTTTAGGTTTTCTAAGCCACGCTAATTAAACTTACCTTTATTCAACACTAAACTAGTATTCTGTTCATGCATGAAACTTGTGTACTTCCAGTTGTGGAACTGATAATCTAAATTTCCTTTGTAGATTATGTTAACTGCAGTCTCTAATTTCTTATGATGTTTTGAATTTGTTTAACATAGAATAATCATTTTAGAAAAGCATATCCAGCACAGATCTTGATGTTGGAAATATCAGAATTGTTTACAATAGTTTTTATTCCAAGCCTTCCTAATAACCGTATATTTTGCCATTAAATAATAAGTAAAACTTAATTTGTTTTTCAAATATAAAAGTATATATAGAGGATATTTGTTGATTTCGGTGTACGATCATATTTTATTTCACGGGTGTTAATAGAAAATGATATTTTCACGAGTGGCAAAGCCACTCGTGAAAATATATTTTTTCTGTGATCACGAGTGAAATAAAATACGATCTTGCACCGGAATAAACAAATTTTCGTTTTATTTTATGCTTTTTGGACAATAAATAAATAAAATTGTGCGAGATAAGCTTAAACGTCACAAGTTCTTGTATTCTGATGTCATAAAAATGACGTCATAAATGATTCCAAAACACTCACTCGTTAGTATGGTGGGAAAAAAGTGCCATATTTTGTGAGTCATTGTCGCTAAATTATAATTTTGTTAAATTTTAAAATGTGTTTTATGTTAACACATGCATTTAGATACTGTACATCTGTATAAATTTGCCAAGGGTTGTAAACCACTACTTGTAGATCGATGCTTGAACAGTGAAAATATAAACTTTTATTCCACCAATAGAATTCGATATTTCACTGAAAAGCATATAATAAAATAATGTAATAAACTTCCAACTTTTACATCATTTTCGCAAACTGAAATTATACATGTCCATGGACAACTAGACGGGTAAAGTTTACTTGTCTGACAGTAAATTACCCGTATCGAACAAGTTGGGCATAGGATTTCACAACCCTGCTCATATTACAGTAACGTGTAACTTGGTACTCGTAAATTAAAAATGATTTGGGTTATTTTTTAATGTTTCTGATATAAAAAAAATGCAGTGAATATTTTTAACAACAAATTAATGTGTATTCATCATGTTAAATCAAAAAGAATTGCTGAACATATGTGAGGCATGTCGTGGCAAAACCGGGCTGAATGCAAGTGAGTAAAGTGTCATCCCGGATTAGCCGTGCAGTCCACATACAGTGGAATTATGTTTAGAAGAGACTACCTTGAAACAGAAAATACCATAAAAGCGGAAAGTGCCGTCCTGGATTAATTTAGCCTATGCGGACTGCCTCATTTGTTTTGCAATGGTATTTCATAATTCCTATTTACGCTCTTGTGCAGTTGAATGTTGACCTGGCTGGTGCCATAGGAGACCTGCGTACAGAGGTGTCCAGTCTACAGGAGGAGAGGTGTGACATGCAGGGAGAGCTGGGGCTGATGGTTGAACTGAAGAACACAGTGACCAGTCTCAACAAGGAGGTCGTACAACTACAAGACAAACTTCTGGCCGAGCAAACTGAAAAGGTATCATAGTATGAGGCTGAGGAGTTAGGCTTTTTTGTCTTAACGGAAATGTATATTTGCAATTATAATAGTTTTATGTTTTTTTATTTATCTTAATTATACAATAATAGCAGCAACCACAATTTTCATGCTTAAAAGCCAAAAAATCCAAAAACGAAAAAAACAACAAATATACAATTAGGTTTGGAGATAAATGCCTAAAATTATTTTAATGGGAAACTACTTTTTTTGTGTCATAGTAAGATTTTGGATGAAAATAAAGGAAAAATATATTTTTTTATTATAGGCATTTTGACAGTAAACAAAGCAAATAGTGTAATTAAAATGGCTATTGCTGAGAAAATGAAGAGAAAGTTGTTTTTGCGCCCAGATGTACTACAATTTGTTGGAAATTACCTGATTGAAAGAAATCTTAAACATGATCCTTACAAATATTGCTGTCTTGTTAAGCCATTGTTGAAAAAGAAACAACCCACAGGTACACCACAGTTGAGCTCACATCAATGTTTAGAAAGTATTGTAATGCCCCATAGGCAGTAGTTGTTTGCTAATGCTGGTCAGTCTGTTTGTAGACCACTTTCATTTCCGCTCTAAGTCTAATAGTTTTCATCTGGTTTTCACCAAACTTCACGAAAATGTGGGCATAATATCTCGGCCAAATACAATAATTAGTCAAATCGCTCCAGGAATTGTGGAGTTATTGCCCTTGAATTATATTAAATTGGTATTTTTAGCTCACCTGAGCACGAAGTGCTTGGTGAGCTATTGGTATAGGGGACCTCTCCGGCGTCGTCTATGGTCCGTCGTCAATGTGCCGTCAACAATTTGGACCGTTATTGCGATAAAGACTACATTTTTTATTCAATCTTGACCTAACTTGAACAGTTTGTGTAAGACCATAAAATCTCGGATGGGATTGTTATTGGGTCAGATCACACCAGTAACACCAGAGTTATTGCCCCATTTTCATGCACAAAAAAAGTGCAAAAGTGCCCTTTTTCAACGTATAGACTTTATTTTCCATCCAATCTTAACCAAACTTTCACAGTTTGTGTTTGACATCAGATCTCAGCAGATGTCAAAAATGGGCCAGATTGTGTTTCAAACACCAGAGTTATTGCCCTTTGTTTATTAAAAAAATATACAAAAATGGACATTATTCAGGATAGAGAGAGACATTTTTCATCCAATCTTCACCAATCTTGCGCAGTTTGTCTATTACCATGAGATTACAGTTGAAGTCGAATATAAGCAAGATTGGACCAGAAATACCAGAGTTATTGCATTTTTTTTGTGAAAAAAAAATGCAAAAATGGACATTATACAGGATAGAGACTTCATTTTTCATCCAATCTTTACCAATCTTGCACAGTTTGTCTATGACAATAAGGTTAAAGACGAAGACGAATATAAGCAAGATTGGACTAGAAACACTAGAGTTATTGCCCTTTGTTTGTGAAAAAAATATGCAATATGGACATTATTCAGGATAGAGACTTCATTTTTCATCCAATCTTCATCAATCGCGTACAGTTTGTCCATGAATGTAACACTACAGGTGAAGTAGAATATAAGCATGATCGGGCCAGAAACACCAGAGTTATTGCCACTTGTGTTTGGAAAAAAACATCCAACAAGTTATCAATGATCGGCTTGCACACACGATATTTGATTCAGTGTTGACCAAACTTACACAGTTTGCGCATGACCATAAAAATTGATTGATAAAATTTGATTTCCAGCAGCTGCAAGACTTGCATGCAGTTATTTGTACATGCAACTTTGATGTCTTCAGAGCCTGCATTAACATCATTTATCATCATTGGAAAGAAAATTATCAAAGAAAAAGCACAACTTTACCTTATAGCACAGCCATTGCAATTATCGCATTGCAACTAGTTTTCCAAAACTGTTTGCGAAAAAGACATCAAAATCTACTGTTTGTGCATTTTCCAGCATTGTCAATGACTTAATGAAAAAGGGTCAGGTAAGAATATCGAGAAAAATGAATTATGAACCATTAGCAAAAAAACGTACATCCACTACCCAACTCATACTTTAGTTAGCCCATTGCACTTGCCGATGTTTTAAATCAAAGTTGATCCTACCCCCACTGTGTATTGTTCAGATACCTTAATTTTCAAACCTGTCACAACAGTATGGTCTTCATCTGTACCAGTTCTCAGGTGAGCGCTTTGAGCCATCATGACCCTCTTGTTTGCAGTTTTCATTATGTCCAACAGTTTTCATCCGATCTTCACCAAACTTGATATTTTAATGATTGCTTTTAACCTAGAGGGGGCATACCTGCTTTACTAACAGCTCTTGTTTAAACAGAGAGAGAAAGATGACGAAACCACTCAGTTGAAAGCTGAAGTTGAGAAGCTCACAAAAGAGTTGAACCAGGTAACCAGCCTTGAGATGGAGCTGGCCAGGTTGAGGCCTCTGGAGACTGTGGTCGTAGAAAGGGATGAGGAGATTGCAAGATTGAAAGCAGAACTGGAGACAGCATCTACACAGCATGCTGCATCGACAGCTGGGAACTGCGATGAGAGCCCAGAGGAAATGAAAGAGGTAGTTCTGTTTTATGTTTTTATGTTTCATCACTTGCAAGTTTATCACTCTTAGTGACTATGTTAGCAGTACATTGTGTTATCTTGGCATGTGTTCAACTTTAAAACCACTTGATCTGTTATATGTGATTGTTCTGTTACAATATGTTTTATGTGGTCAATCTATTACAAAAAGTTTTATGTGATCGATCTGTTACAATAAGTTGTATGTGATCTTTTGTAATCAGTTTTATGTGAAAGTGTTCTAGGATTCTTACTGTACATTATCTTAGTTCATTGTTTTCAATACAACATATCTCTGTATGTTCGTTGCAAAAATATATATGAGGAGAGACGTGTGAAAATCGACCTTAATGACAACGTCACATAACCGAGAAAAATGCGTTTGAAATGACGTCATGATTTTCTGCATGTAAACACGGAAGTCAAGTCGATCTTAGCTGTTTATTGCCAGATTTTGCTTGTTTGTTGGTTGAGAAGATGGACGACGAATTGGATGTGAGTAAGATATATTTCTTCATTATTTATAACATTTGATACAAAGAAAATTGAAATAAGGTATTTATTTGCAAACGCAATGACAAATTGTCAATGACTGGTTTAGCTGATTCACATTGTTGCATGATTGTTGTATATGTATGTTAAATTTGTTCAGATAAAATTGATGTTTATGCTGAATTAATACTTTCAGTATTATCTATGCTGGATTGGACCCTTCAGAATCACACGACCGCCGGAACGCCATTGTCTATCCACGCAGTTAATTGCCCTGGTACGACAATTTTACTTCTTTGGACATTCGTTCATTTATATTTAATCACAAAGTGCCATTTTAGTAATATTTATTGACAAATGTGTTCTTTTTCTTTTCGTTTAGGTCAAAATAAGAACAAGTACACGACGGGGTATATGATGTGGCATGTGATGACGGGACACAACGCAAAGATCGAGCTCCAAATGCAGATACCTGGTATGGAAATAATACTGGTTATTGTTTTCACTTTATAATGAATAAAAAGCAATAATTGCTTATATGTTTGTAACATTTATTTCATATAATGAATTAATTAATCAATGATGATTCGCAGGTCACGCGAGATGCTTGGTAGATTCCGGATTCGCCCACATTAAGATCAAGTACAGGAAACATGACCTGGAAACCCTGCCACAGCTTGCCGACTTAGTGAACAAGTCGTCGTCGACGAACAAAGCAGTCTACTTTCCGGAATGGACATGGCGTCACTGGAAACCTTTCCTCGAGCGTGTTTTCACACCCGTTGTCGGAATAAGGTATAATGCCGCTGCATGATTCTAAAATCCACATGTATACATTTGATATAAATTGTAGGTCACAATTTTAAAGATATGCACTTGTTTTGAACTCGTTCAATAACATAATATTTCAGGAAGTTTCAGTACTTCCAGTTCGAGTCCAGTGCGCCCGGGATCGTCATCGCGAAGGAACACAGTCTTGCGCCCGAGCTGCGGTTCAACATTCTCAGGGATCGTGGATACCAGTTTGAATCTAACGACCGACCGCCAGTGTTACCTAGTGGTGGATTGTCGGAGGAGCGCCGACGATATTTCTCACGCAGCATCACTCCATTCGTCAGCGCTGAACACCAGGACTACTTTTCCTAATGTATTTCAATAATACAGTGGAAATAACATGTTTAGAATGTGTATGAGTGTGTTAATATCAAGATGACCGTCGATGCAGGTCATTTATAATTTATTGTTCATCGTCCTTACGTGATACGTATGACATTGAAGCATACAGTAACATCTTATATCGGTAATAATAAAGTTTAAAAAAACACGCTTGGTTCAATACATTGAAATTGTTTTTGACTTGTTCAATACGTTTAAGTTTTAATCTTTTTATTTATTTATTTTTTTATTCGTGAACCAATGAATGTTTGTCGCTGCTTGTCGTTTGGAAAATACCGAAATGGCTTTCTAATTTTGTTCAGAACGGGAAGTTTTATTATAAAATCTTGTTTTAACCATTAGTTATAAATAAAATGATTATGGACAATACACAATATAAGTATTTACAGATAATAATGATAAATAATTTTGTATTTACTGCATTAAATCGTAACGTCGTGTTATGGATGTTTTTCACTCGAGCAAAACCGCGCGTTATTTTTTCGACGGCATTGCAGGTGACGTCATTTGAAAGATCATAACTTTTTTATTATTCGAGGTATTAACAAACAGTTTTCGCCATCGTATTCCTTACACGTTCTTCTATTAGAAAGGCTCAAAAGCTGAAAATCGTCAATTTTGTCATTAAGGTCGATTTTCACACGTCGCTCCTCATGTATGTATATATGTGTATGTTCAGTAGTTAGTTTGATAGTGTATATTGTTATTTTACAAATTTAGGAAGTTATTTTTATGGGTTTTTTTGTTGTTGACAGACCATTACGAAATTACAAAATCGATGTTCCATGGTGAAAGCTCAATTGTTATCCGAGAGAAAAACAAACAGTAAATACCTGGAGCAAATCAAGGCAATGAACTCCACCATAGAAGCCAAGGTAGGTACATGTTATTTGTCTTTACATATGTTTGTGTCTTATTTTGAAAATTTAATTATATCTCAAAAATTGTGTGACAAAGGAGTTATTTTTATCTCTGTCACTAGACCTGTGTGAAGTATCAAGGGATTCCCTAATAACCCTTGATAAGCACCTATCTCTTAGCTAGCAAAAATGTGCTGTTCAAGCATGATTTCTGACTTGCAACGTGTAAATTGGTGTAAATTTATGGTAAATGTAATGATAACTATTTATACTTATTTGTTGTGTGAAATTTGACACGACTGTGGAAGCAGTCACCCCATGTTAGGGGTGTCACAATATACCAGTATATTGGTTTATTGCAATATTTGATTCTGCAATAAAATATTGCACTATGAATGTCCATACCGAAATATAGAGGATATTTGTTTGTTTTCGGTGTGGTAACGTGTGATATCATCACCGGAAAGGGAGACAATTAATATTTTCACGAGCGCTTTCGTGCCTTGACCTGTATAGCTCGAAAAATTAAACTGACACTGACCTTTATGCATGAATGTATTAAAACTCTGTTAAATCAAGTTCAAACGATATGAGAGTATTTTACTGAAAATACAGTTATGGTATCAATACACCTGTGCAACACCTGAACAAACAAAACCAAGTATAGATATAGGAATAATTCCAGTGCATAATATATACTAATCAGTGTTTATTCTAGGATGATCAACTGTGTAATTTATGCATTATTTTACACATTCATGATTGATTGATACATGACCGCATGAAAATCATGCATAGATTTTAAAAGTATTACAACTACACAGTTATCGAAAATATTGCTACTCTATTAATTTCCCTGTGCTTAAATCTGCTACAGCCATATTTATTGCAACGGATTTGTTTACATGTGCACTATTTGTTTATGAATGAAAATGTTAAAACCTAAATTTCGTTAACAAAATCTGTAATAATTTGGAGTACAGTCTGTGCAGACATTGTCAACAACAACATTTGAGGCGTGTCGTGTGAAAACCGGGCTTAATGCATGTGCCTAAAATGTCCCGGATTAGCCTGTGCAGTCCACCCAGGCTAATCCAGGACGGCACTTTATGCTTTTATGGTGTGTTTTTTTTCAAGGAAGTGTCTTCTAAACATAAATCCACTGTAGGCAGAAAGTGCCATCCCAGATTAGCCTGTGCGGATTGCACAGGCTAATCCGGATGGCACTTAATGCACAAGCATTAAGCCCGGATTTCCCAAGACACGCCTCATTCATGGCCCCGACTTTCAAAACTCCTGCTGTGTTTTTTCGTCTTGAAAAGGGGACAATCCCCTACAAAACCTAAAACAGACACTGATGATAATCGAGTTAATGAATGTCAGGTTACTGTGATTCTGTTGCAGGTATCAGAGACGACTGGGGAGCTCCAGAGGGCTCTAGTGCAGGCCCAGACCGAGGCAGACACCTACCTCAACAAGTACCACGCGCTCACTCAGCGGTACTCACGCCTCGAGGAATCTGTTCAACAGCGAGGTAAAACATGCCACACTGGCTTGAATAGTTTTACTGGTTTTACTTGCCTTACAAACTCATTTAGCATGCAAGTAGAATTATTAAGAATAATCTGAATAGTTTTACTGGCCTCACAAACTCATTTAGCATGCAAAATCTGAATAGTTTTACTGGCCTCACAAACTCTTTTTGCATGCAAAATCTGAATAGTTTTACTGGCCTCACAAACTCATTTTGCATGCAAAATCTGAATAGTTTTACTGGCCTCAAACTCATTTTGCATGCAAGTAGAATAATTAAGAATAATCTTTATAGCAAACCAAACTTCCCAAATATACCTCTTTTTGTTAAAGAACTTTGTTCGATATAAAATGAGATGTGTTTGGGCATGTGCAGATGCAGTGTTTCCACCCATGGCAAATTTCGCAGTTTCATTGCGCAATGTGTGGAAAAAATCTATAGAGTTATCGTATAGAGTCAGTTCTAAAAAAAGGTGAGCGTGGTTCACTTCAACATTAATCTATCTATATACATTCATTTCACAAACTGACAATTGTGACTTTGGATTTTATTGGGGAGAATTACATTCAAGCGAACATGGTGTGTTTTGATTTGCACAGTTCAATTAATGGTGTAATATGCAGCAAAAAAATAATAATACAATGAGGCGCATGTACACAAAAACCTGAATGACAATTAGAAACAGAAATGTTCCTCTAAATATTTACTGATTTTGTCTCAGAAAATTGTAATAATATATTAACCCCACCAGCAACAAATTGTATTTGATATGACTTACCTGTCAATAAATGCATTTGTGTCATGAGGGGGAAATGTGTGCGTCCGTCGGATTTGTGATTTGACTCCATGGAGTAATAATGCTGCATAGAGTCACACAAGCTTCATCCCATGTTCTGGTTACTTCAGATTTCAATAAGACGGTCTCCAGCATGAAGGCTGCAGATACAAGCAGCCCGGTGATAAAGGCTTCCCAGGGCTCCGATACCGAGGTTGCCATGGAAACAAACACTGCAGGCAGTGAACCCTTTGCCAAGAGGCTGAGGAAATCTGACCATGGTGGGTGCTACATGCAGAGCCCTCAATCTGTTTTGGGGGGGAAGGGGCCACAACCCTCTGAAGGGGGATTTTTTGTTGGCCAGAGAACTTTTTAAATAATAACAATTAATAACTCCTTTAGTTGCATTTATATAACTAAAGAAAAAATTAATATAGTATACATTTGAAACTTTATTTTTTACAGAAAAACTTAATAAGAGCATTCTTTTAAAACTAAGCAATAATTGTGCTAGATAACTTGACTACAGACTGAGATAATTATACATGCAGCCTTTGCGAACTACCGTCTGTCGTCATTTATAAAAACAATCCAAGAAATCAATGATTGGCAGATTTTCTGACATAACCTCTTGTCTGGCAATGATTGCAGCCGTTTTGAAGTTGACAATGTCAATAATGCTTTAGAACTGCATCTACTGTTCAGGTTAAGCAATCAAACATCACATCATTGTTTGCTTTTGAGCTTAAATCCAATGTTCACTTTTTGCGATCTTTGGTTGTGTCAGGTTTATTGATTTTTCAATGCAGTAGTAAACACATATAACGATAATAGACGAGGGATACCAAATGCAGAAACAAATTGTGCGACTCTGTCAGAACTTCTTTTACAAAATGGCCATATTTGCTATGCTTACAAATTTCGGTCTCTAAATTGGGTTTTCATGGGGTTTTGTGCTGTTTTTTTCAAACCACTAAGGGGAAATTTGTACCCTTTTTGGGGGGAAAAACATGCTTTTCCAGTGGGGGAATGAGGCTGCAAAAAACAAAGGTTGAGGGCCCTGTACATATATCACACGGCAGGGGGTGATTCTTTCTCCTTTCTGATGATTTCTTCCTTTTGAATTTCAATATTTGATCACTGAATGCTAAATCTGCTGGATATGTTGGGGAATCTTCCAATGGGTTAGGTATTAACTACCCTGAGGGTTTATACAATCAAACTCCTGATGATAGTATCTCATGACGGAGTTATTTTCCAGTCTTTGATGATGTTAAGGTACAGTTATTTACTAATTAGGGCCCCGCACATTTTTTGCGGGTGCCCTATAGTAATCACCCTGTCTGCCCGTCTGTCTGTCTGTCCATCCGTCCGTCCACATTTTTCATGTTTTTCTTTCATAACTTCAAAACCATTTCAGCTATTTATTTGAAACTTCATGGGTGGATATATCTCATTAAGGAAATATGCAGTGCATAAGAACCATTACTCTGCACTTCATGGTTCTGGAGTTATTGCCCTTTGCTAATTTTTCATTTTCGGGCGGAGTCAACTTTTGGTTTCAGCTCTCTAACTCGAGAACGAATTGAAATATTTTAATGAAACTTCATCCATAGATACCTTATATCGAGACCTGGCTTGGGATTACATAGGGGGTGGATGGGGTCACTGTCAAGGTCACTGTTACAAAAAATAGAAAAACGGTTTCTGCTCAATTACTCGAGAACAAATTGAGCTATTGTAATTCAACTTCATACATAGATACCTTTTATCAAGACATCGATTGGGATTGCATTAGGGGTTGGTGGGATGAGGTCACCGTTACTAAAAATAGAAAAACGGTTCCTCACCTTCAAACATGCTATCATTCGGGGCCCGCTGCCACTCTTGTGACAAAGCTCTAGTTACTGTTATACTTGGTGATAGCTGTGTTGTGGTTTGTTTGATGATGATGATGATGGTGATGATCACTTCTTAGTACTGTTTGTCATCATCATGTCCTTGATGATGATGATGATGATAAACAGTACTGAGAGTGTATTATATAATTTTCTTGCATTATTGACTTTAGGAGTAAGTGTTGTCACCAAGCTAGTAGAAGAGGAGAAGACACCTAAACGGAAGAGTCCAAGAAGCTTGTCTAGATCTAAAAAGGCTGATTCCATCAGAACCCCTGAGATGAAGTCGAACACTTCTGTCCTTGCTCCTGGGAGATCAGAAGCAGTTGTAGATAGCATGTCTAAGCACACATCTAGTTCTGTGCTAATAACCTTGACTGGAAAGCCATCCATGACAAAGGAAAGCTTATTAGGCAATGCATCCATGTCAAGCATGAATGAATCTCGTTTGGGTAAAACTGTTGACACTCGGATATCAGACAACGGACTCGGTGTGGGCAATGGGGCAGCCAGAGTGGCTGTGGGTTCCAGCCAGGCAGCCCGGGTGAAAGGTTTGAGATCCAGCAGAGCCACCTCAGCCACCACACGGTCTGCCTTCAACCTCGGTCGTGATGCTGGTAGCAGTAAACCTATGGTGAAGAAATTGGACACTTCCTCGGTAAAGTCTATTGACCTCACTTCAATGTCTTCTGCAGACAGCGTGTCGAAAATGGAGGAGCCAGCAAAGTCACTGATGAAAAAAGAGGAGCTGTGTGTCTCACCGAAAAAGGTTTGAGACTTTGTTTTCTTTCTTTATGTATTTCTTATAGATAATGTTTGCCAATTGGTCTTTAATTTCATTTATGTCATGTTATTGATATTTTTAATAAAATTTTTCCAACAGTACAGATGATTTCTATTTTGCAAACTTGTCATTGTGACATATGTTTCCTTAACAATTTGCTTTATTTTCAAATAATTCGGGGAAGTCATTGACTATTGTGGCTACTTGAACAGCTAATGCTCGGTTCCCACTATCAGGATTTGAGTCACGATTGAAATCGTGGTCTTAATCGTGGACCAATCGTGGTGATCCTATCAGATCTTGAGGTCAGTCATTGCAATCGTGTTAATCGTATAAAAATGTTGAACAGTTAAAAAATTCACTATGATTAACACAATAAACTGCGATCAATTGTCCATCAGGATCATCGTATCAGATCTTATTGCATCGTAACAAACCACGACAAATCGTATCTAATCGTGCATCCAAATAGTGGTGATCGGGATCGATCGTAGACAAGAAAAAATACCACACTGTGTTAAGACGTGTTGCGATCTCAAGAAACAATGAAGTAAAAAGTCAGTCTGGCTGTATTTATATCATTCGAGTCCAATCGTAGCTCAAATCGTGATCTCCATCGATCACGATCGTGAAAGACATCGCGAACACAATAGTTTCCTGTCGTAACGGAGTACATGTATTCGTGATAAGCGTATCAGAACTTATCAGTTCATACTAGAATGTTCTAATTCCGGGAACCCGAGCATGAGGATCGTGTGAGATCATGACCCAATCGTGGACTCGACCGAAACAGTGCCAATGGAACGTATGTAATCGTATCTGAAGTGGAGATAAGAGGGTGATAGATCATGACACCTGTAATTGACAACTCGTGACCGGATTGCAACAGAGCGCAAAAAATATCAAAACGTATGGATTCGCATCACATCGTACTAAGCCTGAAATCTCAGAGAAATACCACTATCAGCTACAAGCGGCCAATCGTGGAGTTTGTGACACAATAGTGGGAACCAAGAATTACATAGGAATTCTGTGTTTACATAATTTTGATTTAAAGTTTTGAATAAAAAGACACAGATATTGTTACATCGTGTAAGCATGACTGATAAGCAAAATGATACTATGTTTTTTGTTGTTGTTTTTTTAGCAGAACGCGAGCGCTCTAAGCACGATCACTAACAGTCCCGTGAAGAAGTCCCATGCCGTGGACGCTGGCCCCTCTATATCGTTAAGTGGCCTGCCGAAGTCCCTGAGTCTGACAAAGTCCCCGCATGTGACAAGGTTGAAACAGCAAGTGAGGCCTGATCCTAGCTCCAAGCAGCAGCCTGAGGATGTGCCCGGGGACTGTGCTGCCTCTTAAGATTGGACGTTTATTGATAATGAAAGTCTGTTGTGGAGTTATTGTTCTTTGTTTATCGAGTCATTGTTGACACATATAGTGAACATGCTAGATTTCTGCTATGTGCTGTATCTTGAGGCTGGACATTTAATGATGATAAATGTGTTTTAAGGAGTTATTGATCTCTATTGTATCATTGTTGATATGTACCGGTATGAGCATTTCTAGATTTCTTCTATTTCTTGCTATATCTTGAAACCAAACTTTTAGTAATGATTAAAGTGTATTTAGGAGTTATTGATCTTTGTTGAATGTGTCATTGTTGATATATATAAGTACTGTTATTACTAGATTTCTTCGTTAATAGTGCTAGATCTTTAAACTGGATGTTTAATAATGACAATGAAAGTGTGTAGTGGAGTTGTTGATCTCAGTTGATTGTTTCATTGTTATATGTGCATTTCAGGATTTCTTCATACATTGTTCATATGTGACTGAAGTTATGGTCCAGTGGGAGATTGAACATTTGTCCGTCCACGCTGTAGTTTGATAACAAACATTTGAGGCGAGTCGTGGGAAAACCGAGCTTTATGCACGCGAGTAAAGTGTCGTTCCAGATTAGCCTGTGCAATACGCACAGGCTAATCCGGTATGACACTTTCCGCCTACAGTGGATTAATATGAACAGACTTCTTTGAAACTGAAAATATCATAAAAGCAGGAAGAGCCGTCCCGGGTTAGCCTGTGCGGACTGCACATGCTAATCCGGGCCAACACTACTAACTTTTTCCCACGACACGCCTCATTTATTTCCTTTGTGGACAGATTAGACAGAGGTTACACGTAATGTATGTGTTGTGCTAACGTTGTATCGTGTATCATGACAGTGTGAGTTGTGAATATGACTGGTAGTTGGATATTAGAAAACTGTTGTGTATGTATGTGTTACTTCACTTTGTATGTGTGTTGTTACCATATATATTCCTGCGTATTCACTATCTTTTGATTAGTGTCTCATTTCTGTAATGATGCTGCATATATAATTGATGCATAATGTACCAAATGTTTCATGTATTATTGATAGTATGCTAGACAGAATTTGGGTTTGTGTGGATTGTGTAGAAATGTATATATTTGTTGATCAGATTATTCTTAAGTGTAACAATTAAAAAGTTACGCCTACTTTTGCGAGTCAATGTCACATGAAGGGTTCATAATATATACGAGGTACTTCTGGAGTTCTGGAACATTTTGGTCCCTTGATTCTTGTACGATGTTGACAGTTGTTTGGAATGATAGAGCTTTACTAGCACATGCCTATGATACGAAGTTTAATGATAGTTGATTATGCGTTTGTTTGTTAAGTATTTTATTATCTTATATTTCTGTGTAATGGAAAATTATTCATTATATGCATGTACTGATTATAGCTCTAATCTAACTATAATTGCTCTGAACATGACTATAGTGCTGAACGATACATCATCGGTAATGATGAGTATATGGAACATAACTACAGCATATGAGTGTTTGAACAAAGTTTCATTGTTGTAACATTTTGAACATAACATCATCGTAATGATCAGTGTATGAAACATACACACAACTACAGTGTAAGAGTGTTTGAACATATTTTCACTGTTGTAATATTTTGAACATAACCTCCCATTATAATGATGAGTTTATGGAACATAACTACGGTGTGTGTATGTATGAAACATAGTTTCATTGTTGTAATAGTTTGAGCATAATGACATCATAATGATGAGTGTGTTGAAAATAGCTACAATAAAAGAGTGTTTTGAACATATTTTCATTGTTTTAATATTTGGAACGTAATATTATCATAATGATGAGTGTATGGAACATAATGACAGTGTATGAGTGTTTTGAACATATTTCATTGTTGTAATATTTGGAACATAATATTATCATAATGATGAGTGTATGGAACATAATGACAGTGTATGAGTGTTTTGAACACAATTTCATTGTTGTAATATTTGAACATAACGGCATTGTTATGACGTATATATGTAAGACAACTTTAATGATTTAATGTACTTAACCCATTCTTCAGCGCTATTATTGGTGTCCATTAAGATTATGCATGACATGTTCAGAACATCAATTTGGTATTGAAATACACTGAACAGAAGTTCAGATAATGTACTTCACTGAACCTAAACTAAGTTAAAGATGTAAATACTGAACATAAATTCAACCAAGGTTGGTACAGAACATATGGTTGGTTTAGCAAAATATTACATAGTGTATGTAACCTCATTCTTTTGATATGCATTAAAATACAATGTTATGTTATTTTCATTTGCTTCATCAAAAGTCTTCAGTGAATGTTCAAATTTTTATAAATTGTTGTTTTATTTTACTTCATGGTGAAAATTATTGCATATATTAAGACTAGTGTTCATTTTAGTGTACAGTAATATGTATGTTCTTTTTTATTTATTTGCAGTTAATACATTGCAATGACTGTTGTGCTTTCACTTTTATATACACGGATTATTAAATATACAATCTTACAAAAAGATGCAAATGTTAATAAATAGCTGACCGTACAGTATATAAGCCATCGTCTGAGAAACCATTAGTTGTGTTATTAGAATTAACAGTTCATATGATGCGCGTCGTGGGAAAACCGGTCTTAATGCATGTGCGTAAAGTGTCGTCCCGGATTAGCCTGCACAGTCTGCACAGGCTAATCCGGGACGGCACTTTCCGCTTTTATGGTATTTTCTGTTTCAATGAAGTGTCTTCTAACCATAAATCCACTTTAGGCGGAAAGTGTCGTCCTGGATTAGCCTGTGCGGACTGCACAGGCTAATCCGGGATGACACTTTACGCACATGCCTTAAGTCCGGTTTTCCTACGACGCGCCACATGTGTTTGTGACATCAATGGTTTATATTCCATTTGCAGTAGCCATGCAAGAAATGATTATTCCTGAAAAAAATATATATCCTTATTCCATTTGCAGTAGCCATTAAACAAATTATTACTGAATGATGGACAAATACTATATCTCATTGTTTATATGCTAATTATTATAGTTTATATTTTCGGTCCATTGCCCGCTGTAAGTTTGATGACATTTTCTATCCCGAACATGCAAGGTTATGCAGTTCATATTTAGGTTTCTTTGTACTCGACAAGTTTATTGTCATTTTTATCCCCGAATACAGTATGCAAGGTTATGCAGTGTTAATTTTTGCAGTTCATATTAAGGTTTATTTGTACTCAACAAATTTGTTGACATATGCTATCTCCGAACACACAAGTCTATGTATAGTGTTTTCTAAATCTGTGAAAAGGTTCACATTTGTGTTAAACATATGTTTTTGTCACTTGATTGAGTTGTTCTAGACCACTAATAAAACTTGTATACTGATCAATACGTGTTTATATTTTTCGTAGACATTACGGAATTACCTTTATGCTAAAATTGCATCAAGACATTAGTTTGCGAAACTGATGAGTTTTTCACAGCTAGATATGAATATTCTTTCATTCCATGTATCTGTGCATTACAACTAAGTATCAGAACACGTACAACTGATTATATTTATGTCTCACCCCACGTAGTGGGTAGGGTGACATATTGATGTTGTGCTGGAAAGTTGTGTCTGGATGAATGGATGGATGGATGGATTTCTGAAAAAAAAATGTCTGCGCTTGTTCCCCGCAACCCCTGGTCGGATTTTGATAAAACCTCTGAGGATTGATCAGTACCAAGTCTAGTTGTGCATATCGTCGGCATGTCTTCGTCGGCCGGCGGATTTTTGGCGGAGAAATGGCCCTTTGAAGTTTTTCGCATAGCAGACCTTGTCTGCGCTTGTTCTCCGTAACCGCTGGTCGGATTTTGACGAAACTCCACAGGATTGTTCAGTACCAAGTCTAGCTGTGCATTTCGTCGGCATGTCGTCGTCGGCGGATATGTAGCGGAGTTACGGCCCTTTGAAGTTTTCACATTACAGACCTTGTCTGCGCTTGTTCTCCGTAACCCCTGGTCGACGAAACAGCACAGGATTGATCAGTACTAATTTTAGTTGTGCATATCGACCGCGGCAAAATCTTTGCGGAGTTATGACCCTATCAAGTTGTTGACATAATAGACCTTGCCTGTGCTCTTTTCTGTAACCACTGGCTGGAATTTGACAAAACTTCACAGGATTGATAAGTACCAATCGGTGGCTTCAGAGATGTGTTTAAGGGTCAGAATCATGAACAAAATCGTTAAGAAGAGGCACACGAGTGCCAGTAACGCTCCACTGACTTATTAAGTAAGGAATATCAGAAGCGAAAGGACCCTGATATGCTATATAAGGAGAAAAGGCCCACTTTCTGGCGGCCATAAATTTTTAAATCAAAATAATATTGATAGAGAACCACCTAAGGAATATTTCTGTGAAATAATTTCGAAATCCAAGCACTGTGGTTTCTTAAATGAAGATTTTCAAAGTTTTAAAAATACACATTAGGAAAAATGGCCCCTGGCGGCCATGTTTTTCAACAGAGCGGAACCATTTGAGCAACTTTGGTAGAGAACCACCCAAGGAACATTTCTGTGAAACTATTTCGAAATCCAAACAGTGGATTCTGACTAGATTTTCAACCATGTTTTTCAACCGAGCGGAACTATTTGAGCAACTTCGGTGGAAAACCACCCAATGAACATTTCTGTGAATCCAACCAATGGTTTCCGACATGGTGGCCATGTTTTTTCAACGGAGCGGAACCACGCCTTAAATTTGGTAGAGGACCTCCCAAAGATAATTTCTGTGAAAGAAATTTTTGAAAAAAATTCTATTAATAGCTCTGGTGGCCATAGTTTTCAACGGAGCGGAAAAAACCATTTGAGCAACTTTGGTAAAGAACCACGCAAGGAACATTTCTGCGAAATTATTTCGAAATCCAACGAGTGGTTTTTGACGATAAGATTTTCAAAGTTTTCAATAAAGCCATATAAGGGGAAATGGCACAGCCCCTTGGTGGCCATGTTTTTCAACGGAGTGGAACCATTTGAGCAACATTGGTAGAGGACCACCCAATGAACACTTTTGGGAAATTATTTGAAAATCAACCAAGGGGTTTAGGGTGCGATGTCGTTTATAGATTCATTCTAAAAATTCAAACATTCTATTTATATATAACTCTGGCGGCCATCTTGTGCAGCAGACCGGAATCATTTGAGCAACTTTGGTAGATGACAACCCAAGGAACATTTCCGTGAAGTTTCATCAAGTCAGCCTACCGGTTTCGGAGGAGAGGTCGTTTAAGGGAAAAGTTTACGGAGGCACGCACGCACGTCTGACGAACCGCCAAGGCACAAGCTCGCTGGCGTTCGGCCAGTGGAGCTAAAAACAAATGGTTTAATGATGAAAAACTAGATCGAACTCGTATTTCATAGGAGTTACGGTACGGGCAATTTCCTCCCCTGAAATCTCTGTATCATATAAATATTAAGTTCATTTGGTATTACGAGTCCGTTTGGAGTCCGTTTTGGTATTAACTAAATTGTACTAACAAAAATTGTAACAAAAAGATAAATGAAATATTAGAAAATTATGATCTATGCGATGTTTGGCGAATTTTACACCCAAATCAAAAAATATTTACCTGGCATTCAAACACGAAACCGCCTATATTTTGCAGGCTTGATTACTTCCTAACTTCTTCAAATTTAACAAATTACATAACATCATGTAAAATTACAGCGGGGTTTAAATCCGACCATTCAATCGTATCACTTCAACTTGAATCATCAAGTGACAAGCGGGGTCCAGGATATTTCAAAATCAACAACTCATATCTACTTGACGCAGAATACCAAAGACTTATAAAAACATCGATCAATGAAATTGCTCGAATAAACAGTGAAGCCAACCCAAATACAATATGGGAAATTATAAAAGGCAACATTCGAGATGTTACAATAAAATATTCTAGCCAAAAAAATAAAACGAAACAAAAGCAAGAAATGGAACTTAAAAATAAAATATTTAAATTAGAAAAGGAACTCGTGCTTAATCCAAACGATATAATAACAGAAGAAAATCTTAAAAATGCTAAAAATGAAATGAACGAATTAGTTGAATACAATATAGCAGGAATATTATTAAGAGCTAAAGCAAAATGGATAGAAGGTTCAGAAAAAAATACAAATTACTTTTCCAATCTTGAGAAAAAACGATCTGAGGCTAAAACAATTCAACAACTCAAAACACAAGATCATAATGTAATTAACGACGGAAAATATATACTTAAACATTTAAAGAACTTTTACGAACATTTGTATCAGAAAAACGCAAATATTGACATAAACCAAAGCGAACATTTCTTTAATAACATACAGCACAAAGTAAACTCAGATGTCAATGAAAGCAGACATATATCTGAAAGAGAATGCTCCCTAGCATTAAAAGAAATGCAAAATAATAAAAGTCCCGGATCTGACGGCATTTCAGTGGAATTTTATAAAATATTTTGGAATGAAATAAAAGATCATTTAATCAAATCTCTAAATTACTCCCTTGATAACAACAAACTAACAGAGCTCCAAAAACAAAGTATCATCACGCAAATACCAAAACAAGGAAAGGATACTCTTATAATTGAAAACTGGAGACCTGTCTCTTTACTTAATGTAGACTACAAAATAGCATCCAAAACAATAGCAAACCGTATAAAGCCACACTTAAATAAAATTATCAGTACAAATCAAACAGGGTTCATAAAAGGAAGATACATCGGCGAAAATGTCCGTATTATCCAGGAAATCATTGAAAAAGTCAATGACACAAACGAATCTGGTCTAATATTTTTCTCAGACTTCAATAAAGCCTTTGATAGTCTGGACCACGAGTTTATGTTCAAATGTCTTGAACATTTTGGTTTTAGCCAATATATTATAAATTGGGTTAAACTGTTTTATCAAAACGCAATGTCATGTGTAACAAATAATGGTCATTTTACTGATTTTTTTAATATCCATAGAGGAGTTCGTCAGGGATGCCCTCTGTCTCCTTACCTATTTATTATTTGTATAGAATTGTTATCAATAAAAATCGAGTTAGATCCAAATATTAAAGGTATAAATATACATAATGTGGAAGTAAAACAATCGATGTTCGCTGATGAAGCATCCTTTATGTTAGATGGCACACAAAAATCATTTGAAACACTAATACATGCAATTGAACAGTTTGCATTAATATCAGGTTTAACACTTAATAAAAACAAATGCAAAGTTTTAAAACTAGGCGCATTTAAACACAGTGAAACACAATACTGCAAACATAAAAAATTTATTTGGAACTCTCAACACGCATCAGCACTGGGTATAACGTTTAGCAACAATCCAAATGAAATAATTCAGTTAAACGTTCCAGCAA
Source organism: Congeria kusceri (assembly GCA_027627225.1). NCBI lineage: Eukaryota > Metazoa > Mollusca > Bivalvia > Myida > Dreissenidae > Congeria > Congeria kusceri. Next base: position 62,113,781 of record CM051032.1, read on the forward strand.
AAGTACAGGAATTTGAGAAGTGTTTGCATAAATGGAAAAGATGGAACTTGACTCCAATAGGGAAAATAACAGTCCTTAAAAGTTTTGCAATACCAAAGTTGGTATACCCATTTACGGTCCTGCCGAATCCTCCTGAACATATTATGAAACAAATCACGCATACAAGCTTCAAATTTCTTTGGGACGACAAACCAGACAAAGTATCTAGAAAACGTATTGTTCAAGATTACACAGAGGGGGGACTTAAAATGTTAGACATAGACTGTTTTTTAAAATCTCTCAAAGCAAGTTGGGTTAAACGTTTTATCTTCCAACAAGATTCAAAAATAATTCAAATATACACAAACATGCTTACAAGCGTTGGTGGAAACTTAATTTTTAAATCAAACCTTAAGCCATCTGAAGTGAAGGATTTAAAAATAAAATCGGAATTCCTGAAGAATGTAATACATGGATGGCTCTGTGGAACCTATAACGAAGTAAACGTGACAGTGTCTAAACAAATTATTTGGAACAACTCGTCTATAAAAAATAAAAACAAAACACTATTTTACAAATCCTGGTTTGACAAAGGGGTTCTATTTCTAGAACATTTATTTGACTACAGAGTAAAACAATTTTACTCCTTTTCAGACATACAACACCTACATAATATAGAACAAGGGGACTTTCTGAAATATAATAGTTTAATCTGTAGCATTCCGTCTGAATGGAAACAAACACTACAGCAAAATAATATAGACTATACAACCCCCGATAATATGTTAAATAAACTAAAAGATTCTACAAAAGTGTGTAAACTAATTTACAAATTACTGTTAAAAAGAGAAAAACCCATTGAATTCAAACAAATGAGCAAATGGAAAACAGTATTAGATTTGGAATCTCTAGAACTCAAGACTATTTTCAGCCAACCACTAAAGGTATCAATTGATACTAAAATTAGGTATTTCCAATACAAATATTTAATGCAGATCATCCCCAACAATATATACTTATACAAATGCAATTTAACACCCTCAAATCTATGTGACTTTTGCTCTATGTACCCAGAATCAAATTTACATTTGTTCTGGGAATGCCAATGGACCCAAATATTTTGGACTGATGTAAAGCAGTATATACAAGAAAAAATTAGAATTGAAGAAAACATAGAACTAACTTTTACCACTATGTCCTTTTGTAACTGCGTAACAGTAAATAAAAATGATTCATTCTGTATAAATTTTATAATTATAGCTAAGTACTATATTTTCAAAAGCAAACTTGAAAAACGTGTGCCTCAAATAGCCAGTTTTCAAAATGTCCTAAATCATCGCCTCAAAATTGAAGAAATTATAGCAAAGTCAACTAATAAGAGCCAAATACATCAATTATGCTGGAGATGTTTTATGGAGGCATCTGACGAACGTGAAAGCCCCATCCAAACATCCTAACTAATTTTTTAACCAGCTTTTCATTTATTTATAATTTCTGGTCACTGTCCAGTCACTTTTGTGAAATAATTGTGTTTTTTTCCAAATACACTTTTTTATTATTTTTTTTTTTTCCACTGGTAGAGTTAAACAAACAAAACTTTTATTTTCAAACACCCTACTTATATTTGATAGATTTTTTTTTTTTTTTTCCCTTTTCTTCATATACACCTTTTCAATTAACCTCCCTGACAAAACATTAAAACATCTTTATTTTTTCTAGACATACTTATGTACAAGGTTTATAAATGGTGTTTTTGTATGTTCAAGTATAACAAATATGTCTATGAAAATTAATAAATTTGGAATAACAAAAAAAAAATTGTAGTTTAATAAATAAGAGGCACTTTCAATAATGGAGTATATGATTATACTTGCTAATTCACTCGATATCATCTTCCACTACCAGTCTAGCGTCCAATAAAAGATATGCTAACTAAATTAATTAACAGTTGTAACGCACGTCAGAAAAGTGCTGGGACCTTAGTCAAAGGAAGACTAATGTTTATTTATAGGGGGGTCATAAACTATTATGTATAATTTACATGTATATTATTGCATCTGTTTCCGATTCAGTCTGATTAAAGCCATCTAGACGCTACGCATAATCAACATCACATTCAGTGAGAATGATAACCGCCCCACCACTCCCTGAAATTCCTGCAGTGGCGTAGTCAAGTGTTTGATACTGGGGCGGCGGATTTTATTACGTTATTAGTTTATGTAGATGCTTTAGAATTTTGCAGCGGCGAGAAAATAATGTGACGGGGATAATGCCGAAATATTGGGGCGTTGCCGCCCCATTTGTAATAATCAAAAATTAGTAAGCACCTACCCGACCCAAAAATCGTTTATTCCTGCTTGAATATAGTTTCGGCTAGTTCAACAGACTCGATTAAAGATCTGAATCTAATATGGATCTTATTGAAAGTAAACTTATAGTTGTTTACTTTTTATGCTCTCCGAAAAATTTCGGGAGAGCATACAGGCGCCGCCTTGTCCGTCCGTCCCACTTTCTTGTCTGGGCTATTTCTCAGCAATTACTGGCCAGATTTCAATTAAACTTTATGGGAAGCTTCATAACCAAGAGGAGGTGTGCATATTAACTGGATATTCCGCTTCATAGATTTTTCTCGGAGTTATGGGACTTTGAAGATTTCAATTGTGTCATGAATTTTTCTCTGGAACTGCGTTATCAATTTGACACATCATACTTCATGGAAAGTCAAATAACTACCATATAATGACCATAATATTACAGTGATGGTCCATCACTTTGATTTATTTATTACACAGAACTTTGTGGACTTTTTTTTCAATTTTACTTCATCTGCATGTTCATATGGTATTTTTGTGGCGTGCTCACATACGGTCTTTATGTCAGACTTGGTCCTCAGTGCAGTTTCAGTGATTTTTAGTCATTGTAATATCTCTGCCTTTCTCATTGCATTAATATTCTTTACCAACGCATTGGGTAGCATCCATCAGTTTTACTGCTATCCTTGTTTAATAGGTTTTATGTTACACAGACCGTCAGATTTAGAGCATACTGTCATACATGTAGTTTACTACATGTATTTGCAACATGGTTATATTGTTTGTAATACTATAGGCGGGTTTGGAGGGGCAGAAGCGGCGAATGCCCCCTCTTAAATTTTCTAAGATTGAATGAATCTGTTGTTAAACTAAAAATATATGAAAACATGTGCATTTCGTTCCCATTATAAATGTGTTTGGACATAAATAGTTAAGAGTGCATTAAAATGCCCAATGTTTAAATTATAATAATACTAAATTGACATTGTCGAATGAAGCAAAATAGCAAAGGTACGTTACATCGCAGACGCTATTCGCAGTTGCTTCCCCTAGAAGAAAATTAGCCATTAATTAAAGAAATTCAACTCACGAAATTATGTGATACACTGAGTTCATACTTATTTTAATTAAAAAGGTACGTTAAAAGTAAATAAAATCACATATTTTTGTTTAGTTTATTCATTGCACCTGTGTTCGTATCTTTCTTATTGCTAAAATCAAATGTACATGCAGAAATTTGAAATAATATAATATTCGGATAAGATTTTTTAGGATAGTTCATTTCGACCTTAAACTGAACAGTATTTCACTTAAATTGAGATTAAAATAGATTGCTCTATGAGTTTGTAAAGAACAATAGCGCGTGCACCAGCCTTAGATGACGTCATAACCCAAACAAAGACAAGAACCGGTATCAAAAGACGCTTGTTTTTACGGGATATCGTTTGTTGACCTGTTCTGAGTGCTTTCATTTGTTTATAAAGTGAGATTTTACAGATTTTGTATTTTGAAAATTAAAGATAGATATTTTGTTCATATTTATTTTTTTTTAAACGAGTATGGTCAAACCTATTTTAATTACGATTTCATAGTGTCATTAAGAGGAACAGTAACTAAAGAACCAAGCATATATAACTAGCATTTTTCATTTACGACGTACATCGCCATTAAGTCAACACTGTCTATGTTTAAACTTGTTTTGTTTCTATGTTTTCCTAGTTAAATCATCATATAGCAGATAATATGAACAATGTCATCTCTTAAAAAGGTAAAGGCTGCAGAGATGAGGAGTTTCAGCCGTGTGCCTGTAGTTGACGTCCACACTGGGAATATCGGGGAGGTCTGGGGATCTATGGTCCTGGCCATGTCTAATGCTGCATTCATTGCACTGGACTGTGTAAGTGTAAATACATTTTCATTTAATAATGCAGATCTTTCATTTTATCCATATAATAAAGTTTTTGCTATTATTAAGATGTTCATAACATCCAAACAGCTTAACCTATATTGAGTTTTGTAACATACACAAAACTGGGTCAGCGCTATCAGTATTTTTTATTTATAATAACTACCTTTATTATAGATGTTCAATTAAATTGCCTATCCGTGATATATTTTTATGCCCCCCATCAAAGATGGCGGGGTATATTGGTTTGCTAATGTCGGTCGGACGGTGGACCACTTTTGTTTCCGTTCTCAAAGTTCGACAGTTTTCATCTGATCTTCATTAAACTTCATGAAAATGTTTGAGGCCATAATATCTAGGTCAAGTTCGATAATCAGCCAAATCGCCCAAGGAATTGTGGAGTTATGGCCCTTGAATTATCTAAAATTAGCCTTTTTTCCATTTCCGCTCTCTGAGTCCATCAGTTTTCATCCCATCTTCAAGAAACTTCATTAAATATTTGTAATAATAATATATTGGTCAAGTTTGATAATCAACCAAATCGCCTCAGGAATTGTGGAGTTATTGCCCTTGAATTAGCTTAAATTGGCCGTTGTATAGGGTTCAGCTCTCTAAGTCCAACAGTTTTCATCCGATCTTCACCAAACTTCATGGAAATGTTTGTTATAATAATATCTCGGCCATGTTTGATAACCAGTCAAATCAGCCTAGGAATTGTGGAGTTATTGCCCTTGAATTATCTGAAATTTGCCTTTTTAGTGGTTTCCGCTCCCTAATTCCCACAGTGTTCATCCAATCTTCACCAAACTTCATGAACATGTTTGTGGGCATAATATCTTGGCCAGGTTAAATAATCAGCCAATTGGCCCCCGGAATTGTGGAGTTATGGCCCATGATTATCTAAAATTAGCCTTAAGTCTTTAGCTATTTTAACCTAGAGGGGGGCATAACTGTTTTACAAACAGCTCTTGTATTTCATTTTTATGTATCAAACAGGTTCATCATACAAAGTTTACAAACACAGTAAGGTAATTTACAGATCTCTTATATATTATTTTACTGTTTTGCAGGAGCTGAGTGGATTAGGGCATAGAAAGAAGCTCAATGCAAAGTAAGTAATGGGATTATGTAATTTCTATGCCACATGTAGATTAAAATGTACATGCTTGATGGGACCTTTGAAAGCTCTGTTACTTAGTTGTTTTTATGCTATCCATGTTTACTCAGGATACTGTATACTGTCTATAGGTGTAATCCAAGATATACTAAGTATGGTCGAGGCGAGGCAGACAGTTCTTATGTCTCCAGTGCTCTGGATAGAATTATGTTTGGCAAGATTACTAGAGACTGTGATAATTTTAGTCTGTGATAGAAATAGATTAGATTTGTGAATTGATTACAGGTACATGAGATATTGTCATCTTGTTCATATTTATATACTTGCTTTCTGTTTGTTTAGCTGATTTTAATGTATATTGTTATTTATTGCCTCTCACGTGACCACTCTGTGTATTTTGTCCATAGACCAAAAGTAATATCACAGGTAACATTTTTTTCATCCTCGCGCAGAGCTAAAATAGATCAGGATTTTCCCTGACGCAAAAATCCTGCGTCATTGTCACATTTTTTCATCAAATGACCCCCAACAAAAATTCCTTTGGACGCAATTTCTGAAGAAATGCATCAATTTCCAAGGAATTGAATTGACCCATATCTATGGGTTTTGATGCTCAGAAATTTGGTTAACATGAATTTGACTCCCAAAAATTCACATTGCAAACGTTATGTTTACTCGCGAAAATATGGTACATAGCGTCAGCCAAAGTTCGTGACCTATTCATATTTACATATGATGTAAGATCAACCAAGCGTAATGCAGTTAACAACTCCATTTAGATTGTTTCTCACTTAATCCAATAAACAAGGTGGAACTGTAGTTCTGTTTACGTCTGCATTATACAAACAATTATTTTTAATGTCTAATTACGCAATAATGCTCAGTTAACTGACTTAGTAATTGTACAACATTATATAAGACTGGTTCAGGCAACACATAAAGGTTTTTCACACATGCCCACTAATTACACAAAGAGTATAGTGATACAGCATTACAAGTGCAAAGCTGGAAACAAAATGGCGGACATCGTTATCGTCTGTGAATGTTGGGTTCATTGTTTGCTATTTACTTATTATTAAACTGAAATGAAAACAATGTTTTTAATCTTTAAACATTGTTAATCATCATAATTATGACTACAAGTTTTCTGAACTAAATTTTAAAATGTCATTTCCATCAGAAAATGCATGTAGTGAAAATGAAAGTGAAAGTAGAAAATCAGTGACTTGCATGTAAGAGAAATGTCCTGAGTAAACATGAGATATTATTATAACTGATTCAGATATTTCAGCGGTTTTCTGCACTTTGTTTTATGATGCTAGAAATAATATATTTTTTTGTTTAAACTGAAAGTTAAAAATCTGAAAAGACAATAAAATATCAATAATATTTTGTAATGTGTATTAAATGTAGTTTCATGAATGACCCCCACAATTTTCAAATGTCCCCCAAAATCCCAAACATGGGGGTCATTGTGACCCCCATTTTCAGAATTCAAGGGAAAACCCTGAATAGATCACAGTCTCCGCAAAAGACCGTAGGACCTCGGACATTGCCGATTAAAATTCGTGAGGTCCGGGAAAAACTGTCCGAATACTGGTCCTCAGGTCCGGTGAAAATTTCAGTCAAAAATATTCTACAATATCGATGGCTGTACGTTATGTTTAGAAAATTATGTCACTCTCGGAATCTCCTTTCATTTTTGGTTTTCGTTCAACTGGTTCCGTCTTGCGTTTTTATTGGTTGAATTTAAACATGTTTGTGTTTCAATAAGATGACGTCATTCGTCGGTCAGTGACGTTCAATGGTTGCATAACAGTGTGTACGTGTAGGTCAAGACCTTCTTGGTCAAATGTGACTGTGATTGGTTGTCTGGAAAGTAAGTCACTGATGGGAACTTGTTTCCCGCTCACGGGCTGTACGTCAAGGTCATAATTCTGCAATTGCAACATCATTCTTTGCAAACGGGGTGGGGCAACAGAAAGGGGCTTTTTCATGATTGCCGACAGAGGCTTGTGATCAGAGTGCGCTGTTACACGTCTACCGTATATATACTGATGGAAATGCTTGCAACCAAACAGTATAGCAAGCATCTCACGTTCTATGTTTGCACAGTATAGCAAGCATCTCGTGTTCTATGTTTGCATAACCAGATTCAGTCTGTGTCAATGTCTGCGAGGCATATGCCACTGGGCGTCCATCTTGAAATATGGCTGCGCCAACACCATGTTTTGATGCATCACATTCAAGTGTAACTGATTTCTGAGGGTCAAAGTACGCCAAGACGGGACTTGGGTTATAACCTGCTTCATTTTATTGAATGCGTCAGTCTGTGCGCGGTCCCATATAAATTCAACGTCTTTCTTAAGTAACGATCGCATGGGACTCATTACTTCAGCTAGGGTTGGTGCAAATTTCTGCAGGTAGTTTACTATGCCAAGTAGGGTTTCCAATTCCGTTCTGTTCTGGGGAATACCTAGCTTTGTGATCGCTTCGATTTTTGAAGGATCGGGCTTCAGTCCATTTGAGCTGATTATATGACCAAAAAATGAGACTTCTTGGACAGCAATTTTACATTTGTCCGGGTTAAACCGTATGCCATTTGCACGTGCTCGCTCGAGACACCGTAACAAAGTTGTGTCATGTTCCTGTCTGGTCGTTCCATAGACCAACAGATCGTCAACCATTGCTGTCATGTCTGACAGTCCATTGAACACTTGATCCATTTTGTTTTGGAACAGGTCTGATTACGCTGAAATTCCAAATGGAAGTTGCAACCATCTGTATCGACCAAAAACTGTACTGAATGTCGTCAATAATGAAGACTCTTCATCCACTTGGATACTCCAGTATGCTTGTGTAATGTCTAGAGAACTGAAGTACTTAGCACTAGTCAGTTTTGACGTAACGTCGTCTAAGGTTGGCATTGTATAGTGTGGTTGTCGGATAGCATCATTTAAGGCTTTGGGATCTAAGCAAATTCTCAAATTACCTGTTTTTGGTTTCTCTACTACCACAAGTGAGTTTACCCAGTCTGTAGGTTCGGTGACCTTCGCAATTATGCCATCGTGCTCCAAGTGCTGAAGATCACACTGTAACTTCTCTTTAAGTGCTTCTGGTACTTGTCTAGGCGGGTTAATTACAGGAAGGCATCTGGTTTAACGTGCAATTTGCACACACCTGGAATTGTTCCCACGCCTTGAAATAGGTCACTGTAGTCACTCAAGACTGACTCCTTATCTAATGTGGTATATCTGGGATTTTCCACTGAGTAGGTCAGTGAGATTAGACCTAGGTCAACAGAGGCTTGGAGTCTCAAAAGAGTGGAAGCGTTACCGTCCACTATGTAGCACAGTGATTCGGTAATCTTATCTTTTATCTCAATGTCAGTTTGACCATCCCTTTCACCGGGAACGTGTTGCCAGTATATGAGGGTAATCGGCTATCAGGGGGTTCCAACTGGGTTTTGAGGTTTAAGGTGCGAAAATGTTTCAACGGTAAGACTACGACAGCTCTGCCTGTGTCTACCTTAAATTGGATTGGGGTATGGGAGGGGCCGATGTTAACTTGAACAAATGCACGATCAGGATGAGAAGAAAGCTTTCTTACCGTATCGATGTTGCATTCATGGTCATTTACAAGTATCTGTTTCTGCAGTCAATTCGTGCACTTTTTTCGACCGGCACAATTTTGCAAAATGGTTCATTTTGCCACAAACGTGACATGTCACTCCTTTTGCAGGACACATTGCAGTCTTGTCATGTGTTCTGCCACAATGGTCACATGAATGTTTGTTTTGTCCTAGCGTTTTCGTCCGTGTGTTGTTCGGCCATGGACGCCTGTCTGTTGGAGGTCGTTGAGCTGTGCTCATTGGTCCCCTGGATCGAATGTGGTGAACGTCCTGTTGAGACATTGTCCTCAGCTGCTGCTGCGAGTACTCGAAAGATTGTGCAATTTGAATTTCTTTGTCGAGTGTTAGTTCCGCGCCGAAATTGACAAGTTTTTCTTGAATCTTTGAGGAATTCGTGCCAAATACTATTCGGTCACGTATCATGTCGTCTGTGTCGCGAAAGTTGCAGTCTCTTGCTGTCAACCGTAGTCTGGTGACAAATGCGTCACTCGAGTCGTTGTTCTGAATTTCGTGGTAGAATTTGTACCGTGCGAATATCGGTTCAGCTTTGGCTGTACATGGTCTTGAAATTTTGTGTAATAGGTCTCTAGTTGCTTTGATTGTTCCTCTGTAATGTCATTCCACGTTGCGTGAATGTCTCGTCCTTTTTCGCCCATCCATAACAACAAAAATGACACTTTTTCCTCTGCGCTTTTTCCTTTCAGTGGACCGGAGAACATTAAATTAACATGGCGCTTAAATTTATTCCACTGTTCAGGAAGATTTGAATCTGATCAGTCCATACATAGCGGTGTAATTCCAGATAATTCCAATTTTCGTAGATTTATTAGCACACAATTAATAATCCGTTTGTTACTCTGACACCATGTTATATTGTGTGTGTTTGTACAAACGTACTTAGTCCTAGTGTGATAACAAATGTGATTAATAGACAATCAAGTCAGGAACACAGGCGTGTTGTTTCTAAGACGTTTATTTTACAACTGATAAGCATGTGGCTAGTGCAGGGTAGTGGTCAGCCACGCGTGCGCATAGAGATCAACATGCAGACACGTGTTCTTAGATATATTGCAAGTACCGCGAGAGAATTGGTTCCCGGCTACATGGTTGACGTGACAGCGTAATTGACTGTGTAACAGGAAACCTATCTGTGTTTGTTGTCTTATTTTTCCAGTTGAATTTTAACATAAAGTGTGAAAAGTTTTGTGTAGAATATTGTTAAAGACGTTGAAGGGACTTTGACAAATACAATTGAATTCATATATATCGTGCAAAATTAACATGCGGGTAGTAGTTGCTTTAGTTAATAAAGCATTATCAAGTGTATATTGTTTTAGTTTTCTTCAAAGATATTGTTTTTATCGTATTTAAATGTTTCTTGCAAAAAAATAAGTGGCCGGTAATAGTTTGTCCGGGCCAGTAATATTTGGTGCATTACCGGTCCTCGTGGCCAGTAATAAATTCACGACTTTCGCGGAGACTGAGATCAGCAATTTTTTCAAAACAAAACAAAATTGAACGACTATGCAAATGTTACCTCAAAAGTGCTGACGTCGATCTACGGCATTTTACAATTAATATCCAGGTACAAGCATTTGTAATTCCTTTTCAATGGATCCACAAAGCTTAACCTTTTTTATTAAAATTTTTCATGTGAACTATGCTGACCAGAAACACTATGTGTTTTCGAAATCACCATGACTGGTCAGAACGTAACTTTAAATTTTGTCTCCAAACCTGTATCCAATTATCAATATTGGCGTCCAAAATAATTTTAGACATCACCCATGCATGGTTTCTTTAATTCTGTGTTTAAACACGTAAACATGACACAACACAATCCTATGTATCAATCCATTTAAAACTGGTTTATGTCGTCACTGCACATTTTGTTTACAGATTATGCCACACATTTATGCGTTATGCTTTCTGAATATCCATTAAACACTTTCCATCAACTGTACAATTATTCCGTTTTAGCTTGACTTTTCGAAGAAAAGGCAAGCTATTCTACTTGCCCCGGTGTCGGCGTTGGCGTCCGAGCTAGGTTAAAGTTTTTCGGTAAGCTGGTTTCTCAGGAATGGCGTGAGGGATTTCATTCAAACTTAAGACATTTATTCCCCACATTAAAATGAACCTATAGGCCAAGATTGGTAACTCTAGTTTGAAATTCGTGAAAAATATGGGCCTTTTTACATTTAGATATTTTACATACATTTATAAGCTATATGGACAGGTTAATTTGTTTGTTTGTTTTGTTTGGGTTTTTCGCCGTTTTTATTAGTATTTCAGTCATATCACGGCGGTCAAATAACCTGCTCACACTTTTCCTGGGCAAGCTTAGCCGATCTAAGCGGTTTACCAGTACTAAGTGCACATACCTATGCCAGTAACTGACAATTGCCCTACTTGAATCAGAGGTAGGGGGAGAATGGCCGTAGAAATAATTTCATGACCAATCCCCACACAAGTTATGTGGCCAGGCTGGGGTTCAAACTCACGATCCCCGGATTGACATTCTAGCGCTCTACCAACTGAGCTAGCCGGACCCGGCTTAAGTTTTTCGGTAAGCTGCTTTATCAGGAATAGCTTGAGGGATTTCATTTTAACTTAGAACATTTATTTCCTATATTACAATGAACTCATAGAACAATTATGATAACTCTATTTTGAAATTATTCAAAATTATGGGCCTTTTTACACTTCGTTTTTCGGTAAGGCCATACAAATTTGATTCTGTGTTTAGCGTCCCCAAGATTTTTCTAACCCTACCAACCAGGCGGGAAAAAACAAACAAGTCGATAAAAAAATATTTCTTTCACAACTTATTCATGGCCGTGGTACAAAATAAAGCAAATGTTTACTTGCAAAACTGTTATATATAATCTTCATAGCGAGAACCTACTGTAAAACAATATTTTAACTGTGTCAATTGACTACTTGCATGCTATGTTTTACAAATATTTTTTCCCCCATATTTGTATACGCTTTCCGACTTGACATACCCTTGACACTGTCAAAACTGTTGTTATTTTCGTTCAGGCGTCTGAAAACCTACCAGCACGAGGATGCTAAACATAGAATCAAATTGGTACGGCCTAAGCTAGTTTCTCAACTGTAAGTTTCCGCTCTCTAACTCAAGAACGGATTAAGCTATTATGATGAAACTTCAAACATAGATACCTGATAGGGAGACCTTGCTTGGGATTGCATATGGGGTTGGTGGGGTGAAGGTCAAGGTCTTTGTTACTTAAAATAGAAAAACGGTTTCTGCTCCATAACTTGAGAACATATTGAGATATTTTAATAAAACTTAATATATAGATACTTTATATCAGGACCTCACTTGGGATTGCATATGGGGTGGGTGGGGTCAAGGTCACTGTTACTACAAATAGAAAAACTATTTCCGCTCAATAACTTGAGAACGCATTGAGATATTTTAATGAAACTTAATACATAGATAGCTTATATAGAAACCTTGCTGGGGATTGCATATGGGTTGGGTGGGGTCAAGGTCACTGTTACTAAAATAGAAAAATGGTTTCCGCTCAATAACTTGAGAATGCATTGAGAAATTTTAATAAAACTTTATACATGGATACCTTATATCAAGGCCTGGCTTGGGATTGCATATGGGGTGGGTGGGGTCAAGGTCGCCATTATTAAAAACTGACAGACAGTTTAAGCTCAATAGCTTGAGAAGACATTGAGATTTTTTAATGAAACTTAATAAATAGATACCTTATAACGAGACCTTGCTTGGGATTGCATATGGGGTTGGTGGCGTCAAGGTCAAGTTCACCATTACTAAACATGTTATTGATATGCTAACTTTAATGCATTTTTGTTCGAAAAATTTGGTTTTCGTGGAATTCCCATGTTTCTTGTTTTAGAAAAAAATGCCAGTAACTCTGAAAAGTAGAAGAAAAGTCGAGCGCGCTGTCCTCTGACAGCTCTTGTTGAATCACACGATAACGTTCGCCCGTATTTCGCCATGTTAGAAACTTCATATCGATCGCGCCATCTTTAAAATTGACAAGTCTGCATATAGCTGTAAACACTCAATGGTCATGACGGTAAAAGGTTAAGGTCATGTCTGCGAGGCATTGTAAAGTACGGAAGGCTGATTCTGCAATTTTTAACTAGATGACTATTGTATTGTGAAATGGTAATGTCAAGCCTTGGCATACGTAGCATTTATTACTACAGTAGGGTCAACATTAAAGAAATGGTGAAAATAATCACGAAGCTTATCATTTCAATGTTTTACGGATTGTTGGGTATAATAAAATAAATAACACATGCTTGAGAGGGTGATATTAATAATATCAACCCTTGAAAAAATCATATCAACCGAGGCGTTACATTTCTCGCCTTGATAGTATTTGATATCACCCTCTCAGCCATGTGTTATTTATATAATATATCATCCTGATTATACCTTGAAGAAAAACCACAGAAAAAGCGAAGTCAAATATATTAAACAACAATGTTTATTTGTTTGTCAATAATTGCTTTCAGGCAAGTTATATAAATGGAAGGTTTAGTTCAGCAGCTGATCATGAAACGATGAAGATAATTACAGTTGCACCGGTAATCGGTACATACGTCATAAGATAAAATGGCTGACCTTAGGTTCATCAAAGAGGTCACTGTGGCACTTATGAAAACTTAAAATCGTACGAAAGTGCCAAATAATGAATGGTAACATTATTATCATAAATATCATTCACTATTCAACAATATAAATATAATTTTAGTCACATTAATTCGTGTTTTAAAGATTTATACACTGGTAGACGGTACACCCATCAATTTCAATTTCAGAAATTAACATGATTGAAAGAACAATATATATATATATATATTCGAAAATTTGGCTCAGCATTCGCCTAATCACACGTTGATATATAAAGTTCTTCCTATTGTTAAATAACATGTTGGATTTATTATTTATTACTTTGTGGTTTTGAATTGGGGTACAGAATAAGCTGACTGATATATAACCAATGACAGTTTTTGAACAATCAATACATTATATGTTTGTTAATTTACTGTTGGAAATGAATGAACAAGAATTTAAATGAAATTAAATCTATTAACGATTTTTGAGTTTATTTATTTTAAATTTTAGATCTGTAGAGGAACGTTACAGTAACATATGCGAGGTTGCGAAATCTCGCTCCATTATCTCCCTTGGGTTGTCCTGTTACCAGCTGATTACCTCTCCTGAAGGTCACACTCAACCATGCAGTTACATAGTGCAGACGTTCAACATCTTGTTGCTCTGTGAGGAAGACTACATGGTTGAACCACAGTCTCTGAAATTTCTTGTTCAGCATGGGTTTGATTTCAACAAACAGTATGAGAAGGGACTACCATATTACAGAGGGCCAGACAAGGTACATTGCATCCAGTGTTTTTTTTCACCTTTGGGGGAAAGGTGGCGAGGCCCTTCAGATGGGGAATTTTACGGCAAAAGGGGAATTTTTTTTTTAGAAAAGCATTATGACATGTTTATATTCTATGTTGTTATAAAACATTAATCAATTCCTTTGCTACAGATGATAACTTAAATAATGCACTAATTTGGTTTGATGAAAAATTTGCTGGGATTGGTTGTAAAAATGCTTCTATCTTAGTCAATTTTTGTTCGATTTTGGTCAATTTTTTTTTCAAAATAAAGCTTACATTTTGAGGGGAATGGGGCTGAATTTCGGCCCCAAATTGGCCCTAAAAAACACTGGCATCACTTTGAAGTCCCGATATAAACACGTTTTAGGCTAGAGAGACCTTTTAAGCTTACTGTGTTGAGTTCTAATCTATTTATTTCAGGTCTATTGCATCGAAAGCCATAGCCTTATTGAGACATTTTCGAGTCCGTTTCCTGGGAATAGCCAGTACTTGTTGTCTTATGAGAAAATACATGTGGCGCGTCGTGGGAAAACCGGACTTAATGCATCTGCGTAAAGTGTCGTCCCGGATAAGCCTGTGCAGTTCCCACAGGCTAATCCGGGACGGCACTTTCCGCCTACAGAGGATTTATGTTTAGAAGAAACTTTCTTGGAATAGAAAATACCATAAAAGCAGAAAGTGCCATCCCGGATTAGCCTGTGCGGACTGCACAGGTTAATCCGGGACGACACTTGATGCACATGCATTACGCCAGGTTTTCCAACGACGCACCTCAAATATCCTTCAAACGCTTTCCTAGTAGGGATGGAACTCACGCACTCCCGCTCACAGGGCAGGTAGCATATCATCAGTGTTTGTGTTTAGTAAATGGTTTAAAAGAACAAACAATATAACCAGAAAATGATAGTTCTTTGATAGCTAGTTCTTTGATAGCTATGCAGCAGAATCTGCCTTACAAGTAAAGACACCCAGATGATGTAAAAAAATTCAAGCTGTAGACCGAAACAGATTCAGATTGGTCTGTGTAAATAGATGCTGATTCTGTTCATAATGATATTGACTGCATCATAAATGTTAAAAATTTATGAAAAAACAACAACAAAAACAACAACTGAACGACAAATCGCCTACACTTTGTGAAAAGATGTACCCTAAGTATTGGGACACCCTTTATTTTTGAAAAGTTTATGATTTTTTGTGTCCTTAAATATTGGGACACATTTGAGAGTTGAATTGTTTTGTGTCCCCAAATATTGGGACACCAAAATATCACCTTTTGTTGTTACTGTATAAACATTCGATACCCTGCCACTACGCTGGTTGCACAGCGACTTGTACACGGTATACATGTATTGTGATTGCTTATCTATACACCATATTAATACCATCAACGGCCTGTTTAAGCGACACATGGTGCAAACTGTGTACTCTACTGGAGCAAGGTCTTCTCACTTAAGCCTCTCAATTAATTACCCATCATCAATATAATTGATCACATAATCATCAGTCTACTCACAATCTTTTCTTCTAATTATTTGTAATGGTAATTAAATATTTTAAAATTTAAAAGTATGAAGCTATTAAGATTCCAAGGTAATAAAATGTGTTAACAGAAACAATACAAAGATATATGCTATAAAAACTGTGTAATATATTTGACTAAATGTTGGGACACAATTTTGAGAACTATTTTTTATGTTCCTCAATATTGGGACAAGAAAAAAAAAAAAAAATTTAAGTGTCCCAATACTTAGGGTAATTACGGAAAATTTCTAACATACAGGATATGGACCACAGCATCAAATCCCCTCGACATCTGTTTAGAGAACTCCTGTCAATGAAAGTTCCTGTGATTCTGCACAATGGTCTTGTTGATCTCGTGTTTCTCTACGAAAACTTGTACACCAGTCTACCGTCTACGTCGGCCACTTTCCTCGCTGACTTGGCGGACATGTTTCCGGCCGGATTAGTCGACACAAAGTACATCACTGACTACCAGCACATGATGCCAGCCTCCTACCTAGAATATGTTTTCAGGAAATGGTATTCATTTCTTGTTTGTTTATACGTAATAATTTAATAATGGTTTGCACAATCTTGCCTGTGTTATTTTGTTGTCCCAGATTTTGGCCTTTTCAAGTTTTAGTCATATACAAAAGAAAATGATTTTGTTTTAGTTCATGTTCATTATTTACTTATGATCATGAGATGATTTGTCAAGTCTCTTACGAAAGATCATCTGAACTTAGGCTATCGACATGAAAAGCTTCTAGGTCTAAAAACGACTTTTCGAAGAAAAGGCAAGCTATTCTACTCGCGTCGGCGTTGGCACCTGCGTCCGGTCTAGGTTAAAGTTTTCAGAATGGCTTGAGGGATTTCATTAAAACTTGAAACATTTATTCCCCTAATTAAATTGAACCCGTAGGCCAAGTTTGGTAACTCCAGGTTGAAATTTGTCAAAATTATGGGCCTTTTTACAATTTACATATAAGCTATTTGTATAAATTTAAGTTTTTCAGTAAGCTAGTTTCTCAGGAATATGAAGACCTCACTTGGGATTGCGTTTGGATGGGTGGGATCAAGGTCATGGTCACCATTACTAAAAATATTATTTTTGTGCTGACTTTAATGCATTTCATTCGAAAGCATTGTTTTTAGTAGAATTTCCATGTTTTTTGTTTGAAACTTGGTACAATTATGGGCTTTACACTTACAATTTTACATTCTCGCGGTTGGGTGGTGGTGTCAACTTTTGCTTTCCACTCTCTAACTCGAGAATGAATCTTCATACATAGATACCCAACTGTAATAGTTTAATTGGGATTGCATTAGGGGTGGGGTGGGTGGTGTTAAGGTCAAGTTCACTGTTATTAGAAAGAGAAAAACAATTTCTGCTCAATTACTTGAGAACAAATTGAAATATTTATAATAATGAAATAATAATAACTTAATTTATAGACACTGTATAGCGAAACATTGCTTGAGATTGCATATGGGGTGGGTGGGGTCAAGGTCAAGGTAACTGTTTTGAAAATTAGAAAAATGCTTTCTGCACCGTAACTCGAGAACAAAATTAACTTTGTTTAATTGGCCCCTACTATCCATACAGTTTTTTTTAGAAAAAAAGCTAGTAACTGACAAATACAAGAAGAGTCGAGCGCGCTGTTCTCAGACAGCTCTTGTTAGTACAGTCGACTCCCGATGCCTTGAACTCGTTTGTATCGGATTTCTCGTTTGTGCGATGTTTCTTCAAGGGACCGATATTTTATTGCTATATATTCATATAAATTTACCCTATATAGTTTAACTCGAATTATTGAGGGTCAAATTTTCGGATAGCTTGAAGTGTTTGTCCTGGTCCCCGTTACAGTATTCACACATTTTGTTTGCTTGGCTCGAACACGCTTCGGTCGCATCTCATTAATAGATTAGATTTGTTTGATTAGTGTCAAGTGTTGAGATAACGCAATAATTGATTTCACAGCTTTGTAAAATTTAAAATAAATAACATTAATAAAATATGTAAATAAATGTTTGATGTCTGTTAATAACCATTTCAAACATCTGAATACTCTTCAGTTGGAGGTTTGAAAATATGATAACCTCCCATACATGTTTAAATACACTTTCTTGAACTCTGCTTTAATGGCTCAACGTTTCTTTGCCAGTCCAAGCGACTTCGAGCCATAGAGAGCTGACTGACTATAGATTTGTGCAAATCTTTTTAACATACAGTGCTACTTTCAATGCATGTGTTATTTCTTTTTTTATCTATCTGCACTATTGTAAACATTGCAGCCAAAAAGACAACACAGGGGAAAACATGAAATGTGTTCTACACTACCCACATTATCCAGGCACGTTCCCCCATGTGACCTACCGAGATTGTTCTATAAAGCCTCGCTACGATATCGGAGACAACCCGGAGGCTTATAAAGATTGCCTTTGTACTACATTTGCGGTATGTATATAAGGCATGTTGTGGGAAAACTGGGCTTAATGCATGTGCGTAAAGTGTCATCCCGAATTAGCCTGTGCAGTCCACACAGGCTAATCCAGGATGGCACTTCTGCTTTTATGGTATTTTCTGTTTCAAGGAAGCCTCTTCTAAACATAAATCCACTGTAGGTGGAAAGTGCCATCCTGGATTAGCCTGTGTGGACTGCACAGGCTAATCTGGGATGACACGTTACGCACATGCATTAAGACCGGTTTTCCAATGAATCGCCTCAAATAGTGTCTACACCAGGACTCAAATATATAGCCTCTGGATCACAAGTCTTTCATGCTAACCATTAAGCCGTACAGACTTACATAAAATTAACATTTTATATTTTAAATGCATGTTTTCAAAAATATCAACAAAAAGAACAGAAGTGTTGCTCTTATTTAATTGTTTCGCATCACAAATGCTTTGTAATTTTATCCATTTTAATTACTGAATATCAATTACATCACTTTTTTTCTATATATTGATGTGTATGGAGTGTTACTGTGCTTTTTTATATAAAATGTTAGGGAAACATCTAGGATCAAGGAAGGTTCAGGGAGGTGCTAGAAAGGCGCAGGTTAGAAAGCCATTCCAGTTAATTCACATTATCTAATAACTTGCTAAATTCAGGTCTTTAATGAGCCTAATCACTTTCCGCCTACAGTGGATTTATGTTAAGAAGAGACTTCCTTGAAACAGAAAATATCATAAAAGCGGAAAGTGCCGTCCTGGATTAGCCTGTGCGGGACGACACTTTGCGCACATGCATTAAGACTGGTTTTCTCACGCCGCGCCTCATTTGTTTTCTTTTTTTGCTTTCTTTACGCTGTTCTTGATAGAACATTTGAATTGATTAGTCCAATTGATTTAGTTTTTTTGCTATTTAGACATCCATAAATTTTAAAGGGGTTGGAACTCAAAGTTCATGGTTTTGATATTGGATGTTGAAAGGAACTGATGAGTACATGAAGTGTAACTCTTTCTCTTTTAATTAATTTTGGAGTTCTTGCCCTTTGTTTTTGTCTTGCATAGAGATTAACCAATCAGTTAATTGTCTTGCGCAGAACTTAACTTGAAATGAGGCGTGTCGTCGGAAAATGTGGGCTTTGTGCATGTGCGTCACGTGTCGTCCTGGATTAGCCTGTGCAGTCTACACAGGTTATACCAGGATGACACTTTCTGCTTTTATGGTATTTTATGTTTCTAGGAAGTCTCTTCTAAACATAAATCTAATGTAGGCAGAAAGTGTCGTCCCGGATTAGCCGACTGCGCTAGCTAATCCAGGACAACACTTTATGCACATGCATTAAGCCTGAGTTTCCCACGACATGCTTCAAATATATTTGATTGTTTAACGTTTATAATGGGACTTACATATAGCTATCATTGGCATTAAGTGCATAGTATAATGGTAATTAACTATCTCTTTAATATTTATAGAGTTGTTGGCCTTTTGTCAGAATTTTCTTTTAAGATTATATAAAACCCCATAATTTAAGAGGAATTCTAACATGACACTCACTGATTTTTCTATAGACAAAAAACAAAATTATTGTCTAATAAACAATGCAAAAAGTAGTTCCGATTCTGAGCGCAGCATAGTAAAATGTAGTTCTCGCCCTCTTGGTTTAATTCCTACGCATCAGAACTCTAAATCATTGTTTATTTGCCGATAAACTATGATAAATCGAAGATTATTTGTTAAATTCCAATATTGCAAAAAACAACATAAAACTTAAAAAGTAACTGTCTCTTCAGTGTTATAGTTTTTTTAATTATATTTTGTGCAAACATAACTTGAAATAGTATTGAAGAAAACTTTCATGAAGCATATTAAATAATGTTTATCTTGTAAATTAGAAGTAGCTCAGGCATGGCAATCAAAGATCCAAGAACATAATAATACAAAATACACAATTTAAGTTACTTGTTTATCATTTGTATCATCTTCATTCACTATGTAACATGATAAGTGTGAAAACTAAAATGTATATGTTATGCTTGACATGCGCTCTGATTATAAGATTGAAATCAAGAATCAAGAAATCAGAATTTCATGTAAATTAGTTTAATATTTACAATGTTTGACATTTTGTCTGCATCAGGAGATTTTGTTTCGTACCCTGGAAAAGTATGATAAAATCACATGATATATTGTTAAAGCGGACAGAACTGTTCCCTTAACAATTCTGCCTTTACAATGTCATAATCTGTATCAGAAATATTTTAACAAGAACTCACAATACAACATTGTATCTCACTTTAAAACCGTTTTTAGCTCCAATGGCCAAAGACCAGCAAAGCTTATGCTGTGGCGGTTTGTCCCTCATGCGTGGTTTGTCCCTCATGCGTGCATGCATAAACTTTGTTCTTAACCACTCTGAAACCACTTTAAAGAAACTGCTTGAAATGTTCTTTGCAGGGCTTGCATTAAGGGTAGTTTGGGAGTAATTTACTCCCAGTTTTTGTCCTAGGACTTCCAAAATTGCAGCCATGGAAGTTGCAGAACTTCCAAAATTACCGACCTCGAAGTTCCATCATGTAAGGATGAACAAGTTAAAAGAAAAATTAAGTAATTTATCTAAATGCATACCTCTTTCACTGAATAAATTGGCATATAAACACTTGACGAAAAAGAACTGGCCTTAAAAACCTTGAATTTTATACTTAATTTCATTTCTGAAATGCTCAGGACTTATGTAGCACAATACTGTCAAAACTTCCAAATATTAAGAGCAAAACTTTCAAAATCTGAGGCCAGAAAGTTCAAACTTTCAGTTTTCAAAAGTTAATGAAAGCCATGTTCTTTGGATGGCCAAAGTGGCTCAAATGGTTTCAATCCACTGCACAAGATGGCCACGAGAGCTTTAAATAGAGCAAATCTTTAAATGACATCTCCTGCTAAACCTCTGGCTAGTTGTTGAAATAATTGCACACAAAAAATAGTGTGCCTGTCATGGGTCTCTTCCATCGTTAGAACCCAAGGTATATATTTGGTTAACACTACATTATCTACAATGGAGAACTAACTTCAAAAGTTCGTTTTCATGAATATTGATGAGCCACCTGCCCACGTTCTAACACTTTGTCCAGAGCAAAACGTTCTCCAGCAGGGATGGATTTTCAAATAACTTAACAGAAATGATAAGCATGATGAGATGGAGTGTCGCGCGCAAGAAGCAGGTCCCTAGGTCCAAGGTCAAGGTCACAATTAAAGGTCAAGGTCAAATATGATAAATCAATCCTTGCCACTTAGTCCGGAGCATATCTTTGTGCAGCATGGATGGATTTTGTCTCTTTAGTTGTTAAATTTTTCCCCCATAAAATGCTCCTTTGACGAGCATATCTTTGTGACAATGGCACTCTTGTTTACTTTGTTGGACTGATATAATGAAAATCAAATTTCTTGCAGTTGTACATATAAGACTTATCATTCATCAGTTGTTTTGCAGAGTGATGTGGTTCATGTTGCATACTTTGTACAAAAAGTAATCTAATGAAAATGCTAATTTGTAAACATAAAGGATGTAATTACAAAAACACCTAGAATTTATGTAAGCCTGGATTTGATGTTTAGAGCATATATTTATAAAACAGAAATATTTCAATAATTGTCTATAAAAGTGAACTGTTGATATACTGAACAGTGATATATGATAAAAAAAGAACTATTGACTTTATCTGAAATAAGCTTTGCGTATGGAGTCTCCTTTTACCGTAAATATTTTTTAATTGCATTTGATTTTTACAAAAATTTTACCATAAATCATAACCATCACATAATTTACAAAATCATAACCATAAAGAGAATCTCTATGTATTATATACTGGTCTGGTACTATACCTAAATAGCTAGTGATTGTCTATTTTTGTACAAGAACATGACATCTCATGTTTAAAGATACCATTGTGCTTTGGCTTGAGTGACATTTATAATGTTATATGTGAAAATTATGGTGCAATAATGACATTAAAGAATGGAGGCTTACACCCCTGATGTTACCATGTGGTTGCTGATGTATCGTATTACATTAAAATAGGGTGCTTTATGTGTATTACTGCAGCTGTAAATGGCGCTTAAAGCGTTACTGGTGTATGGCAGTTAAAATTACTTTGGTATGTGATTTTATTAAAGTCACCATTGATTATTAATTTTCAAAGGGCGTTTAAATACTCCTTATATAACCTGATAGGTTGTGGCTTTGCAGGGGTGCATGTTTGTCAGCATTCCTTCTTCCCTTTATTCGCCCAAGTTTGTAATGTCATCATCATTATACTGTCATTTGTGATCGATTTCCTGAAATTTCTTGGCTCAAACATTTATCTGGATGAAACAGGGTATCATGTTTGTCCGTATCTAAAAGTTCAAGGCCACTCAGAATGGTTTAGGAATGTAGAGTAAATTTTGTAAGTTACTCCTGAGTGAAACAACTTAAATTTTTCAAGAGAGTCACGTATTTGCGCTATAATAAACTTTGGTTTGTCAAAATATGACCATATCAACAAGCGGTCACATGGTCTGTTCTAGGTAATCATGCTACCATGCAGCTGAACTCTGTGTTTACAATAGCAATACACTATCCATCCATGTATGATACACCCACTTTTCGGTAATTTTAGGGGACAACATGAAAATCTGAACACAATAAACATGAACAATTAATTTGGGGGAGCAACATGAAAGTTGGAAGAATGTATGCATTCTTTGTTTTGTTTTTTTAAACCCATTTGTTGTGAAAATTTAAAATCTATTTTGTTCTTTATTTCTCAATTAGTTATGTTTGGTGACACCTACTCCAAGTATATGTCAGGCAGTCATATCTGGCCTGTAATGTGTTATTGTATACTTCTTTTTCTCACTGAAACACTATCCATTTTTTTGGGGGGGGATATCTACTTTCATCCCATCATCTCGCCAGCATTGACAATATAACACCCTACGGGATAAACTTAGGTGTATTTCCACACTGTGGAATATAGCAAACACACGCAGCATAATGATTTTGTGATGTCATTTTATGTTGTTCTTGTTAGTATGTCTTTCAATATTGAGGCAAAAATGATGGGATAAATAGAATACTAGGTAAGTTTTGATTAAAGATAAGTTTACCGGCATTTGCTTGGCCTGAAAATGTGAACCATTCGCCAAGGCTAAATAAAGTTATCTTTATTCAATACTAACCTAGTATTCCTATGTTATGAATATAATATAAATCAAACAAAAACCATTGCATAATGCTTATAATTAATGAACACTTTTATAGGGACATGGATGGTGTGAAAAGGACCAGTTCTGTCCGAAGTCTCACGACATAGACCTTGTAATAGACATGGATGTCTTCATGGAAAGCCGTAAGAGTCGGAAACGAAAACGTCGAAAAGAAAATCAGGACAAGAAAAAAGAGCTTAATGAAGGGGATGACAGTGATTTGTCACTCGGTGGTGGTGTTACCAGTCAACAAGCTTTACAATGCAGAGACTTCAGTGAAAACCATGGCAATGGTGTTGAGAATTTGGATGAGAGTAATGATGATGCTAATGATTCCATAGCTGACAGTTCTGATACAGCATTTAGAAGAAAGGTTACTGCTGAAGATATCATGAAGAAGTTGAACGAAGACCAAAGTAAAGAGAACCATGGAAACGGCATCCACAGGGCTGGTTATGACGCCTTTATGACGGGGTTTATTTTTGCTGTGTATAAAAGCAGGTGTCGGGGTGAGGATGGTGTGGGGCAGATGGAGGGATGGACGAATAAACTGTACCTCTGTGGAAAGGATTTCCCCCTTTCAGTGACTAAGAGCAGTTTCAGTAAGAACTCAAAGCAGCACTTGGAAAAGATCAGCAAAATGAGGAAGCCACCGGTGGAAATATAGTTGGTTCACATCCGCTAGGACTGTCTCTCCTAAAGTAGAGAACACTCTGTGACTCTGGTATTTAACTGGCTACAGTCTGATCATTTGTCTAAGAATAATTCTGTTTGGCTACAATGTGTTCCTCATGAAACCCCATAAAATGCATAAAGCAAGTAAAATGTTGATGTAGTATTGTAGTACTGTACATTTTGAAAAAAAAATCGTGGTCAATTGAGTCTTGCAGGATATTGGATGCAAGAATCTTCAAAGTTGCAAAGCATTTGCACTTCACTTTCACTCTGTGCAGTTAAATATTAGGGTCCTTCACTTTATTGAAATTGTGACCAAATTAATAATAAAATTAAAATATTGTGCCTAGTGAATATTCCTAAATGTATTTGCACCGCAGACTTGAATAAATTCATGGTAACATAATTGAACATGTGATTTTACAGATCAAACAATGTCTTTTAGAGTTTTGGGCTGGTATTCACAAAGCTCCTAAGGGATCTCTGAACTTAAATTGTACTTAAGTGAAATTTTTAGATCAAATTTTCTATGTGAGATCCAATTAATTTTTTGCAAAGAAGGCTGCAATACAAAACATATAAGCAATATTTACAAGTTAACAACATTTTAATGTTAAAAGACCTATACATAAAACAGCCAGGGACTTAAGGAATTTTATGAATTTAAGGAATTTACTTGAGTTTTCCCTAAGGAGCTTTGTGAATATGGGCCCAGGCCACACTTTGATAAACTGGATGATTTAGTAAATGTTCCAGTGGTATTTTCGTTATATCCAAACGCCGGAGCTGTAGTTCTTTGTGGATGTTTGTTTTTATTACGTATTTTGTTTAAAGGGTCATATTGAGGATTTATATTAAATACCAAATGAGTTGGAAAATTGTTACCAATAAATGTTAAGCAATATTTTATACAATTTGTGTCATGTACATTTAATATACTGTAATTATGTTCACGCCTTGCTACATAACATCCTTGCTTGAATAAACACCGACATTTACGATGCTCTTTGCAGATAGTGATTAAAAACGTTTTTGATGCATACAATTTTATATCAGATGGGGAAAAGATAAAATGTTTGAAGAATTTTAAATATCCTACTCAGATAATGTATCGGTCCAGACCCAGTAACTTGTAACGTTGCCTTTTTCAGCAATATTTGAATGTGTTATTTGATTCAAAAAGCAGCTCGCACCATAAATTGAATTTAATGTGTTAGATTGTGACTTCTCAACATTGTGTTATGTACTTCGTGACCATGTTTTGTTGAAACACCAACTAAAGTATTTAGTGTTCATTTCATATGTTCATTACATTTACTGTATTGTACAATTTTTTTTTATCAGATATAATATTACTACCTTAGGCATAAAATTTTTTTTTTTCAGGTTACCCACCTACTCTAAAAAATTGCCTGACCCTTAGAATATTTTATTGAGTTTGTCAGATATTTTTTGTTTTATTTACTTTTTTTCCAATAAATAACTTTTTTATAAATAAATGTTTTGCTTTGATAGCATTGCACTTCAAAATGATGTTTAAGGCTATTACCGATATGTTTTGAATATTCATTCAGTTATAGAACTTCAAGTTGACAATTTACCAAGTAAAAAATAAATTAAATAAATCCCTACCAACCTATCCTAATTGTTTTCGGCATGTAACCTGAAACAAACATATTTTTGTATGCCTTAATGACATGGGCAATATATACTTAAAATATCATATGAAGTAATTCAGTACTATCATATGACTTACCAGAGAAATAAATGTAAAAGATTATGTGAAACAAAATGTTGAAAAAGTTTAAATTGCACAATGATATTTCCAACTTATAATGACATTATTATTTTAAATATTGTTCCAACCGAAACAAATATTGTGCCAATATAGATAATAATAAAACTGTAGTACATGTATATAAATATTGTGCCTACATAGATATAATGAAATTATGTAACATGTATATAAATATTGTGCCTACATAGATATAATGACATTATGTAACATGTATATAAATATTGTGCCTACATAGATATAATGACATTATGTAACATGTATATAAATATTATGGCTACATATTTTGCCAACATAATGATTCTATGTTTAACTATTGTGCCCACATAGTGACATAATGTTCAAATATTTTTACAACCTAAATATGATGGCATTGTATTGTTTCAGTATTGTTCCAACATAAATATAATTACATTATATAAATATTGTGCAAACATATATTAGCCGCGTCGTGGGAAAACCGGACTTAATGCATGTGCGTAAAGTGTCGTTCGGGATTAGCCTGTGCAGTCTGCACAGGCTAATCCGGGACGGCACTTTTCGCTTTTATGGTATTTTCTGTTTCTAGGAAGTCTCTTCTAAACATAAATCCACTGTAGGCGGAAAGTGCCGTCCTGGATTAGCCTGTGTGGACTGCACAGGCTAATCCGGGACGACACTTTATGCACATGCAGTAAGTCCGGGTTTCCCACGACGCGCCTCATATTATGTTGTGTTTATATCATAAGTTCACCTGGATACAGTTTGAATATGGGTCAGGTTGGTTGTAAAAGTATGTCACTAGGTCAAATAAAATAAAAAATAATATTTTTCACTTTAGAAGACACATTTTCATCAGATCAGGTTGAAGCTTGGTCAGATTGTTGTTCTCCATAAAATCTAGGTTCTGATCAAATATGGGTCATCTACAGTCAAAAACTAGGTCACTAGGTCAAATTATATAAACAACTTCTTTACACTTTAATGGGGCCTTTTCACAGATTGACGAATTGACAATTTTTCAACTTTTTGTTACCGATTCCAAAAATAAACGAACAGTGTATACAAGAGAGCAAAATAACACTTATGAACCAAGAAATATACAGTAAAAACTGTTTCGTTGATGAGTAATCATCAGTTGAAATTGATAAAATTATAAAGCGTTTGTAACGCTAAACGATGGAATAATTTGGAGTGTTTCTGTTGTTTTCGTTGAAACTGTTGGCATCACGTGCAACACTAACATAAGGTAAATAATTCGGGATGAAATACAGAAGTCTGAATGGCTGAGTGGTTAAGGCGATAGCCTTTTAATACGAAGGTCCCGGGTTCGAACCCCAGTGGGACCTTTTTTTCTGTTCTTTTTTTCTAAATACTTTGTTTGTTATTATACTTGAGTTTTTAGTTCCAATGCTTAAATCTGTCAAGTTAATACATTTAATGGCATACTTCAAAAAATGTGACAATCTGTGAACAGGCCCCTTTAAGGACATATTTCTTTTCATCAGATTAAAACTTGGTCAGATTGTAGTAATCCATAAAATCGATGTTTTGGAAAAATATTGGTCATCTGTTATAAAACACTAGGTCAGATGAAATATATGCCTATAGACTAACTTGTAACTTGATTTAACTGGTCAAATGAAATATATGCCTATTGACCAACTTGTAAGTCGATTTTACTGGTCAAATATAAATATGCCTATTGACCAACTTGTAAGTCGATTTTACTGGTCAAATGAAATATATGCCTATTGACCAACTTTTAAGTCGATTTTTCTGGTCAATGAAATATATGCTTTTTGACCAACTTTTAAGTCGATTTTACTGGTCAAATGAAATATATGCCTATTGACCAACTTGTAAGTCGATTTTACTCTCTGGTATCATGATTTATCACATCACGTTACTGAACCAGGTGAATGATATTGGGCCATCTTTGGCTTCTTGTGATACAGTTCAGTCGAGAGATTTTCTACAATATAAAAAGACATGGAAGCCCATTCAAATTTCTTGTATTTCTGTATTCACGTAACAAAACTGCGGACGTGTACAATACAATTTCCGGTAATTATTTCAGTCCCAGCAGCAGTTTACATGTGAAATATATTTAATACTTAGGACCACTGTCTAGAGGGTGTTATCACAATTCGACGTCTGTTTACTACATTTACCTCTCCTGGGTCTGTGTAACTGAGTACTTGCCATCTTTGTGGATGTAAGATGTTGCTGTCAACACATAGACACGTTTTCTGCTCATAAAATTGTATGACCTACATGATGTACTATTCAGTTTTTCATATTAAAATATGAAACTGAATATTTTTTTATTATTTATTTCATATGTTATAAATTATATCATTATAACTTATAATATATTCTAACATGATACTCGCTAATTTTTCTATAGACAACTAACAAAATTATCGTTAAACTACCCAATAAACGACGCAAAAAGTAGTCTGAGCGGAGCATAGTAAAAAGTAGTTCCAGTTACAGTTACAAAATGTATGTAAAAACTTGTTAGAATCAAAATAATTTTCGCATTGTCCATGTTTATCAGCAAAAAAAAAAATTCGTTGTCATTCTGATGCTTGGCTGTTAAACAACTTGGGCTAACGCCCTCGTGGTTTAATTCCTATGCATCAGAACAACAGAATGACTTTACTATATTATAATGATATGAATAATGATATTGATAATGACATATTATTCAAGATGTGTATTAAAAAATCCACAAAAATATCTGCTGACTTACAACAATGAAGCAAAAAATTTGATTTTATATGCGAATGATTATATGGGTTTATCATCCTTAATCAACTTATAGCACTAGCAGATTTTTCTTTAGACCAAGAACAACCTACCTGTACCCTTTACTACCAATAAACAACACGAAAAAATTGTTAAGGCATTTAATTCATTCAGTTTTTATTAATTAAAAAGACGTTCATTCGGGAAGATAGGCGGTACATAGTTAAAAGTAGTTCTCATTGTAATTGCAGACGTTTGTCAGATCAGATATTTTTAGAAACGTCTGTAAATACCCATTTTGCATCAATTTACCACAATGTTTCTAAATTCTCAAAAAAGCTTGATATTTTGCCATTGGTCACACTTATTTTCACTGTTTTCATCCTGAAAATAAACCCTGTAAACTTGTTTAGTCATCCCATTTTTGATCTACTCTTGAAAGCTTTGGCATTTAAAGATTCTGGCTTGTATAAATTATTGATACAGATTCAGGTATCGTACAGCACACGAAAATGTCAACGCTGTATTTTCAGTAAGGATTTGAATTAACATTTGATGATGATATTTCAGTTTCAGCTCCTTGCTTCAGTTCCGTTAGAGAATTGACGACACTGGTTTTATAATCTTGAAAGGTCGCCCCAAAGGGCATATGCGGAGTTAATAGTTTCTTATTCTTTCCAAACTTTTCAGCTACATGATAAAACTATTTGCTATCCATTATGTACCATAAAAGGAAGTGGTGTTTCTTATCCTCATGTCTGGCAAAAAACACACAACATTTTAATAATTGTTTTTTTTTTCTTAAATACTTTTATTATTAACCCCTCATTTCACATTGATTTACCGGGCCCGGCTAGCTCAGTTGGTAGAGCACTGGACTGTCAATCCGGGGATAGTGAGTTCGAACCTAAGCCCGGCTACATAACTTGTGTGGGGATTGGTCATGAAATTATTTCTACGGCCATTCTCCCCCTACCTCTGATTCAAGTAGGGCAGTTGTCAGTTACTGGCATAGGTATGTGCACTTAGTATTGGTAAACAACTTAGATCGGCTAAGCTTGCCCAGGAAAAGTGTGAGTAGGTTAACTGACCGCCGTGATATGACTGAAAAAATCCAAACAAATCACATTGATTAAAAAGCCTCAATTTATTAAGGATTCCATACATTTTAAAAACAAAGAAAAAAAAACCACGTTTTTTCTGCTTCATAGAAAGATCAACCAATCTTTTATTAAATCTAACAACAAATGAGTATAGTAATGGACTATACATGAATTATAAAAGAAAAGAAATGTTGAAACAGATAATCCTCATGAACAGTTGTATCACTTTACTCTCTTTCATTTTCATTGTAGTAACACCCATTTCTTTAGTTAAAGCAATAATTGAGGCGTGTTGTGGGAAAACCAGGCTTAAAGCATGTGCGTAAAGTGTCATCCCGGATAAGCCTGTGCAGTCCTCACAGGCTAACCCAGGACGGAACTTGATGCTTTTATGGTATTTTCTGTTTTAAGAAAGTCTCTTCTAAACAAATCTAGTGTAGGCGGAAAGTGCCATCCTGGATAAGCCTGTGCGAACTACACTTTACGCACATGCATTAGGCCCAGTATTCCCACGACAGGCCTCAATTGTATCTCCAATTTCTCTGTTTCTATTTGACCAACTGTTCATGGCAGTTAACTTTAGTGCACATAGAAACAGGTTTGAAGGTTTGAAATCAATTAAAGCTTGACCAATGTATCCTGATGATTAAGTTCATTATTTTAATCCATACTTGTATTACATTATAAAAACTAGATGTGTCACGGACACAGATGCCCGCATGACATATGTTTAGACACAGACAAAGGGCATATCGCCAACACTAATATTTGCCTCCACCTATTCATTTTCATATATATTCTTTAGTGGAAAAAATTACAAAGGGACATAATTTTGCCAAAACTGGTTGCAGTGAAAATTCTTTCCGTTACGTTAAGGTGCTTCAGCTGTGAAAGTTTGGGCGAAATCTGCCTAGCAGTTAAACAGAAGTTGAGTCCAAAAAATGTTGAGACATACGGACAGACGGACAAGTGCAGTGCTTAATGCCTTCCACTTTGTGGGGCATAATTAGTGTTTGTACATTTTTAGCTCACCTGAGCATATGTTACCAAAAATAGAAAAATGGATTTCGTCAATAACTCTAGAACGGATTGAGATATTCTAATGAAAATTCAGACGTAGATACCTTATATAAAGGCCTCGGGATTGCAAGTGGGGTGGGTGGGATCAAGGTCAAGGTCACTGTTACTAAAAATAGAAAAATGATTTTCGATTAATAACTTAACAAATTTTGTGATGAAACTTCATACCGTATGTAGATTGGGATTGCATATGGGTAGGGTGGGGTCAAGGTCAAGGTCACTGTTACTAAAAATAGAAAAACTGTGTTTGCTTAATACCTTGTGAACAAATTAAGATATTTAAATGTAACTTCATATTTATATACCGTATATTGAGACCTCGCTTGGGATTGCATATCGGGTTGGTAGAGTCAAGGTCAAGGTCACCATAACTATAAATAGAAAAAACAGTTTCCACTTAATAACTTGACAATGAATTGAGAATTATTGTAATGAAACTGCATATGTAGATATCTTATATTAAGACTTCGCTTGGGATTCATGTTGGGTGGATGGGGTCAAGGTCAAGATCACTGTTACTAAAATAGAAATAAGCTTTCTGCTCAATAACTTGAGAAAGAATTGAAATATTGTTATGAAACTTCATACTTAGATACATTATACCGCGACCTTGCTTTGGATTGCATATGGGGTGGGTGGGTTCAAGGTTACTGGTGCTAAAAAGAAAAAGAAAAAAACTTTTTGGTTCAACAGTTCACAAACATATTGAGGTATTGTAATGTTACTTCTAATTTAGATACGTATTAGTGAAACCTCACTTGGGATTGCATGTGATATAGGTGGTGTCAAGATCACTGTTACTAAAATAGAAAAAACGGTTTCCGTTTAATAAAGCCAGAACAAATTGAGCTATTTTAATGAAACTTCATATATGAATACATTATATCAAGACCTTGCATGGGATTGCGTATGGGGTGGGTGGGGTCAAAATCAAGAGACTCCACTTAAAATTACTTAGGGTATGGATGGGGTCAAGGTCACCATTACTTGAAATAGATCAAATGAGGCGTGTCGTGGGAAAACCAGGCTTAATGCATCTGTGTAAAGTGTTGTCCTTGATCAGCCTGTGGAGTCCGCACAAGCTAATCCAGGATGACACTTTCCGCTTTAGTGGTATTTTCTGTTTCAAGGAAGTTTATTCTAAACATAAATCCACAGTATGCGGAACGTGCCGTCCATGATTAGCCTGTGCGGACTGCATGCCTAAAATGCTTTCTGCTCAATAACTCAATAATGGGTTGAGCTATTATAGCGTACCGGTAAAACATAACCCAACTAACAAGTCTTCTGGGGGCGATGGCCAAATGGGAGAGAATCCCGGTGCACTCGATAAAAATGTACTACACACACACATGTTCACTTACATGAATATAGTTTACTTCTGTTCAGGGTCAGTATTCTTAAATGTGTTAAGTAATAACGAAAAAGCAATTCCTTAACTTAAGTTATACTTTAGTGAATAATTGCATTATTACTTTCTTCCATTAATGTGCTGACTTGTATGCACTTAGTTAAAATATAGAACCAGAAACACTAGAGTTATTTCCCCTTATTATAAGAAAATTTTCAAAAAATGGACTTTGTGTAACGCAGAAGCTTCATTTTTTGTCTAATCTTAATCAAACTTGCACAATTTGTGCATTGTCTCATAATAAATCAACGAATTGCCCTGGTTGGGCTATAAAAACATAGTTATTGGCCCTTGTTTGTGAAAAAAGGCAAAACAAGTGCTGTCACTATCAGGTGACATATGCCCCAAAACACACTTTCAGTAAGTGCCACATTTACCAAAATTAATCTTTGTAAATAAAAGTGAATGAAAAATGTAAACTTCACTACTTCAGTCAAAATGGCTGCTCTGGAAAAACATATGAAAAACTTAAACCAAAATTTCTAAGTTAAAAAAGGGGGATAAATCTGTCAAAATACAAAACAGAGTTATGGGGATTGCTTTCCCTGGTAGAGATGTTGATAGTAAAGAAGTATTTTAAGTTTCAAGTAAATACCTTTGATAGTATTGAAGATATTGGACTTTATGAAAGCTTTTACCAAAATGTCTTAAGTTAACAAAGGAGCATAAATCTGTCAAAATACATATTGTAATGGTAAACATATCACTGATTGCTTTAGCCTTGTTCCCTCCAGTTTCAACTGTAAATGTATTGCACCTATCAATTGCCAGTGGAAATAGGCCGGACAGGCATCTGTTTAAGCGCCTGTCAATTGCCAGGTTAACTACTGAAGAAGGGAGGACAGGCATCTTTATTGCACCTGTCAATTGGCAGGTCAACAACAGTAAAATATCTGTCTTATGCGGGTCATTTTGTAGGCGATGACATTCAGATGTCAGAGTCTGAGTCTGAGCTTTCCTACTTTACCCGGCGTCAGCGAATGATCTTGGTTAAAGTTTATATTCTTGACTAAAGATCTAATGAGGTCTTGTAGTCTTGTAACTTCAAAACTACATAAGTTATTCACTTAAAAGTTGGAATATACCTTTGTCATCAACTCCAGCATCAGGTGCAACATTCCCCATAATTCAGTTTTGTATTTTGACAGAATCATGCTCCTTTTTACATAGATTTTCTGGTTAAAGTTTTTACTCAAAAGTCTTGTGACTTCAAAACTACATAAGTCATTTATTTGAAAGTCGGATTATACCTTTGTCATTAACTCCAGCATCAGGTAAAACATTCCCCATAACTCTGTTTTGTAATTTGACAGAGTTATGCCACTTATTCACATAGATTTTCTGGTTATCGTGTAAAAGTCTTATCATTTGAAAACTACATAAGTTATTCGCTTGAAACTTGGAATGTACCTTTGCCATCAACTCCAGTGTCAGGTCCAATATTCCCCATAACTCTTTTTAGCTCACCTGAGCATGAAGTGCTCGGTGAGCTATTGGTATAGGGGATCCTGCGTCGTCCGTATGACATCAACAATTTGACTGTTATCGCGATAAAGACTTAATTTTTTATTCAATCTTGACCTAACTTGCACAGTTTGTGTATGACCATATAATCTTGGTTTGTATCAATAATGGGCTAAATTGGACCAGAAACCTTAGAGTCATTGCCCCTTTCTCAAGGAAAAATGCAGAAATTGCATTTTTCCAATAAAGTTCACTTCATTTTTTATCCAGTCTTGACCAAACTTCCACAGTTTGTGTGACTCAGTAGAAGCCAAAGATGTGTAAAGTTGAACCACAAAAACCCCAGAGTTATGGCCCCTTGTTTTGTAAAAAAAAGCAAAAATTGCCTTTTATGTTCATAGAAACTTCTTTTTTTTTAGCTCACCCGAGCACGAAGTGCTCAGGTGAGCTATTGGCATAGGGGATCTCTCCGGTGGCGTCCGTAGTCCATCATCCGGCGTCCGTATGCCGTTAACAATTTGGACCGTTATCGCGATAAAGACAACATTTTTTATTCAATCTTGAGCTAACTTGCACAGTTTGTGTATGGCCATAAAATCTTGGATGGGATTGTTATTGGGTCAGATCACACCAGTAACACCAGAGTTATTGCCCCTTTTTCATGCAAAAAAAGTGCAAAAA
The DNA here is from genome assembly GCA_027627225.1 of Congeria kusceri. Lineage (NCBI taxonomy): Eukaryota > Metazoa > Mollusca > Bivalvia > Myida > Dreissenidae > Congeria > Congeria kusceri. The sequence continues at coordinate 62,148,286 of CM051032.1, forward strand.
TGCCCTTTTCCAACCTATAGACTTTATTTTCCATCCAATCTTAACCAAACTTTGTGTATGACCATCAGATCTCAGCAGATGCCAAAAATGGGCCAGATCATGTTTCAAACACCAGAGTTACCGGTATTGCCCTTTGTTTATTAAAAAACATTTACAAAAATGGACATTATTCAGGATAGAGACTTTATTTTTCATCCAATCTTCACCAGTCTTGCATAGTTTGTCTATTACCATGAGATTACAGTTGAAGTCGAATATAAGCAAAAGTGGACCAGAAACACTAGAGTTATTGCCCTGTGTTTGTGAAAAAAAAAATGCAAAAATGCACTTTATTCTGGATAGAGACTTCATTTTTCATCCAATCTTCACCATTCTTGCACAGTTTGTCTATGACCATAAGATTAAAGGTGAAGTCAAATATAAGCAAGATCGGACCAGAAACACCAGAGTTATTGCCCTTTGTTTGTGAAAAAATATGCAAAAATGGACATTAGTCAGGATAGAGACTTCATTTTTCATCCAATCTTCACCAGTCGTGTACAGTTTGTCTATAAACATAAGACTACAGGTGAAGTCAAATAAAAGCATGATCGGGCCAGAAACACCAGAGTTATTGCCCCTTGTGTTTGCAAAAAATCATCAACAAGTTATCAATGAATGGCTTGCACACACGATTTTTGATTAAATGTTGACCAAACTTACACAGTTTGTGCATGACCATAAAAATTGATTGATAAAATTTGATTTCCAACAGTTGCAAGACTTGCATGCAGTTATTTGTACATGCAACATTGATGTCTTCAGAGCCTGCATTAACATCATTTATCATCATTGGACAGAAAGTTATCAAAGAAAAACAAAAACTTTACCTTATAGCACAGCCATCGCAATTATCGCATTGCAACTAGTTCTTCAAAACTGTTTGCGAAAAATACATCAAAATCTACTGTTGCTGCATTTTCCAGAATTGTCAATGACTTAATGAAAAAGGGTCAGGTAAGAATATTGAGAAAAATGATTTGAGAACCATAAGCCAAAAAAACGCACATCCACTACCCAACTCGTACTTTAGTTAGCCCATTGCACTTGCCGATGTTTTAAATCAAAGTTGATCCTACCCCCACTGTGTATTGTTCAGATACCTTAATTTTCAAACCTGTCACAACAGTATGGTCTTCATCTGTACCAGTTCTCAGGTGAGCGCTTTGGGCCATCATGGCCCTCTTGTTTCCAATTTTGAAAACAGTTTGTGTATTATCAAAAGATCACAGCAAAAGCGAACAATGGGCTTGATTGGACCACAATCACCAGAGTTATGCCCCTTTTTGTTGAAAAATAGGCAAAAATTGCATTTTTCCTTGATAGAGACTTCATTTTTCTTCAAATCTTGACAACACTTCTACAGTTTGTGTGTGATTTCGGCAGAAGCCAAAGATGGGTATGGTTAGGCCACAAACACCAGAGTCATGGCCCCTTCTTTGCCTTTTTTCATACAGACTTCATTTTTAGCTCGACTTTTCGAAAAAAAAAATCAAGCTATTGTCGTCACCCTGTCGTCTAGGTCTGCGTCAGCATCTGCGTTAGTAAAGTTTTTGGGTTAAGTTTTGGTTAAACAAAAGCCTAGTGTATTTTTGGTTAAGTTTTGGTTAAACAAAAGCCTAGAGTACTATCAAATATGAGAAAGTAGAGCGTCCAGAACCTGTAGGCGGTGCTCATGTTCTTCCAATTTTGACCAAACTTCCACAGTTTTTATGTGATCATATGGTCGCAGCAGAAGCCATACATGGGCCAGATTGGGCCACAAACACTGGAGTTATGGCTCCCTTGTGTGTGGAAAAAATAAAAAAATTGCCTTTTTCCTGCATGGAGATTTCATTTTTCATTCAAACTTGATTCAACTTCCACAGGTTTTGTATGGCCATAAGACCTCAGCCCTTGTAGTAAACAGATCAGGCAACAAACACTGGAGTTATTTTCCCTTAATTGTGAAAATTTATGCAAAAATGGGCTTGATGCAAGACAGTGACTTCATTTTCAACTAGTCTTAACCAACTTGCACAACTTGTCTATGACTATAAGATCTAAAGCGAATTTGAATATAAAAAGAGTAAATGGCAATACACGCCACTCTTTGGAACAAGCCGGCCAGCAGGACATGACCTTTGCGCAGCCATCGACATTATCTTTCAGAACTGCAGCATAAATTAATTTTGCTTCTTGCTAATTATCTCGGTTAGCTCATTTGTTACAGGCGCTCCCCTATCTCCTTGGTTGGTCTTAGGTGACAGACGTGTTCAATCGTATTCAGTTTTGTCTTGATTCCGTCATATATAAACTGTGGAGGTCTGGGGATGTGTGAATATAAACACTATTCCTGCAAAAAGTTGGATACTAGGGTAAAGAGAGTATACCCAGATCCTTACTAATGACCATGATTATTTTGTTTGTCTTTGACAAGCAACGGCCAGCCAAGGAGCACAAGAAAAACCTGTATGAGACTTAATCAGCTAGACAAATTATTACATTATGGCGCACATTTCCACATTTGTTCAAGCCTGTCAAAACAGTGTCTTTCATCTTTGCCAGTACTCAGGTTTGCCCTGTGGGCCATTGTGGCCCTCTTGTTTGTATTTTGGCATTGTTATGTCCCTTTTTACACAGATTTTCAGATTTTAAGGTTTTATTCAAATGTTCTATAACTTCAACAGGTTATTCACTTGAAACTTAGAATATACCTTTGTCATCAATGACAGCATCAGATGTCACAATCCACATAACCCTGGTTATGCCCCCTTTTCACATAGATTTTTAGTAAAAAGTTAGTATTCAAAAGTCTTATTATTTTTAAACTACACAAAGTATTCACTTGAAACTTGGAATACATCTTTGTAATCAACTCCAGCATCAGGTGCAACAATTCCCATAACTCTGTTTTGTAATGTTACAGAGGAAAGCCCACTTTTCACATGGATTTTGGGTTAAATTTTTGTTCCAAAGTCTTAAAATGTCTAAACTACATAAGGTTTTCACTTGAAACTTGGAATAAATTGATGAAATAATTGCCTTTAACTCAGCTTTGTTCAACGAATTAATGCCCATTCCACTTTCCAAAATATGTACCAACTGAAATACTTCGAATAGTCGAGCACGCTGTCCTCAGACAGCTCTTGTACATTCATTTCTCAGTATCTCGTTCTAATTTTAACTTAAAGACTACTATTTAATTCGTTGAAGCATTACACATGCAATTCCTAATGCTTGTTGCATTTTGTTTTGCATTATTTAAGTCAAATTCACCTTGTTCATTAATGCACGATTGTATTCAAAAGAAGCACAAATTGCACGCCGCGGTGGTTTTGATACATTGTAACTCATTTATTGAACATGACAATGGTGACATATTTATTACACTAATTGTTGAAAATGCATTATGCATTCAGTGATTTTTAAATAATGTTGTCATTGCATAACATGATGATTAATAACTGTGTACTTTTATAACTGAGGTGCACATTCAAACACATTGTATGCAATATACTGTATAACTGGTTATTTTCACTGTCATACTTTTCGTTATGTTCACAGATGGTGTCACAACACAAAAATATTATCACTAATTATTGGCTAATATAAAACGCATGGAAATACTGAACATATTCTAATATAGTTATATGGGATTATTACATTATTATGTCTATTATGTGATAGGAAAACTTCCTGTGCTTTGGAAATCAAAGTTCTGAAAGTATGAGATTTTTTGTAATAGAAAAACATGGTAAATTGGAATTTGCGAGTTTTTGGTAATTATTTCACTCTGCTAAAATTACTGTTACATAATTTGCATCTTTCATGGAACATACTTCCATAGGAATGGTATTTGGATTTTGTTTAACCACACACCGTACTGAACTTGCATCAGATATTGTCCGACAACATTGACCTGGCACTCATTTGTTTCCATTTGTTAGTAGATTTTTTTTGTAGTTCTCGGGTATGTATCGTAAACACTGTGCTCATTAGATATTTAGTCAATACCTCGCATAACACCGTTCATCTGGAACAATAGCCTAATGGTAGAGTGCTCGCTTACTGTTGGGACGTTATGGTGTTCAAATCAGGATTAAATCGGAGTTTTGTTTCCAGGGAAATATAAGGTAAATGTCATTCCAGCTGTAATTGCTGTCCAACTTTTTCTGAGATACATAATTAACCTTTTAATGTATTTTTCTTCAGGAAGATATCCCATCTTTTTCTGCAATTTTTATGTTCCAAACAGTATTCAATTTGTTTGTACAATACAAGAAAACAAAACGAAAAAGCCTGAAATGCCTGCTAATAATCATTGTTCTTAAAATAAAATATTAAAACCTAAAAAGGATTCGAACCCGCAACCCACAATCCATAAGCTACTGCCTAAACATCTCGACCATTTAAATGTTGATAATTATATGCTAAATTTATTTAAACTCATCTTTTATATATTTAACTGTTAACGTGCGATCACTTGTATATTTTTTGTATAAAAGGTAAACGGAAATGAACAGAATATGCACCAGTGCCAGGTCAATGTTGTCAGACTATATACATGAAAAGTGTTTTCAATTTACTTGAGGGAAAACCTTTACATACATTTTGCTGGCATTCACTATTAATGCCACATTTAACATTGCACGATAACTTTGTATTTGATAAACAAACGTGGGCCAACTCATTTTGCCTTCTTCAAGGATTTAAACTTTTAAACTTGCCAATTCTCCATTGCAAAAATAAAACAAACATTGTATGTTCAGTAACACATTTATTTGTTATTTGATTCAACAATTTTTGCAACAGAACACAAACACACAAATATTGAAGGCTTCGTACCCGAGTCCAATTATTATTCTACCTCATTCTCAGGGCACGTTGAACCTTTTCTAACTATGATCTACAAACTACATTGTTGAATAGAAACATTTATGATTTCAAACAAAAGTAAACAGTAATTATGATGGTGAATTTAAATACAAAAAATAAATAATGTTCTTTTTCTATAATTACAATTATACAAATATTGTTCGAGACAAAAGAGTTATTTCAAGAATATGATCATGATTAATATTTCTATCTTATTTTTTAAAGCTTATTTGGTAATTTTCATTGCAAGATTAACAAATATACTAAAACTTTCCTGTCCATGTTTGCTTACTGATATTTGAAATGATATGCAGCATAATATCACTTAATTCTTGCCATCTGTAATCCAACATAAATAATATAAATTAAAATATGAAATGTACACGGTTATAAGAAAAGTACAAAACACTGATAATCCCGATAAAAAACAAAACCACACTTGCCTCTACATCTACCAACTAACTCAATATATTAACATATATATATCTGTATAATAATTATGTGTGCAAATAATAGGGTGAAAACAATAAAATCTAACTTAAGTTAACAAAAGTACAGAAATGTATCAGGTAAATTAAGAGCCTCTATTTATTTTCAATTAATTAATCAATGCAAAAATAAATGTATAAATGTGTACACTTCGGAATTTTATTCAGTAATACTGTGTGTCTATATTCTTATAACCTCTTAAGAGTATTGTCTATTTAAATTTAGTTGATAATGAGAGGATAATCCATTTACTAAAAATGGGTGGAATCATGATTTTCTGTTTATAAACACTCTGCAATCGTCTATTATTTAGATCTAAATCGTCCGATTAACCCGTTATCGATTCATCCATGTTTATAATGATTCTTACTGACTGTACATAGTTTTAGTGTGAACAGTTCAATCAATAAACGACTACAAAACAAAATAAATTTGCATGTTCTGTACTTTGTTTACCAAAACTTTTTTAATAGGACCATAAAGGACTGCAGTAACCTTTTCAAAGGCTACACACTACTTTGTTCGTTAAAAAATGAGGCTGCACAATAGTTTTACAAATTTTGTTTTGAATAGGAGCACTGTGATGCACAAATTCTTTCTGAGAATTCAAAATGTTGTTGTGCAAGAAGATGCATTGTTTGTCAGCAATATTTCATCTGACAAAAGGAAGTAATGAATTCATTCTCATGAAATTTCTATAAAGCCCACTTGTGGAAAATTAAGACCAAAGGCTGTCAATAGGAAACCGATGAATGCTGAATGAGAAAGCACTCCTTGTACAATATTTATCTTTCAAATGATAAAAACACTGCGACATTAAATGGCCATAAAACTTAATTAATGTTTCAATTGTAGAACACAGTAAAGGTCGATGACATATTTAAAATAAACTTGTATATGTCAGTAACAATGCAAATGTGCCCTACACATATTGTTATAGTGACCTAAGAAAAGCGTGTTATAGCTCGTTACGTGTAATTAATGTTGTATATTCTTGGATCGAGCATATCAAATTCTTGCCTGTCCGATTATTTCCCTCATGTGACGTTCATACACATTTGTCCGCGTTAATTAAAATCCTGTATATCATAGCGGCAAAGAAATTTGAAAACATTCAAGCCAACCGCATACAATAATTTGCATAAGAAGTCAACTAAACTCAACATTTCTTTTTGTATCACAGATTCAATGTTTATTTGTCAAGGTTTCTTTGCTACAAAAGTTTCAAACATTTAAAATTTCACAAACAACTGATTGACTAAATTGACATTACTTTTTTCTCAAATGAATAATGCTTTTTCCTATTCTTACTTCTTATCATCTGATAAACAATAATAAAATAGAACAAAATATACATAGTGTAAAACATGGCAAAATCAAAATGCCACTGGTTAATAATTTAAATGTTGGACTAAGAAATGATTTGAAAGTGCCTATGAAAAAAAATTATTAAATAATACTTTTGTATCATACAAATGTTACATACTTAGGTTGTTACATACTATCTTTGCCAAAAACTATTTTTCATATTACGGTATAAACTTCTTAAAATATTAGTTGGAACATCTGCAAATTCGGTGAAGCAAATGTGATGCTCGATTTGGATAACAAAACAAACACATTCAATCAAAATTTCAAAAAGACAATGCTATTTTATTGATAAAATACTAGTATGCTTGTCCCCAACATAATCAACATTGAAATTGTAGTGATAAACTAAGCAATATCAGTTCATGTTAAGACCTACGCTGTACTGGTATTACAAGTCGTAAAATTGAATTGCATATTACATTTCTAGAGTTTAGACATTTACATACAGGTGATACAGTGACATCTTAATTAATTCTTGGTCGGCAATTTAAGAAACTTTTCCAAGAAATAAAGCCTTCCCACTCTACCTCCTACATGCCCCGCCCCCTTTTAAACACGATAACCATCTGATAACTGTTCACTCTAAAAAACTACACTTGTTTCAGCTCACATCGTTAAAAAAACTCATAGGGAAGTTTTCTGAAAGAAAATTAAGTCTACACCTGCATACTATGGGAAATATTTGAATTCCAAGAGAAAAATGTTGTAATAATAGTAAAGGTTATTTTTTGCAGAATTGCTTTACGTGACACCAACAGTAAGTGGGCAAAAATAACCTTTGTGGTCATATACAGTCAGCTAAAACTACTATAATCATCATGTTCAGATAATGTTCATGTTATAAATACTTAGAAATTCCAGAAATAGTTTTCTTGTCAGAAGAAAAAAGAGGAAGTTAATTTCAAACACGAGGTCACAAGGAACTTCAGTGCAACATGTTCTTTGTACAGAATAAGCAATTTAACCGAAAATAGCAAATTACTTTCCGACCTGTTTCTGTATCTTTGAACAATTGTGAATACATCAGTAAAACTTAGCAATGACTTATTTGTTTTATTCTTGTAAACTGTTTAGACCGGGACCCATGTACACATATTGAAGATAAAAACAAAATAGAGCTTCCAAACTGAACTTTTACAACTGCTGGTAAATAAATTAGAATAAAATGTGAATCAATTGACACAAGAAATAACAAGAAGGAAGGGTATAGAGGGCTTATCAACACCAATTCAGTGGCAAACAGCAGATGTAGCCTTACTGTCAAGGACTTCACTTATATAAAAAAAAAAAATAATTAAACATACAAATCATGCAATATACACACCTAAGCAATTTTTACATATTTACAGACACTATATTATGGCCAGTTACAAATCAACACACAGACAATCCCCCAAATTTAAACATGGCGGCACTGCATAAGTGAACAAAAACAGACTGAAATTAAACTTCAGCACACTAAATTAATCAATAGCCAAACGTGGTTGCCGTTTTTGCAATAAATGCCACTCATTATGTTTAAATTATTCTATTTACATCCTGCTTGTTCACAATACATGTACCAATATCTTTGTAACATGTGACCTTAGTAACAGCAACATTAACGAGTCATACAAAATGTAGGTTACACATCGCGGTATTAATCACGAACTACATGTTAATGATATAACACATGAACAAGAACAAATGGCACATCGCTTAACAACTGTCCAAAAATCGAGACCGTGAGACAAAGCCTTTCCACACAAAGATGTGTCCCACCACAAAAAAATTCGCCACCACTTCAGTGCAAAATTTCCTGCTCTGTCTCTCCATAAAATACACAGTGGCCTAGGTGGTCCAAAGGCCGTGAAACAAAACAATGTGTCTAAAGGGTTAGACACAACAAACATGAGCCAATTCACCGACCGTGCCAGTTTCAGACGAGCACGCTCTCGTGTTCCATGGCAGCCTGCGCAGAGGGGGTAAAGGCAGCGCTTGCATCGGTATGTGCTTCCTTATTGCCTGTCACCTCGATATCCCGCGAAAGTGCTGCTTCGTAACTTAAAGACTCCGACGATCGCATTCTCTGGTAGACATGTTGTAATTTGTTTGGCCACTGGTATGGGGAACGCAAGCCTCGTTTCTCCTGTCTGCGCTGCTTACGCTCTTGCATCATCTTTTTCAACGTTTGCACTTTCCCTCGAAGGTTGTCATTTGTTGCTACCCCTGCGTTAGAAGTCTTATAGTTTCCTGCAAGAAACAAAGAAAACTTTGCAAAAAATGTTGACACTATCACTAAATCACATAAGACAAAGTGGCATGAAGTTTGTCCTCTGAATAACCCCAGCATAAAGTGTAGAAAATTAATGTGAAACAACACATTATACTCTAGTGCAAGAACATAAATCCTTGCTACCATTTACGAGTCTAAAGTTGTGAGACGAGCGGATCTACAAACTGACCTACTAGACAAATTTCATCTAATTCACGTAACATTAGAGTCAGTAAACTTCAGGTGATCTTTAAAAACACGCCATCTTCAATAACAATTGACAAGTTTGCCAATAAAAATGATATACAATACACCAAAACTATATTCAGCATCATCAATTTCGTTTAAAAGTGTTGTGGCATTTCGCTTTAATGTTAATTTATTTATACATGTATGGAAACTTGATATTGTCATTTAATAACTGTAGGACGGTATCTCTAGGGAAAGATCAAGGATCAATACAGAACTGTTGGACGGTATCTCTAGGGAAAGATCAAGGATCAATACAGAACTGTAGGACGGTATCTCTATAGGGAAAGATCCAGGATCAATACAGAACTGTAGGACGGTATCTCTAGGGAAAGATCTAGGATCAATACAGAACTGCAGGAAGGTATCTCTAGGGAAAGATCAAGGATCAATACAGAACTGTAGGACGGTATCTCTAGGGAAAGATCAAGGATCAATACAGAACTGTAGGACGGTATCTCTAGGGAGAGATCAAGGATCAATACAGAACTGTAGGATGGTATCTCTAGGGAGAGATCAAGGATCAATACAGAACTGTAGGATGGTATCTCTAGGGAAAGATCAAGGATCAATACAGAACTGTAGGACGGTATCACTATAGGGAAAGATCAAGGATCAATACAGAACTGTAGGACGGTATCTCTATAGGGAAAGATCAAGGATCAATACAGAACTGTAGGATGGTATCTCTAGGGAAAGATCAAGGATCAATACAGAACTGTAGGATGGTATCTCTAGGGAAAGATCAAGGATCAATACAGAACTGTAGGATGGTCTCTCTATAGGGAAAGATCAAGGATCAATACAGAACTGTAGGACGGTATCTCTATAGGGAAAGATCAAGGATCAATACAGAACTGTAGGACGGTATCTCTATAGGGAAAGATCAAGGATCAATACAGAACTGTAGGACGGTATCTCTAAAGGAAAGATCAAGGATCAATACAGAACTGTAGGACGGTATCTCTAGGGAAAGATCAAGGATCAATACAGAACTGTAGGACGGTATCTCTAGGGAAAGATCAAGATCAAGAAAGATACAGGGTGCTGCTCAACAGAGGCAGGGTGGAAAGTCAGCCCAGTTCTTTGGTATTTTCTAATAAATTGGTAAATCCAAGCCATTAATCAGTTAAATGCTCCAAACTTAGGTTTTTAAACATGTTTTATTTATTTGCCATTGAGAATTTGCAAAAATATATTGAAATTCAAAAGATTTTCAACATTTCTGCGTTGACCAGCCCAGAAGGGCAGCATGGGGGAACCAAAAAGGAGCAGGGTGCAGCACCCTGCTATTTTGCTCCGGATCTTTCCCTAGTATCTCTCAACATCGTGTAATAGGTATTATTAATATTCTTTGCAACATTTAACAGAATATGACAGTGTTCTAAAAATGATTACAATATCTGAAAACAGAAATTCAAATGGTCCGATTACTCAGGGACATCAGTGTTTTCAGCTAACTTCAGAATAGGCCAGTAAAGACAACAGAAAACATGAAATAAACATAGATCAATATACTTTTATATGCACATATACATGTGTCATGTTGTGTCTGACGGTATCATACACTAAATGTTAGAAAAACCCTATTCGCATAAGTGGAAAAGCATCACACTGTTAGAGCCATAATAAAGGTCACATAATATTTTGCTGAGAAAACATTTACAGTATTAGCTAATTATCTCTAATTGCAAAATGTCAACACAGAAAGCTGGCACAGAGCCTAGGTCATTAATAGTTTGCAGATCGACCACAACATTGTCAAACTTCCGTCTACAGACTGTCATTAGGTGCATTTCCATACGAAGTTATCATGTCTACATGTTACATAATGTCAACAACGATTCCAGCTAGTCTTGTACACAAGGACTGTACTTTAGCTTGCAATAATTTATGGCTTGTTTTAGCAGCAAACTGTAGCCATTTATATAAATGCATAGTAAGCCCATTTTTTTTAACAAACTTATGACAAAACCATGTTGCCTTGAAAGCCAATTTTAAGTCCAATTCCTGGGTAGAACTAATACTTGGTGTCTCTGAGTCACATCCTAAAAAAGTGGATACAAAACCATTGAGCCACATAAGCAATTGCATAATTGTTCTTGAATCAAAATGAAGAAAATGTTTTCAAAAACAGGAGCAAAATAAATTAACTTTGATTATGCCCATTTATGTTAAAATTGTGTCGAAACCACCTTATTGTTTCCAGTGTCCAGACCCAACTCTCTTGATATCCAGATTGCAAGGTGGACACTGAATCATTACGCAACTTTTGTAATTGTTCCTGAATAAGTATGAAATGAAAAATAATATAAATACAAGTGTACGCACCTATGCAATTCGTGTCCTGTGGGGAACTGAATGGCTTTTGCAAGGAACTTGAGCATGTACGGGACGTATCTCGGAACTGCGGGGACGCAACTAACAAGTCGTTCAAAATCTGAAGAATCGTGTTAATGTCACGTTTCGGTCTGCCTGTGGATTCTTGTATAGATGGTTCTAAAGTTCCTGAAAACAGAGACAGTCATGTTAACAACTAATATCCAAGCACAGGTAGTTATTGCATTGGTGGAAATGTCAAGCTTATAGTATGGATTGACTACATAATCCGTTCTTACACTTTTAAACATTTGTTCTAATCTATTTCCATGTTTTTAAATGAAATAAAAGTAAAAACTGACTTGTGATAAAAAAAATTTGTAGGATTTACACAAAACCTTGAAACTCGGCTGTGTTTTAACTGCATTTAGTTACAACCATAATTAAAGAAGTGGTAATATGGCATATTTATGTCAAGGATATTAAAACTACCAAAGTGCATTTGACATTTTTTTAGGTTCAACTTAAGAATAACTTAACAAATGCCAAAGGCAAAAAAGATGTTTCATATTTATTTCCGACTACACTCCCACTCATAAAATACTTCAACGGGAATTAAAGTGTAACACTAAAGTTGTCATTTTGCTCAAGGCTTTTACGGCCATAACAAAGCAATTAAATAAGAAAAAACCTGTTCTCCAATTAACCACTCCTTTCGGACGATGCTAATTATCCAAGCCAATGCTCGAAAATTAGCAGAATAGCCCTAATAAATTTTAGTGCCAGAACAAGAAGTATTTTATACAATCAAAATAAATCACTAATACAAATTCCAAATGCTGCAACTTCCTTAATCAGGGAAAGAAACAGAGCTACCTTTAATGTTCAGAAGCTTTTGTTAATCAATTTTTAAGGGCTGTGACTTTAAAATGTCATCTTCAAATTGAACGTTTTTCTTTTTATGCAGGAAAACAACTGATTACATGTCCAATACCTAAGACATCATGATTGCATACATCAGAAAACAAGCTGCAATAATTTTCCCAAAGATTTGTGAATGGATCCTGTATATATGGATTTTTTATACTACACTGTGAAACATACAGACGTGACTTTTGACCTCCACTATGGCGTAAAATCACCCCTGGCTATAGTGGCAACTAACATTAAATGAGCCGCGTTGTGGGAAAACCGGGCTTAATGCATGTGCGTAAAGTGTCGTCCTGATTAGCCTGTGCAGTTTGCACTTCGCACAGGCTAATCCGGGACGACACTTTTCGCCTACAGTGGATTTATGTTTAGAAGAGATTTCCTTGAAACAGAAAATACCATAAAAGCGGAAAGTACCGTCCTGGATTAGCCTGTGCGGACAGCACAGGCTAATCTGGGACAACACTTTACGCACATGCATTAAGCCCAGTTTTCCCATGACGCGCCTCAAACGTATTTTACGCAGAAAGCAAACACTGATGGCTTCTTGCATTATGACACTTTAGACACAATTTTAATACTTTTAACTCTGTCAGCTAATTATTATATATTTATTTCATAATTTAATAGTGATTTTGAAGGGTATTTTTTATGAGTAAATTGATCTTTTTCCAAATGGCAAAGAATGAGGCATTTTGATGGCAAAGCAAAGTTCTATCAGTATAAGTTCTGTACGAACAAAATATTTACCATTTAATTTAATTACTTCTTCATCTTAAATTGAAATATTTTCAGATAAAAAATGCAGGTGTTAAAATATCAACACACACAAAATAACTGCAGTCATTTTTTCTTTTTGGGGGGTTTAGTAGGAAGTGAAACTATTGGAATTATGATATTTTCATACTGTCACTGATAAAATGTCCATAACTGGGACACATACCGGTAACAGACAGCCTTGGTGCAGTAAACATTTTTTGTTGCAAAGCAAACACGTTTTGTATTGCCCACACACTATATACATTTGATAGCCTTCAAAAGCTTACTACATTTGGATTATTAGAAATCAATCCCAATGACTCATGGCACGTTTGGGTTGTAAACACTGAATGCGCAGTTTATTAAAAGAAAAAAAAGTGACATGTCGTCGGAAACCTTGGTTTAATGCATGTGCGAAAAGCGTCGTCCCGGATTAGCCTGTGCAGTCCGCACAGGCTAATCCAGGATGGCACTTCCTGCTTTTATGGCATTTTCTGTTTCAAGGAAGCCTCTTCTAAACATAAATCCACTGTAGATGGAAAGTGTCGTCCAGGGACGACACTTAACACACATGCATTAAGCTCAGTTTTCCCACAACATACCTCAAATAAGGATCCAATAAAGTGTACAAGTAACAGTTCACCCTTTGGCTGTTTGATCAATTAACTAGGACATTAATTTGTAAACTAAACTACAATATGCGAAGTTACTTGTGCACAAATCAAAAACAGAATTATGCACTTATCTGGGAAGTAACCAATCATAAACATCTGTTGTCTATTTCATTCGCATAATTTTGTTTACGCCCACATGGAAAGTAATATCTGTAGCCTATTTCTTTCAGCAAAAAAAAATAAAATCATAAATGCATGCTATAAGGGAGAGTTGCAGTCATATGTAAAACACAAGTCTATTTGTTTCGAATTCCGAAATATTTCTATGTCTTCATCACTCCAATATACCTGAAAACGTTCCAGAATACACGCCCTGCCCCAGGTGGTTGATGCTGTCGATTACTGCCCCTGAATTGCACCCGTGTATCCCACCGTTGTGTGGATTTGTTAACTTCTGCAACGAGAAACAATGGGAAATCACAATAGTGTCGGGATGAGATCCTCGGTAACAAGGAAATACTCATTAAATAGGAAATTCTCAGTAACTAGGAAATACTCAGTAACTAGAACATATATAGTAACTAGGAAATACTCAGTAACTAGGAAATTCTCAGTAACTAGGAAATACTCAGTAAATAGAAAATATATAGTAACTAGGAAATACTCATTAACTAGGAAATACCTAGTAACTAGGAAATTCTCAGTAACCAGGAAATACTCAGTAACTAGTAAACGCCTAGTAACTAAAAATACCCAGTAACTAGGAAAAACTATAACTAGGAAATAACCAGAAAACTATTCAGTAAAGGACAGGACAAAATATCCATGGAAATTAAGGTAAAAGGGCACAGTTAGTAACTGATGTAATGGGACAAGTAAAAAAATATAATGCAATTGTAAGAAAATCACATCAGGAAATATTTGTTCAAAAAGTCTAGAACTAAATAATGTAGGGACAGACAATACAAAATGAGGGGTGTCGTGGGAAAACCGGGCTTAATGCATGTGCGTAAAGTGTCATCCCGGATTAGCCTGTGCAGTACGCAAAGGCTTATTCGAGACACACTTTCCACTTTTATGGTATTTTCTGTTTTAAGTTTCTTCTAAAGATGAATCCACTGTCGGCGTTAAGTGTTGTCCCAGATTAGCCTCTGGCTGATCCGGGACGACACTTTACACACGTGCAATAAGCCCGGTTTTCCCACGACATGCCTGAAATGTATTTTGGTTTTCA
Source organism: Congeria kusceri (assembly GCA_027627225.1). NCBI lineage: Eukaryota > Metazoa > Mollusca > Bivalvia > Myida > Dreissenidae > Congeria > Congeria kusceri. Next base: position 62,163,401 of record CM051032.1, read on the forward strand.
AGAGTGTAACCCACAATGTTTATCTCCATTACAAAATATAATAATACAAACGCCTTTTCAAACTAATTCTATCTTGCTGCCTTCAACAAGCAAGTTTTTTCTGCCATTATCCATACCCACTCAACTAAAGAAATATTTGTCTGTTTGTCTGTTTGAAATGATTAAATCAGTGTACACACTGAAGTGAGTTATTTGTCTCCATATACTCCCAATACAGGACGTTTGCATACTACTCGGTGAAACGTGACGTAATCTCTGGCCAATAGCTAGTTTCACTTCCCACATTTACGACAGAGCTCCAGCCGTTTTAATCGCTTTTAATCAGACCAATGTTTGGCTTCACCTACACACCGCCCACTCGTTTTGCCAGGGTTCAACAAATATTGTGTTTTTACGAAGCAAGGACAGATAGATTGCTTGATTCTTATGCAGTTTAATAGACTTGAATAGATTTAATTTTAAGTCTTCATTTTCTTTACATCTTACATTGAGTGTGCGTGTTTGTATTGATTTAAAAATGTTTTTGTTTGTGCACATAGAGAAATGTGGGGGGAAAGAATATTAACAGTAGCTATGTCTAGTTCAACGGCCTGCAATGAAACTATTTTTTTAGAACAATATCATCCATACTATAACCTTAATGTATACTTAAAACCATACATGAATCGTAACATATTTAAAAATGCTTCTCCACATTCTTCAACACATTGTTTGACAAGCTTGCAAAAGCAACAGTTTAAAAACCCTTGATCTTTTGGGGATCAGGTAATACACCGCCCTTTCCACTTTGTATAGCTTAAAGAAACACTTATAGTTTTACTGCAAAACATTTCAAGAACATTTTGCGCACACCTATTTTGCAATATGCAAAAAAATACAATGCAAGAAACACGAAATAAATAGGCAGTAAATGAAAGGAAATTAATGAAAAGCGGAATGTTACCTCGGAGGTATTGTGACTGTGGGTAGAGGAATGCGTACAGTGGTTCTGTACATTCTGCGAGCGCCGGCGGGACAGACACGACGCAGACGACAACTGCAGCTGCACGAACATCATGTGCTCCCCGAGCTTCATCGCAAGTAGCAACGGCGCTCGGCCCGTCAGGAAATCATTGACCTTTAAAAACAAAACAAGAGCCATGTGAGTTTGTTAAGAAGACACAGGTAGAATGCTTGTTTTTGGCTATAGGCGTCTAGTTTTATTTTCTATGCACATAATACAGGGGCATTTTCGTACCTGAGACTAAAATACTCAGATGCAGTTAATGCTGTATATAAATGATTCCATATTTAAATAAGTAACGTAAACTAAATAGTTACAATGTCATATACCGGCCCATATTCATGAAATTCTTTAGTAAAAACTTCTACTTCTGAGGTAAATTTCTGAAACCTTAAACTTCCTTAAGTCTGTAGCTTTTTTCCCTGACCTTCAATTTGGACCTTTTATGCTATTAACGATTGAATACCTTCATTTGCCTTTATGTTAATAAATCCTTGAACAAAACACTGAAATTTGATCTGAAATTTTAATTAAAGTACAATTAAACATTTTCCATACAAGCATTACAGATACTTGTACAGATATTTTACCAAAATAGGGAAGTCATATTAAAGTTTTCCCCATATCCTAAACTACCCTGAACAGGAATAAGGTACCGATTACAGTCTACGATACACTGAACTCACTTAAAATAACATTATTGGTATCGCCTTTCCGAGATTGTTATGACAACGATTACGAAACTACCTGGTTACATTTAATTATCATTAAGGTCTGTTATAGATTATATTTTAAAATTCTGCTTTGGTGTGACATTTCATAGCAGCTCAAAACAAAGTTGTATGCATAGCTACAAGTTTGGCTTTAATCCAGGAAGCGATTCCTTTCCACGAATCCTCTGTGACTTGTTTAATAATTGAACCTGTATGACATAGACATGTGAGATAGTGCTATAAATGGTTATCGGGGAAACAAAACTCGGGAAACAATCAATTTTAAGCACCGGATTTCAGGACCTCTGATTGATAGATGACCTTAATGCAAGTTTAAACAGCATTATCAGTTTGTTTCGTAATTACCTCTTTTATATGTGTCTAAAAATAATGTGTTGATAAAATATTCATGATTTCCTCATACTACTAGGTAACTTGGAGGATTACAAAATGACACAGCACTGAGTGTTCCTCAATTAGAGGAGCAGGGTTATCAAGTCCGATGAGACTGTCAGTGTAGCATACCTTATAGGTTGAGCAGAGTAATAAATAACTCATTTTTAGTGTTGGGTTCGTGACATTTTGAATGCGGTGAATTACCCAATCCTTTTCCGTTTTCCAAACATTTTATGTTCTAATCACATTAATGATAACAGTGAATAGCATTTGAAAAATGTACAAGATTTTCAAAACGGCACTTCTTACTTTCGTGTAGACGAATCCCACTGCCTATAATTATATGTAGTAAATTATGCATTAATATAATAGCTCGAGACCTTTTGGCCCTCGAATTTGGGTATAACTAAAAACAACACAAATTATAAATGAGGCATGTTGTGGGAAAACCGGGCCTAACGAACGTGCATAAACTGTTGTCCCTGATCAGCCTGTGCAGTCCGCACAGGCTAATCCAGGACGACGCTTTCCGCCTACAGTGGATTTATGTTTAGAAGAGATTTCATTGAAACAGAAAATACCATAAAAGCGGAAAGTGTCTTCCCAGATTAGCCTGTGCGGACTGCTTAGGATGATCTGGGACACTTTACGCACATGCATTAAGCCCAGGTTTCCCACGACACGTCTCATTTAAAACCGAATAATTTTAGTTTCTATTCCAAGCTGCTGTCTTACCTGAGATTCAGAAAGGTTTTCAAGGGCTTGCATCACACGGGAATTAGTCGTCATGTTCTGAAAATAAACAAAATCAGCGATTAAACACAATTAAAACTTAAACCAGCTAAGATGATACGGCATCATTTACACCTTTTGCTAAAATGTTAATAAATTGTAATAGTATCAACTTAAAGTATTAAAAATACCTGCCTTAATATTCAATTGTTATTCACTCATTTTCAAAATGGTTCTTATTTACTTCTGTAATATTATATATTTACAGTATTGTGGATCCTATGACATTGTAACTGTAACACCTAAGTATGCTACTCCCTTATTTTCGCAACAGCAGCATGTCCACCAATATAACACAAAAAGAGCAATGTGTTAATTTGTAATTTAAAAATACACTGTTATGCAAATTCACACTTTCACAATCTGGCCTCCTACAAATCACTGGGAGTGTGTGATAAAAATGTCACAGGGTTTAATTTATGGAATCCATATTTCTTTGTACTTCACAACCTAGTATTTTATTAAAGGGATTTATTCACAGTATTTTGTATTTTTTTGTAAAATGCCATACCAGGCAACATCATAACTGCAAAACAACAGCATCTGGGCTTAAATGATTAAATAAAAAATTAAATCAGAAAAATGTAATTAAAAAGAAACAGACAAAAAAGAGAGAAACTGGCAGCAATGGGACTCAAACCTATCACTTCTAACCACAATGGCCGAAGTGACCTATGTACTGATATACATAATGGTTCTTTGTTAATGTTGTGAATGTTGATATGAGACATGTCGTAGGAAAACCAGGCTTAATGCATTAAGTGTCGTCCCGGATTAGCCTGTGCAATTCGCACACCGGATGTCCCACGACACGCCTCATATGTTCTTGAATTACCAATCAGATGTCAGTGCCTATAAAAGACAAATAATGGTGGTATATATAAACCATGCAGTGATTCTCCTTGTTATACACACAGTTACCTGTTTTGATGTACGTTTTTTTTTACATCACCTTTTCACATTGATTGTTACCTTGGAACAACTAGACATGTGTCGTAGGACATGGATGCCCCCACATTCCGCTGGTTGTCACAAAACTCTGATGTTGGAAAAAATGCACCAAAATACCCAGGTGCACAAGTTCACATGATGATGAATATGTTTATAAAGTTTCATCAGTCTAGCAGTTAGACTTTTTGAGTTACACGCGACACAAGTCCAAAAATGTCATTTTTTGCTAAAAAATGGGCCATAACTCCGCTGATTTCCGACACAAGTTCACATGATGATTTATATGTATAAAAGTTTCATCACTGTAGCAGTAATACTTTTTAAGTTATGTGCGACACAAGTCCATTTTGTGCTAAAAAAAGGCCATAACTCCACTGATGTCTGTAAAAACTGCACCAAAATACCCAGGTGCACAAGTTCACATGCTCATTAATATGTTTGTAAAGTTTCATCACTCTAGCAGCAATACTTTGTGAGTTACGCGCGACACAAGTCCAAAAATATCATTTTTTGGCTAAAAAGGGGCCATAACTCTGCTGATGTCAGAAAAAACTGCACCAAAATACCCAGGTGCACAAGCCCCGATGCTGATGAATATGCTTATAAAGTTTCATTACTCTAGCAGTTATACTTTTTGAGTTATACGTGACACAAAAATCCGACGGATGGACGAAAGAACAGACGGATGGACGGACAGACAAGGGCAAAAATGATGTGGGGGCATAAAAACTATCCCCACCACTCACTTATCATCTACCCTACCCACTAATTACAGTCAACTTCTTTATCTAATTTAAGTTCTAAGTTTCACTTCCTCTTCCAGGAAAACCTCCACTAACACCTTAAATGTCACTGACATTTATCGTATCAACTTTTTCTTAGCAATACAATATTTACGACACTTTCACCCACAATGGTTCTATGGCTCAATACCATCCCTGGCAACAGAGACTTGATATAATATCACATAAATACATAGTAAATATCAAACCACTTAACTTCACATATATTACTGCACAAATCTTGAAATCACGATTCTGTATAATTATCAACCCTATCCTCCCCCCTGCCCCATCAGTATAACATCAAATCCCAATAAAAATCAACATGTAAAAAACAAAGTCATTACCTAATGTGCCTATACATCTGTATATCTGTTAATCCAAAGTTTTGACACATTTGTCATTATCAAACAAAGTTATTCCCCCTTGACAGACCCTCCCACTTGTCCCCCCAGCCACACCTGCTACCCTACACCCTCCAAGCAATCACCCCACCTCCCACCCCCTCTTCTCAAGTCACATACTATGTTCCCAATAGCAAATTATTAATCATAATCATAATCCTACTTGTGATAACCTACCCCACCATTTAACTGAGACTACATGATATTTACATGATAGTAAACACCATACCCTCCTCCAGCCACATTAATTAATATCTATTTACAGTAGTTTTCCTGAGAATATATGATTGGGGGGGGGGGGGGCATTGCACTAGGAACTGTTTTATCTGATTTTCAACCTGGCACACCAAATGTTTCTTGTGGTTAACCAAATGTTTCTTGCAGTTAACCACAAGGTTATCTATTACCCAAAAGATTAACCAACAAGAAACCACAAAACACAAAAATAAACCACCATGAAGTTTTACAACTAATTAATGTCAGATGATAGAACATGGGTATCAATGTAGGAACTAACATGTTGAGAAGCTGCAGCTACCACTGTAATTGTTATCTCTGGTTTATTATCAATAATTGGATATTAATATAATGTTTACAAAAATATATATACACATAATAATTTTAAAATATAATAAAATTATTCACAATATTATTTTTAATGATATAATAATGAACATTATAATTCTAAACTAATATTATTATAAACAATATAACATTTAATTAATATAAATCAATACATTATTATTTTGAAATAATATAATTATAGACATTATTTTTAATAAACCATATATATTTTCTTCAAAAAAAAGTTTATTTAAGAGTAATAATTTAAATTTACATTTCACATTATTTACATTTCACATTACAATACAAATCTGAATGTTGCATTATTTTATCATGTTTATATTTGTATCAAATCTAAAGATTTCACATTGAATCACATAGAAGGAAGTTCATATTTAACACCTATAAACTGACAACAATAATTTAAGTAAACAAAACCCCAAGATAAAAGTTTAACCTTCAAACATAAACTCATAAAATCACATCTTACCATTTGAACAGCGTTAGAAACGTATTGTTGAATTTCCTGCACTTTATCCATACTCAAACTTTCTAAATGCCAATATCACAAAAGCAAACAAATATTCTATACAACAACTCCTCCAAGAGAACATTGACTGTTCTACTGTACAGCACACCACTCTTAGATGAACTCACCAGGAGTGATTATCAATACACACTCTCTAAAGTCACCGCAAAAATGTCCCTGTGACATACCTATGACGTCTCTACAGGCAATCTGGAGAGCTTGCAAGCATCTAGGATAATCTCTAGTAAGGCCAGAGTTCTTTAATTTCTTGTGTTAGGGGAAATTTCTGAAGAGACGACCACCAGGAGGGATTCAAAACGTTGAAAGCGTAGATAGACTGTTGGCGAGAAAAGAAACTAAGAGCACATGAATTATGAGAGTATTTTTATTATAAGAAAAATTTATTGAAGTAAGTCACCTGTCTGTTATATCATTTGTACAAAAAAATCTCGAAACTCATAACTATACAATCTACTTAAAATAAATTGGTATAAGCTGGTATTTGACCTTATTGAAGATGGAGATCCTGGCCACTGTGTTTTTTGTCAAATTAAAACGTATACAGTGCGCATCTAATTCAATGCTAGTTATCTACGACATTCTCATCATGATTTTTTTTGTCATTCGTGGGAGGGAAATACTTTTGTGCAAACTATTTAGAAAGCAAACAGAGTTAAATGCATACAAGTCAATCTACAACGGGTAAACACAGTCGACGATCCGTATAAGTTCGAATAAATATTCAGTGCTTGCTATGTTCGGTAAATATCAATTTAAATAAAAAAAAGTTTAATTAGTAAAATATATTGAAACTCAAAAGTACTTAGTGCTTACTTAACTTAAAAGTACAATGCTTTTCAATAATTATTATGCATACGTCAAAAATAATAGCAATCGTCAATCGAGTGGTTACGATCGCTCCGCTATAAGTACTGACTCAATACACTGTTTTTAAACTTACGCAGTATTATGTAATACGCAGTTAACCAGTCAACAGCACAAACATCGATCATACTTATGTGAATAGACATACAATGAATTCACTTGTAGATGTGGACTTAATGGATTATTATTATTGTTTATTAGTGTTTTAAGTTGGATCTATTTCTTGTCATCTATTCATAGAAATTAGCATCGATAACAGAAAGCCTCACTGCTCAGCGAACGAAGCGCAGTAATTTATCGATTTACTGACTCATAGCCTGCAAAGTAAAGAAGTAGTTCCCTCAAGTCCCATTTCTGAATACACCTACTAAATCCTGTCTAAAAATAAAAGGGAAAAATATGGGCATGGTAAAAAATAATAAAAATAAAGTACAAAAAGTAAGAATTGTTAATAGTTTTAAAATGTTTATTTTTGACTTGTTATTCGCTGATTTCGATTTAAGTTCTTATTCATTATTTTCTTAAAATGTTTAATGAATCAAACTGATGGACTTGGATAATTCAACTCACTTTTTAAATCTAATGAAATTTTGTTTTGTGATTAATTAGATCACTTTACGCACTTCATTATTGTCAGCAGAGAAAGGGTTACATTACACCAATATTTATTTTCATATATGGAATGTCGCTATGATCGTCGAAAAAAATAAAAATAAATTTGCTATTTCCATTTATTTTTTTTATTTACTGTTTGTGATATTTAGGTGAGAAGATCAGGTAACACAAGAAATAAAAAAACTGTGGCCTAAGCAGTTGTACAGTGGTACATGGCTTTATCCCATCAAAACCAAGAGGTTTATGATACAGGGGGGTATAATGTTTTGGACCTTTTCACGGTTTTATGGACCTTTTCACGGTTCGTTAGAATGTAATGGACGTTTTCACGGTAAAACCGTAAAAAGGTCCATTTTATACGGATGCTTTCACGGTTACGGTCGTTTTCACGGTTTTGATGAAAACTTATATTATAAATATATATAAGTGGTATTTGTTATAAATAGTTAAGGGGTGCTTAGAAATGAATAAAAAAACGGTTGTCTTCCCTTGGTTGAATATATTCGAAAAATGAATTTGGGTGGGGTGTTTTGGCTCAGAACCTTGCGCAAATTTGTATTTAAACAGCTGGAGGTTGAATTTAGTGTGCGATGGGGTTATTTTAGGGGTCGACTAAATAAAAAAGGGGCGATAATTCAGAGGTCCATATGAAAAAAAAGTTGGGTAAATAAAAAATACCGTGAAAAGGTCCATTAAATACATCAAAAAGTGACGATTGTTTATGTGGAATTATAAAATCGTATAATTTGTGGAATATTGTTACAGGATGTATAGTGAAATAGAAAAATATAAAATATAAGCTCTAACCGTTTTTTTCTGGGTGTTTGGGGTACTTGAAACGGGGTACTGTTAGTGCATTTTACCTATATTTCGACCCTACGTAAACGGCACATACCCTGGCTGGGTATATAATCTGTTTGGTGTGGGTTTTTGATGAAACATAGTAGTTTCATACGATATAATCCTTTCCTGGGGGGGTAAAAGTCTTTTGGGGTTAGGTTAGGGTGAAAACAGACGTATAACGCATGTTGTAACGCATGTCATTGATTGGAGGACACCCTTTGATGGTGTTTCTTTGTGTTTTCTGTGTGTGTTCAGTCGATATTGAGGGCAAACGAGCAGGAAATGACGCCGCGATAAGAGTTTTGTGAAAAAGTATGACCAAAAGTGACGTCCTAGGGGTGTAAAGTGTGAATACAAGCATAGTTTTACGTATAATTGGTTGCAATACAGACATTTTGGGGGAAAGTTAGTGTACTAGGCTGGCTGGAAAAGGGTAAATGTACGTATTAAAACATAAAAAGTCCAATGGCAACCCAAAAAACTTGTTCTTATTTTATGACCGTGAAAAAGGCCATGGGTTGGGGTCGATTAGACCCTAATAACTTCGTTATGGTACATTATATCTGAAAACGGTTTGCAGATTCGTGCTCAGCATTGAATCCTAACACAGATTTGAGCATCTTAGGTTTGTATGTGAAGGTCACCGATTTGGGTAAAATTTCACCCTGATGGTACCATCAGGTGAATTTTTTACCCAAATCGGTGACCTCGACATAGAACCCTAAGATGTTCAAATCTGTGTTAGGATTCATCGCTGAGCACGAATCCGGTGTTACTTTTGGGGTATTTTGGCCCCTTTGGGAATTAGGGAGCTAGAAAGGAGGTAGGGGTAAGCAAAACAAAATGGACTTTTTCACGGTCTACAATAGGCAATCATTTTGAGGTGCATGTGACCTTGACATACAACCCTAAGATGTTCAACTCTATGTTCGGTTTCATCGCTGAGCACGAATCCGGTGTTACTTTTGGGATATCTTGACCCCTTCAAAAAGGAGGGAGCTACAAAGGAGGTAGGGGTAAGGGAACGAAAGTGGACTTTTTCATGGTCTACAATAGGTATTGTAGTGCAGTCATTCACGGTAGCCGGCTGCCGGTCTAGTACCGGAAGTGGAGCGCCGCTGGGTGCCACATCCGAGTAGTACCGCTAAAGAGAGGGTATGATGAGAGGGTATGGTTACTGTGTCCGTCCATCCGTTCGTCTGTCTTCGGAATGTCAATGACTATTAGATGGGTTCGCGGAAAAGGATAATAAAAATCAACAAAAAATGTCAAACATATACGAATTACAGATTCGTGTTCCCCACTAAATGCTACCTTAACGACGATGTCTCTCTATCCCCGTTCATCAGTCTGTTCGTCCGTCCGTCCGTCTGTCTTGGAAATGTGAAGGATAGGAGATGTGTTTGCGGAAAATAATATTAAAAAAGAACAAAAATAGTTAAACATAAACGGACTTCAGATATGTGTTCACACTTAAATTCTACTTTAAATACAGTGTCTGTCCGTCCGTCCGTCCGTCTGTCCGTGGTAATGGGTAGGAGATGTGTTCGCGGAAACATCGTTAACTGTTGAACGGTGCGATTTAGCTGAAAGCGGTTTTCACGTTTGTGTTCACAAGTAAATTATTCTTTTAAGAACATGTCTGTTCGTCCGTCCGACTGTCCGTCCGTCCGTCCGCGTATATGGCTATAGGGTGGTATGGAGGAAAAACTTATAACTTTTGAACGGTGCAATATGTCTCCAAACGGATTTCAGATTCGTGCTTAGCGTACAATTTTACTCTTTGGATCGTCCGTCCGTCTGTCTGTCTATCCGTCCGTCCGTCCGTCTGTCTTAAAAGCGTTCCGTTCTAGGGGGTGGGCTCCAGAGAACCCCTATAACTTTTTAACGGTTTAAGATAGCTCAAAAGGGATTGCAGATTTGTGCTCAGCATTGAACGCTACTTTAAAGGCGATGTCCGTCTGTCAGTCCGTTCGTCCGTCCGTCCGTCCGTCCGTGTATATGACTCTAGGGTACTATCCAGGAAACACTGATAACTTTTTTACGGCGCAATATTGCTCAAAATGGATTTCATATTCGTGCTCAGCATACATTTCTACCCTCGGGTTCGTCCGTCCGTTTGTCCGTCTGTCCGTCTGTCCGTCCGTCCGTCCGTCTGTCTTGGGAATGTATATGGTTAGGAGATGGGTTCGAGGAAACTCCTATAACTTTTTCGTGGTTTAAGATAGCTCAAAACGGATTTCACATTTGCGTTTAGAATTAAATTGCACTTAAAAAGCGGTGTCTGTCCGTCCGTCCGTCCGTCCGTCGGTATGCCCGTGTATATGGCTATAGGGTGGTATCCAGGAAACCCCGATCACTTTTGAACGGTGCAATATATATCAAAACGGATTTCAGAATCGTGCTCAGCATACAATTCTACCCTTGGGTTCGTCCGTCCGTCTGTGTGTCTGTCCGTCTGTCCGTCCGTCCGTCCGTCTGTCTTAGGAGTGTTCATGGCGAGGGGTGGGCTCCAGAAAGCCCCTATAACTTTTAAACGGTTTAAGAGATCTCAAAACGGATTTCACATTTGTGTTTAGAATTAAATTGTCCATTTAAAACAATGTCTGTTCGTCCGTCCGTCCGTCCGTCCGTCTGTCCGTGTATATGGCTATAGGGTGGTATGGAGGGAACCCTTATAACTTTTGAACGGTGCGATATAGCTGAAAACGGTTTTCACATTTGTGTTTGTAATTAAATTGTACTATTAAAAAAATGTCTGTTCGTCCGTCCGTCCGTCCGTCCGTCTGTCCGTGTATATGGCTATAGGGTGGTATGGAGGAAACCCTTATAACTTTTGAGCGGTGCAATGTATCTCAAAACGGCTTTCAGATTCGTGCTCAGCATACAATTTTACCCTTGGGTTCGTCCGTCCGTCTGTGTGTCTGTCCTTCTGTCCGTCCGTCCGTCCGTCTGTCTTTGGAGTGTTCATGGCGAGGGGTGGGCTCCAGAAAGCCCCTATAACTTTTAAACGGTTTAAGAGATCTCAAAACGGATTTCACATTTGTGTTTAGAATTAAATTGTCCATTTAAAACAATGTCTGTTCGTCCGTCCGTCCGTCCGTCCGTCTGTCCGTGTATATGGCTATAGGGTGGTATCCAGGAAACCCGTATAACATTTGAACGGTGCGATATATCTGAAAACGGATTTGAGATTCGTGCTCAGCATTGAATGCTACCCCTAAGACCGATGAGTATTTGGCTGTATGTCCGTCCGTCCGTCCGTCCGTCTGTCTGTCTTTGGAATGTATATGGTTAGGCGATGGTTTCGAGGCAACCCCTCTAACTTTTTAACGGTTTAAGATAGCTCAAAAGGGATTGCAGATTTGTGCTCAGCATTGAATATCACTTTAAAAACAGTGTCTGTTCGTCCGTGCGTCCGTCCGTCCGTGTACATGGCTATAGGGTGGGGTCCGTTAGACCCTTAGACCTTGTTAACGCTTCGAGATAGCCAAAAATGGCTAGCGGATTTGTGGTCAGCGATGATTTCTACCGTAGAAAACACTATTTGATCGAAGTTTTTGAACAAAAAATTTTACCCAAAAAATGACCGTGAAAAAGGCCAGGGGGTGGGCTCCCTAAGACCCTAATAACTTTGGCATGGTACATTATATCTCAAAACGGATTGCAGATTCGTGCTCAGCATCGAATCCTAACACAGATTTGAACATCCGGGGGTTGTATGTCAAGGTCACCGATTTGGGTAAAATTTCACCCTGATGGTACCATCAGGTGAAATTTTTACCCAAATGGGTGACCGCGACATACAACCCCCGGATGTTCAAATCTGTGTTAGGATTCATCGCTGAGCACGAATCCGGTGTTACTTTTGGGGTATCTCGGCCCCTTAAAGAGTTATTGAGCTACAGAGGTGGTAGGGGTCAGCTTAATATATAGTGGACTTTTTCACGGTTTAACCCACAATGACGACGACGATGAAATAGGTTCCCACCTCCACACATGAAACTGATCGTATAACTGTTGTTGTGGTTGCTAAACACGAATCCGATGTTATTTCGGGGCTATCTTGGCCCCCTGAGCTCTTAGGAACTCGCAAAGGGGTAGGGCACACGAAAAACCCCAGGGGTGGTCAACTTTAAACACCCCCAGCCCAAGCCCCGGGCTATATTTGCGATAAATCTGAGTTTCAGCACCTCAGTAGCACAATTATGCCTGCAGATGCAAGCTTGGATATGTATAAGTGCACGAATGTGGATGTAGGATAGCTTCGAAGGTCGACAAATGCGAGCGAAAGTAGCAAATACGCATTTTCGATGAGGGCACCCCACTTTGACACACCCTATTCCGACCCTAAGGCAAACATATAACCCGAACCGGCTGTCAATAGATCCGCGGTACTTTTTGCTACCCATATATATCAGTTTCAGACACATATTGTTAGAAATCGAATTTTGGCAAATTTAAAACGGGCTAAAATACAGTCAAAATATCGTATACAGAGGATTTTCAGACCCCCACGGAACACCATACATCTTTTTATTATTATTTTTTCGATTTTCCGCCTGATTTCTCAATACCTTTCCAATGATATATATCATTACGATGTACTCTGTCTCTAAATAGTGGATCCAGGGGGGGTATTTTTTAACTTTTAGTGATTTGTAACCTAAAAAACGTTACTCACACGCGTTCTAAGTCCTATAACGCATTCAATTTTGGGCCGATTTTAAATAAAAAAATATCCTGTAGTTGGAAATTCTAGTACATTTCAGTAAACATAAGTTCATATTGCATTACACGCAAAATAAAATCACCAGAGTTCGTCAAAGTGGCCGTTCCAGGCCTAAAAACGACCAAAAATAGTCCCGATAAAGGCCCAGAACTTTATTATTACCCCCCCTTACCCCCGGGCGGACCCCCCGGGCGTTGTAGATATCGACGACGTGTACCTATATACGCGATATCAGGGATCTAGATATCAGCACTAAGGAGCATTAGATGTACCAGTGCCGTATGAGAAAAAACGTACCAGAGGGGGGGGCACTTTGAACCCCCCTAGCTCACCCTCGGGCAATATTTGCCTTAAATTTTCGATTTCAGCCCCATAGGAATACAGTGATCCATCAATTACCCAAAGTTCCTGCATCTAAGTCCAAGAATGGGGGAGTTTGGTAACTGTAATGGCCAAAACGCGTGAAAAACGACAAAATTTGCATTTTTTACGAGGGCACCCCACTTTGAAACACTCTATGCCGACCCTAAGTCAAACATATACCTAGAACTGCATGTCAATAGATCCGCGGTACTTTTTGCTACCCATATATATCAGTTTCAGACACATATTATTAGAAATCGAATTTTGGCAAATTTAAAACGGGCTAAAACACTGTCAAAATATCGTGTCAGAGGGGTTTCAGACCTCTACGGAACACCATACATTTTTTCTCCATTTTTTTTTTATATTTCAGTTCGATTTTTTATTACCTTTCCAATGATATATATCATTACAGTGTACTCCGTCCCTAAATAGGGATCGAGGGGCCGTTTAGTCACACTTAGAGTGGTGTGTAACCTAAAAAACGTGTATCCAACGCCTTCAAAGTACTATAACACCGTCATTTTCTGGCCCATTTACAGAAAATAAATGTCCATTTTGTTGCAAATTGAACCAGCAATCTGAAAAGATGAATACATTTTGCATTAATTGCGAAATAAAATCACCCGAGTTCCTCAAAGGGCCCGTCTAGGAAAAAAAAAAAAAATATCGGCCTTAAAAAGGCCCAAAATTCTAGTATTAATCCCGTCCCCGAGGTCGGACCACCCGGGCGTTGTAGATATCCACGACCTTCACCTATAAACGAGATATCAGGGATCCAGATCACTGAATAACGGAGATGGACCTTAATCCTTATCGAAAAACCGTGAAAAGGTCCGTGAATGAAAAGCGATCGACCTCGTAAGGGGCATAACTCCTGAACGGAAAGTCCGATCCCCAAAATTCAAAGCGTGTTAGGTGGGGCTGGTCCAGACCTTTCCAACGGTACCAATCTTTTAGGGGTCACCTAAATTTGAATTAGGTCAACTAGAGCTGCCAAATACTAGCTCTGATAGTTCTGTGGCTGAATATATCCCCTAGTAGACCCAAAACTTATTTTTTCACTTTTAGGGTCAGGTAAGTGATACTTTTTTTTCAGGAAGTGTATGATTTAATAGGAAGTTCCGCACCCTCAGACGGTCCCAACGCCGTCGAGTTTACCCCCTAGGGTAAAGGATTTATGGACTTTTTCACGGTTAAAGATGGCGGCCCCTGGGGACCTTAATCCTGTACCCTAGGGGAAAAAAATGGGTGCGTTGGATCCGCCTCGCTCTAACTTAGATTCAGTTAAAGTTTGAGTCAAATCGGCCGAGGGGTAAATTTTCTACCCCTCGTTAATTAAAAAAAACGTGAAAACGTCCATTGACATCCTAGTTAGGGTAATGATCCTTATACAGATTGTGGCTTGAAAGGTTAGCAGAGGCCATATTCCAGAAACATCTTAAGTACAATCTTAATACTTAGCCTTCAAATAGTTATTTTTCTTAAGCATTTTATTCCATGAATACATGAAATTCAGCTAAATGTTAACTAATTGTCAACTTATTATTAAATACTATTTACTTAACTGTAATTGGAATCATTAATTTAAATGTAGTTTTCTAAATATTACCTTTCAAAAATTGGAATTAAAAAAAAATATTTTAAACTTAAGATGTTTCTGGAATACGGACCCAGGTTAATATGATTCATAATTTGTAATGATTTATGGAAATGATTGATTCCCCGTAAAGGTCAACAGGATTATTCGATTGCATATAAGGAGATTTCTTATGCAAGAAATAATTTGGTTTATTATTACTTTTTTTTATTTTGCATTTTTAATTTTAACATAGAAAATTTATGATATTAATATGCAATAACATATCGAGAAACAAATGTACTTCAATTAATACAGTGACAATACAATTCACTTAAGTCTTAAATAATGGCAAACAACAAGAAATAAAAATAATAATTTTTTAAATATCTATACAGTTTTAAATACAAACATATTATTAATAAGAAAACTATATGAAACTAACATTTAAACAACAGTATAAAATACCCTGAAAAACTTGATGTCCTATCAGAACGGTTGACATTTATTTAAATCTATTTTCCTAAAAAAGTCTTATAATTCCTAAAATAATACATTAAAAATTAAGTCACACAGTGCAGCTGTGGTTTTGTGTACCCAACCCAAATTTCTATTAGTCGTATAATCCTAAAATTTAATACATCCATGTTTCCTACTAAGTGTACTATCAAGTCCTTGATGAACTTAATTGATTATTGGAACAAAGCATTTTATTAGTAAGATTTATTACATTAGATGTAAAATGTAACATGCGGTATAAAGAAAATTTTACTTGGATATATCCACAGTAATATAATAAGTCAAACAATTGGTTTTATTAATCCTACAAATTATACAAAGTCAAATGAGTTACCCTGTAGTATCACTATACTTTATACTCACTACGCCGAGTCAAAATAAATGTAATAAATCACTATAAATCACAATAACTGCACCCTGTGTTTCCCCGCATATACAAATAATACACAATGTATTTATTGAAAGCAATGTCTATGTAGGTTAAACTTACTCACCCTTTCTAATAGGTGAATGACACACTATCCAATATCCGTCAAGAGGCTAAAGATCAATCGAGTGGATAGGCGAACCCACTCACCAAAAAAAAACACAATGAAATGAAACACTCCAAAACTGCCTGTATTACTTACACTACTTAAATACACACATTTACTGATCACCAGTCTTGAGGATAGTATCTGGAATAGCTTGATATCTTGCCCAGTGAAGACAATGTACACCATAAACCAGTGGGCTGGTAGTACAACAGTTTCTTCCACCCACATAATATTTTTTATGGCACAGCTGTTTCACCAATTGCTTGCATTGTAATATTGCTGGTTTATATCACTGTCTGATTAATAGCCCAGACATAAGAACATTAACTATACAAATTACTTTTTGTTGTTTTTCCTACATCATTGCAATTATTACCAAAGTTAATTTTGTAATTTCATGTAGTTTAACAAGCAGTAAGGCTAAAAAAAATTAATGATTTGTTTCTCAGGCAGCGCCGCAACCTTTTTTAATGGCCCGCCATGAATTTTTTATTAACTATTTTTTGACGATCACGCCTGGGTTTTGAAGGAGCAGCCCAGAAATATGTTAATAAAAATAAAGCTTTGAAGAAAGTGTTTCTAATGGGTATGTAACCAAACAAAATACAAAAACTATGCATTGAAATCTTTAAATTCTTAACATTTTGGTAACTTGCTATCGTCTATTTTCTGTATGCAATAACAGTACTGGTGATGACTCTGGAGTAAACAAGCATGTACATTATAGTATATTCCGTTCGTACCAAGTGGTTTTTAACAACTTTTGTAAATAAGAAACAGATTTCGGACGAATAAACACAATAAATGTTCGTAAGAACTATTACTAAAATTACGATGTATTGAATTAGATCCCATGGACAGCGGCTTAAAATTAAACGAACCCGCATTTTAACATAGCGGAAGATGAGTGGAGATTTCGGTATTTCGCGTAACTTTCTTCCTGTCTGATTTAATTACGGTATATAAATCGGATATACACAAATTGTGAAATACTGTGTAAATTTTGCACAAAAAATCATATTCGATTGGGAACCTTAATAAATATAGTTTTTTTGTTGACAGTCTTTTGTTTTGTGGATGCTTTTGCTTGTTTAATAGCATTCCATATTTTTTGAAGACAATCGGTGTCAATATAAGTCCTATGTAAAAACAAACGAAAATGCCAGCTGCATTGACAAGTTTTGATTTTCCTTTCCAAATATTATTGGTGATTTATTACAAAAATAATTCCTATTTTTGACAGTTATAAAAATACGAATTACGAAAAGTTAAATTCTATAAATAGAAGTGCTTAAATTCTATAAATAGGAGTGATTTAATGCTGATGGTTTATCAATTTGAAGGCACTTGTGTTCATTACGAACGTTCAAATTGATTGTTTTTTTACGTCAGCTTGCATAAATGACCGTTTGTGATTAATAAATCTATATTTAGAATGTTATAAAAAGCAATGCTTATGTTGTTATAAAAACTTAAAATTGTCTTTAATCTGTACTTATGTACTTGTTTTAATAAGCCATTACATATTACCAATAGAAAAAAGTAGGAGAAAAAAAAAATCAAAAAAAAAAAAAATTCGCCCTCCCTCCTGATTTTTTTGAATAAGTGCCTGAGAAACAATTCATTATTTTTGTTTAGCCTACAGAAAATTGTTTTTGTTGTGTTAAAGTTTATCTCAAGGTTTTTTCATTTCATAATATTGGAGTTTAAACTTGGTTAACATTAAAAAACCAGACACTTCCTTGTTTTTGTGAGATCATATATAAAAATTTGTTGAAATTGCCTTTAAAGCTGCATGCATGCAGAGAAAACACGTGTGAAATTGTCAACAAAAACATACAGGAACAAAATATCTGGACAGCGGAACTTAACGTTTTTAACTTAAACCCATCATATAAAGAACATCTGTTATCCCTTTAATATAAAAATCAACAAATTGCAACAAGCGCTCATTATTTTCAAGGCAAACAATAATTCAATATAGAATGTAATCCCGGTTTCTTGAAGCATGTGGCAGCCACCCAGGCTGGAGACCTGGCCAGCATTCCTACTGCTCTGTTATATTTCCTGTAAGATGGGCTACAGGAGTGGAGAGCTGGTTATGGCATTATGGAAATGCAAGAAGCAAGTGTTACATAATCAGCATTATGTAAATACTTCAATCAGCATTTCCAAATGAAAAATGTCATTAGCTACAGGGTCTGAGAAAATTGATAAATCATGGTATTGCCCACTGCAAATTATAAAGCAATGTAATCATTCCTTAGCTCAGCATCTCCATCTCACCACCACCATCGCCACCTCTGCCACCATCACCACCACTGTGGCACCATCGCCATTACCATAATCATTATCACCAACACTGCCACAATCACCAATGCCACCGTCTTCATCACTACCATAATCATTATCACCACCACTGTGCCACCATTGTTGCCATCACCACTACCATAATCATTATCACCACCAGTGCCACCATTGTTGCCATCACCACTACCATAATCATTATCACCACTGTGCCACCATTGTTGCCATCACCACTACCATAATCATTATCACCACCAGTGCCACTGTCATTGCCTTCACCACTACATTAATCTTTATCACCACTACCATAATCATTATCACCACCAGTGCCACCGTCAGTGCCTTCACCACTACCACAATCATTATCACCACCAGTGCCACCGTCATTGCCTTCACCATTACCATAATCATTATCACCACCAGTGCCACCGTCATTGCCTTCACCACTACCATAATCATTATCACCACCAGTGCCACCGTCATTGCCTTCACCACTACATTAATCTTTATCACCACCAGTGCCACCGTCATTGCCTTCACCACTACATTAATCTTTATCACCACCAGTGCCACCGTCATTGCCTTCACCACCACTGTGCCACCATTGTTGCCATCACCACTACCATAATCATTATCACCACCAGTGCCACCGTCATTGCCTTCACCACTACCATAATCAATATCACCACCAGTGCCACCGTCATTGCTTTCACCACTACCATAATCATCATCACCACCAGTGCCACCGTCATTGCCTTCACCACTACCATAATCATTATCACCACCCGTGCCACCGTCATTGCCTTCACCACTACCATAATCATTATCACCACCAGTGCCACCGTCATTGCCTTCACCATTACCATAATCATTCTCACCACAAGTGCCACCGTCATTGCCTTCACCACTACATTAATCTTTATCACCACTACCAGCATCACTACCACCACAAAGACCATCTGCATAACACTACAAACATCATCATTATCACCACCACCACCACCACCACCACCACCACCATCATCATCTTCTTCCGAATATAATCATCATCATCATTATCCCCAATATTATCATCTTCATAATCATCATCATTATGTATAGCTGCAACTCCCACAAACTTCAACAACAACAACTAGAAAACATCGGCCTTGTCATCACCATTATCTCACCTAACAGCTTACAACAAAACCAATACTAAAATTAGTATTAACTTCTTAATTATCCTGTATTTAAGATCGAATTCACCTTTGGATATATAAACAAACACACTTTCCAAACAATTCATGTTATCACTTGTATTCAGGAAAAGCTTAAAATAACCACAAGTGAAATATGATACCAAAATGTCACCAGGTACAGTTAAAAAACCAACAGTCTTGGAAATGAGATAAATGTCAAAACTGTGAAAAAATGTCATTCATAATAGCAATTCCAGGTTGTTAAGTCAACATCATGCAATCAGAGAATAGCACACTGCATCACGAGGAAACCCATGACTTCAACCAGAAAAGCGTTAACAGTCAGAATAAGTGATGTTTTTTTATCGATCTAAGAAAATGTGTAAGGTACCCGTCTGTGAATTTTATTGATGCAAGACCATGCAAACTGTGAATAAAGAAGTATTTTACTTATAAACATACTTACAAAATCCAGTTTAATATTGAGTGCTGTCAATATTGTCTTATAAATATGGCGACAAGTTTCAAACTAAAGTCAATCATGTTTGTCATCAATAGGGTGTTGAGACGCCCTTCATAACATTGTTATATTTCTTATGAATGCATGTTTTGAATACTCCTTCTTGTACTTCACTTTCAGACAGAGGTTAAATTTTCAACTTGCCCGGATGGATTTTTAATTGTTCTGGGCTTCAGGCAAGTCAGTTTTTTGGAAGACTGTGCAAACAATCAGGCCTAAAAAAAAGTTCCATTCCTGGTCTCCTGCCCCAAAAAATAAGGGTCGGTAAGTAGGGATTTTTTATTTATTTTATTATATATTTGTATGATGGGAGAATGGTTTGTGTTGTACACAGTAACAGTCTTTATCAGTCTTTATCATTTTTGGACCAAAAATATGTAGGGTTGGCAGCAAAAGTAAAGGGTTGGTCGGGAGACCAGAAACAGGACTATTTTTGAGGGGGGCCTCACTGAGTCATACTGAAGGCCTGGTTAGAACTCATTATTGTCTAACCATCTTGTGTGACCAGGACTACCATGCTATTTCAAGATATTCATAGTACACTACCCATTAATGTCATACTTATAGTATGTTTATTTCGAACTCCAGAACAGAATACCTAAAGTTGTTGCTATAAATACCCTAGCATTTGTAAAAGCAACACAATCATGAAGTAAATGGTTGATACTTTTACTGAAAACTATCAATTACTATACCATAAACAGTAGCAATAATATGGTAACATGCATTGGTACGTCATGTGCGTTAATAATTATATGATCAATTGTACTTGAGAAAAATACAATATCATCATATGTACTCAGCCAAATACACTGGCAATATAAAATGCATACCAAACATGGTAAAACGTTTATAACGCTGTCACACCATTGTGTCCAATGAATAAAATGCAAGTCATTATAAATGTGGGTGGATAATAATACACTTAGTTGGTCACCTACTGCCCACTGTCTGACCGGGGGTTGGTCAACCCAGTATACACGAATGTCATTTCAATTTAAAGACATTGGGTGTCATTAGTTCTTTATTCTGGATAACCACTTTCACTCACTTGATCGTTTGACTTACAATCATATACATTTAACATAACAGTCATCCCGCAATCATGGTTTTCATACCCCACAAAAGACAAATAACTCTTCCCACAAACTATTTTCCATACCCCCTCCCTAATCCCTACCCCCTTAATGACTGAGCTACAAAAACGCTTAACATGTAGGCTGATTTTGTTTTCATTATTTCTTTTCCACAGGCCTGAAGGCAGGTCTATCACTATTGACTTGAGGCAAATATTATTTCACGCTTGAGCAAGCATACAAATATAAACCAAAACATTGAATTCTTTACTATCCGCACTAATGGCATTATAAAGCTTTAAACGATATTTCGTGACGATTATTTGATAATAATAAACCTGGCCAATCTTTTATGTAAATAGTGGTTGATAAAGGAAACCTGGTGATCCCAAAGGGATTGTTGTTATGATCGGAATTATGTACGGGACTTAATTAATTGTATAGATTGTGACCGATTGCCTCATTGTCTGGTCACAAAAAGATAAGATTAATACATTACAATTATCACAGCATTTTAAGCTCATTTCTGCTAAATTTGCAGAAAAAGAATGGTCTGAAAGGTTAAACACAAATAATCACTTGTGTTGTCATAGTTTATTCATGTTATTAGTTAAGTTTACTAATAATTACATTAGTCTTTTTCTGAAAATTTAGCCGAAATAAGCTTGGAAGTAAGTTTCCTTTAAGTCTTCATCTATTATTAATTTACTTGTTTTTCATTTTTGAATTGTAAGTTTAGGTAAAGTCTCGCCCATACATTACCCTTATATGGTCATAAGTAATTAATGAGAAGGCATGTCAACCTACAAAGGCCTTCATCGATATATATGAGGCGTGTCATGGGAAACCCGGACTTAATGCATGTGCGTTAAGTGTCATTCCGACACAGGCTAATCCAGAACGACACTTTCTGCTTTTATGGTATTTTGTGTTTCAAGGAAGTCTCTTTTGAACATAAATCCACTGTAGGCAGAACGTACTGCCCTGGATTAGCCTGTGCGGACTGCACAGTCTGATGTGGGACGAAACTTAACGCACATGCATTAAGCCCGGTTTTTCCACGACACGCCTCATATATATGATACACATGTACAAGTACTGATAGGAAAATCAATCGACACACAGTCACTCAGGGCTGTCAACACAGCGTCTCAAAAAGTGTTCATAGGGCAGTTTAGGAAGTGACAAGCAAAGATCAGTGTGTGTTTTTCTGATTGGCCCCGATCCCTTCCGCATGCCAAGTGCAAACAACTCATGCATAGACAAGTAATAGTGTCATTGGAATATGGCCAGGGAGTGGTCGTTAATAGGACACCTTCCATATTAAGGGGGAAGTGGTTCCTAGAATTGAAGAAAGCGTTGTATAAAATGTTGACTTCCCAAGTTTAACAACTTGACATTAAGAACTATTTCTTTCTTTAAGTTTCCTCTAACTGCTTTGATATTTACAATTTGTTCAGATTCCAAATGTAAATATGTTTTATTTTTATCATTTCAAACAGAACATGAATTAAGACAGTCATAACTGCTATTATTTTTTATCTATTCATATAACTGCCAGCAGCTTAATACCGGTACAAAGGGTGGGTGTAATGTTTTCCACTTCGCCGATTGATCAAGTAACTCCACCAATAACAATACTTTCTCTTTAAAAGCAAATTGTCAACATCCTGTTAATTTTATTTAATATCAACGTAAGTTGCTTTTCTTGGATGTATTTAATTTTATTTGTTGTGCTGTGTACACTCTTTCCCAATGTAAATGAATTTAATTTTTTATTTTTTTAAGAAAACGCTCAAGTATGAGTTTGTATTGTGAATACCTTCACGTAACAATGATAAAAAAACAAAAACACCCACTACATTCAAATTACATGAAGTCAGTTTTTGCGAAATACATGTAATAACTGCCAAACATTAAATCAAATCACGATATTTTTAGAATATTAATAGCTGCTATTATCCAATTACTCTATTTGAAGAACTATAAATAGGCATGAACAGAATAAACCAAATTATTGGGCATTAAATTACAGAAATTGGTATATAATGATGTTATATGTAAGCTAATTTCAAGTTATTATATTACATGTGGTCGGAAGTATGACAGGGCAATTTTTACTAATGAGTGCTACATATGTCGTTTGTGATATCCTTCGGCACAAAAATAAGCCTGAATGAAAAATTGTGCAGTTCTAATTTTCGGTGAAATACAAACAAATATACAAATTTTTGGCATCCAACCCAGTTAACACTGCATCAAATCTGTTTAAAATTTAAAATAAACAAAACAACAAAAGAAATACCTATAGATAAAAGTTAGACAATGAAGATCACATTGCTTTGTTGAACTTCAATTGAAATAGTCATGTAAATGCATGAACATAATGCATGTACACATATATAGCCCATAGAAGAAAAAGAAAAAGCAGACAAAATCTTTATCATTTAAGATTATAAAACATTTCAGCTCAAGTGTTATAAATAACCCAATTAAACAAATCACATTTTTATCTACAAACAACAGTTAAGGATTCACCACAAAGCAAATTAATAAACGCCAATCGTTTCCCATATAAATCAACATTTAGATCAGAGTCATTGGCAAAGTCCAGTTTGCAATACAATTGTCAATACTCACTGGTTGAGATCAGTTACATTAAAACAAAAGGGTGTAGGAGTAAAGCTAGATGACAATTACATGAACTGGATATTAAACATGGTCAGTAGTTACAACCCACGCTTGACCTCATACTGTTCCCAGGTTTATAATGGATGACATACTTCATTAATCAAACAATGACTACAAAAACATGTGTAGGATTTAAAACAACCAGTACCAAGCCCTACGGTCAGTGACCTAAATCTACAATGTAAACCACTAAACTTGGCCTGAAACCCAGTTAACACAAAAGACTATTCATAATCAGATAGCCTCAGGTGGGACCAATATTGTAGTTGTGGCGTGCCGTGGGAAAACCAGACTTAATGCATGTGCGTAGTGTCGTCCCGGATTAGCCTGTGCAGTCCGCACAGGCTAATCCAGGACGACATTTCCGCTTTTAAGGTATTTTCTGTTTCAAGGAAGTCTCTTATAAACATAAATCCACTCACTGTAGGCGGAACCGCATTAGCCTGTGCAGTCCGCGGTTGTTGTTTTTTCAGAATTAAAGAACTTGTAGTCTTACTTTTTTGTAAAAAATATTTATTTGAGGCATGTCGTGGAAAAACCGGGCTTAGACTGCACAGGCTAATCTGGGACGACACTTAACTCACATGTGTTAAGCCCGGTTTTCCCATGACACGTCTCATTAATATTATACCAAGATGCTTCATTATTTGATTGAATGAAAGCTGTCGTTCGGAGTATACTTCAGATTATGATCAAATTAAAAAACTGTGTGAAATAACACCCACCCCCCCCCCCCCGTCATACGATAATGGAAGTTATGAAAAAGAAAACTGCATACTAACGGCTGATTCATTCACAGGAAAGTTTGAAGAGCAGTGATAAAATATGCTATTATTGTTATATGGTGAGGCACATATGATGGGCGGTGGACAGCTCATTTAATTTGGAATCACACATCAATGTGCTGTTTATAGGTAAAAATCACATTTTTTGTGTGAAAAAAGAGATAATCAACAGACAGAAAGAAAACGTTACAATGCACGAAAGCGGTAAATATTATACAGACAACTCTAACGCCCAATACAAATAGTATTAAAAACTGCTGTTACAAATTTCATTTTAAGCAGTACCTAAACAAATCAGTAATATTTTTGCGCACTAGCACTTCAGACTGTTTTATTAAAATGTTAATATATCTGAAGACAATATTGCTTGGTAATATTTGAATAATACTAGAGACCTCTACCTGCAGCTGTCGTTTTTCCACATGACCACACCAGTATTTTATGGTTTTGTCACATGGGAAAGGAATTCATAAAATTATTCTCAGAATCTGTTAATTAGGTTGCATAGTAGTTTACCCTGTGATAGCAAATTACATGTGAACCAGTCTGCAAATGTAACTTACGTGTGAACCAGTCTGCATATGTTATTTACATGTGGACCAGTCTGCAAATGTTACTTACATGTGGACCAGTCTGCAAATGTTACTTACAGGACCAGTCGGCAAATGTTACTTACATGTGGACCAGTCTGCATATGTTACTTACATGTGGACCAGTCTGCAAATGTTACTTGCATGCGGACCAGTCTGCAAATGTTACGTGCATGTGGACCAGTCTGCATGTGTTACTTACATGTGGACCAGTCTGCATATGTTACTTACATTTGGACCAGTCTGCAAATGTTACGTACATGTGGACCAGTCTGCATGTTACTTACACGTGGACCAGTCTGCAAATGTTACTTACACATGAACCAGACTACAAATGCTGCATACATGTGAACCAGTCTGCAAATGTTACTTACATGTGAACCAGTCTGCATACTAGGGACCAAGGTGATTACGCTACCATCAATTATGCCATTCTGCAGGAGACTCCCATTCATCAACAATCTGAAAATAAACAACACAGAAAGAACATTAGGACATGGCTGGACAATTGATACCATCATGTGTTTGTGTTTCTAACTAGTCATATTTTAATTACAATTTTAAAGTCTCAATAATGTTTTGCCCGCCACTCCCACCCCAGGGGGGGGGGAGCGGCGGGCAATCCTAGGGGAATTTGACTAATTGTATTTTTGGGGATACTAGGGGAATTTGACTAATTGTATTTTGGGGGATCTAATTCCCCACCCTAGAGCCAAACATTTTTATCCAAATCCGCATCAATGGGGGATGCTTAATTGGTGTATCAAATGGCTCGGGGGACCAATATTACTGGGATATAAAATCCAAACAAAGTATATATCACTGGACCCTGAATCATTCAGCGTGTCAAATTCCCACCTGTCGGGAATTGCTTTCAGTCTAAAGACACATATATGCCTGCCGCTGCCCCCCCTGGGAGAAAATTTTGATACGTGCATTATACAAGTTACCCCAAAACATTGTAAGATTTTCTTTTCATTCCTTTTTACACTAATAGAATTTTTTCATCCGATGTCATCAAGGTGAAAGACATGAAATTTATTACTACCCTCAGTAATTTCTACTCTCTGAGCATCTCATATTCAAAATAAATAAAGGTAATGAGAAAAGGATATTGAATTGGTTCACAATAATGAATCGTGCGGTTACATCTTAAGGTCAACAGCTTGTGTATTACAGCAAAGTTAATGTTTTCAAAATTCTTCACTACTCTATAAAGTTTACAGTTGAAATAAACGCAGGCAATGTTCCAATGTTCAATGTTCGCCATAATGCAATGCTTTCAAACTAAGGTTTAAATGTCAATTATAATACCAAGTAATCACTTTGTGCTTTAGAACACACACAAAAATGGTGGGCCAACTTTACAAATGAGAGTGGTCAGGAAAAAATGATTTCAAAACTTATTGTAAATGTTAATATGTTAATGAAAATTATATCAAAACCTATTGTAAATGTTCATATGTTAATGAAAATGATATCAAAACTTATTGTAAATGTTCATATGTTAATGAAAATGATATCAAAACTTATTGTAAATGTTCATATGTTAATGAAAATGATATCAAAACTTATTGTAAATGTTCATATGTTAATGAAAATGATATCAAACTTATTGTAAATGTTCATATGTTAATGAAAATGCTTAATTTTTTTTCCCTTAACACAATTCAATAGCGAAATTATTACTGATATACTTAATTAGAAGATAAAAGTAACATGCCTTTAAACATAAACAGACTATACACTGGTTTATGATGTAACAATAGTACCAAAGAGATTATTCTGTATTATATCCCCATAATTTAGTGATTACTGAATATGTTTACTTTTTGTTGAAAAACTGACAATAGACATAGAAATTAAATACTCATTGTTTCGTAAGAATATAAAAAGAAAGAATATACAACTTTTGTTAAAAGTTTGACATTTTACAAGCAAATCACATATCAGGACATTCAGTATAAAAACATTGCCAACTTCACACAGTTCAGTGAACGTCATTGTGAACTTCCTTATCCTGATTTATCTTTCCTGTGTAGGTGGGAGGAAGGCAGCTGATACTGGGGGGAGGGGGGGGAGGATGTTGATAACCTTTGAATAATAAGTGATAATCTTCTTGATATATAAGTACTTGTCAGAAACCTAGTACACAACTTGTATTCTTTGTGCTGGTTTCCTAATTCCATCAACAGTGAAGTGTGGTTACTCACCCACAGCCCCAACTAAGCCATATAGCTTCTTATTGCCATTTAAATGTTGTCTGTAAACAAGGATGTCTTGTCTTTGTCTTTAGATGCTGTGATCTCAGCTTGATTCTCTGTAATTGAGCAGTTTAACAACATTGGCTTAAGTGCATTATGGTCAAAGAACCAGAAGACGTTATCAAATATCTTCCTAGGCCTAATGCCACAGTCTTTTTGCAGACAAAGTTTGGTTATGTATTTTATTGCTTCACACAAGTAAGACTTATCATTTATGCAAGACTGTGGTTTATCAATTTCACTTACAATACAATGAAATCACCTTGTTCAAAGTTTGATAAAAGTACATATAAGAAATGTTAATGACTGAAAACCTGAAATATAAAACTTAGTTGTGAAATAATAAACAACCTGCATATTGTGTTTACAGCACATATTTTCCAGTATCTCAATCATATTGAAAAGGCACAAGAACCATACAAGAAATATAATAAGCACACATTATTATGTATAACAATCACACACCAGATACCACTAACCAGTATAACAATCACACATCCGTATAACAATCACACACACCAACTATCACTTGCCCGTATAACAATCACACATCGGGTATCACACACCATAATAACAATCACACACTCGATAGCACTATCCAGTATAACAACATACATCTGGTATCACTCACCGGTATAATAATCACACACCCGATATAACTCTCCAGTTTAACAATCACACACAGGTATCTCTCACCAGCTTGACAATCACATACACTAGATATCACTCATCAGTATAACAAACACACACACACATGATATCTATCTTAAGTATAACAATCACACAACAGATATCACTCTCCAGTATTACAATCACACACCAGATCATCATGGTAGACCCCTACGCCTGCCACAATTTAAGATAATTATAACAGTACAGTGACCCTTTGCTCAATAATTCATCTTGAAACAATGACAGGTTCTGTCATTTGGAGTATGATGTAAGACAATTATGAATATGATGGATGAAAAGTGTTGAATTACACTTCAGAAGAAAAAAAAAATAATTAGGTTCATACTTGAACTAAAATTCATGTGTGCTCATATTTAATTGTTTAGATTTCAACTTGTTATTTTCAATGCTGAATTTTTGCGCAGTAAAATCTTGTGGTAGGTATACACTGTATTTTAGCTGATACTATTAAAATCATAAAATGAAATGAGGCGCGTTGTGAGAAAACCGGTCTTAATGCATGTGCATAAAGTGTCATCCCGGATTAGCCTGTGCAGTCCGCACAGGCGAATCCAGGACGTCACTTTCCGCTGTTATGGTATTTTCTGTATCAAGGAAGTCTCTTCTAAACATAAATTCACTGTAAGCGGAAAATGCCGTCCTGTATTAGCCTGATCGGACTGCACAGGCTAATCCGGGACGACACTTTACGCACATGCATTAAGACTGGTTTTTCCCACAACACGCGTGAAATTGTTCTGTGTATTATGTATGAGTACAAGCATCTCATAGATTCATACAGGTGAATTAAGTTGTGTATGATACATGTATGATCCTTGATCCTTGATAAGTATTAAAAGCCAAATGATCGATCTTGACAAGGAGAAAAGATCAATCATTGTATGTCAAAGTCTGTTGACCTATAAAGCTCATTAAAATCATCTCCAGTCTGATGCTACTATATTATCTGCTGACTGGATCTGATGACTTCGCATTAGGGGTCATGTTCAGATGGCATTTTTAGGAGCCAATTAAACTGTTGCCTTCAAAATTTTGCGGTATAACTTCGTATATAAACCACAAATACTATGCACGAAATTAACGTGAACTTTGGATGTTTACTCGCCTAAGGTACCAATACATCCATTATTATCCCCATGAAAATAAACTGTAAATGATTTATACCAGAGCAGTGTTCTGCCGTGGATGCGGCCTTGCGCCATTGGCACAAAAATAAATGATTTGTCCCCACCAAATTTTCGTAAGAGGGTCCGCGGGCGCACACAATTTACAAGTTAATCATTCGGCGTATTTAGTAAAATTTATATCATTGATCGTGACGTCAATTTACAACCTATTTTTTCACTAGAACACTAATTCATTAACGCTTTATCGGCAGCGCTTGAGCAGTTCAGATACAGTAGTATCAATCGATAATTGATCCACATGCTAAGCGTGAAACACGCTTTTCAGCGATAAACTGCTGGACGACAGCCGCATTTCGGCAGAAACATCAAAGACTTTTGAAGTCGATTTACCGACACCGTTGCTATGAGTGTTGCTAACGGCTTACAGTTTTGTAAGCCCGGCTAATTGATGATGTAACACTGTTACACTTTGTAGTTTTAACAGGTTTCATTATTAACGCCTTGTGTTTATAACGGATTTTATTGTTTGTTCAAATTAAAATTAATAAAGTAAGGTTATACGGTATTTAAGAATGAAGTGCAACATTGATCAACAGAATGTTATGAATTAATTAAGAACACAGTATTATGTATTAATCATTTTTTGAACAGAAAAAAAAAAAAAAACATGAATGAAAACAGCTAGTACGTATTTTTCAAAACAAAAATCTGCATTGGGAATATTCATGAGGTGAACAACTTTTTGTCTGTGTCCCTACATTTTTGTAAGTTGTCCCCACTTTTTAAAGCCAAGAGGGCCCTGTCCCCAATAGTCCAAATTCACGGCAGAACACTGCCCGAGGATCAGCTGGAAATGCATCACTTTTCAAAAACCGTGGCCAAACATTGCTGTGCAAAAGGCAATTTCATTGGGCGCAGCAGGGCTGATGTTTTATTGTTTGGAAGGTCATTTGAACGTGACCTGTTATACAATATCTTCAGATAGTAACAATGTGAGGATTTGTAATGAGATTGGTTGACCTATATTAAACAGTCAACGCCATGTCCCATAACAAATATTACATATACAAACCACAAACTCTGCTCTAGCCCATAAAACAACTGGCCCCAGTGAACTTTAAGATGGTTAAAAAAGACCTTTTTATTTTTGAAATTCCCTCACACAATCTTTCAAGAAGACAACATTTATAGCCAATTATAAGAGCAGCGAGTACATAATAAAGAAGTCACAGCATCATTAAATGTGTGGCGAGCACTAAAAATAATTTGCATGACACCTGAGGTTATATAAATATATACACATGTACATGTTCCCTTATTAACATATCAAGGTAATTATGATGGTGTGACAAAGGAAGTTACCAGGTGTAAAAATTGAGTATGAAATATGGACTGCTATGAAAAGTGTACATGCATATGCAGTTAAAATTGAGGTATTAAAAAGAGAAAATAACAATGTTAACAAAATTACACTGTGACGTAAACCGAAAGGTGTAATTCAACTGATAGGTATAACTATATGTGTAATTCAATTAACAGGTATAACTTTATGTGTAATTCAGCTGAAAGGTATAACTATATGTGTAATATAGGTATAACTATTATGCAGTTAAAATTGAGGTATTAAAAAGAGAAAATAACAATGGAAACAAAATTACACTGTGACGTAAACCGAAAGGTGTAATTCAACTGATAGGTATAACTATATGTGTAATTCAACTGAAAGGTATAACTATACGTGTATTCAACTGAAAGGTATAACTATATGTGTAATTCAACTGACAGGTATAACTATATGTGTAATTCAATTAACAGGTATAACTTTATGTGTAATTCAGCTGAAAGGTATAACTATATGTGTAATTCAACTGAAAGGTATAACTATATGTGTAATTCACTTATACTTAGCGCAGCTAAGGAAACCAACTACATCACATGTTTTCTTACAAAGTTAATGCAAACAAAGAGAATCTGAACAGTGACATTTACTGAACTTATCATTTGGTATTTCTTCGTTTCCTTACATCTGACAATTATTCTGAGCAGCCTAGTAGAAACATCATTTTGGCCACAGACCAAATATTGACAACCAATTTTGTCCTGACCTTTTAAGAAATAACAACCACAAGCTCTGTTAACCACTTCTTTCCCTATTAGACCATGTCTGGCAAACCAACTTACATTTGTTCTACAAAGGTCATCTGTAATCATACAATTGGGAGAAATAGATAACTCCTCAGAAAAAACTGTCAGCTAAACCAAATAGACTCTGGTATTGAGGTTTCTGCCACCAGTTTCAATACAATAAAGGTTAGCAACAGCTCTATACATCTTGTTTATTTAATTGGTTTGTTAAAGGTCATAGTACCAGATATAGGTCTGCCATTCTCTGGACAGTGGTGCGACTGATAACGATATCCCATTTCCAGTTAATTAACCTTTTCAGCAGTAGATAATAATTATTTCTTTTAAATGAATATTTTAAGCGGCTAATTAAATCTCACTTGTGTACTTGTATCTGACTCAATGCAGTACTCATCTCCACAGCATGGGTACAATTTCCATTGCGTTTTCCATTTCAAAAATAATGTTATACAAAATACAATTGTGTAGTTTGAAAAGTACTTATTTTACCAGAGAAATAGTGTTATTAGTTGTAATATCTAACTCTGTCAGATGATGTAGAATTGACATCAATGAGTTTTAATGTCTAGATGAATTAGCCAAATAAAAATAACTAAATAGAAAAGTTTGCATTACCTGAATACCCATTTTATGTATAGAAATGAAAAAAATAAATTAATTAATTACCATATGCCAGGTTTTATTCCAAGGAACTATGACATATTTTTATACAATGCATTATGATGGAAATATAATCCATAGCCAATTTATTGAGGTAGTTAAGACTCAGACGTTGTAAAAGATATAGCGTATAAACCCTTCCTGGTAATGAAATGCAATATGCAATAAAATGTAAAATGCCGGAAATAAGTTGTTTTTTTATGATATATATGGATATTTTCCTGGAATGGAATGGTATATCAGTATTATTCTCATCCATGTGAGTACATTTAGTGCAAACTATTATTTATTGTGGAATGTGGATGCAGCACTTTAAAACACATTTGAGGGGCGTCGTGGGAAAACCGGACTTAATGCATGTGCGTAAAGTGTCGTCCCGGATTAGCCTGTGCAGTCCGCACAGGCTAATCCGGGATGGCACGTTCCGCTGTTATGGTATTTTCTGTTTCAAGCAAGTCTCTTCTAAACATAAATTTACTGTAGGCGGAAAGTGCCGTCTTTCACAGGCTAATCCGGGACGACACTTTACGCACACACATTAAGACCGGTTTTACCACGACGTGCCTCATTTTATGTAAGAGACCAGGGCTGGGCCCATATTCACAAAGCTCCTAAGGGAAAACTTAAGTTAATTTCTTCAATTCATAATTTCTTAAGCCTGTGGTTGTTTCATGTACATTTTTTTTTATTAATTTGTATTAAACTAGTACATATTGCTTAGATGTTTAATAGTTTACCCTTTTGTGAACAGAAATCATTGATGTCATATATAAAATTTTAACTGAAAATTTCACTTAAGTACAAGTTAGGTTAAGATTTCCCTTAGGAGCTTTGTGACTACCACCCATGGTCTTCACAAAACTCCTCATTGTGTTGTATTAATGCACCAATCAACAGACCTAAGGAATTTTATAGTTTTAAGAAATTTACTTCAAGGGACTTGTTCACAGATTTTTGTATTTTTTATAAATGCCATTAAACCTGACAAATAAAAGCATATAAACTAAAGAGCTCAAGTACTTTTATTAGAAAGTCCTTTATATACACTGTAATAATTCTTTTATTTTTGGAATCTTTGACAAGAAGTTTGAAAATTCTCCATACGTCAATCTGTGAACAGGTCCCTTTAAGGTACTTATAAGGAACTTTCTGAATAGTTGGGCTAAAACTGTGTTCTATTCTATTCTATACAGCTACAAACAAAGAGACACATAACTCTGTATTATCATTTTAGGACAAACAAGGAAATCATGATGATCCGTGCAAGGACATATCGAGCCAACTTCATGCGTGCAAAGCTGCGAAAATACGGTTAATGCAAAATTCCTGAGCCTGTTCTATTTACAGCCCCAGGTAACACTGCCAGGTTACCTAATTCTGCTGAGTATCATTTTAGTAAACAATACAATCCATTACAACAATAATTTTGCAAGAAACAAATGGTGCACAAAACAAGGCAGAAGAATGGGAAGGCCGGTATTGGCTAAACCGAACCATTATTTTCCCACCCACACAATCTGTGCTTGCATGCTTTGTATTACTGCCTAGTGTTGCTAAAACAAATACTACATTTCAAAACATAACATGGTTGGGGGGGGGGGGGGAGGAAGAAATCAATGCAGCTCGGTGTCATAGTTTATTTATTTTAGGCCATAGTGTCTTTGCACCCAGCCACTAGGCCAGTATGTGTGTACATGTACTTATGCAAAACGGGGCATTGGAACAACAAATTACATAAATTACGGGATTTTTACCAGGTTGGAGAGGGTTAGGGTCATTATAGACTGTTAGCTTGCGTGTTAGTAGTGTTAGTAGTTAGTAGTGTTAGTAGTTAGTAGTGTTAGTCGAGAATATAACATCCTGGGTTAGATGTTCATGACTGGGAGAAAAAACCTTGTTTAAAGGACAATTTTCAAATGATGACACCTGTACAGGTGTTTATTCTGTGAGATAAAACGATTTGGCGCATAATTGTGCTATTAATGTAAATGTTGTACAATTATTTATATAATTATAAGACGTTTAATTGTTGTCATGTAAGCAAAAACAAATCAAGAAGATACTATGGGAACATATGAAAACGTTGTTCAAGTCATTTT
Organism: Congeria kusceri; assembly: GCA_027627225.1. Taxonomy (NCBI): domain Eukaryota; kingdom Metazoa; phylum Mollusca; class Bivalvia; order Myida; family Dreissenidae; genus Congeria; species Congeria kusceri. The sequence continues at coordinate 62,197,742 of CM051032.1, forward strand.
CCAAATAAAATGATAAAGCCTGTCAATTTCATTTGAAAACAACAAAAACAAAACAAATATGAAATGTCAAAATTTTACAAGAAATGAAATAAACACATGTGAATATGAAAAACACACCCAACATATCACGAAGAGCTGTAGATAAGGAAAATTCTTGTATGCATCTGTGAAGTCTATATTGGTTTTCAATATATTAGAAATTGACCGACAAAATTATTTCCTGTAAGTTCACACTTTGTATATGGCAATCAATCCTACAGGTACAAAATGAATTAGGCCATACAAATTTGATTCTATGTTAAGCGTCCCCATGATTTTTCGAAACCTACCGACCAGGAAAAAACAAAGAGCCGACAAAAAAAAACAATTTCTTCCACAACTTATTCATGGCAGTGATACAAGCTAAAGCAAATGAAATACCTGCAAAACTGTTATATATCATCTTCATATTGGGGACCTACTTTAACACCATATTTTAACCGTGTAAATTGACTCGTTGCACACTATTTTTACAAATATTGGTAAAAACACCCGAAAGTTATTTTTTCCAATTTTTATGCTTTCACTCAATTTTTCACATTGACAAAACTGTTGTTTTTTCGTTCAGGCATTCAAAAACCTACCAACCCGCGGACGCTAAACATAATATCAACTTGGTATGGCCTTACTTGCAATATACACCATGGGTTGAAACTGTGGATGACATTTTCTAATGTGAAAAAGATAAAATACCAGAAAGCGTAAAGCAAACGGCATGACATTTATGGACATCTTGCACAAGATATAGTTGCAAAGAATTAGACCCTGGGGAAAGAATTTTATATCAATTTCTATCTATGTTTATGCCGTGATATGTGTATAACATGACAATTGCAAAATGTTTACTTTGCAAGAAAGACCACAATCAATTTCAAAAAAATGTCAAATTTTACCTCGAAAAGTTCAAGCATGCATCATACACATATAATTTAACAAGCAACATTTACAACTTGATTCTGCAGGGTAAAAATAATTATTCTTTTGTGTATAATAAACGTACAAATAAATACTCATATACATTGGATAGTTTTATATTTATAAATGTACAAGAACTTAACAAAAACGATTATTTGCAGTAAAGATACCATAGTTGCAGTAAACAATGGCTTACCTTAAGGGCAATATTTAATTTTGCTTCAAGCAAATAACTTGTATACATGAACATTCAAACATATAGATTTCTGCTATTTATAAAATAGTGGCAATTATTTAAATATAAAAATTTCCAAGTTTGACAATAACCACTTTTTATGTTGAATTGTTTTTATTTTACTTTGTTGGACAGGATTTCAGAAATATATTACCCATTTAGGTCAAATAAGTCATACTTGCCATTAGTGATATTCTCATACGAGAAGTGAAAGTTTTATTTTGGAAAGTTTATAGAAACCTTTGTACAGTAAGAAAATGATGAATGCTAAGAAAAAACTACAACAGAAGCACTAAAAAGGCTGCCTACATGCCTGATACAGCATGTGTCAACAGTTTTCTATTCTGTCATCAAATGAGTTTCATGAAACCCTGCGATGACAAGCACGAAAGATGATAACTGAGAAACCGATAATTAAATCCTCAATATCCCACGATGGCAATGAATACCTACAAGCATCAAATAATAAATAATTTTAATACCAGAAAGTGTTCTGGTCAGGTGGGGATATGGTTGGTTGAGGTAACGGGTGGGGGGAGGGGTATGGTATGGGGGGGGGGAGAGAAGGTGGCTGTGGTATAATTGGGTGGGGGGGGGGGCAGTGGAAATATTTGGGGGAGAAATAAGTTGATATATTTAAGAATTATTGTTGGGGAAAATGACTGGGGGGTATGGTGGAGGGGGTTAATGGTTGGGGCCATGGGGGTAAATGTTTGGGGATAATTGTTTGAGGGGATAATAATGGTTGGTAGGGTATAAGCAATCAAGGATATTGTTGGAGGGGGAGGAAGGGGTAAGTGGGAATCATAGCATGCTTATAGGCCCTTAATATTGGTATGGCATGAATGTTAGCAAATAGAAATTCTGACAGCTGACACTAAATACTGGCTAAAAACTGTTGTTAGTCAAATTAACCTGATTGCTAGATTTGAAGTTAAATACATGTTTATAACTAACAAACACATTTGGAAGGATTTTGGAAGGTTTAATAATCATGAAGCTTTAGCCTGTCACTTACTTTTGTTAGCCGAAGACAAACTTGTAAAACTGCATTAACTTTCAGTAAGGCCATACTAATTTGATTCTATGTTTAGCGTCCCCATGATTTTTTTTCGAAACCTACCAACCAGGCAGGAAAAAACGAACAATGAGCCAATAAAAAACATTTTGTCTTTCACAACTTATTCATGGCAGTGATACAAGCTACACCCCCTGTACGTCGGTAAACCAATTTGCAGATGGTAAATCAAATTTCAGAGAAAACATATCGTCCGCAATTGACAGGTAGGAACTTATTTTGAATTTTTCGGCGATTTAAGTCAGTATATATACAAAATTATTGTACACATGTATAAAGTAACATCCAACGCCATTATCTATTACGCGTATTGCCAGAAATCTACGTTTTTCTAAGAAGAAAAATAAAAATTGTCTAGGAGAAATACAAAATATTAAAAAATGTACGTATTTATTTAATTTTTGGCATCTAAATCGACAAATTAGTGAACTAAACCATTACAGAGTAGTGATATAATCTATCTAGAAGGGCATTCAAACGTTTGTTAGTTGATACCGTAGTGGTTTTATGTGTTAAAATCAATTATATCTTGGAATGGTATGCTCATGTATGGATAAAGCCGAACTGTTTGAAGAAAATGTGTAAATAAAGTCCAGACTTAAACTGGATAAAGCTCAAACTGCGCGATAAAATTATTATTTTTTGCAAAGGAAGGTTTGTTTTGTGCTAGTTATCATTACATACTTTCATTACATATACATATTTTGATTATATATAATAGCAGAAAAATAAAGTTTATTAAAAAATTGTACAATGTAGCATATAAAAAACGAATAAGGCCAACATGACCCATGATCATCATGATTAACAATTATACAAATAGGAACAAATAATATTATCATGCTTTAAGAAAGAGAAATATATTTATTTATATTTATCTGCGCGTACTATATAAAAGTATTCTGTACTGTATTCTCGTACTTTACCAAAATTATTTGTATCTAAGTAATCTGTCCTGTATTATCATGCTTTACACACATAATTTATATCTTAGTAATACATAACAGTGATCTCTAATGTATTCTCATGCTTTACACAAATAATTGTTATCTTAGTAATACATAACAGTGATCTGTACTGTATTATCATGCTTTGCAAAAATAATGTATATCTAAGTTAAACATTAAAGTGATATGCACTGTATTCATAAAAGTGATATGTACTGCATGTAACTTAATAAAATAGCATCAATCATCATGTACTGACAGTATTTGTAATTTCAAAAGCTCTACATGCATAAACAGCTAGTAACTTGATAGTATTTGGATTCTGTGAGGAAAATAACTCCGTGGCTTTTAACAAGCTTGGTGACGTATATAATATACTGATATATGTATTTTATTTTTGTCATGTTTGTGAGTAGATGTTACATTAAAAAATACGGTGATATTCATCTTCGAGAACAGGGCAAACTGGGCAAACACTACATGTATATTACTAATATCGGTATTATTCCACCTTACCTTCTCGATGTTAACCCATTTAAGGTAAAATTGAAGTGCTACAAAATAATGCCGTTGAATCGCCATTTATGCGTCCTTCTACACCTTGGACAAAAGTGTCAGTAATTCTTTGCTTAAAGCCAGAAAAAAAACCATTGAGATCACCAACATCTTGTGCCAAGCAGACATGATAGAATCCCAATGAACTTTACATTTCACTTGACTTGCCCAGTTGGTTTTTAGGGGATTACTTTTAATATCGTCTAGCATAATTTTATATATTATTTTAATGAATTTATGTTCTGGAGCACAGTCTGTGACAGATCACCTTAAACTTATACTTTTTTATATTTATTTTACTCATAGTTACAAAGTCAAGTATCCCTGCTTCCCATAATATAGTCATTCATTATGTGTGCTGATTTTGACACCTATTTGTCATTTCACCATTTAATAACATATTTTAAGTTAAAATAAGCAATTTTATTGTTGTTTTATTGACATGAAAAAGGCATTTGATTACATTGTAAGGGATATCCTTGGTACCGAATAGACTTGGTGTGAAAGGACCACGTTTTACAGCTATAAAAGCAATGTATACTCACGTGTACACAAAAGTAAGACATCATAATGATATCGGAACTGCATTTGAGAGTCATTTAGGTCTAAGACAAGGCGAGTGTTTTGTTCCCGATTCTTTTTTCTTTGTATATCAATAAAATGGAGGATATAGTGTACTCAAAAGGTGCTAGTGGTATTGATATAGGCATGTTAAAATGCTTCCTACTCATGTTTGCGGAAGGTGAAAGGCAAATACGTTATCTGTTGTTCCCATTTTCGCTCGACATTCAGCTTGTGCTTCCAGCAATACATGGTACTTTCAACCCAGTTTGCCTACGTTTAATCAAATTTGTTAACAATTTACCTATGACACTTAACATAGTTATCACTCTAAAATTATTTGTGTCATTTAAATCTCTTTTTTTATGTATAGGTACCATAAACATTCGGTCCATTTATCTGGAAATATCCAAGACATAATATTTTGTCAAACAGTTTAAGCAAATACAAAGGAAGTTCATCTCTGCCATTTATTATAAATTCATTTAAGATCAGATTTGGTCCCGCACTTTTTCCAGTTTTTATATTGGCAGTCCCTTTGAATAATTCTCCAGGAGTAAAGTATTACTGTGATAAGAACCTTAACAATGTCAGTGTTTTTATTCACCTTTGGGGAAAGGTGGCGGGGCCCTTTAAAAGGGGAATTATTTTATTTTTAGAAAAGCATTATTATATACTTATATTCTACTTTGTTATAAAAAATTAATCAACTGTTTTGTAGAAATGATAACTTAGAATATGCACTAAATTGGTTTTATGAAAGATTGCTGGGATGTTTTACGACAATGCCTCTATCTTAGTCAATTTTTGTCCGATTTTTGTCAATTTTTGTTAGCTTACATTCTGAAGGGAATTTTAAGGCAAATATAGTGGACAAATATATACTTTTTAGCAGGGGAATGGGGTCGAATTTCGTCCCCAAATTGGCCCTAAAAAAACACTGAATGTTTTCTTTCACAAAATTGTGGCACAATGCTTTAGTGAACTTTTGTGGTCAGCAATGTTAAAATCTCGCTAAAAATGGTTTAAATGCATACATTTATTGCATTTACATAAAGCACTCTTGTACAAGTTTGGTTATTATCCATTTAGTTTTAAAAAATAGCTCGCACCTTATCACCTAAAAGTTAGGGCTTTATCAATTTTACATTATATTGTCCCATGAAAATAACAATATAACGCGTATTTGGTGCATTTAAACAACGCATGAAGCAGATATACAAAGAAGAATGGCAGATATTTAATTTCGTACATTAATATTTGCAAAATCATTAATTGATCAGTACTTTTTTTACATAAAATATTGCCAAATTACTGATTTTTCGACATTCTTAACCAAATTCATACTAATTTGGCCAAATAATTGCCGTTAGGAATCGTTTGTAACAGCGCATTATACGTACAAAATATCATCGTATCTTGTGCGCTATTTTAAATGTTGAAACTTACCTTAAAGATATGAGTATTTGTAAATAAATTACAGTAATAAGTAATTTGTCCGACATGTTTTCTCTGAAATTTCATTTATCATCTGCAAATTGGTTTACCGACGTACAGGGGGTGAGCTCAAGCAAATGAAATACCTGCAAAACTGTTATATATCATCTTCACATTGGGAACCTACTTTAACACAGTATTTAAACCGTGTAAATTGACTAGTTGCACACTATTTTTACAAATACTGGTAAAAACACCTAAAAGTCATTTTTTCCAATTTTTTAATGTTTTCCAAATCAAATGTTCACATTGTGAAAATTGTTTGTTTTTTCATTCAGGCATCCAAAAACCTACTAGCCCGAGGACACTAAACATAGAATCAAATTGGTATGGCCTAAATTGGGAATTTTTTTTGTTTGAATAATAATGTATTGTATTAGTGCATTTGAAACACGCCAAATGCTAAGCAAGAACCGTGATTGTATAATTTCCCCTAGAACACAACCAGCTGAAAGGTTTAGATCGGCTGAAAAGTGTGACATAACTTACAATATTAGTTATCACCCACACACACACACATGTTGCACGTCTTTACTAAGAACTAACATTTTTTCTAACATCCAATGCAACAGATGTCGAAATTTAGGCCATGAATCACTCTGCTTGCCATGTCTGGAATCTTAAAGTTCATCGTTAAATTTAGGTAACATTTTGATAATCTCAACATCTCAATTACAAATATATCTTTCCTAAGGCTACAATTTATAAATAAATGTCACTGTACCCAAATTTAACTCTGGTGATGCACCACGTTCCTCAAAGGTTGTATTCTATATTTAAATAAACAATTGATCCTTTTTTGCACCCTATTATATTTAGGCGTTAACCTAAAAAGCGTGCTAAAAACGACATGCTCTGACGTAGAGAAGGTAGTTGAAAGCTAGTCTTGTGGCCAACAAACCAATATAAATGCCTGTAGAGCACCGCTTAGAGCTTACGATGTTTACACTGCTGACATGTTTACACTGCTGACGTCAAGAGTCAAGATCCGATTGATCAGCCGAGAGAAAGGTCCCACTGACTGACGACTGTAGTAAATCAACGATGTGTTTACTTGCCTTGCAAAATATGAATAACATTCACCTTTTCAGTGGAAGCTGGGTATATAAAGAAACCTTGATCCCACTTTGCAATATGCGTTTTTGTCTACCATAAATAGCTTTGTTTTGCAATGATTGTTATAAAAATGGCAAACATTAACTCATTGATTCATTACAGAAGTTTATAAAGAATAAAACGTAGAATTGGTAATCAGATTTAAAGAGTTTGTTTTGTTGGGGTTTTCCGCCGTCTTTAACAGTTTTTCAGTCATATCACGGCGGTCACTTAACCTACTCACACTTTTCCTGGGCAAGCTTAGCCGCTCTAAGTGGTTTACCAGTACTAAGTGCACATACCTATGCCAGTAACTGACAACTGCCCTACTTTAATCAGAGGTAGGGGAAGAATGGCCGTAGAAATAATTTCATGACCAATCCCCACACAAGTTATGTGGCCAGGCTGGGGTTCGAACTCACGATCCCCGGATTGACAGTCTAACGCTCTACCAATTGAGCTAGCCGGACCCGGCAGATATGAAGAGATAATAGCATCAGCCTGATCAGGGTTAAACAACGCTTTCATAGTGATCTGTATTGGTGGTTAATTAACAAACTTGCCCCAAGAAGGTCAAACATCTTTGCATTCCACCACTGTGGATTTATTACACGTTAATGAGCAAATAAACTGCTTTTTCTGTATAAAGTTTACGGAAGCAAATATTATGAACTGTGATTTTCTTTTATGTCAGACGTCCACAATGTTGTATTGATAGATGTTTAATGATTATAACGTGACAATTATGTTAAGATCACATTTCTTTTCGTAGTACATGTAGTGATCAATAAAATTATTAATCAATTAAAACGTCATTAACAGTGACATTTTCTCATACCTTAAATAGCTTGATTAGAAATTCTATAGGGACACAATTGAATGGCATTTACCTTAAGAGGAGAAAACAGTCACATGTTACACACACGATAATATCAATTATAGCCACAGAATTTCTTATTTGCGGCATGATTATCCTTTGCAATCTGCAATGCAGAATTTTCTAATTGATGTAGAATTAATACAAATTTGTTCACATACCTAGTAACGCATAAAACCATTTAAATAGAACTAATTAACATACATCCCACACATATGCATGTGGTACATCGCAATACTCATTCCATCAGCACGATGTTGAGTACGATGTGACAAATGCTATGTCATCTACTTAATCATTCATCAAAGGGTTTTTAGGTTACCACTCTTCCTGAATTACAATTGCACCAGGAAACCTTGATGTTTGTGAGATTAATTATACAGTGGATATTATGTATAAATGAAATATAAAGTGAAATCATGTATATTCAGTATGTGAAAAGTGCATAAAGGCTAACAGGTACACTGTAGGCCATTGGAAATTATTCTTGGGTGGGGGTAAAGTTTAAAAGATAATTATTTAACATGAACAACCAAAAAAAAACATTGTTCCAACAGGACGAAAATGTCTCTTTAAAGTGACAATTTTCCAACTTCTTGTCACAGATTCCCAAAATAAAAGAATAGTGTATATAAAGGAGCAAAATAACACTACGGACATAGAAATAGACTGTGTATACCATTTCGTTAATGAGTAATAATGAGTTGAAATTTATAAAAAAATTAAGCATTTGGAACGCTAAACGCTGGAATAATTTGGAATTTTTCGGTTGTTTTCGTTAAAATTGTTGACAACTCACGGATCACTTACAAAAAGAAACAAAAAATGCCGATTCAAATATAGAAATCGGAATGGCCGAGTTGTTAAAGGCATTAGCCTTTTGATCCGGAGGTCTGAGGTTCGAACCCCAATGGAAACAATTTTATTTTTTTTGAATCCTTTTTGTGATCTATTATACTTGAGCTCTTCAGTTCCGATGCCTAAACCTGTCAAGTTAAGACATTTAATGGCATGCTTCAAAAAATACAAAAATATGTGAACAATTCCCTTTAAAATTGATGGTGTAATACAATGTAACAACCAACTGTGCATATGTACATGTACATATACAATAGGTTACCTTGAACAATACCCAATATTCTACTTAAGGCAGCTCAATTACAGGTATATATTTCTACCTGTAATACACGTACATGTTATGTACAATTTTAGCAATACCAGAGATAATTAGATTAAACCCAAACGTGTACTTGTACCCTAGGTGACAAGTAGTATGTAACCATACTCAACCTTAAGTCCTTAACGGCAATAAAATGTGACTGAGTACAAGGGGTATATACATCAAGGTGTTCCATATAAAAACAAGAATATTGGGAAGATTTAGGAGTGGATTTTTGCACCTAAGCACACTTTATGAATGCTTGAAATTAGGGTAGACTGTAAATACAATATGGAAGTGTATCAGGTTTAAAATCATTTAAGTGCACAATATAACTGAAAAAAACCCAGGACTGCACGTGTTTTTATTGCTTAATACCTTAATAGTTTATTACCATCAACAACTAAGAATTGAGATGTTGTAAATCACTAAAAACTAGAAACTAGAAAAACATGAAGAAAAACTATATACAAATAACTGCTTTTGGTCATTATGATGACCTTTAGTGTTTGGTAATAAGGTAAACAAACTTGTTAACAAAATAAAATAAAGAACAATAAATATATATTAGTATACTACATTACATGACAAACTGATACTGAAAACATCTTAGCTGTAAAATATACACCAAAAATATAATACCTCAGTTCAATAAATTGAAAGTAGCAAGGTCATGAAACTTAACCCATTTTTCCCATATATATTTTACCAACATATAAGACTCATTTTAAATAGCAACCAAACATTAACAATGCATTCTTAAAAACATTTGATATTAGCAGGGTTGTCATTATTAACCGATTGCCGATCAAATTCATCGTTTAAAATCATGAGAAAATCTGTTGTTTTTTTCAGGAACATAAAATTGCAATAGGTAATACCACAAATGGGCCCCATAGACCCCTGGCCAAATCACTTAAATTCGATAAAAATCGCTTGTTTCCATTCATAATGACAACCCTGGATATTAGAATTGTCAATGCTAGATCACATTGTCAATCTGATATTTGAATATAAAAAAAATGATCTAGCACATAACGAAGATTGATCTTTGTAATGCTCTTAATGTGCACACTCAGCAAAAAAAAAAGAAAAAAAAAGATAAATATTAAAAAACAGACAATAAGACAAATGTAACAATAATTATTGTCCTGTCGAAATAAACCACCCCTGCAGCAAATGATGTTGGTACATTAGGCAGTGTTTTTCCTCACTACTTTGGGAACGCTACCAGCACCGGTCAAATTGGGAAAATTACCGTCGTTTTCAACCAAATTGGGAATTTTATCACTTTCAACAAAACTGCCAAAAAGAATTAGAAAACTATAGGTTACAATAAATAACCTCTAAAACAACTTTGTATAGATTTTTTTCACATGTTCTTGTGCTTCCAGGATGTAAAATTAAAGTTAAATATAGGTTCATACATACAGTGAATCTTTTGGGGATCATTTTGGATTATTTTCCCAGATATTTGGGATTTTTTTTTACTTCTAATCGGGAACAAAATTTAGGTAAATTGGATTGGGAAGGTACCTTTTTAGGGTACCAAGTTTATATAGAGGAAAAACGCTGTTAGGCCATACCAATTTGATTCTATGTCAAGCATAAGCAAAAACAGGTTTTTGGATGCCTGAACGAAAAAAAAAAAAAAAACTTTTGACAATGTGAAATATCGAGTTGGAAAGCGCTACAAATTTGGGAAAAACAACTAAAAAAGGACTTTTAGGTGTTTTTACTAAAATTTGTAAAACATAGCATGCAACTTTAATTTACACAGTTAAAATACTGTGTTACAGTAGGTTCCCAATATGAAGATGATATATTACAGTTTTGCAAGTAAACATTTGCTTGAGCTTGTACCACTGCCATGAACAAGTTGTGAAATGACATGTTGTTTGTTTTTTCCTGCCTGATTGGTAGGTTTCGAAAAATCATGGGGACACTAAACATAGAATCAAATTTGTATGGCATTAGAGCCATGCAACATTATGGATAATCAATACCACGTCATACAAGCTTTCCCTACTCCCACATCTTTATTGCTCATGAATCACAGCAGGAAAGAATGTTGCTGTGGAGTGAAAAACAACAACAAAACATTGACGTATGATGTGCCCTGTTACGATGGCAGAAATGTGTTCACCTCGAGTTGACGTCCTATGTGCACTGTTGTTGGCTGTTGTTGCGGCAGACGTACATTCACTACATGTGACTGTACTTAAAGCCCCCTTTTTAAACAATTATTTGAGGCGCGTCGTGGAAAAACCGGTCTTAATGCATGTGTGTAAAGTGTCGTCCTGGATTAGCCTGTGCAGTCCGCACAGGCTAATCCAGGACGGCACTTTCCGCCTAGAGTGGATTTATGTTTAGAAGAGACTCTCATGAAACAGAAAATACCATACAAGCGGAAAGTGTCGTCCCGAATCAGCCTGTGCAGACTGCACAGGCTAATCCGGGACAACACTTTACGCACATGGATTAAGACCGGTTTTCCCACGACGTGCCTCATTTCATCTACATTTTTGCTCATTATTTATCTTTCAATTTTTTGCAAATTGCTTGATTACATGTACATGTATTCATTTATTTGAAAACAATACAAAGTTAAGAGTGCTGCAATGAATACTCGTCAGATAACTGTACTGTATAAGCAGAGGGATGTCCAAATACAACTGTTGTTAATTTTATTTTCTAATCTTAAACCTTATTTAAAGGTACACATTGGTACTTTACAGTAAAACCAAAACCCAAACATGTCTTTTACCTATTTGTCTGCACCCCCCACCCGAACACCCTGCTAATTGTTTGCCACACATGCAACTAATTGCACCAACTTCATCAGATCTCTAAGTTTCAACAAAGCACATGTAACTGTATCCCAGGTATGTAACCTATTAGTTTAGTTTAATCAATGTCATTTTAAATTTACTAATTTTCATCACATTGGTTTCCTTCAAAGCATATACTAATTCATACATTTAGCATGCTGAATGCAATTGCAGTCAAACTTTTAATTTTACTGCAGTTTATTCTGCCTCAAAAACAGAAACTCGAGATTAATTGTGGTCTAAATGAAATTCACCATAACTTATAGTTATATTTAATTATTATCATGTGTTATGCAATGTGTGAAATACTTGTAAACCTATATAATAATGTGACATCGAACTCTATTGCATTATTTTATATTAATTGAAGCTCTAAACTGCCTATGAAGCAGGTAACATATTGCATGTACAATATATAGGTCTTTGATAAGGTGTTTTTTTATCTCTCTTTCCTATAAAATTGCGCATTTGATGGAACATGTATTTAAGTATATTGGTTATATTCTGTCAATACTTATAGCATAATTTGTTTTTTTCCATAACTCTTTTGTAAAAACTAATTATGTCTTTAATCATTTTTACTATATTTAAAACATGCGTGCATGGACATGGTTTCTATTTTGTTGTGAATTTTTTTTACATGCATATAAGTATACAGTTTTGTTGCAAAATCAATTTTATTGATGTAATTATATATGCAGGTGCCTTTTGCACTAATAATTCTGCAAAAATTTAAAATTACAAATGGTTAACTGCATATAAAACATTTGTATAATAATGTAGTTTATTCTATGTTTGACGTCTTATTCTAACTTCACATAATAGTGTGTTATCATGTACTATACCTAAATGTCTTATTAAGCACCATTGCTGTTTCGTAATACCGCAGTACTTAATTACAAAATTACATGCTGTGTTGCATCAATAGAATAAGGTAAGACTAAAATTCATTGTCATTATCAATTCTGTTGTGTATTACAATAAATGTCACAGTAATATTTTATATGTCAAACAAGCTTACGTGAACGTCATGCCCGATTTTGCTTAGGTCTCGATAATTTGAGATATACCTATAAGAGCAATTTGGTGCAATTACCATGTATTTTTTACTTCAACATCAACAGCAATCTATTAGTGTTGAGCAACCGTTTTGAAACAGCGGGAGAACATGTTTAAAATGGTGACAACTTTACTTAATCTACTATGAATACTTTCTATTAATAATTGTTTGACATATTTACAGCTGATTTAGTTTCATGGTAAAATTATTTAACAATGACATTTTAAAATGTATTAGTCCATATTGTTTTTCTCCAGGCAACACTAGTTTGTACATAATTCCCATCCATGAACAATACTGAAATGATCACGATGACAGTGTTCTATTGTTCCCTCTAATATGCCCCGAGGCGACACATTTTTAACACTTGACTTGTAGCAGGAAACTCATTTGTAACTGTAATGAATTTATGAGGCGTGTCGTAGGAAAACCGGGCTTATTGCATGTGCGTAGTGTCGTCCAGGATTAGCCTTGCAGTCCGCACATGCATTAAGCCCGGTTTTCCCACGACATGCCTCTCATAGTTTTTAGCGTCCGACGCTTGGACGAACAGCACTCTCCATTTATGGACAACGGGTCTATCTGCACGTGCTTGAATCACGTGCAGCGACCAAAATTAAAATGCAGTTTATCCGCAAACAAATAATCATACGTTGTACTTGAACAAAAACTTACTTTTCTTTGTACAGGAGGCTCAGTTTCGCCGGCTGAATCCTGAGACGCCTGGCAATCGCGTATTTAAATCCAAGCACAGATTCCAAACTTGAAACCGAAAGTTGAAAATGCGTCCCTGTTGTGGTTGCAATAGTTATTCGCACAGCGTGCATCATTTTTTGCGATTTCCAACACATTCTTGGATTGTGTTTGTTCATTTCTTTTGCTCTACAGACCCGTTGCACGTTTTCTTTATCAAGACAGAAACTATAGTACTCGACTACTATAACAGTTGCGTGAGTACGCTACGAGGACGCACCGCATATTTCTACTGTTATCATTCCTAACTCAGCCAATCAGATCGCGAGCTGCAGTGGATTCGTCCAATAGGGAGATCAACTTGTTTCGCAATGTCAACAGATCGATTTATTTGCTTCGCTGCGTTTGTATTAAATCTCAATACAGCTATTTCAAAATCAAACACCATGCTTTGTGTCTAAAATGTGTACATTTAAAAATGATATTTAGTACATTGGCTATATCATATTGGCAGCAAATATAGAATCGTCTCGGTGTAAAATGTCGTTCACCGAAAACTAGGTCATTCAATTCTGCATTGACGTCAATAGCCACGTGATGTTTTCCTTGAATGAAAATCTCGTCTACAGTAATCGATCTACACTGGAAATTGGTTAAGTTGAGGTTTTATGGCGATCCGCAGACTGACTAAAACCTGACGTGAAGTGAAACTGTTCGATATTCTAATCATTTAATATCGGAAGATCTTTTTAACTGAAAAACACACGCGTAATTGAGTGTGGGAAAATAGTAAAACAACAGTTGTCCCCCTTCTCAATAAGTAGTATACGTATTTTGCACATAGCGTTTAAGATAGTACATGTACATCTGCTTAAAATGAGGCATCTCCGAGAAATTGTTAATTGTATTTGTTAGTTTGTTTGCGTGTTTTATTTCTTCAGACTGATGATTTGAGTTGATTAGAACATTAGGGTAGATAGGTAGGGATTTATTTATTATTTGGTAAATTGTCAACTTGCAGATTCTAAAAATTAATAAATATTCATAACATATTGGTAATATCCTTAAACCTTATCCTTAATACCCTTAAACATTGTTTATAAGCGGATGCAATCAAAACAAAACACTTATTAAGATCTATCTAAAACCATTTAGTTATTGGGAAAAAAAGTAAATAAAACTAACAATTCTCTGACAAACTCAATAAAATGTTCTAGGGCCGGTATATTGTTTTTGGGTAGGTCGGGTAACCTGAAACAAACATATATTTGTTTACGCCTCATCAGTAACTACACCAAAAAGACGTTAATGCATCATTTGATATACTGCATACGGATGGGGCTATCGGGCAACAGTTGAAAAATTAAAGGGGCCGACAATAACATTTGCAAAAATAAATTCATGTACAGATAGGTAATATATAGACAATTTTATGACGGCATTGCTTCTCATACAGTGGACAAACGTATACTTTTGTTATTTGAAATCGCGGGCCTTGGAAAATTATTATTACTAGTAGTAAAATCACTGTGAATGAAATGTACATTATGTATGCCAACACCTCGTGCACGGGGGGGGGGGGGGGCGAGGGTGCTCAATGGCCAAAGTCCCACCCTCGAATCGAACCATAACAACAACACCCATTCGACTCAGGACATAATTATCTAGCGCCAAGCATGCCATCATATCAGAAGCCCTCTTACTAAAACAAAACAATACATAACAAGAACAAAACAATAATTCGAAGATCAAAATTTTTCATTACATTTACATACAAATAATATAGAACTAAATTAATACATTATGAACAGTAAAGGGAGATAGATAATAAATAATTCCTTTGGTCAAACTATGTCGCAAACAACAAGACGAGAAAAAAACGACTGCAGGGGTGATGATAATATGTCGCTTTTGTGACATTTATCCTTAGCGCCAAAAAACAAATTAAAAACAAAACAGTCTGGTTACAACCATGCTACGCTGTTGGAACAAAACAACCACCGGACGACAGCCCTTGATAAATTCAAAACAATTCCGAAAACTACGCGCCCGTATATTCCAAATACTATGGCAACAAAGCAACTTGGCCCTAAAAAAAAATCGTGTTTCGGGCAGCCCGACACTACCTAGCGACCCCCCCCCCCCCACACCCGACCCTAAAGTTTTTAGCGACGATTGTTTTCTGTGAAATCCGTAAAAGTCAGATTTTATACAATTTTGTATATTTTTTTACCGAAATGTGTCTTTAAAAAAAAGTTAAATAAAAAAACCTAATGACGACATATGTACCAAAACATACCACCACTGCAATCGTAATACATCGACTATCTTCATGCGTAGCATCATACCACCACTATAATGACAATGTACAATTGTTAATCATCGAGAATCTTCTTAGGTAGCTATACAAATGCATGTTTTACATCGGCGATCACGTCAGTTTGATCGCAGTGCCCAAACAATTTTTATGTCGACCTTCTGTGACAGCGCTATCACTGTTCGAAACCCTACTGTGACCCATTAAGACCAATTTAACCACAAATTGTGCTCTCGTATACCTCTATGAGACTATTTCATCGCGCAAATCCACTCAACTACGAACACCGTTTTATATTTCTAATTAACAAAATACTATAGCTAGGTCCATAAAAATTAGAATACGTTTGCACGTACCGAACTTAAATAATACAGAAATGTATTAATAAACATACTATTTAACCCTACGTATTAATAAAGACACTATTTGAACATACCGGGCATTAAATAGTACAGAAATGTATTAATAAACATACTATTTGAACGTATTGGACATTAAATAATACAGAAATGTATTAATCAACATACTATTTGAACGTACTGGACATTAATTAATACATAAATGTATTAATTAACATACTATTTGAACGTACTGGACATTAAATAATACATAAATGTATTAATTAACATACTATTTGAACGTACCGGACATTAAATAATACAGAAATGTATTTAAGAAATAATTGACGGGTACCTGTTGGTTATTGCGGTAATAACCAACGGTTTGGAGTTCCGATGCGTAGGAATTAAAAACCACGAGGGCGGTAGTCCGAGTGGTTTGATAACAAGTATCGGAACGACAAACCGTTGGTTATTAACGCAATAACAAACTGTTACCCGTCAATTATTTCGATCCTAACACGATCTTATATAAAATTCGTATTTTTAAAGGTTATAAATGAGAATTATATTTATCCATACTCCGCCCATTTCTGAGAAGTGCATTCACACGCGTTTCTGTGATGTCAATACATCATAACAATTCAAATGACGTCAGCTTTATTGATAAACATTGAGCGAATGACGTCATACTTATCGATATAATAGAGTGAAAATATCACGCCAAAAAGCGCAAATTAAAAACATATTAACAAAACGTAAACGTTTTTGTGAACTTAAGTATAAAATATGTAGTACAAATGTGGTTTAATTGCGCTACATAATGCAAAAATGATTTGTTTGTCACAATTTGCTATCCCGCGTTGCATTTTAGGGAACAATTTCTTCGAATTTCCGGAACTATTTTCAAAACATTTAGCTCCGCCCATAATTTGTTGCAGAATAACCCTCAGTTATTTTCCTTCTTTATCTATGGACCGCAAGCCGCGTGCCGTGGTAGATTAATAAACATACTATTTGAACGTACCGGACATTAAATAATACAGAAATTTATTAATTAACAAGCTATTTGAATGTACTGGACATTAAATAATACAGAAATGTAGTAATTAACATACTATTTGAACGTACTGGACATTAAATAATACAAAAATGTATTAATAAACATGCTATTTGAACGTATGAACATGCTGGACATTAAATAATACAGAAATGTATTAATAAACATACTATTAGAACGTACTGGACATTAAATAATACAGAAATGTATTAATAAACATACTATTTAAACGTACCGGACATTAAATAATACAGAAATGTATTAATAAACATACTATTTAAACGTACCGGACATTAAATAATACAGAAATGTATTAATAAACATACTATTTAAACGTACCGGACATTAAATAATACAGAAATGTATTAATAAACATACTATTTGAACGTACCGGACATTAAATAATACAGAAATGTATTAATTAACAAGCTATTTGAACGTACTGGACATTAAATAATACAGAAATGTAGTAATTTACATACTATTTGAACGTACTAGAATTAAATAATACAGAAATGCAGTAATTTACATACTATTAGAAAGTACTGGACATTAAATAATACAGAAATGTATTAATAAACATGCTATTTGAACGTATGAACATGCTGGACATTAAATAATACAGAAATGTATTAATAAACATACTATTAGAACGTACTGGACATTAAATAATACAGAAATGTATTAATAAACATACTATTTAAATGTACCGGACATTAAATAATACAGAAATGTATTAATAAACATACTATTTAAACGTACCGGACATTAAATAATACAGAAATGTATTAATAAACATACTATTTAAACGTACCGGACATTAAATAATACAGAAATGTATTAATAAACATACTATTTGAACGTACCGGACATTAAATAATACAGAAATGTATTAATTAACAAGCAATTTGAACGTACTGGACATTAAATAATACAGAAATGTAGTAATTTACATACTATTTGAACGTACTAGAATTAAATAATACAGAAATGCAGTAATTTACATACTATTAAAAAGTACTGGACATTAAATAATACAGAAATGTATTAATAAACATGCTATTTGAACGTATAACGTGCTGGACATTAAATAATACAGAAATGTATTAATAAACATACTATTTGAACGTAATGGACATTAAATAATACAGAAATGTATTAATAAACATACTATTTGAACGTATTGGACATTAAATAATACAGAAATGTATTAATAAACATACTATTTGAACGTACTGGACATTAAATAATACAGAAATGTATTAATAAACATACTATTTGAACGTACTGGACATTAAATAATACAGAAATGTATTAATAAACATACTATTTGAACGTACTGGACATTAAATAACACAGAAATGTTTTAATAAACATACTATTTGAACGTACCGGATATTAAATAATACAGAAATGTATTAATAAACATACTATTTGAACGCAACGGACATTAAATAATACAGAAATATTATGGTTAATAGTTTAATTGTGTTTTTGCCTTCTTAAAGCTTAAAATATTCATTTCGTGCATAATTCAAAGTTGGTATGATTATCTAGGGCAAATCTCTAGTACTCCATTTTTCACAAACGCCATCGGTATATTCCACCAGTTATTCGAGTACCGTCGTCACGTACGCGTTGTTGTGAACCATAACAATGCACATGTAAACGATCGCATTCTTCCATATTTCACGACGAACAACCCCCCTGCCCAATTAGAGCCATCTTTTCTCGATACAAACAAGTGCTAATAAACATTCTCAATGACGACAAATTGTAAATGAAAACGTAACTGCATGTTTTCAGTGCAAGCAATTACCACTAGAATTGTTCCTTTCTGTACCCGCGTTTTTAGGCGCACGTATTCGATTGGCTGAGAATCATGTAGTTACCCAATCTCCGCGCAGAGATTTGACTGGTTCCGAGCATAGCTCTAATCAAATCCCTGCCGTCATAACAAACCACGCGATGATGATCGATTTAAATCTTCTCGATATTATTTATGGTTTTAATTAGTTATTTTCTTTTTCGGTTTTCATGATTGACTGCAAACGATATATAAAAAGTCCAATAATGTAGAAAATTGCACTGAGTTGCATTACATAAGTAAAAGTTACAAACACGTAATCCTTCCAGATCTGGAAGGATTTTACTTGTGTTGGCAGTGGTTACCGTTAATCGATAGGGGAGGTAACCGCTGCGAGGAGTTTGGTAGTTACCACGCCGTGTTCGTCGAACTAACTTCCTGTACTAGTATTAGAATAATTATTAACAGCGGTCCATACCACACTGACAGTATCGCGTATTACGGTACACGTGTGGCCTGAAGACTTATAATTGACGACCCCTATTACGAGGGAAAGATCTAGCATCAGAAAGTGTACCTCTGGTGGACGGTGGAACAGGTTTTTATAATGTCTTATAATTGAGCAAATTATATATATGAGGCGTGTCATGGGAAACCCGGGCTTAATGCACGTGCGTTAAGTGTCGTCCCGGACAGTCCGCACAAGCTGATTCAGGACGACATTTTCCGCTTTTATGGTATTTTCGGTTTCGAGTTCGTTTCTTCTAACACAAATCCACTATAGGCGGAAAGTTCCGTACTGGATTAGCCTGTGCAGACTGCACACGCAAATCCGGGACGACACATTACGCGCATGCATTGAGCCCGGGTTTCCCACGACACGCCTTAATTATGTATAATTTCAAAAGACATTCGACATTCCTCAGCTGTGTAGCAAGAGGTTAGATACCAGTAATTCCAATTCCTATAGGGTCCCATTATAAAACGGCAAACTTTCCAAGCATTTTTCTAGCCTTTCCTTTATGTCAGATTGTACAAGCCTGGTATCAATTTAAAGATAAATATGTCCTCTTCCAAAACTTGTAATACAAAGATATGTCATGTTACTTCTAAGAAAATGCATCTCACCTGAATGCAGACATCGGTAGAAAACAGGGTTTCAGCAGTCATATTTCGACAAAAGTCCCACACCACAGTAAACACACCACAACAGTTCACTTTTCAAGTTAGCCTCCAATGAAATGCACCAAAATGTTCCAGACACACATGGTATATAAGAAATAACCACAAACGGCATGTCTGAGATTGTTAAATGGCATTTATACCAGAAGAGAAAAGGAACTCTTTAGTAATACACACTACTTTCGAATGGACCACGGAGGGATACACAATGATTTGCTGGTATGGGGCAGCAGGAGGAACCAAATGGGGCTAGATGCAGTTCCCCCCTATTTTGTTCTCGATCTTTCCACACCCTGACACGGCGTCGTTATATATGTGTCTCAGTCCTCAGTTTTCTATACCCATAAAAAGGCCCTACCTATTTGATTCTATTTTTAGAGTCCTCGGGCTTGTAGGTTTTTGGATGACCGAACGAAAAAATAATAATTTGACAATCATCATGTCAATGTGAAAAATCAAGCATATAAAAATAGGAAAAAATGACATTAAGGTGTTTTTACAAATGTTTGTAAAATAGTGTGCAACTAGTCAATTTACACAGTTAAAATACTGTGTTAAAGTACGTTCCCAATTTGAAGATTATATATATAATATGTTTTGCAGGTGAATGCTTTTGCTTTGGCTTGTACCACTGCCATGAATAATTTGTCAAAGAACAATGTTTTTTTATCGACTCATTGTTTGTTTTTTTCCTGCCTGGTTGTTAGGTTTCGAAAAATCATCGGGACGCTAAATATAGAATCAAATTTGTTTGGCCTAATTATGTAGTCCATACATATGCCGCATATTCAGTATGCTTCCTTTGCTTGAATTATTTTTTAGTATGGTTAAAACAATGAGGCATACTAATATTTAATACATAGGCAAGCTACATCAGGGCGTTAGATCAGTATTCTAGTGTCATCTTCTTTTCACAACGCCATCAATACTTGTATGCAAGGATTTGCACCATAAGATCTAAATATAAACAACAAGCAAGTTGAAGTAACCCCTCAAATACAATTTAATTCGCATTCGTCTTAACATGTAACAGCATGTACGGTACAAACGAGTACATTGAAACCTGACTTAGAATGTAGGATGGTATGTATACCAAATCATGTACACACGACACATATTTGTTATAAGGACATATGGTATGTATACCAAGTCATGTACACACGACACATATTTGTTATAAGGACATATGGTATGAATACCAAGTCATGTACACACGACACATATTTGTTATAAGGACATATGGTATGTATACCAAGTCATGTACACACGACACATATTTATTATAAGGACATATGGTATGAATACCAAGTCATGTACACACGACACATATTTGTTATAAGGACATATGGTATGTATACCAAATCATGTACACACGACACATATTTGTTATTAGGAAATAACATTTCTGTAGATTTCCATCATAAGCTGCTAACATATACTTGGAAATATACGTGAAGCCAGACAAATACGAGGCAAATTGTTTCTGGTCTGCTAATATGGGCGTAACTACAATTGTTAGCACGTGGAAGCGAAGTATGTCAATTATGTATTCAAATACTAATTTGTTGTCTACAGGGTATTTACGAACTATTGTACACTGACGCACGCGTGTCCAGAACGATTGTGGACTTCCTCATCATAATTTATCCGATCAACAAATACATGTATACTGTATATTCATCCAAAGAGCCAATCATTGGTTGGTAAACTGTTTTGATATCATTTAAACATTTCAAAATCATATTTTGTTTGAAGATCAATGGTTTACTGCGTTAACTAAGTAAACATGCCCGTGGAAATCGTTACGAAACTTACCATAACTGTCACATCCCCCGTTTCAAACGCTTCTTTGAATGATTTACGTTATTGACGTATTAAATTTCACTTGACTATCCTATTTACGTTTTTGGACGTACGCTGTGAGTTACGTTCTATATTCGCGTATCTACACATACGGTAGTCATTCAATCTGTCATCTTAATAAACTACCGACATGAACGTCATAAAAAATGTAGAATGCCCACGCGCCATAGGTGGGGAATTCCTTACTAACGCGTGCAACGTCATGCTGTCAACCATTTCCGCATGCATACAGATAAAAATAGACGAGAAAGAATGTCCTTTGATGAATGTATGTTATGAAGACGTATTAGTACAGGTAAAAAATGAGCTTCGTAAAGTTATCTATGTGTGGTATAAAACAATTGATTGTAGTTGTATGTAATTGTCGTCAATATATCCAAGGATTAATGATTATTAGCGGTTAAAATTTCACACAGCTACAAGTATGATACATTTAATTATTAATGTTAAAGTACATACATATCAAACGACGTTTGATTGGCTGGTTTTTGTAGTACCAAATATTATTCAGAACGTATACATGTGTGTCACTAACAAATAGCTTTATACATACATCAATAAATAATCGCAATACAACGTGACAGCTTTTGATGAGTAACGTAATGTTCGAAATACTCTTAGACGTGTCATGATAAGCCGCCCTGGAATTGCAACACAGATGACACACCAGTCAGTAATATAGGAATGGGTGATATTACAAATCGCTGTTCAGAATTAGTACATCCAAATGAGTTTTCAATACGGAATTATCTATATACCGTGCACACATAGGCATTGTCACGTTGCTATGATACTATTTAGTAGAAACATCATTTTTACGACAATTAATCAAGAAAATACGAAACAAGTAATTTCTAAACAAAATATTCCACGGTGGTTTCTAACATAACTTTTGAAAAGTGTTAGGCTAATCTAGGGGACGGTATTTCGGTATGGATAAGCTTTATTGTGTAGGAATGTGGCATAGTGGGCATACACTAAACAATCAGAAGAAAAGAAACCCTCATTAGCATCGAAACAAGTCCAATTGCATATATGATAATGTATACAATGCGCAAAAACTACGACACAGAAACACACTAACGAAACACAAAACTGGGGCCACCATGCGTGCACGTTGGAACGGTCTGTGCGAAGCATCAGTAGTTAGACTTGTTTAATGGCGCGCCAAACCTTACACTTGGCCCAGAATTACAGAAATATAAGCATATGTACACAAAACATATGAGGCGTGTCTCGGGAAACCCGGGCTTAATGAATCTGCAGTCCGAAGAGGCTAACCCAGGACGAAACTTTCCGCTTATATGGTATTTTCTGTTTCAAGCAAGTCTCTTCTAAACATAAATCCACTGTAGGCGGAAAGTGTAGTCCTTGATTAGCCTTTGGGGACTGCACAGGCTAATCCGAGACGGCACTTTACCTACATGCATTCATCCCGATGTTTATTACATGAAACGCAGGAAACAATCCCATTTTAAGCATGACCATGACATATGCACTATTTGTCTACTATTTCCATGACATATGCACTATTTGTCTACTATTTCCATGACATATGCACTATTTGTCTACTATTTCCATGACATATGCACTATTTGTCTATTATTTCCAAACGACGGACGAGTTAAACCGTTCGAGTGAAAACAAAGCATCAGAACAGCTGAATTCGATTGTTGTTGCCAAGCGCACAGGTATCGTTGTGCATTTTTATTTGGAATACATTTTTTTTGCATTTAAACACTACTTAATAATCATAAAATACGCAATTCTTGACGGAACAATAATGGGCGTTATGTTATTTCATCATGACGAGGATTCCCTAATGATACTGCAAGAATTAAAAAGAAAGCATACACGTATCATCAATAAACAATTTAGTTGCAAGAACCAGCCCTTAGTAAAACATTTGTTTTCATCAATATTAAATAATGTTTGTTCGTAAAAACAACACAGGTCATGTGGTACATCAACACTGAAATAAAATGCTGAACCACAAAGTCATTGCATATCTTACAAATATTCTCATGAAACTCTATTATTATAACGATGAACAGGGCGATGACATTTGCCATGAGGTCTAGAGGATTTTTGTTTTCGCTGCCTTGCAATACAAAAAAATATACCAGACGACTCAATATTCCAGAATATTCCAATCAGCAAATACCGACAGTTCGATGTTAGTTACGTAAACGAATTGTTTTACAGAGAAAAACACGGCTCGAGCCTAGTCATTCACTTAAGAAAAGGCGATCTGCATAATTCCTCATAAGAGAAGCGTTATGAATGCCGATTAGCCTTTGACAATGTTATTGCCGCCGCCGCCTCTGACGTTATGCTCATGGCGAATGATTTCCGTCTCATCACGTCCTCTTGTAATTTCTTTCATGCTGCTAGGCTGCGGTTAATCGGGTAATTCACTGTCGTCTGCCTTGCTGGCCAATATACTGAAATGACCTTGTAATACTTTCACAAGTCGATTCATTTCATCTCATTTTATTCGCTGATGTTTCAATTCGTTCAGCATACAAGTATTTGAATCTAAGATAAACACAGTTTACAGATGGAAACTAAATTCAAATTAAGATCAGATGGTCAAGTATGCAAGCAGTCAATTTTGCATTCATGTACTTTGTGTAGTTACGTATAATATCAAGAGTTCTGTATGGATGTCCAATAATAATAATAATAATAATAATAATGATGATGATAATGATGATGATGATGATGATGATGATGATAATAATAATAATAATAATCATCATCATCATCATATCATCATCATCATTTTCATAATCACCAAAATCATCATTATCGCCACCACCATCATCAACATCATCATCAACAACAAAAACATGTATACGGTATCATTAAATATTAAATCCTGTTATTCTGGAAAGTTCCTGTGGTGTTAATAGAACACTCAGTAGAAGTGCTCAACGGATATTGACCACAGATTGTTGCACCTTTGGTGCTTCTTAGAGTAAGACGATAAAGATCAATTGTCATGTTTTCATTCGCTGTCTAATATGAGTCTGTTCCGAACTGAAATGCACTATAATACCCTGAATTCAGTAATTTTCCAATATATTTATTATATGTCGTTGAACTAAAGATTTAAAGTCAAATGCCATTCACCGATCGTTCGCTATGCAACAACATGCTGTCCAATATGAGTCTGTTCCGAAATGTAATGCACTGTAATACCCGGAATGTAGTAATTTTCCAATATATTTATTATATGTCGTTCAACTAACGATTTAAAGTCAAATGCCATTCACCGATTGTTCGCTAGTCAACAATATGTTTCGCAATGTCTGCAATCTGTTGTACACTTACGGTGCAGATGTTATAAACACATACCAATGTTTTCGTTAGGAAGAAGAAGTTCCGGAACCTAGGTAAATGCAACATAATTCGGAAATTAGTATATATTTTATATTGTATTTTGGCTGTTGGTTGCTATATGTATGTTGTACGTATAAACATATTTTTGTCTTGTGCCAATATAATTTAATACCCTTTAGAAGTATTAATAGGTGCCTCACATAAGTATGTCATGATATAATTACATTGTATATCTAATTATATAGACATCGAAAAAATAACTGTTACCAGGTTAAATACGGGCATTGATTCTGCTACGTCATCCGTGAATTGAATGTAAAATATGTTGGCATCTCAAGTATTTAACCAACTGACGATAAATCAACGTTACCTGAAATAACAGTATCTACTTATAAGAGAATAAATGTAAATAATACGCAAAGCCCTTTACAACTTGACGTTTGAACATATGTAAGCATTATTTATTTTATCATATCTGAGAGCGTCGTCAAGATAATACTGTATAGAAAATTTGCGGTGCAAGTTGCCTCTTTGTTATTGTTTCTTGACTAATATGTCTTCTCAGTCCATTAGAAATTATTATAGAAAACCACACAACAACCAAGATTAACAAAATCTTCGGAACAGAATGATACATGTTTGTGTAAAATTATAAGTTGATATTGCAATATCTAGTGAAGGACTACATGATGTTCCTTCTACAGATGCGAACACGAATTAATTAAGACATAACAAAACCTAAGATGAGCAAAAGACAAAAAATCCAATAGCGATACAAACACAATAAATATATTTAAAAAGATAATCGGCGTCTATGGTAAGTTTGAAAATAAGGAATGTCAATTGAACTTGCTACATAAATATTCAAAACTAAACTGATATACCAGTATGTGTAACTCGTAGACTGTTCACTTATAATTTGCTAGAAATATAAATACACGCCGTTCATGCTATTTTTGCATTCGACACCAACTAACATAGGACCTTTATTAGAATAGCCTCTGTTAAATGTGCAATCACGTTTTAAGTGAAGAAAAGTGAAAATATTTCCCGATTTTTACCACGTTTCGCTCTTGTTAGACAGACACATGAAATGGA
The DNA here is from genome assembly GCA_027627225.1 of Congeria kusceri. NCBI lineage: Eukaryota > Metazoa > Mollusca > Bivalvia > Myida > Dreissenidae > Congeria > Congeria kusceri. The sequence goes on from CM051032.1 coordinate 62,224,294, forward strand.
TACATTTTGGATGACGTTCTTTCAGGAAAAGAGCGACTAATAAGTTCCGTTAACATTCCTGACACATAAAACCTTTGGATTATTCACCATTTGTACAATGTCCGCCATTGGCAGCCTCGGGTTAATGGATGATTCGTACACCTCTGAAATATCAACCTCCGCGCAGAGATTTGACTGGTTCGAGCATAGCTCTAATCAAATCACTGCTGTCATATGAAACCACGTGATGATGGTCGATTTAAATCTTCTAGATATTATGTATGGTTTTAATAAGTTATTTTATTTTTTTGTTTTCATTATTGACTGCAAACGATATTTAAAAAGTCCAATTATGTAGAAAATTGCACCGAGTTGCATTAAATAAGAAAAAGTTACAAACACGTAATCCTTCCATATCTGGAAGGATTTTACTTGTAATGGCAATGGTTACCGTTAACTGATAGGGGAGGTAACCTCTGCGTGGAGTTTGCTGAAATATAACGCTACAGTACAGGGATGTCTGCTAAATGGGACAATAACGGAACTGATACGAGATTAGCATTTGTCTAGGACACAGGTATATGTTAAAGTGCTTATTTTAACCGCTTTTGTAAACAATTATGTAAATTTAAATCCCAAGAATTATGCAGCCATTATTGGTAGACATTAAACCATTGTTGTACGTTGGCTTTTACTAAAATTCTCCCGCGCAAAATTGCCAAATAGAATAATGGGATTCAATTTTACCGCTGCGTAATTAACTTATCGCGCCAAATTTCTAGCTTTTCATTGGTACACATTTACAAGAAATATAGGTCAAAAGTGATTTTAGACAGCTACGCCGAAAACGATCTTACTACAGAAATATAAACAAAACAGAAACCATTCAATGGCTTTAGAAAGCAACAGTCAAATGCATTATAAGCGCCACTACACCTTTGAAATTGTTGAAGTTGCATGTGTCACAACATCATTGACGTCATCTTCTTACGAAATCATTTCCATCTAATCAGTTTCTCTTTTAAATTCTTATTGTTGCTGGGCGGCGGTTAATCTACTGTCGTCTGCTTCGCCGAAGTTCACTCAAACGACATCGGAACTACTTCACCCGTTGAAACGGTACACAAATCTGTTTTGTAAATTCGCTAAACCAGTTAAGTGCAGAAAGGTTTCAGTGTCAACATAAACGAAAAAACACTTTCAACCACAACCACCAACACAACAGAAGCAGCAGCAACAGCAACAACAAAGGCATTATAAACGACAAAAATACTTTATAAACAACACAAATACTTTCAGTTGTGAATTTTTTTTTAAAAGCAACAACAAAACATACACTCCAATCGCCGCCCATTAAACTATTTATATAAATAAACGAAAACAAAGTGTAGACAATCGACGTAGCCTAGGTAGCATGCCACTACGCGTATATACGTATGCAGTGATGCAATATATTTGGTGTCCGTCTTGTGATTGGTGTTCATTCGACCCCCTCCGCAGGAGTAACGAGCGTTTCAAGAAGGGGAAATAGAACTTAAAAATGTTTCTATATGACTCACGACTTCGACATTATTACATACAAATATTTTCAAATGTGTACTTACGGTAGATTGACGACTGATGCTCACGGATAGCAAGATATTGTTAATTTCCTGCATATACTGTGAAGATGTATAACATGAAAACTGCTAAAAGTTGTTATGTCTCTCTACAAGCGCAACTAAATCAAGGTTATATCAACTTAAAATGGAAATTTTTATAAAATATTAAATACTTCCGTTCTCGGAGGTCTTTGACGTCAGTTTCCTTAACAGTTGGAGTCCATCCTATTGTAGTCTGTCACATTTTTGTTGTTTGCAGTTGTTAGTTCTATTAATAAATAAACACGGAAATCATGTGAAACAATGGTTAAAAAAATCTCATTTATCAAGCCTTTTACGAACTACCTGGCTAAAATCATCTGAATAATTTTCCGTTATTTTTCGATGTAATGAACTCAACAAAAGTTATAACACATCAAATGGAAATTGTTTTATTTTCTTTAAATATAAGAATTTTAGCAGCACCATGGTAAACGCGAAATTCTTTATTATTATTTTTTCAATACTTCAATGGTATGAACATATGCATGTATAACTCAAATAATCATAGTTGACATTTCAATCGCAAATTCTTATATAAAGAAAATACAACAATTTCCATTTATTTCCATTTGGTGCGTTGTAACCTTTGTTGAGTGAATAGTAGTTGAAAAAGACACATATAATTGTGTAAGTCAAAGGCACGCATCAACTACTTCTAGCAAGCAAGCAAGCGAGCAACATCTGTATTATGAAGATTAATAGTTGTCTTTCAAAAACTAAACCACATACCAAAACATGCACATGGATAAATACTCATAAATGTAAGTTTGTGGGATATTTATGATACTGCAGCTTTAGACTTATGTGAATGTTTCGTTTGCGATTTACTGACTACTGTGGTTGTGTCGTATTGCAACACAATGTGGCCTTGAATTATTGCTGCAACCTTCTCTTTAACAAGTGCTTGCCAGAGAGTTGGCATTGCGGTAAGGACAGATTAACGACGTAGTCCCTATTCTGTGACAAAATCGTAAACAAGAAGAAACTAATTGAGAGATAAGCGGACACTATTTTGAACTTCATTGCATTGCGTCACTTTCACTGCATTATTGGCTCTTTTTCCTGTAAGGTTGTGACGCTGCACAACCCATGACGTCATTATGCCAACGCGACTGCTTATACGGCTTTTTGTGTTCTTCAAATAATTTGTTATATTAGGTAACAATTTTTTCTTCTGTCAACGTTAAAACAATTAAACCTGTAGAAAATCGCGCTTTTAAAGTTGATATTCGTTTACATTCTTCTGATGCAGCTGAAGTTTCATATATGTATAATTTATATTTGCAATAATATCGTAATTAATATGTATTTTATCAAATTATTTTTAACATTTGTGATAAAAGTAATATATAAGCACCGGTACTTGCCAGTTGACTTCAATATAGGAATAATGTAACTCCAGCGACATCATCAGGAGAGGAACCCTTAGAACCATCCGCTGGTCCTTTATCTGAGGCAAGTGACCAATTGCCTATTCAATTCAGGCCAATACAGACAACACAACACGAAACATAAAAATGATAAAAACTGGGATCAACGCCTTGGAAAACTCAAAGCAAAGCCGTTCAAGACATATAGGCATTGGTCAATGGTATTTACCAACCTGTTTTTGTGACCAAATGAGGTCTCTGAATACTAGATGAATCCAACGTATCCCTTGTGTACACATCCTCATCTAAAATACATGCAGAAGCTGAGCTGCAAATACCTATCTCCTAGACAAATGCTCATCTTGTATCAGTTCTATGTGCGCCATTTACAAGAAATCCAAGAACTCCAGCATTGTTTTCAGCCGTCAGAGTTGTATGGTTCGCCCATTAATCCAAGGCTTGCAATTGCAGGCATTGGAACTTATAAGTCGCTCATCGTGTGAAGGAAGGTAATACGCAATTTATCCATTTCTTGCGTCTGTCTAACAATAGCAAAGCATGGTACAAATCGGAAAAATATGTTCTTTTATATTTACTCAAAACGTGATTTCACATTAAACAGAGGCTGCTCTACTTAAGGTCAGTTGGTATCGAATGTAAAATATGATATCTAAAGTATTAAACCAACTTACGATGAAAGTTACCTGAAATAACAGTCTACGTATTAGAGAATGAATGTCAATCATTAAGAATAAATGCTAATATTCGGTTTGAGCATAATCACACATTTTATAATATTCTGAGATCTTGGACCGCATAATACGGTATCAAATATCTGCGGTACAGGTTACCTTTTTGTTATGGTTTCCTGAAAAAGGACTAGAGTAACCAAACCTTTGGAACACGAGTATATACCTTTGTGCAAAATTTGAAGTCGGTATACGCATTGTTTTGTGTTGGACTACAGAATTCTGTTTTCCTTCTCATAGTGCGAACGCGAATTAAAAAGCAAATCACAAATTCTTAGATAAGCAATTACAAAAACTGCAACAACGAAAGAACCGACAAAACAAACAAGAAAAAAGGAATAAACACTACAAAAACAATTCATTTGCTTTAGAAAGTATAACACCAGTGTAATATAAGCGCATGATTTCAAACACCACTAAGCCTTCAAAATTGCTGATATTACCACAAAAGCATCTGACGTCATCTTCTAACCAATAATTTCCATCTCATCAATTTCGCTTGTAATTTTTTTCTGCTGCTGGGCGGAAGTTAATCACTGTCGTCTGCTCGACTGAAATTGACTGAAACGACCTTGGAACGTTTTAACCAGTTCAAACGATGCACAATCTTAAATGCAAATTCGCTAAAACCTGTACAGTGCAGACAGGTTTCAGTGTCAAAATAAACAACAAGTACAACCACCACCACTACCACCACCACAACAACAACAGAAACAATAAATACACGAAAAGCAATGATAAAATACTGTGATTGCTTTGAACAGTGTAAATAAATGTGCCTTCAATAACCAAACCACAAACAAAAACACGCAAATGGATAAATATTGATAAATTACACGTACATAATGTTTGTAGAATATGTTTGGTACTGTTCAATATACGTGAGACTGATGTGTATTTTTCATTATTTATTTACTGACTATGATGGTATTCTCCGCCGTCATAAATTGGATTACAACAAATAATTGCTCTAGGCCTATCTTGAGTTACAGGGGCGTAGCAAAAATTCAAATATGGGGGCGACGAAAAATATACATGCTGATAATTATACAACAATACACAAAGACGTTATATGATTGGATACTGCCGTCTTATTCACATAATGATATACATGTATGTTTTAATTAAATAATACATATTTTAATTTATTTTTCTGAAATAAAAACAAAAAAAGAACAACAACGGGAAGACAGCAATATTGCATTCATCTTGGAAACAACTTATAGTTATCATACGTTTATTTGATTTCCAGTTAAGAACTTATTTTTTCCCACTTCTGTGACCAAATCATAAACAAGGAGAAACTAATCTGGAGATAAGCGGATACGATGTTGAAGTGCATTGCATTGCATCACTTTCACTTCATTTTTATTGGCTCTTTTCCTGCAAGTTTATGGCGCTGCAGAACCCTTGACGTCAATCTAACAACGTGATTACTTTCCAACGTATGGAACGCCGGCTTTGGCTGTGTCGTTATGTGAGCAGTATATGGTATTATGTCAAACTTCAATGTTGTCTTGTCTGTATATCGGTTCATCTTGTCTACTCATAAAGTGAGTTTGTCTTTCGCATGTGTTATTATTTTATGTACACGTGTTGTTTTGTCAATGCAATGACTTATCTTGTGCGCGATGTGATTTGTTATGTCAAATTGTTGAGTTGTTATGTTAAAATGTCGTTTGATCTTGTCAAGAGATAATGTTAACATGTTAGTGCAGCGTGTGATTTTGTCGGTGTAGTGTGTTATTATGTCATGTTTAAAAGTTGTAAATATATGCTGTTGATTTGTCCAGACAGCGTTTCATTTTGTCCAAATATTGTGCTATCATGTCAAACCCACATGTGGTTTTGTCAATGATAAGTTTTATTTTGTTGTAACACACATGTCTAAACGGTATGTTGTTTTGTTCAAATGACAAGTTGTTGTTGTTGAGCTAAAAATAGCGTGCACTCACTACAATGGCGGAAAGCACCGCACATTGACACAATACCGACACGATTGGACATAAAAGCATGCGTGAAGGACATTGAAGTCGAAAAGTTAATTTGAGTTGTAGACATAATGACACGTCTTTGTGACACAATAACATATTCTTTTGACAATTTCACCTGATCATCACATAATGAAACACTATTTTAACATAATAAAACGTCTTTATGACATAAACAAATATTCTTCTGGCAAGTTCACCTGATCATAGCACATGGTGAAACACTATTTTAACATAATAACTCGTCTTTTTGACATAATAACATATTCCCTTGACAAGTTCACCTGGTCATAGCACATGGTGAAACAATATTTTAACATAATGACACGTCTGTTTAACATAGTAACATATTCGTTTGACAAGTTCATCTGATTCTAGCACATGATGAAACACTGTTTTAACATAATGACACGTCTTTTTGACATAATAAAAGATTTTTTGACAAGTTCACCTGATCAAAGCACATGATGAAACACTATTTTAACATAACGGCACGTCTTTTTGACATATTAACATATTCTTTTGACAAGTTCACCTGATCATAGAACATGATGAAACAATATTTTAACATAATGACATGACTTTTTGACATAATAACACATTACATTGACAAGTTCACCTGATCATAGCACATGATGAATTAATATTTTAACATAATAACATGTATATTTGACATAATAAGACAATCTTGAACAAGACAACACGAATCATGACGACATAAGACAGTCATGGCGTTCCATACCAACGCTTCTTATTCTGCTGTTTGTGTTCTTCAAATAATTTGTTGTATCAGCTAAATAATTTTTTCTTCTGTCAACGTTAAAACAATTAAACCTGGAGAAATTCGAGCTTTCACTGCATTATTGATTCTTTTCCTGCAAGGTTATGGCGCTGCACAACCCATGACGTCATTATGCCGACGCGACTGCTTATACGGCTGTTTGTGTTCTTCAAAGAATTTGTTATATCAGCCAAAATAGTTTGTTTCCTCGTCAACATTATTACAATTTAACATGCAAAAATTCTTGCTTTTAAAGGATGTTTCCATTCTTCTGATGCAGCTGTAGTTTTATATTAATACTTTATATTTGAAAGAATAACATCCTATTTTACATGCATTTGATCAAATGATTATCGATATTTGTAATAAATAAGTATTTACGTAGTTGTCAATGGTTTCACGACATGAAGGCATTTGTCAATGATATTTACAAATCTTATTTTTGGTAGCAAAATGACTGTCTCCGACTATTAGTTGGATCCAACGTATCCCTTTTGTACTCATCCTCGAGTACATAGGTATTACCACTGTACGTTAGCGCTTAAGCATATATCTCCTAGACAAATGCTAATCTCAAATCAGTTCCGTATTTGTGCCATTTACCAGACAACCCTGTACTTTAGCGTTATTTCCATACGTCAGAAGTGTACGATTCTATGGAGTACGATTAGGGTCTTTAAGATCTTAACTATGGAGTACGATTAGGGTCTTTAATAGCTTAGATAAACGAGCATGATGCTCGATTGTAAGAGCATGATGCTCGTTCATTGAGCATGATGCTCGATAGTACTTGGCCGCACGAAGAGGGTCTTTATTGCCTAACCCAGCATGATGCTCCAAAAACTAGCGTCACGCTCGAATTGACGAGCATGATGCTCGATCTTATGAGCATGAACGGCCAAAAGAGCAAGATGCTCGTTTACTGAGCATTATGCTCGTTCATTGAGCATGATGCTCTAGCTTACAAGCATGATGCTCGTTTCTATCTGCATGATGCAGTCTAAGATATTCAAGACCCTAATCGTACTCCATACATAATCGTACTCCATACCTAATCGTACTCCATACAATAAACGAGCATCATGCTCGACGTAAAGAGCATGATGCTCGATTTGAGGAGCATGATGCTCGTTCATTGAGCATGATGCTCGATAGTACTTGGCCGTACGAAGAGGGTCTTTATTGCCTAACCCAGCATGATGCTCCAAAAACTAGCGTCACGCTCGAATTGACGAGCATGATGCTAAATCCTATGAGCATGATGCTCGGCCCAAAGAGCAAGATGCTCGTTTACGGAGCATCATGCTCGTTCATTGAGCATTATGCTCGATCTTACGAGCATGATGCTCGTTTCTATGAGCATGATGCTGTCTAAGATATTAAAGACCCTAATCGTACTCCATACCTAATCGTACTCCATACAATAAACGAGCATGATGCTCGACGTAAAGAGCATGATGCTCGATTTGAGGAGCATGATGCTCGTTCATTGAGCATGATGCTCGATAGTACTTGGCCGTACGAAGAGGGTCTTTATTGCCTAACCCAGCATGATGCTCCAAAAACTAGCGTCACGCTCGAATTGACGAGCATGATGCTAAATCCTATGAGCATGATGCTCGGCCCAAAGAGCAAGATGCTCGTTTACGGAGCATCATGCTCGTTCATTGAGCATGATGCTCGATCTTACGAGCATGATGCTCGTTTCTATGAGCATGATGCTGTCTAAGATATTAAAGACCCTAATCGTACTCCATAGTTTTTTGCAATAACTGTTATTTGTTTTATTTTGTTCTAAATGTACATGATTCAAATAGTAGAAAACCATGGTTCCAGGTTTCACTTTCTTGTTTAAATACCTTGTATAATTTCTCTGCGTCCTAAATCATATTAAAAGTCAATTAAAACTAAAGTTATACTCAGAACATAAGTATATTCTATGTTCAATGCTCTCTTAATGTACACCGCGAATAGAGCGGAATTTCCGGAACACCGAATCCGAGATTTGTGCACTTCCCGTATTGAGCACATTTGCCAAAGTGCACGCATTATAGCCTCTTATAATAAGCCGCACATACTCGTTCGTAAGTACAGTATAAGAACAGCTCTCATATAGGAACGGAAGTTTTTTTTGCTATAAGAAGCTATGATTTGTAGTACAAAGGTCTCGGGAAAAATTCAGTACCTACCAGTCTATACATGTATAAAATGATATTTTGCAAAATCAGGACTGCTAAATTGCGCGATATCGTAGTTCAGCTTTGTGCAGGACTCAAGACTTGAAGACGTGTACTAATGCTTTGTGAAACATAACATCTTTAAAAGATGATACTCATATTAGTATTCGCTTAGAAAGAATATCTCAGTTATTAGAACATCGATTTTTAGACAATTTTACAGGGTGTGTGGGATGGGGGGTGGGTACGCCTTTTCCTCTCCCCTCTAAACCCGCCTACTTACACTAGGGGTGTCACGACATTAGACATCCATATTGCGATAGTTTTTAATTTATCACGATATTTATTGCAATATATTGCGACCTGTGTATTTATGTATTAAATAAGCTTAAGACTGATAAAATCATTACGAACAGCGCAGTATTTTATAGGAATTTTTTTTCACCGATGTTGATGACAGGCGCAACAATATCTGCAGCAGATAGAAAAGCGAAGCAATTATGAGGAACACTCTCAAACAGACTGTAATGGCTGTTCACTGTATTTTATGTTACATTCAAAGTCATTTTTTACATGGACAGGTACTCCAGTCATGGTGTATATTTGTTGTGTGGTTGTGTGTATAAACTATGCATGTATTTCACCCTTTATTTTAACTGCAGACAATGTATCAGGTTTAATGTATTATTAAGCATAAAGAGAAAATATGTATGCCAAACATAAATGGAGTATTATTGGTCGCCAGTACAGTCTATAATGGTCCGGCTGTTGACCTTCACCCATACAAAACTATCACTATACAAAATGATACTGGCTATCAATTTATTATGACTGACAATAAGCATGGTTTGATGAAGTCAAAGGTTTTGTAACGAATGTAATAACCGGAGGAAAACACGAAACTGAAAAAGACCACTTAAATAATGCAATATATCGGTATGGACATTCCTATTGCGATCTTTTATTCCAGAATCAAATATTGCAATAAACCAATATATCGGGATATAGTGACACCCCTAACGTACACGGTACGTGAAAATTCGCGATTAATTTGATTATCACACATTTTGAACCTTTGGTACTCACAGCTAGGCCATACCAATTTGATTCAATGTTTAGCGTCCTCAGGCTGGCAGGTTTTTGGATGCTTGAACGAAAAAAAAAAAAAATTCTGACAATGTGAAAAATCTAGTTCGAAATCATATTAAAATTTGACAAAAATGACTTTTAGGTGTTTTTACCAATATTTGTAAAAACAGTGTGCAACTAATCAATTTACACAGTTAAAATACTGTGTTAAAGTAGGTTCCTAATATAAAGATGAGATATAACAGTCTTGCAGGCAAACATTTGCTTTAGCTTGTACCATTGCCATGAATAAGTTTTGAAAGAAAAATGTTTCTTTATTGACTGATTGTTTCTTTTTTCCTGCCTGGTTGGTACTAGTAAGTTTCGAAAAATCATGGGGACGCTGAACATAGAATAAAATTTGTATGGCCTTAGCTGGTTATTTACTCAATGCTGTATACTAAGTTAGGCTTACATCTCGAATTTAACCCGGGCTTAAGGTTTTAGTAATAAATTTTTAATTAGGTACATGTATACACGCTTAAAGGCGATGTCATTCAAGTTGTGTAAACCTAATTCTCAACAACTGCAAGTCGGATTACGAATTCCTGTTTATTTAGTGCATGATATACTTGTATTTCATGTTAATATTCTATTTATATGTGGAAATTAATCGTATTTGTTAAAAATTGCCGAATAATGTAGCAACGCGCTTAGCGAAAATGCTTTTATATTGTTTATTTACGCGGTTTCTTATGGGTAGCCAAAACGTGCTGCACGATCAAAAAGTAATTCAAAAATCAGATACCATTAGTGACAGTATCATAACATATGATAGCGTATATTTTTGTACATGTATTGTTAATTTAACAATATCTCAGACTCACCTTGTTCTATGTTGAACACTAACTATAACGGCTCAGTAATGCTACTGGTGTATATTCATACAATAAGTAATAAATACGATGATATAACCATTCAAATGCTAACACATCCAATTTAATATCCTACGATTTGGAAATGCTATATTGTATAACAATAAAGACTGATTAAACAATAGCATTAATATATACACATATAAATGTACTAAATGTTTAAATGTGCATGATTTTATTTTAAAAACTACATTGTTTGGCAAATATTTAAACGATTGTTGATAGCGCAAAGTCTTATTCTGAATCGCATGTTATATTTTCAAAACGACGACCGACATTAACACCATAGCATCATGCCACAACTTATGTCGTTATACGTTAAATTATATTTCTTGTTTGTTTTATTTTCAGTATATGTCTTGTCAAACGAGTTGCTATCGTTTTCTGGACAAATTAATACAGAGGGTGTAATCACGTGATGATCAAAAGGGAATCAAAATGGCGACGTTCTTGCAGAAACTGGTATTTTTGCCTTTTAATAGTGTGCTTTAATATTTTAATGCCGTCCACTTTCTAGCCATATCAGTTAGAAAGTATTTAACGTTTGTTTCGTGTATGTCCTCGCCCAAGATCTTGACTTTACTCGGTGCACATGTTCTAAGCGGGGACTGTTTTCCACGTAATTTGTGATCGTTACCGGGTTTCACGTAGGAAATCCCTCTCTCAGCATGAAATTAGATAAAAATTGCAAAAACAAAAAATGTGTTCGGAATTTTCTTTGAATGTTTATAAATGTGTTTTGCTAGGGTCAGACAGGTCAGATTTTTTTTCAAGTTGTACGCACCAAAAATGTTTTAGGATCTAAACGGGTCCCACATCTGATATGATCACAATGGGGTCCCGTTTTATGTCAGAAAACAGAGAAAGTCATTTAAAGCTTTTCTGATCTTAATTGAAACTTGAAATCATGCTCTGGGCGAGGTATCTAATAACTAGGACGAGAACTGTCGAATCTAAACCAAATAAGAAGCAAGTGGTCTTTTGTAACATGAAAGTGACATTTGATATGTATGTCATTTCTTGTCATAATACCGCATATATATAGTTTTAGAATTTAATTTGTTTTCAATTTTCCAGTGCTACATTGCATCACCAGATGACAAGCATACACAGTCCTGTGTTATATAATGACTTGATTTGCTTCCATGTAGGTTCCATTAGCGCCCGTCCTTTATGATGCTTCTTAGGAACAAATAAACAAAAGTGGCAATGCTTTAAAATATACTTTTTTCTATTTCTTAAATACATTTGCATGTGTTTCTGTTTAAAAATAATATCACATTAAACAAACAAGTATAGATTAAAACGTTTTAAATCTGAAAAGCCATATTATTTCAGAAGGGAAAATGGCTGTGTTAATATTTGTGTTTATAATTTTAAGTTAAAAATTTAATTTCTTTAAATATGTGAATTCAATGCAATCACTTTGTATTTTATATTGCAGTGACCACACATATAAATTTTCCGATGATATGAATTTATATTCTCTAATAGTATTTACACATAATTAACTTAGTTTGTAAACATTTGTTCAAGAGAAAACATAAGACAAAATGTGTAATCATCTTATTCAGATTCTGGTGTGCTTCAATAACCCTGGTGCAGCATTGGGAAAGACCTGACAAGATGCGCTGTCTACTGCAAAGCTAAATAGCCACTGACTCATCTCTTATTCAAGATACTGCACAAATATAAGATGCCGGGTTTAAATAAAAGTTGTGAGACTAAATATTTAAAATGTGGTGGTAAATCAAATGTCTCAAAAAAGTAATACAACTAATTTAAGATTAAAAGTACTCGCAATGCATGGTAAAGAATGATGTTAAACTGTATGACAGAGTGATTTAAAGTGATCTATTAATATGAATAAGTTATAAATTTTGCCATGTATATTAGTGAGCTTTTATTTTACTTTGTCTAAGTGAAAACATTATTTATCACTCATAATTAACACTTAAGGTATTAATAAAAATATCCTCTATATATATGTATTTGAAGTAAACACATATTTAGCTGTTTGTAAAAGGTATGGATGCATATTGTGTTTAAGCAATGTTGCATTTAAGCATTACTATTGTCGATTTTAAATAGTTGTAGTATCATGGCATATGCTAAATAAACATCACATGTAGCATTATGTTTGGTTGATTTAATGTATTTATTATAAGTATGTATTTTCAAGGTCAGCTACTAATAAAACTATATCCATGTTGAAACGGAATGAATGTTCTTCAACGTTTTTTGACTATTTTTCAACGTTGATGAAATGACCCGTACTCCTTATTGACCAGTTGTGACTTGTCAATCAAGGATTGAGTTGACCAAATAATGGTTTATATTCCAGTGGTAAATAATCGCACATGGTTGCATAATCCAATCCTTTGACTTCAAACCTTTGGACAAGCAACCGACGACAAACAGAAATGCGGAGCGTTCTATGATTTTGCAACTAATCAAATTCAACGTTGTTTTAACGTTGCTGTGCCCGGCTCGGTTAAGTCATTGCAGATATGATATGTGTCTCAAAATATAGATTATAGTACACAATAAGTGTAATTTCAATAAGTGCGTGTTAGATACTTGTCAAGAAATAAAGTCACTGGAAGTTTTATTACCGGTATTTTATTTCTTATGACACATCATAACACATGATATATCAATAAAAAGACAAGAGAGATCTGAACAATAATTGAATGCCATTGATGTTCAATTGTACATTATAATTTTAGATCGAAGCTTTAAAACACACCATTCAATGTATATGAGATCAAAATTAATATTGCAGAGTAATAATATGAACACGCGAGATCAAACATGGAGCATACAATCACTTGTAGCGTTGTAAGAAATCTGAAAGAACTGCAATAATCAGTTGCAATAAGACACACATGATTTGTAATTGAAATAATCGCTTCATTATCAGTTTGAACACATAAATGAACCTTCAAAAGCAGACAAACAGATTTTTTGAATGGGTGATAATATATTTTATGCTATCCAGATAACAAACTTATGCTGAGAGTTCAAGTATTTCACGCTCTGTGTTCACGTAACAAGTCAAGCGTATCTAACCTTACTATACGTAAATAAGGTATTAATATCTCAACCGCATATGGCTACCACTTTGACATTTTTAAAATAGAATAATTGTAAGAGTAATTGACTAATACTCATATATACGTGTATAAAATATGTGCAAAGTCGTTCTTTTATTTATAAATAATCATTTCAAACAATGGTTTATTGCTTAGAATATAGATAAAATTTGTATTTAAATCCGCTTTAATTTTTACCTGTAATAAGCGAGCATTTATTATCATATCAGAGAATATAACACAACATGCTGTTATATTACTAAATGAACAGTGAAACGTTCAACTGTATATGTAACTACGAATTTTAAAATATGATAGTGATTATAAATGTTGACTATTGTTCAGTTTAATAACAACTAGATGGGCATCAATTATTCCTATATAATGATTTCTAAAAAAACTTCAACATGATTTTATATGCGAATTAATAGAAATTAAGATTACGAAATACCTGTTAATGCACCATACTTTCAACATTATCTTGCAAAGTATTGTTTGAAACACCTGTGCACTATAACCTTGTCATTGTCGAAAAACATTGTCCCACAACACCTGTAAGGTGCGAATGCTTTGTATCGCCTGACATGGCGGCTGTAATCACTTCTTAACCTAAATTCTTGGCCACACTCCGATCATAGTCTAGTAGCAATGGCGGTTGTTTCGTATCTGTCTGACAATGAAAATAGCAGAAACATTATTTAATATAACAAACACATATCAAAATGCACTAGTCAATGATTATAATTTTATGACTTCAAAATTGAATGAAATCTTTTAGCACCGAGCAAGATACAATTCCAACTTAGGAAGACATTTAAATGTTGCCAAACAACTAAGGATTTTCTTAATGTCAAAACATCCACTGATATAGATATATTTGAGCAGGTGGTCTTTCTTATTATTATATATTTTCCTATTTAGCTTAGTTCTCTTTAATGTATGCAATATTATGCCCATGAAATAAAGTTAAATAAAGAGTGTTTACAGGAAACACATACATGTGTATGTCTAATAATGGTTTGAACTTTCAAAGTTTCAAACTTTACCAGATAAACTTCAGTTGAGGTTTTCCGACATAAAACGGCACCCCTTTTTGATCAAACCAGATGTGGGACCCATTTAGATCATAAAACTATTTTGGTGCGTACAACTTAAAAAACAATCTTGAGACGTCTGCCCCATACCAAACCCTTATATATACACCCAAATAATATTCCTAGCACATTTTTTTTATAATATTTTCTCTCATTTCATCCTGAGAGAAAGATTTCCTAAGTGAAACCCGGTAATTATCACAAATTACATGGAAAACAGTCCCCGCTTACAAAATGTGCACCGAGTAATGTCGAGATCTAGAGTGAAGACAGACACGAAATAAACGCTAAACACTTTCTAACGAATGTGGCTGGAAAGTGGACGCATTAAAATTTTTAAGCAAATAATTAAAGATATAAAAATGCATAAAATACCTGTTTTTTCAAGGACGTCGCCATTTTGATTCCCTTTTGATCATCAAGTTATTACCCCCTCTATTAATACGTACCTTAAGGAAATTATATATGTCATATATTATTTCAGTTCAAGTAGATTATAAAAGTGCAATACAATAATCTGGCAATAATTTGTCTCGTTCCTTTTCAGCCCAATACTTTTGCTGCACAATTAATTTGTGTCCGGTAATTTCATATTGCTTTTCATGCTTGGGCTTTTAATAAATTGTTCTCGAACAAGTACGTCAATATAACAGGCAAATGGGATTGTCTCGAACAAGTACGTCAATATAACAGGCAAATGGGATTGTCTCGAACAAGTACGTCAATATAACAGGCAAATGGGATTGTCTCGAACAAGTACGTCAATATAACAGGCAAATGGGATTGTCTCGAACAAGTACGTCAATATAACAGGCGAATGGGATTGTCTCGAACAAGTACGTCAATATAACAGGCGAATGGGATTGTCTCGAACAAGTACGTCAATACAACAGGCAAATGGGATTGTCTCGAACAAGTACGTCAATATAACAGGCAAATGGGATTGTCTCGAACAAGTACGTCAATAAAAAGGCGAATGGAATTGTCTCGAACAAGTACGTCAATATAACAGGCAAATGGGATTGTCTCGAACAAGTACGTCAGTATAACAGGCAAATGGGATTGTCTCGAACAAGTACGTCAATATAACAGGCAAATGGGATTGTCTCGAACAAGTACGTCAATATAACAGGCAAATGGGATTGTCTCGAACAAGTACGTCAATATAACAGGCAAATGGGATTGTCTTTCGTAACAACTTCACCGCCGTAGGCAGTTGCAGCGTAAGTTTTTTATTTCAGAATAAATAAATTTACACCATCATATCATGAGTAGATATATAAGCATAATTATTGTGAAATAGTCACATATTGAAAACTTTATGAATTGTTTAGCCGTAGATGTTATCGATTTTTAAGCACCTAAGCTGTTAGGCAACCATTTATAAAATTAGAAATTAACTTAGTCTGGTGTATTCTAGGGTGTTATTTATCATATACTTTGTAATCTGATTATTTTTTATTTATAGATTAATCCTTGTATTGAACTTCACATTGGACCTGTGTTACTGAACCGTCTCATACAAACAATATAACATCGAGTTTATTGACATGTAAATCTTCTAAACACCAAATCCAAAAAGAAATACAATTTGGCAAAATATATTTTTTTTCGCAAACCAGCTTAGAGATTGCCTTGCATTTACATATATGCGTTAAATCAATATTGATATTTTGTTTATCTGTGTCTATTATTGATCGGAGTCAAATGAGAAGATTACTTTGTATTGTTAATTTGTTATCTAACTAATAATTATACTGATTTACTTGTTTAACCAAGGATGATCTGTTATCAACTATTGCTACTCCAGAAAATGTTTTCTGTACTTTCTCCATTTACATTTGTTATGTTTGCAATAAGCATTGTATAATGTTTTAATGCAAATAATATATCATTTCGTATCGTATCGACATGTATTATGAAAGTATGTTTACAGTTGTGCTCTACTTGTCAGTTCTAATTATTGAAATAATTGCATGATTAGAATGTTTGTTTCATTTATGATTATTTTTTACATAAAACTATTGGTATTCGTACCTTTAGGCGTAACAACGTTGTTTGTTACCGCTTACCCGACTCCTCTATTTTTCCCGCCGACCCTAAAAGTTGTTTGCCTATAAATCATTCACTTTTTCTGATTTTCGGGAAAAAATAAGAGTTTTCTCTTATATTACAATTTTCTTACCAGAAATATCTTTTTCTATGACTTTATTTATACTTAACGTACAGTTTCTTTGTTGGGATTTACTCAACAATTTACTCAAACTGTGTGGTGAAGATGCGGCGAAGAAAAAAAAAGTTTAAGAAAAAACACTTTTTTGGCCTGATTAGTCTACTAGAGGGATTCGGTAGTCTGGCTGAATTCTACATATATCTATCAAAATAAGCTCAACGAGCAGTTCAATTAGAGAGCTTGTAAAGATTCAGAATGTCATCGAGTAAGAGCTAGTTACGGCAGCTTTTGTATGGAGAGCCGCCTGTTCAATCACTTTAAGTTTCGATCTGAATGTACGAGTATACGTAATATTACAAACCGTTTATGAAAGCTGTAAAAGACCAACATTTTGAAAATAAAAGTCATGAACAATTGACAATGTAGTATGTGTAACTTTATGCCACGCTAATATTGTTGTGAATGTATTGATAGATGTAGACTATTATGCTAGTATGGTGTTCTTAGAACTGGTATCAGCCGAGTTGGTTGTGTCGAGTCGTATCGCACGAGAGACGCAGCTACTTGATGCTGCTTGACACAACCAATGAGACTGATGCAAGTTCTCAGAGCACCGTACTCGTGTAATATTCCATTTATTATATACCTATTTCAGCATAATATTGAAGTACAAAACAAAATATTTTAAGTCATGAAGAGTATTTTTTCTTGGAAATGAGTTGTGCATTGGTGACGTCACTGTATGCCCCTGAACGCCTATGTCATAACATTAGATCCGATGGATATGCGATGCTGTGTTCAGTGGATATTATTGTGTCAGCTTTATTTGTGTTGGATTAAATAAACAATAAATCACAATCGCTGTATGTTATTCTCTTTTGCCTTCCATTACAAAATACTGTTAAGATCGTGTTTGACCTTATTATGTCTCGAACACATAGGTCAGCAGTTAAACAACTGGCCCTGTGTTCACAAATCAAGTTGAGTCTGATTTTCAGGTTCAAGATGAACTTGAGCCAGATATTTCAGGATCAGGCTCAAAAATGGCATTCACTCAATATCTGGATCAATTTTAATAATTGGAAAATATATATTTTACATTATAATAAACTCCTCTCAGCATGTATTTTATGTATAAGATCAATATTTTAAACCAAAACTAAAAACAATGTGTGTTATTTTATCAAGAAGAAAAGTTATTTCGAAACTAAAATATTGTTGAGATTTTGCTCATTTGAGCTAAAAGATCAAGATCAGTTAGAATTGATCTTGATCCTGCAGTTAATCCGTTGTGAACACAGGGCCTGGTGCCGTTGGGAAAAGATCTACGGTAGTCTTTGGCAGTCGCTGGGAAAAAATCAACTGTAGTCTTTGGCAGTCGCTGTGAAAAGATCTACGGTAGTCTTTGGCAGCCATGCCATTCTGTTGGCAGGCTTCACGCACATCAGGCATTTTTCAGAAGCATACATATTTCATGAATGCTGGCGACAGAATGAAATATGGCCAAGACCTATCGGTTATTGGCATAATCTTTGTTATGCTTCGCGGAAAAAAATCCCGATGGTTTTTACAGTCACGACAGTCACGACTAACCATAAACCTATTAAACAATTGATTTATTCAATAGAATTTCACAATTTGGTGGATTGTGTGTTTCTTGTTCATATTAAATTAAAATCTAAAAGAACATCAAATGATAGAACAAGTCTGAACCCATTAAATTTGATAGCACCATTTTTGTAAAAAAAATCTTCGAATTACAATACATTTGTATATATCAAAGTATATACTAGTTAAAATGTTATATTAAATAGAATAAAAATGTAGTCATACATATTTACTTAAATTTACTATATATTGTTCTGAAAAATGCATCTCCAAAACGGTTTCTTGTGTTCAGCATAATGTTTTTTCCCCAGACAGAAGAAGCACTATTTTAAATAACAATTCAATATAAATTCAATGTCCTTAATATTCAACCAATGTAACGCATTCAAGGCAAAAATCTTAAAAATCATGAGGGGAAATCGTCTCAGTACAATGTAGGCCACTGTATCTGAACCGACATGATTAGTTGATTTCTTGCAGATGGAACGCCTGTTGGGGCTTCCCACATGCAAGCGCTTTGATGATAATGATTAGACGATATCGAGTGACCTTTAGCGAATGACGTCAAAGCGGCGTCTTGTGAATAGCCTTAGAGCTAGTAATTTGACAATAATTACTCGAGTAGGATCTTGACATTTGGAGAATATGTCACAATGTAGGGCTTAGTGGACGTAATGTGTGTCTTATTGAACGCATCAATGATACGTGACGAAGATCATTACAGGCGATATTACGTGTCATATGCGCCTAATGAGAATGCATCAATGAAATGATAATGTGGCGTGTCGTGGGAAAACCGGGCTTAATGCATGTGCGTAAAGTGTCGTCCCGGATTATCCTGTGCAGTCCGCACAGGCTAATCCAGGACGACACTTTCCGCTTTTACGGTATTTTGTGTTTCAAGACAGTCTGTTCTGAACGTAAATCCGCTGTAGGCGGAAAATGTCGTCCCGGATTAGCCTGTGTGGACTGCACAGACTCATCCGGGACGACACTTTGTGCACATGCATTAGGCGCGGTTTTCCCACGACACGCCACTAATATTTCTTTGATTTATCAGCGTTCCTCTGGGTGCCAATGATCAGCTGTTAACCATTACGACATGGCGTTACTTAAACAAATACTTGGCAATTTTGACTCAATCGAACTGTCAAAATTCCTCCTAATTTTTCATGATTCAATTCAATATCTAAAACAGTTTCCTTTAATAATAGCTATACAATACAATAAGATGTACAATTTGGCATAGATCTACTGATTGTCTTGATAATACACATATGTCCATAAACTACAAACATTGATTTGTAAATGGGCATTTAAATACGATGGCAAGCTTGATATCTAGATATCAACGTTTCGCCAATTTTTTGTTGAAAATCCATGCTGAATCATAATCGAATCAAAGATCGGTGAATACGCTAAATGACTGTAACTTCATTCCATCCATGGACTTACAAGGACAAATACGAAGTCCCCCCCCCTAAAAAAAATAAAAATAAATAAATAAAAAACAAAACAAAAAAACAAACAGTCTTGAAATAACAAATCGGTGTTAAAGTATTTGTTGGACCAGACATGCGAAAAGGAAAGCTAATTGTAGGATCAAATCAAAGATCACTACTGTGCCGATTGGCTGTGTGCTAAACCGAACCCCATGCATTTCACGTATTCTGTTAAACTATTTACTGACTTAGTTGGACGTCAACAAGGCCATCGCTTAACTACAGTGTTGCTTGACGACAGCTGAAATAATCTTTCCATTATGTCCCTGGTTTTATAACAGAATCCAATCGTCCATAAACTTGATTACATTATTCAACTGATACCTGATACTTTGCAAATATCATTTTATCACTTGCTATACCTTGTTCCCCGTGTAATACAGCCATTATGAATATTTTTATCTTACACATGAGTGAGATAACAATTTGAGCGTTTTCATTGGCTACATATTCTGTGAATGACCAATCGCATGATGTTATTTTGGTGTAATGACGTCGTCAACATAAAATGACGTCACGTCAGTACACATCTTTTAGGATTTATCAACATCTTTTGGTAATATTTTTTTCGTTTAAAAGCATGTGATAAAAAAAGATCTGACACTCGTTGTCATTTCATACCATCTTTTTAATAAACTCGTTCAGGAAATTCGTTAGACAGCTCGCCAAAGGCTCGCTTACTAACAAAATTTCTGAACTCGTGTAATAAAATAAGGTATGAAATGACAACTCATGTCAGATCCTATATATGCTGCATGCGAATACAACAAATCATTGTTCTTTGTCTGTTTCTACTAATATTTAGAATAAAATGGAAAGTTTTATGTCATGTTGGTGACTGCTTTTATAATTTCATCATTGGCTACAATAAAATATTTAAAACACCGTAACCCATGAAACTAAGCAAGTTGTATCAACGCTAAATGAACCAGGATGTTTGTTCATATTTACTGAACTTTTAACAAAATATTAGACTATATCTCTGACTGATAGACACGTTTTTCTAATAATTGCAAACCATTCCTTCACAATTCAAAAGGTTGTGTCCAGTGTAAAGAATACGATGTTAATTAACATTTTTGACCGAGAATTCACATAAAAATACTCAATGAATGATTTAGATCTACTAACCATCGTCAATGTAAATGCGATTATGATAGAGCCAGAAATCTTTCAATCGTGGCTGACATTTAGCAAATGACGATATAATATTGCTAAGGCGTAAATAAAAAATATGTTTGTTTCAGGCTACATGCCCAAAAGAATCAGGGTAGGTAGGTAGGGAAGAATTTTTTAAATTTGTAAATGGTCAACTTGAAGATTCTAAAACTGAATGAATTTTCAAAACATGTCTATAATATCATAAAACATTGTTTTGAAGTGGATGCTATCAAAACAAAACACTAATTTTGATAAAACACATTTAATTATTGGAAAAAAGTAAAATAAACAAAAAAATATCCGACCCACTCATTAAAATGTTCTAGGGTCGGGGCATTTTTTTAGGGTAGGTCGGTAACCTGAAACAAACATACTTGTTTTGACGCCTTACTACATCTTTAGCCATGATACTGCAGCTTAAGGATGCCAGTATCTAAACACCTCTGCATTTCTTTGTCATATTACATAAGGATTAATGAATGTCTTCAAGAACAAGGTTTTTAATTCGCAGTTGATTTGCTAGTTGTGATTTATGGGATCTAACAGGAATTGCAGATATGAACTAAACCTTTACCAATTATTCATACCGCCTCATAATGTATTCAATCTTCACAAACAACACGTAAATACATGGTCAATTATTTATTCAGACTTCACTTACATGGAAATATATAGTTGGCTTAAGTTTTGATGTAGCATAAAATCTATTTCTTAAAATTGATATCTCCTGATTTTTTTTCGATAATGTCCTGATAAAAACTGATTATTCCATGTACTCATGTCCCTGGATTCAGTGGCGGCACTGATTATTCCATGAACCCGTGTCCCTGGATTCAGTGGCTGCACTGATTATTCCATGTACCCATGTCCATGGATTCAGTGGCTGCACTGATTATTCCATGTCCCCATGTCCCTGGATTCAGTGGCTGCACTGATTATTCCATGTACTCGTGTCCCTGGATTCAGTGGCTGCACTGATTATTCTATGTCCCCATGTCCCTGGATGCAGTGGCTGCAATCATTATTGCATGTACTCATGTCCTTGGATTCAGTGGCGTGTCAATTTCAAAGAATTCCTCAACTGAAACACATGAATGCCTTCCTTTTCTCTTTTGAATACTATGTGGCAGATGCCGTCAATGTCCGAATACTTAATGCTGATATGTCAAGGGTGTTAACTCAATATGTTTTAACAATGTCTTGCAGCCATTAGTGCACGTGAAGACATGAAGACATAAATGAAGAGAACTAATGATGATGTTCAGTCTGTCTCTTGTAATAAGGTCTTAAAAGAATATAACGTTTTAGGTTAAGTGAAGCGTATACCTCTGTTATTACATATGTAAATTGTTTTTTAAACGTAATACTAAATAAAGTAGATATAGGTCAAACAACAACGACACAAAACATCAACGAGTTTAAGGTGAAATATAAAAGAAGCATTTACACACATTAACCTTTCGTTTAGATAAATTCGTAGGGAATACGAAATATAGCAGATAAAAATCAAATTGAAAAAAATGCTTGTGCGTTTTGACCTGAAATCATTCTCAGAAATTGCACAATTGCAGGACATCTTCACAGCTTTTGCTTCTTTGACATTCAGTGTGTTACGCTGACGTGTCGTGATAAGAAGGCTGGTGCTGAGGCAGTTTTATAGAATAAATCAACAAACAACAGGGGAAATGCATGAGGTAATTACCAACAACACTGACGTCATATTCGAGGTTTGAGATCAATAGATACTGTCTTCATAGCAATAATCGTTAATTGTTTTGTATCATTTGACTTTCGTTTTACTGTTTTGGCAAGATGTAAATACTCTGTCGAACTAGCTGTTTAGCATTTAAGTAACTGGCATAGTCGCCCTAATCTGTTTTTTTCACGTTGACACTTTCAGAAGCTAACTGAGACGCCGCACTAGTCGGATTTGCACAAACTTGGTCTCTATCAGTCGCAATTCGCTGGTAAGCATCAAGTCCCTTAGATAACACATAACATTTGTCGTCACTGCAGTACATTTGGAATCATTTTCGATATGAAATACAAAGATGTCTGCTAATCAAGGGTAAAACAAGAAACATATGTTAAGTATTTTCTACCTAAAATCATTTAAATGTAGAGATACATATTTATAAATTCCCATTGACCTAAGATAACTGTTTTAAAAGACTTGTTCAACACATAAGTCTATTTCAGAAGCCTCAGTTGGCCCGTAGCAGTTTACTACTTTGCACTCTTTCAGAAGCTAACTGAGCCACCACATTGTTCTGTTTTGCACAAAATATATGTTAAGAGTCTCGCTGAGTAAGTCGCACTTACAACACTGGGTTGTTTAAAACATATAACAATCTGCGGTATGAATCTCACCGAGAAAGTGGTCTGTTTTGAACATACGTCTATTTCAGATGTTCCACTGATACAGTCGCTCTCTACTATATGGTATGTACTTTATTGGCTCAGATAAAAAACTTCGAAAGTAATCTAGATTATGTTTATTTGACAAAACAAATGTTTAATATTACGTCATTAACCTGCATGGTATGGATTATATGCTCGTACGTGTCATATAAAATCCTTTAACGCATAATTATTTTTTATATAACATATCAAGAAACAAACACCTACCTTTGAAACTGGTTATAATTAAACACGAGTTAATTGCAGGTTTATTTAATTTGCATTGTGTACTTGTATGCAATATGACCATAACCAAAACGAAAAAACTAGTGTACTTGTATGCAATATGACCATAACCAATACGAAAAAAACTAGTGTACTTGTATGCAATATGACCATAACCAATACGAAAAAACTAGTCTACTTGTATGCAATATGACCATAACCAATACGCAAAAACTAGTGTACTTGTATGCAATATGACCATAACAAATACGAAAAAGCTAGTGTACTTGTATGCAATATGACCATAACCAATACGAAAAAACTAGTGTACTTGTATGCAATATGACCATAACCAATACGAGTGTACTTGTATGCAATATGACCATAACCAATACGAAAAAACTAGTGTACTTGTATGCAATATGACCATAACAAATACGAAAAAACTAGTGTACTTGTATGCAAAATGACCATAACCAATACGAAAAAACTAGTGTACTTGTATGCAATATGACCATAACCAATACGAAACAACTAGTGTACTTGTATGCAATATGACCATAACCAATGCGAAAAAACTAGTGTACTTGTATGCAATATGACCATAACAAATACGAAAAAACTAGTGTACTTGTATGCAATATGACCATAACCAATACGAGTGTACTTGTATGCAATATGACCATAACCAATACGAACAAACTATTGTCAAAACAATGATTGTAAGACGCAGCGAATGCAATCGTGGTTGGCATGAAGCAAATGACGTCAAGCAATCGTGGTTGGCATGAAGCAAATGACGTCTCGCTTCTGCTGATTACACCTTAAGGTTAGTTGTAGCCTTATGTCAATCGGCAATCGTTAAAATGTTATTATCCTTCTTTGCCATTTAAATGTCACAAATATCGGTGGACTTCAAGTACAGGGAGTTGAGACTGCGTGTTGCAGTTACTGAAGTTAACGAAGTTAATATGAACACGGCATCATGAGGAAACCGATATATATTCTAACAGTGAATCAGATATGTGTAATGCCTAAGCATCAGTCAGTGTTACGTATTTTAATCAGAGTTTGTTTGATGATTAGAATTTAGGTTTATAAGAAGGAAGATGAATGGGTAATTGAAATAAATATTGAGACATACGGTTAAGTTAGTTTTGAATAGGTACTGAATAATACGAACATCTATACAACAATTTGTTCAACATGTATCTACTGTTATCATGATTTACATATCATGTCCTTGGAGTGATCACAATTAATAACGTACATACCGGTAACAGTGTCTGTTAAGTAGGTCACTGTATTTGCAATATTTGGTATAAGCCTTTGAACCAAACACTACTGTGATAACGGTTATAATATTATTTTGAATACTTGATCATTTCGATGAATTGATGGTATACCATATTTATTTATTTGTATGTTTATATTTATCTTCTTTTCTCCCTTATGTTCTTATTTTTCGTATATTCGAATTATGTGTAGACATAGTGACGTATGACGTATATACATTGTTATCTTAAGCGTCAACTTCCGCTCAGAGATTTGACTGGTATCGAGCACAGCTCTAATCAAATCCCTGCCGTCAGAACAAACCACGTGATGATGATCGATTTAAATCTTCAAGATATTTTTATGGTTTTAATTAGTTATTTTCTTGTTCTGTTTTCATTATTGACTGCAAACAATATATAAAAAGTCCAATTATGTAGAAAATTGTACGGAGTTGCATTAAATAAGTAAAAATTACAAATACGTAATCCTTCCAGATTTGCTTAAGCGTGCTATACCGCAGTAAATGACAAAAACGAAAGGCGATATTTGTTTGCTCTGTCACGGGCCTCTCCCTTAAATTAAATCGTAATGATGCGTGGTTACGAGAAAACAAACAACGAAATTGATATACCTAAATCAGCAGGTTTAGCGTGGGTCAAGAGCAAATAGCATTAAATATTACATTGTGTAATGTGCATGTTGTTGGTAAAGTTGATATCATGAAATTTCATAAAAATTTTCACGAGAGCCGTATATATAATAGCATAATATATATAAATCGTATTGTTTTCATTCCATAAGATTTATTTCTTATTTCTATCATAATTAAACACTTATTTACAACTACGGTGCAATTACTTGAATTCGCGGGATACACATTTCGCGCACTTGCGATTGCGGACATATTCGCGCGGTCTTAAATTCGCGCAACTACGATTTTGAAAAAAAGACAATTGTTTTTTACACGAAATATGTGTTAATTATGCAATAACACGAAACACCAGACAGAACGCCAATGAAGGGTCCTATTGTGACAGCTTGTTTGTTGCAATAAACACGTATATTAGTACCGTATTTGGCTCTTCATTGACAACAGTGGTCGCAGATTTAGGCGAGACAATAAGGACAATATATCAAAATATGTCAAACTGACATCTTGTTGTTAATTAAGTGCCGATTGACGTACTCTTTTCGGCTCCACATCGCGGGCGCTAATTCTTTACTCAAAAAATCAACTTGTGAAAAGTAACATCTTCATGTTCCTTTTACTCATTGTATTACTAGTGTTGAAAATCATGTCTTGCGCAACTGTGTTATAAAAATTCAATTTTGCTGTTATGCTTTACGAATTTTTTATAAAAATGTTTTACATGTGTTTTTATGGCAATTAATGCACCCACGCTTTCCATGCGGATGACGTGATGTTATACATGTCGGCATAATTTTCTAGCAGAACAAAGGATTAACAAGGAATGCTCGTGCAGTTTAATGGTAAAATAGAATTTGTGTTTATATCACGTGAACAGTAATGTTCGGAAAGGCGTTTCGGATTTCAAATTGATTATACGCGATTTGAAATTAATTACAAGGAATAATATAAGATCTCTATATTTTTATATACAAATGGAATATTTGACATATGGATATAACACATTAAGGATGTTAACAACAATGAAAAAATAAAGTTAATAACGTTTATGTTCTGAGGTCACGAAAATAGGCTATAGTGTATACATGTTTATTTAAATAAATGGACCCCGAGAATCGCGATATAGAGGATCTGCAGAGTATGACCCCATTTAAATGTGCGAAAACGCCCACAATTATTTTAATTTAAAATAACAAAAATAATGCATTCATTAATCAGAATGAAGCCGATGAAGAAAACATTCAAAAACATTCATTAAAAACATTCGCATCCTAACATATTAGCATATCTGCGTATATTTACCAACTATTACCGACTTACATTTGAATGAACGTGTAAGCTCCCAAAGTGTTGCTACAGTACACAATCGGTAAATTTTCACGGTGGTCATAAATTCGCGCAATGGCGGGAGCGCGAATAGCGCGAAAATTAGACCACCGCGAAAATTAGTGATCCCACTGTAATTAATTGACCGAGTAAAAGTCATTTCTGCGTCCATTGACTGCTTGCGAAACGGAGTTTTACATCCACTACCTACATATCTGTGTTCATAATGACGCCAACTTGTTACCATATAACCCCAAAGTAAAAATATCAGTTACTACTTAAACACTTACTTTCATACGCTTACTAGATCAGTTCGTACAAAACGTATAAATAAATCAGACCACGTTCAATACGTCCGGTGCCCTGTCAACTAAACCTTAATTGATATGACTGCGATATCTTATCAAATAATCCCATTCATGCTTGCAGCTTATACTTTACTCGCTGGCAATTAAATTGATAGCTGTAAGGAAGTACTGTTAAACGTTGTGCCAAGGCCTTGAATTAATGCAATTACTGTCCAGACATTGACGTCATCAATGAGTATTCCAAGGAGGACTGACTCACACATGTCACATACTACAATAGGATGACTCGCCCGAATTACCAAGTTCGAAGAAAGCTATAATGACCTTTATTGGAAGGAAATGATTTAAGTGAAATAGAATTACTTTATATTATGATACCAATATTGTACATATTTCCGTATTGTGTGGTATAAATAATGTCATATGTGACTTTTGATTAAAATAATTACCAGAATATCATATCCCAGAGATATTATTGCAAATTTCATTGTTTTGTTTGTTGCTGCTATATTATACCAGCCTTAGTAAGAATTCATGTTTCGTTTGAAGAGTGCATTCCACTTAATTAACGACACAATTTATATACATGTGTATGACATAAATAACTAAAGTATACCGTAAACTCTTCAAAGTACCGAATGCTGCAACAACAGTTTAATACTTAGATAGAAATTTTACATGAAATAATAATTTATGACGCCTGTTACAGTTTATCGTTCTAAGGATATGATATTTAAGTCATGAAAATATTTATTAGTTATATGCTAAACATGCCGTGGTAAATAATTGTGAAGTTTGTCCTACTTTTTGTGTCAACCCTGGGCAGACAAAGACACTTATTTATTGTTTAATTTAAATTAATATGCATTTCAAATTCGAAACCCGATTGATGATTTGTGAAAAAGCGAAGGTATGCTAAAGATATATGCAAGCTTACTTTCGCTAGTATGATACAATCAGATAATGGATAACAATTATCAGTATGCAACAAATCATGAATATATAACGGGTATACTCGAACGCCGAAAAATAACATTGTGATATCGTATCAAAGCAAATCGATTTCGGAATATGCATTATTTATTTACCTTTTATAATACAGTAAACCATAACCATCTATAAAGATTATTTCAATATCCACTCATCTTCTTTCCTATAAAACTAAACCATAGTCAAGAAAAAATACTGATTAATTCCAAACAATGAATCTAAAAATCACGAAAGAAATCTAATCCACTGTTTGAGTAATTATTGGAATCTTGATGTTAGCGATTTAATCCACTGTTTGAGTAATTATTGGAATCTTGATGTTAGCGATTTCATACTAACTTCATAAATTGCGCCTGGCAGTTCAACTGCCTGCACTTGAAGTCAACCAGCAACGCAATCTCATTAAAATCATCTCCAGTCTGACGTTACTATATTATCCGCTGACTAGATCTGGTGACGCATTGTGGGTCACGTTCAGATGACTCTTTCAGGAGCCAATCAGACTGTTGCCCAAATGTTGTGGTATAGCTTCATATATAAAGCACAAATACTATGCACGACATTACCGTGAACTCTGGACGTTTACTCGCCTAAGGTACCACTATATCCATTGTTATCCGCGTGAACATTAACTGTACATGATTTATTCCCGAGGATCAGCTGGAAATGCATCACTTTCCGAAAACCGTGGCCAAACATTGCTGTGCAAAAGGTAATTTCATTGGGCGCAGCAGAGCTGATATTTTATTGTTCGGAAGGTCATTTGAACGCGTGTTAGACCGTATACAGGTCACACCGTATATAGCTTACGTGTGAGCTGTATGCGTTGGTTGACAAAGTATACAACTTACGGTCAGCCATATTCGTTGGTTGACAACGTATACAGCGTACGGTAGCTGTATACGTTGGATATATACACAAACTTTTGAAATAGGTATTTCGTCTTAACGTATATAGCTCACATGGTGATTGACTAGTATACAACATACATTATTGTGATTACTAGTATACTTGATCGCCATCACCATCTTCGTCGTAGTAGTAGAAGAAGTAGATCTAGTAGCGGTAACAGTAGCAACATCAGTGGTAGTAATAGCAGTAGGAGAAGCAGAAGCAGCAGCAATTGTGATTGTGGACGGACGACCGGACGCACGACGGACGCCGGACAAATAGGATATTTACAGCTCACCCTCATCCACGGTATAATAATGACCCTTGTATTTTTTCAAATAAAAGTTACTGCGATTGAAGGACAAATAAACAGACGAACGGGCGAACGGTCGGACGGGTGGAATGGCGGACGGAAGGAGGACAGATAGACAGACAGATTGCAGCAGCAGCAGCAACAACAACAGCAACTACAAATATGCATTTGCAACAATGTGTTCATGACGACTTCTGCTGCTGATGATGATGATGACGCTGTTGTTGACGACGACGACGACAATGATGATAATGATTATGATCATCTCGACGTATACAGCTTACGTTGAGCTGTGTTCGGTGTAAGCTGTATACGGTTTTATAGTCAACGTATACAGCTCACGAGTAAGCTGTATACGGCGTGAGCTGTATACGGTGAAACAACGTGACCTGTTATGCGATGTCCTCAGATCCTAACAATGGTACGATTTGATTTTTTATGAGATTGACCAGTAACGATATATGTGACATTCAAATGACAAAGTAGGATCATAACAGTGTAAAAACTACTGATTAATCTAAGGCTACAACAAACCTTATAGTGAAGTCAACAGATGCGAGACCTCATTTGCTTAATGCCGACCACGTACATTACGTCGCTGCTTTTGAAATCACATTTATAATAATTTTGTTGTTGCTTTTCTATAATGGAGATGGTAACATGCTAGTACTTAATACAAACGTTTATTAACCTGTGAAGTGTACAATGAACACTTTCAGTTGGTAATAGTTTCCAAGATAAGTATTTTTTTGTTACTGATTTTTCATCCATATAAGAACGTAATTATGGAGTTAAAAATTCTTTGTATTACTGATTTATAATGCTAACACTGCAAGTGGGTGACGTAAAAATGAAAACACGAATTTTTCAAATGAACGTAATCAATTTTCTGAGAAGAAATGTATTTGATACTTGTTTTTTCTTTCATTTCATCGTGACTCAGAAAGTTGCTCTTCTGCTCTGGTTTGCATCTAACCATTGACTAATTAAATCATAATTAAATTGAATAAGTATTCTATTTTATTGCTGTTTAATTTGGGTTGCGATGCTTTGAGGTTAATCTTTATTTACAATTATTATTATTATATTATGAATATAACTGGGCCAGGTATGAGGTTCGGGTACCCACAAACCGGTTTAAAAACCCAATCCTTTGCATTGAGGGTTCCAAGGCGGTCACCCCAGTTTTATTCATTTGTGTCGGTGTTTGTGATGTGTTTTTGTATTGTGCCCTGTTGTTTCAGCAATTGGTCAATTGCCATTAATAAAGGAACTCGTTCTGATAATAATAGCTCTCTCCTGCTGTCGCAGCTGGAGTGTCACGTATTTATAATCAATTACATGTGATGAGCAAGACAGTAACATCAAGTACCAAACATTGCAATTGTAACGTTGTAACTTTTAAAAAGTTTAAGTTTAAAACAGACGACTTTCTCAATGTCACAGATTTTGTTTAAAACAACCCAGTGACGTACGAGTGCAAATCAGTCTAGTGCAACTGATCAAATGAAAGTTTTGAAACATACCGACGTGTTAAACAGACAAGTGCGACTGAGTCAGATCTTTGACAAAGGTTTTGTGCAAACAACGAACAGTCCAGCGTTACAGTTAAATTCTAATTAGGGCAAGTGCCAAAGCACTTTGTGCGACTTTTCCAGTGATACTTCTCAAAGAGACTTAAGACTTACTGACTATTGCCAATGTCCCACTCAGACTTATGAACTATATTATAGTGTTAAACTGGTTAATGTGACAAAGGAACACATTATACCAGCGTACGGTGCAGAACATTTAATGGAGTAAAAAGTAAGTTAAATATTACCAAACAATTGACAATTCTTGCCATGAAGATCCGTATTGATCTAAAACCTCGAGTGTGACGTCAGTAGTGGAGATGTCTGGTAATTGTTTGTAATTACCTAATGCGTTTCTCCTGTTATTTGTTGATTTGCCCCATTATACGCCCTCAAAATCAGCCTCCACATCACGAGACGTCAGCACAACAAAGCTAAATGTCAAAGAAGCCAAAGCTGCGTAATGTCCTGCAATTTAGACTTTCTGTGAAGAATGGTGCGACTGACTTCTGTTTGAACTGCACAAGCCTGTTGTTGTTTGGTGTTATTGTGTGTTTTTTCAGTTTGACCTTAAGCTACTATATTTTGTATTCCCTTAAAAAATAACCGAGGGTAATTCGAGATATTGGCCTTTTTTTATCATAGATCGTTGCCTTCATAGACCTTCTCGTTTCTTTATTAGACCCATTTACAGGCAAAATAATGAGTGCCATCATAAATTCTCTTCATTAATGTCTTACGTGCACAATTGGCTTCATGACATTGATATAAAACATTGAGGTGACAACTGACAACCTTGACACATCAACAATCACTATTCGGAAATTGAAGTCATCTGTCAGAATGTTCTCAATAAAGAAATGGAAGGCATTGTTCATATGTTTCAAATGAAGACTTCTTAGAACATCGACTAGCCACTGATTCCAGGGACACGAGAGCATGGCATGTAACCAGTGCAAAGGGGTTATTACAACAATATTGAAAGGGACCTAAATAAAATGAATGTCATTTTCAAAAACAAAATATTTCATTGTAATTGCAACACAAATGTAAAAAAAAGATATTATACATGTGCTAACTATTTTATGCGGATATTAATTTATAAATAATAATAATAACATACGGTCATTTAGCGTTGTTACAACCTGCCTACTTACTTTAAGTAATTGTTGTTAAATCTAACATTGCTGTAACTATGAAATAAGCAGTCAGGTTGAATATGTAAAACAGTCGATCACGCATTTGTTATAATAAATATGCCAAGACATAATATACATAGTACAAATACTGTAATGACTGTGTATGTAGCAGGATTATTGGTACTTAGTATAATGTTTCTTCAATTTAATACTATAACCTAGTACGATTGGTTTACGTTAAAGCACAAACATAACGGACAGATTATTTTCGCTGTCGCCAAGCATAACCTACTGTAGCGATGGCCAAGTTAAAGACACTAGGTCCGCTTGAATTAAAACTATTCTCAATTCAGTTTCTTATTGACAATATATTAACAAACCATTGTATTCATCGCCTTACCATACTGTTAACCAATTTATTACATAGTTTATATGTTCGGGAAATGTATATTTGTTGATATTGCGAATGACCTTGACACGGAATAAAAATGAGCAGTATATGTTTTATTCAGTTAAATAAATATATTATAATTTGACATTAACAACAAAGCTATATCATATGGCTTTTTACACCCGACATTACAGCTTCTTCCTTAATTGCATGACGATGATCTAAAAATTGAAGCATGGGTATGCGCTAAAGATTTTGGTGACGGCGAACCGGGTTCGAATCTGGTCTAATAATAGTTTAGTACACTTTTATTTTAATTACAATTGATGGAATAATATCTGTTTTTTGTTTTGATTTGTGTTGAAAGTTGTTTGTTCGTGTATTTTTTTTTAATCATTGAATTGCATGACAATAATAACAATGAAAAAATAAAAAACAATCACGCCGTTTACGTGCTGTGTCCGTCTCAGAGTCATCACATCCCGTTCACTTGCTGTGTCCGTCTCAGAGTTATCAAATATACTTTATAATGCTTTTATAAATTTGAAAAAAAGTTTCACCAGCAGGACTCGAACTCATGACTATTGGTTCAAAATTACCGCGCCGCGCTTTTACCAACTGAGCCATTTATTCATATCGATACTAGTGCATATATGCGAATACAAACATACCAGTGCAGTGATTTTTCATTTCAAAGCTGTTACCTCCTGTTCATATAATTTACCAATTTCAGGGAAACACCATTAATCTATTAATGCGCAATGTTTATCTATTAATGCGCAATGGTTATCTATTAATGCGCAATGGTTATCTATTAATGCGCAATGTTTATCTATTATACTCAGATTGGAATAATTGTTTTATTAGGCGGACTAAGTAGCTTAATAATATAAACAGCCACGCGGTTGTATAATTTATGTTTGTTTATGTAACCTGCCATGTAAACTTAATGATTTTATTTCTGAAAACTATGTAAATTTCGGTTTATTGTTCGCCGTTTCTTAGGACTTTGATGCAGTTGAAATATTCTTTATCTTCCAAGCAGCTTTTTTGAGTATTAAATGAAATAAAATGAAAAAATAAAAATAAAAATATGAGAATCAATTCGCAGCAGTGCTGAGAAATGGACGGGTGCGTCAATCCATTATTTGCATTGTATAGCCTTTGACTAAGCATAAGGGACATGCCACCACTTCGGCATTGATCATAAGTATTTTGAAACATTTACTCGATGCTAATAAATAATATTGGAAATATTTATTAGTTTTGTATGCTCAAAAATTCGAAAATCGCTACGTTAAATGGCAATTCAATGTCAATGCTTGCCTTGAATCATCTGAAACGATCTTGAATATCCAATGTGACGTCACTGGAATATATGTCTGGGGTTACTAGCAAACCATCTGGTATTGCTTGTTTTAATCCACTTCACTCTCTCTCTGAAGCAACATTGAGAGTGAGGAATATCAATATCAGTTTCAAAACAATAATCGTATGGACGTTTTCCGGCAATTATGACGTAAAAATGTTTTCTTTAAAGATACTCATTTTGTACGCAACACTTGTTACAGATTACGAAACTGCAGTTACATAATACGATATATAGGAGAAAATATTGTGTTGTCATATAATTTGTCACCATGAATGTACATTAACAGTAAAGACTTTAATGACAAACTTGCAACAATTCATTAAAAATAAATTTGAATAGAAAAGTTGTGTATTTGTATACCAACGCAAAAATAAGTTATTAAATCATGAATATTTTTAAATCGGCATATCAATTAGTACTTTTTTAAAACTAAATTCAACCAGCACCATTTAACGTTATGGTAAACAAGTAAAAAAATATAAGCTTATATTATACTATTGTACAAAACTACTGGAAAGCGGATAGAACTTTCGGTAACGGATTGACATTCTAACGTTGTCTAATGTTTTAATATACATTTGATATTGTATTTTAATCATATTGTTATTTGCTATTAATAATTTTCTAGGAAATCGGTCCATTTGGTTTCCGATCCAAACTATCATAATATGCAATACAATATTTACGTAAACTATTATTCTTGGTGCACTTTATGCGATGTATGTAGGCTTTCTCCAGTGCCAATGATACCGATTCGGCATTAACGACCTTAGCAATTGACGTCAATCAAGTTCGTTAAGATGGGCGACTTCACGTTCGGTCATAATTGAAAAGAGAAGATCTCAATATTAGTATAATATATCACGCGCTGGACCTTTTTTATGCAATTTGAAACACGATACTGCTTTTGTTACAGAGAACTTCAATCAGTTAATTGATGCGTGGGTCACGACCAAAGATCTTTATCGATGTAATGCTTTTAGTCTACACGTGCAATCTACGAATTCAAGAGGATCTTTTCAAATTTACGACGTGGTCTACCATTTGGTAAACAACACCATTGTGCAACAACAGCATCACCAACAACACCAGTTCCAATTGCAAACGAACAGACGGAGTATGTACTTTTTACATATTTTTCGATATGAACACATACATGTAAATCTACTTACTAACTGTACTCGTAAATACAGGTTCCATGTACAAGAATACACAATTATACTGTGTCTCAGTTTAAAAAGGAATATTTTTGATTGATCAATATGTATTTAAATTAAAAGATGGTGTTGTATTGACACGAAAGGTCAATAATTATGATGTTAACATAACGCGTGATGCATTCGAGCGTCTAAATGATTCATAAGAAAAGAAGGTCGCACATATTCTTTAATGAAATACAGCGAAACGGCAGCAATTATTAAAAAGAATAAGTGCCGTCCACGTTTTCTGCCCATAATTGTAACGAAAGATACAAATAACGCAATGAAGTTCAGCGAACAATCTACGGCTTGGTGCCAGGATTGCATTCTTGCTTCAAAGAAATGCGTAAAAACGATTGTAAAATCTAAGTACACAGCTTTATTTTGGAAACAGTATATATTTTTCTGAGATATGTAATTTACGTAGTACAAATATCAATATATATTTATATAAAGACGGTTAACTTTCGTTATTTACATATTTCAATAAAGTAAAGTAAAGTGTTTGTTTATTATAGTGTCACCCCTCGCGAT
The DNA here is from genome assembly GCA_027627225.1 of Congeria kusceri. Classification (NCBI taxonomy): domain Eukaryota; kingdom Metazoa; phylum Mollusca; class Bivalvia; order Myida; family Dreissenidae; genus Congeria; species Congeria kusceri. The sequence goes on from CM051032.1 coordinate 62,260,209, forward strand.
TAAGGCCAGCCAGTTTTGACTTATGAGACACCTTTACTGATGAACATCTTTACTCCAGATTCCTATCCTATATGCCTGGCGCTTGGCAGGAAGGCAATCGGTACCCCTTGATTTAACTAGCTGCTGGGTAGGCAACCGGCCATATCAGAACTCGCCCTGTGTAGGACTCGAACCATCGACCTCCCGCTCCGTAGGCGAACGCCCTAACCATTAGGCCACGGAGACGGAGACGGTAAATATTTTAAATGAAATAATTACTTGTGCTTTTAAACTGTTTTAAGTGTGATACAAGATTCATAGTTTTTACCCATTTTTTTCCCTATTTTCCTAGTCCAACAACAAACGTTTTGTCAGTTGTAGGTGTATTGTGCATACATTTGTTTGTTAAGTTTATGGTAAGTTATACCTGTTAAATTCTTGTTTGTTGATTGTATGTAAACATAAGGGTATAAGTTTTCCATCAGCGCCCAAATGTACAACCTTGACGTCAATGGTTATTTATGTAATCGCTTCGAAGTGGAATGCTGCTGTAATTCAAAGCTGATTTAGCGGTTTGTCATTTACTGACACCTCAACGTTTGAAGTGGAATCTGTGGATTCTTAGCTGATTTACCGGTTTGTCATACACTGACACCTCAACCTGTGAAGTGGAATCTGCTGTAATTCAATGCTGATTTACCGGTTTGTCATATACTGACACCTCGACCTTTTAAGCACGCGGGTCTGTTTTGTGATTGAATTATTAAAGGGACCTGTTCACTGATTGGCAAATTGACAATTTTTGTCATCGATAAAAAAACGACAACATAATATATATATATATTTATTTTGGTTAGTCCAACTGCTTAATTTTTGCAGTTAATACATTGAATATCAATTTTCAAAAATAGAAAATCTGTGAACGAGTCTCTTTAATATTGTCACATATCCACATTTCTATTATCAATTTAATAAACTGATACAAATCAGATAAAAATTAAATATTACTTGCGTGAAAAAATGAGGAATTTGAGCGTCTAAATTCAAATCTGGTATCAACATTGTACGGCATTTCTTTATTTCTATAATTGTATTTGTTATACGTATTTGTAAAACACGCAGCAACATGTCAGACAGAAATGTTACGTGTGCGAAATGTCTATACAAATCGAAAAGGAAATAAAAGAAACTCCCATATTCGTTGTCAACTATAATAACACTGCCTGCGGAACTATGATAGTTCGACTTAACATGATGTACAAATAGCCGCGGAACACTTGACCGGATATACAATTATAGCAATTCGTGTACCAAAACAAGTTAAATGTTGTCGCTGTGCTGATATTTTGAGGAAATTGCCCAAATATATCTCCGTAGGACTATGGGGAACTTATTTTGGTCCATTATTTATAGAGAAGGATTATACATTCTAGAAATAATTTTCGATTTATAGTTTTTTATCAACTAATAAACAACGGTTTGGAGTTGTTATGCGTATGAATTAAACCACGAGAGCGTTATTTCAATTCTAACATGACCTAACAGGACCTGACAACATTTTCTGCAATTATAGGGGTTGTTTATTGGTAGTTTAACGATGGTGAATTTTGTTCTTTGTCTATAGAAAAGCTTGCGCGTGTCACTCATGTTAGAATGTAACATGTTACTCGTTTACTCGTCCTCAAGTATTTCGTTATTACCAATTACAAACGAGTTATACAGTGACTGATATTAAGAAACAGTAACACAATTTTATATTTGTCATTCGGTTATATCAGCTGAAAATAATGAACGAGTACGGAAATGTCAAACTTTCGACTTCATAATACGACATTGTATAGGTTTCGTAAATACAAGTACAATTATATTCATTGTTTTAAGTGTACATCATGCGCATCATTCATTTATGAAATAATTTTCGATTTATCGTTGTTGATCGGCCAATAAACAACGATTCGGAGTTCTGATGCATAGGAATTAAACCACGAGGGCGTAAGCCCGAGTTGTTTAATAGCCACGCATTAAAACGACAAAGGGTTGTTTATTGGCCGATAAATAACTATAATGCGAAAATTAATTCGATTCTGACATGATTTGACATATATTTTTGCAATTGTAATGAGAACTACTTTTTACTAAGCTCCGCTCAGAATCGGGACTACTTTTTGCGTCGTTTATTGGGAAGTTTAACAACGATAATTTGTTCTTTGTCTATAGAAAAATTAACGAGTATCATGTTAGAATTTTAATTGTAGTGTTCTCAAAATTGTTTAAGGCACGATAATGTGAATACGTTGTAAATAGAATCTCATGTTTAAAAAGTAAAGCACGAACACGAATTGTATCTTATTGCAAAAATAACCATCAAAATACAAGACATTTACTATGTTGGAAACAAGAAACGCACGGATGGATAAACATTGAAGGAATTATGACCAAATAGCTAAGACGGTCTCTAATGTGTAATGGCATTACCTGTCTCTCAAGCTGATTGTGTGTGTGTGTGTGTGTGTGTGTGTGTATAAAAGGTAGGCTCCACGCTGCATAAACGTTCTTCGTGTTTCTGTATGGTAGCCAGGAACTCTTCTATGACAGTACTGTGTTCTTTTAAGGAAACTGATGACCTATATTCATGTATTATTACTTTCATAGTCATATAGTGGGACTGTGGTAGAAATTACGGACACCCACTTAACGAACCAAAAAGAGTACATAATACGGCCGACGTCTTGTCATTAACAACTCCCATGCATTGAACTGTAAGTATTCACATGAAACGGCTTGCAGTCATGAGCACATATCTGATGGTATTTCCGGCATGTAACACGATATTGTGAAAGGTAATGTTGATAATACGTGTTTGATTAGCAATGTTGTGCTGTGAATATTGTATTCATTGACTTATAAATGTAATCGAATGTACCAGACATATCGACGAGTTTTGATTGACAATGCGTTCAGCAATTGAGGACGTAAGGCCTTCATGTGTGACGGAGATTCCTTGTAACACATATGTGTTATTTTACCCGGTAAGTTTGTGGTCCTCTCGAGTGATACATATTGTTTCAAATATAATACATATAATACAGTTGTAATATGACGAAATATTATGAAAAAATAATAAAAGGAATAACAAGATTATAATCATTATTTAAAAAAATGAGTGTCTTCGATGGATGAGCATTAAATAGGTTACGTATTTAATGTTAAATCTGGAATATATCAGATCTAAAAGTTGTTATTTAAAAGCGTTAGGAAATCAAAGGTGACAATGTTCGCATTACAAAATGTAATTATTGGCGTAAGTGTATGCACATGCACAACATCGTGCATATGACATTAGTTCGTTATTCCAGAGCGAAGATACTATACAATAACAAGTTAAGACAAGTACTTACGGTAGGGCAACCAGTTAATTGAAGAAACAATAAACCTTGCTGGGAATTAGTGTTTGGTTAACATTTAATTTACCTTATCCCAAGTTGAACGAAATAGTGTTTAGTCATTGATTTGCAACTGTCCTAATTATGCATTTGATTGATACTACACATTGTGAGAAAGTAGTTCAATGTTATTAATTCGACTTATTCTATTTCATCGACTTTTACGATTTTTCTAAGATTGTAATTTACGTAATTTACGTTTCGAGATTTATGTAATTGTTAGCTATTATACAACTATTCCGTTTCATCAACGAAAGTTTCAAAAATGCACTATATACATAAATATGCGACTACATACATTATTGTGGTTGTTACTGCTTGACGCAGTCAAAATTTTGAAATTACGTCATTGTCGCGCGCTGTTCTAACACACAAGTTTAGGAAATGAGTTAAACACACTAACTAAATAAATATTTTGTGCAATGTGTTATGCTTGTGATATTTTATCATTTAATGTAAAACTTCTGTAGAGGGGGTCTACTAACATGTGCGGTATAGTACAAGAAATAGCACAGACTACTTCGGACCTCCTCGAATTATAGTAACCTCCCAGTCACCCGTAAACGTTGAACGGACCTCAGCCTTCGTCGGTCACTATAATGCGAGGAGGCCCTCAATGGTCTGTACTATTTCTTAATTAGCAAATTGGGACTTTATTATTTACACTTAATTATTATAAGTAATTTATATGTTTTATATATACATGTTGTATTGACACATCATTGTATACATGACATTTAACTCAAAGAGGTTGAAGATTACACGTAGAATTTAACATTATAATAATACGAAGCCATTGACACATCAACTCTTTAATGTAAAGCAAACGTCCGTATCCACACCAATATCAATTGTGTGTAATGAAATCCCAAAGGCCCATTCTTCGTTGACAGTAAAGTCAGTTTCTTCAACGCCTAATAAAATCAGATATATAACATCCAAATACTCAGAAAAATACTCAGTATAACTGACAACCAAAGAAAAAAAATGTATGAAGATTGGGAGTCACTCAAGGGACACTGTTGTGTCGGGAACCAATAATTCTTCTCCCACGCTATCTGTTCAAGAAGTCACAGCCTTCATTTTTCTGCGAAAAATCAGGTCAGTATTGGTTTTAATGAGCTCGCACGTGCTGGGTTTCTGCATTGTATTTCTATTTGCCAAAATTGGTACGTCATGCAATTGTTGTACTGTTTGCACAAAAGCACCCATAACAATAATATAAAGCTGTGAACCATATGCAGTGTCTAATTGCAAACGTAAAGCCTGTTTTACCATGAAAGACTCAATACTTAATTTTGAACAACATAAGCACATAACCGCAAAATCATTTTGTAAATATGTTGATAACATATAAACCGCAAAATCATTTTGTAAATATGTTGATAACATATATACTAATACTCTTAAGATATAACTATATTTAGGTTAAATATTTAATAAAATGTAACTACTACTATTGAGTTACGAAATATTATTCAAACTATATATTCAATTTTTAAAATCAAAACATATTTTATGCATCCGAGTACATAACTAATACATGCTTGTTGCATGTTTATAGAAAAGCAATAATTATTATAGTTATAGGCTGAAACCAAATGACCCATATTGCTTTTATTAAACATAAAAAATGCAGCATTAATTTTTTTTTATGTATCCTTATAAGAATATTGTATAATGTGATGCACACTTAGTCTTGTCATGTACGAGGTCAGTTCTTTTGCTTCAGAAACATTCCGACAAACTATTATGTTTGTGCCACCACATAAGACACTCGGTTAAATGACGAGACCCGAGGCGAATAATCAACAACTGGTTTGACGTCATTTGCAAGAAGGTCAACAGCGCATAATTCCCTCCTTCCACGGCGGATTTATTTGTCAGATCACTAGTTGTTAACAGGTAATTAGAAGTTCTAGATTGTCTTCTAGATGCGATTTGTGTACTCTCCGGAAAGCATGTGAAATGTTTGGCATTCCACTGTAGAGATGGATAATTGATCATTCTTTTGACGTTATATGTGTTGTGTTTGTTGTATGTTAATGTCTTTCCCTCGATTAAAGGCACCTGCCCACTTAAATATACTTTTCGCGACGATGGTGCTTCTTTTACATTTCTTTAACATTGATTTTTTTAAACGGATAATTGTTAAACGTTGCTTAAAGATTCACTAGCATGTCTAGTTGTACATTTAATTTGCATAAATCAAACAAATTAAATCATTGGCATAGATCGGAGACAAACTTTAACCCACGCAAACATGCGAGTCTCAATATAAATCAGTTACGATGACGTTGATTCCAGTCCTTAGTCTTTTATTAGTAAAGTTACAGATACAAAATAACTGTTGCAATAAAACTTGTTTTATGTAGGATATACTAATTTATAGATAACAACAGGACGCAAGCAGTTTAAGAGGTGTTTCAGTATCACAGTGACTGCTATTACGTTATTGACGTGTTTAATTTTATGAAAGGTTAATTAAAACATGATGCTATGAGTATGTAATAATGTATATTAATTGGGAGGTCACATACCTTTGTTAATAAAGATGATCGTAGATCTAAGATCTAAAACACATATGCATTGTTAACAAAAACAGCTACATGAATATCTATATTGGGAATGTTCAAAAGAAAGTAAGAACTGAAAGCCATTTTCCCCATTTTGTAAAGATATTTCTTTTTACCCATTAACATCGTTAATGAAAGTATCTATCTAAAAGCTTTAACGCAATTAACCGTTCTAGGACGTTTTGACTATTAACTGGGTATGTTTCGATTTTTATGTAGTATGTTGAAACTTCTCCATTGGGTATGTTTTGAATATTAATTTGGTATGTTTGGACTGTTCATTTGTGTGCGTTTAACCGATACGTTCATCAAAGAAACATAATAATTCAATAGCACGATCAGTGTAACATGTACTCCGCTGTCCGTATTCCTCAGTAGAAATGCTGCACGCAAGTCTTCTTTTAGAAACAATATTACAACTAGCATGCAAAAAACGATATCAACAATAACATATCAATTATCTGGAACTTCAAGGTTTTTATTAGATTTAGCAGTCGCTTGTAATATTTCGATAGAGCCATACATAATTCTTATATCACAAAGCAAAGGTTCTCCAAAGGTCAACGGATTGACGTCAGTCGCTCTATGGAAACGTCATTTAATTCCCCCGCATCTCTGAGCAGGTTTACGTTTTCATCAGCAGGTCATTTAAGTGGAAATTCTCCCATCAAAACAAGCAAATACTATTTATTGGTAAAACTGTGATCCTCTGACACAACTAAACCAGTTGCTTCTCGTCCTATAATAATATAGCAGACGCGTAAAAAGAAGTGATATCTAACCCGACAGAAAACTTTATATCAGATCACGTTACAGCATAATCATGCATTATTTTTTAAGTTATACTTTTGTACCTTTTATTCAAAATGTTCATTTAAAGGGCAATTGAAATGTTTGGTATACAACAAAAAGACATGCTATTTAAGAATCAAATTTTCATATCAATTTCTCAAATCGGCTTTACGACATGAACTTCAAAATATATCGTTTGGGCCCTCGAACCCAATACGTTGTTTCAACTTGCTATAGCATTTTATTGCCTATGTTTGAAGATTTTGATTTAAAAACAAAACACCATCACAATAGAAACTTGTGTAACACAAATACGAATCAATATGTTCCTGCAACTTTCAGTCCATGACGTTATGGCTTGGCTTTTATTTTTCAAAATACAAATAATTATGTCATGCCAGGACACTGTAACAGGCGTAACGTTCCAGGCAAACATAAAGATAGTGATTAATACATTATCTAATTGGATAATATCAATGGAGGAATTACGAGACAGTTCCAAGAAACTATTGTTCAAGAACATTTCGATGGAACTGATTTTAAATGTCAAAACTTACACAGTGTGTTTGGTTGCATTTCGTTGGCATCAAGTCAAATTCCACGACAAGTTTTGTGAAAACGAATCAATGGTGCATGTGCTGGGTTTTTGATTATGTACAGCGCGTAGCAAGTGTACACAGAGGAACATTAGACTCAAGTAAATTGAATTAAATTGATCTACTGGCAGACATGCGGTATTTGAAATGAAACCGAAATAATCTGCCATTTTCCGTTATCTAAACGATTGTAAAATAATGCACACCTTTGAGACCGTTAGATGTAATTCTTGTAGGTTATGGCGCTTTAAAAGTAACGATCAAACAATAAGATGGTCAGATGTGTTGTTGGGCTTGTTTATGTAGATAGGTTAAATTAGAAAATGCAGGTACGGGTGCGATGGATCTCGCATCTCACTTGTGTACATATTCAACCATGTCACCTGGTGCAGTTGTTCAATAATGAATTACCATTACATCATACGAAAGCCCGGTGGTGACGTCATACTTCGCACTTCATAGTTCACACTTTACGATTCACACTTCATAGTTCACACTTCACGATGCACGATTCAGAGTTTACACTTCACGAATAACACTTCATAGTTCACACTTCACGATTCGTATTTCACACTTCAAGGTTCACACTTCATAGTTCACTCTTCACGATTCAGAGTTCACACTTCATCATTCACACTTCATAGTTTTTGTTTTTAGTAATGTAGCTCTGATGTCAAATATCAGGTGACCTACATGTAAACATGCTTGAAGGAGAATGCATGACGGATTTTGTTCTGTTTTGGTAAGATTATTTTTATTTTTATTATCGAAAGATTATTATTTAGTTACTATCATGTAAAACGTTTATGTTGTCAATAATTCAGAAAGTTGCAAATGCATCAATTCAAATATCACAGAAGTTCGCACACTCGTTTAATATCACATGGCCTTGAATTGTATATCTAGCTTATACTGGACTTACTATACAGTCAAAGGATTACAATTTTAACATTCTTTATCAACTACATTATTTTATCAACTGGAAGGCTGCCAAATTAAATTATTAATGTACAAAATAAATTGTATACATATCATTTCAGGTTGTTATCTTCACTTGTTTTCATGCTGCTGTTGCTGCTGGCCCACGACTACATTTTGTAGTATGGCAAAACAGCATGGCAAACTATATTCCATTATTTCTTGATGGGTTATAATTGGTTATTTTAAATCTTACTAATGTGTGGAGTTCGATAAAGAGAAGTGGGCAAGAAAAGAATGGAGATGACTTCAGTAACTTCAAAGCCAAATTAGATTTGACGTTTTGCACAATTTCGAAATTATCAAATTAAATCAATACGTTATTTTTTGTTGTTATTGCAACCTGTAAATGGGAATGATCTACATTTCTGAAAGCAGTTCATTTAACACAGACGTTGTACTCACAAACCACTGAAATAAATACGTTTTAATACACAATTGCACAAACATCTTGAAACTATTATGAAGATAAATATACATGATTCTATATTATTAACGTCCATGTGTATTGAAGTTATCAACCGATTTACTCCATAAATATACATGATTCTATATTATTAACGTCCATGAGTATTGAAGTTATCAACCGATTTACTCCATAAATATACATGATTCTATATTATTAACGTCCATGTGTATTGAAGTTATCAACCGATTTACTCCATAAATATACATGATTCTATATTATTAACGTCCATGAGTATTGAAGTTATCAACCGATTTACTCCATAAATATACATGATTCTATATTATTAACGTCCATGTGTATTGAAGTTATCAACCGATTTACTCCATAAATATACATGATTCTATATTATTAACGTCCATGTGTATTGAAGTTATCAACCGATTTACTCCATAAATATACATGATTCTATATTATTAACGTCCATGAGTATTGAAGTTATCAACCGATTTACTCCATAAATATACATGATTCTATATTATTAACGTCCATGTGTATTGAAGTTATCAACCGATTTACTCCATAAATATACATGATTCTATATTATTAACGTCCATGTGTATTGAAGTTATCAACCGATTTACTCCATAAATATACATGATTCTATATCATTAACGTCCATGAGTATTGAAGTTATCAACCGATTTACTCCATAAATATACATGATTCTATATTATTAACGTCCATGTGTATTGAAGTTATCAACCGATTTACTCCATAAATATTCATGATTCTATATTATTAACTTCCATGAGTATTGAAGTTATCAACCGATTTACTCCATAAATATACATGATTCTATATTATTAACGTCCATGAGTATTGAAGTTATCAACCGATTTACTCCATAAATATACATGATTCTATGTTATTAACGTCCATGTGTATTGAAGTTATCAACCGATTTACTCCATAAATATACATGATTCTATATTATTAACGTCCATGAGTATTGAAGTTATCAACCGATTTACTCCATATACTTTTATTTTCACTTATAAGTTTTTGAAAGAACGTTGAAAAAAATTTCATTTAATTAACATAATATATAATTATTAATGTTTTGTGTATTAAAACTATAAAAATGTCTATTAATGCCGTATATTATTATTGTCATGCCCTTATTGTACTTTTTAATAGGAAATCATGTTTATCCGACAATCTGCCTTATCCGACATTTTCATTAGGAACCACTGAGGGTCGTTATTGACAGGTGTCACTGTATATACTATCATGCCATTTAACCACTGAGTGTCGCTATTGACAGGTGTCACTGTATATACTATCATGCCATTTAACCACTGAGTGTCGTTATTGACAGGTGTCACTGTATATACTATCATGCCATTTAACAGTGCAACGATATATCGTAATATGATTTATGCATCATGTGAGCATATACTGACGTTGACTTTAACGTGACGTAGGTAAAATCTAACGTATTCTTAAAACGAATACAGATCATAAAACATTTAACGAGCGACTGTTTACAAACACCAATCAGCAAGTTGACCATGAACTTAATGTTGTCTTTTGTCAAAGTTTTCGACTAATGATATGTTTACAAAGCAGAAGAACGTGTAAAAATCAAATATCAAGTAGTTTGTATCGCTGGGTGAATAACACATGTTATTGTTAGATCGTTATCAGTTTGCTGTCTAAACATGTTTACATCAGTTTATATAATCTTCTCTTCGCAAACGTTTCGAAATCACGCGAGTTTTGATATTGTATTTTTCTTGCTTTATGAATACTATATCGAAATATATACTTTGGTTTGATAATTATAAACGAATTAATTTACTACTACGCAATTGTGTTTTGAAGAGTATGTAGGTTAAATATTCAACATGAGACTTTATCATCATCTACACTATATTAATATTTTTATTTAGCAGATTTTGACTTTATTATTTACACTTAATTATTATTAGTAATTTATACGTATTATATATACATGTTGTATTAACACATCATTGTATACATGACATATAACTCAAAGAGGTTGAAGATTACACGTAAAATTTACACATCAACTCATTAATGTAAAGCAAACGTCCGTATCCACACCAATATCAATTCTGTGTATTGAAATCCCACTCACAGTAAAGTCAGTTTCTTCAACGCCTAATAAAATCATATATATAACATCCAATTTGAAAAGTACTCAGTATAACTGACAACCCAATAAACAAAACAATGTATGAAGATTGGGAAGTCACACAAGGGACACTGTTGTGCCGGAAACCAATAATTCTTCTCCCACGCTATCAGTTCAAGAAGTCACAGCCTTCATTTTCTGCGAAACATCAGATAAGTATTGGTTGAAATGATATCGCACGTGTTGGGTTTCTACATTGTATTTCTATTTGCCAAAATTGGTACGTCATGCAATTGCTGTACCAAAGCACCTTTAAAAATAATATTCACCTATGAACCATATCAGTGTCTAATTGCAAACATAAAACCTGTTTTACCATGAAAGACACAATACTTTTACATTTTTGTAAAAACCATATAAGCACATAACCGCAAAATGTTAATAAGTTAAAAAATGTTTACGAGTACTGTTGAGTCATAACTACATTTATTCAAATGTAACTAGATCTATTACTATTAAGTTAAACAATATTCTTCAAACAATATATTCACATTTAAAAATCCAAACCTATTTTATGCATCCGAATACATAAACTAATACATGCTTTTTGCATGTCTATAGCAAAGTAATAATTATTATAGTTATAGGCTGAAACCAAATGACCCATATTGCTTCAAAAATCTTATAATAAATATAAAAGATGCAGCATTAAAAAAATATATGTATCCCTATAAGAATATTGTATAAGGTGAAGCACAATTAGTCTTATCATGTACGAGGTCAGTTCTTTTGCTCCAGAAACATTAAGAGAAACTATTATGTTTGTGTCACCACATTAGACACTCGGTTAAATGACGAGACCCCAGGCGAATAATCATCAACTGGTTTAACGTCATTCGCAGAAAAGTCAACAACGCACCATTCCCTCCTTCAACCGGCAAATTTATTTGTCAGATCACAAGGCGTTACAGAGGTCATTATAAGTTCTAGATTTTCGTCTAGATGAGATTCGTGTCCTCTCCGAAAAGCATGTGAAAGGTATGGCGTTCTACTTTATACATAGATAATTGATCGTTGCATTCTGTTTATGTTTTCTGTGTTGCGTTTGCTATATATTTCTGTATTATATAGGCATAGTTTCACTTGCATGAATTAAAGGTACCTGTCCGTTTTGTCAACTACATTACTTTTACAGTTAGATTACTTCCATGGATTATTGTTAAACGTTTGTTTTAGATTCACTAGCATGTCTGGTTGTACATTGAATTTGGATAAATCAAACAAATTAAATTATTGGCATTATCTCGGAGACATTCTTCAACCCACGCACACACGTGAATCTTCATAAATGTCAGTTATGATGACGTTGATTCCATCATCTAACTTTCTGGTTAATGAAGTTTATTTACAAACTATATGTAGCAAAAACGTGTAGAAAACACTCATTCGTAGATTACGGCAGAATACAGGCAGTTTAAGAGATAAATCAATATCACAGCGATTGTTATTAAGTTATTGACATGTGTTTCTTATTATATGTCAATAACACGAGAGATCAGTACAGTTAAGAAGTGTTTGATGTTGCTTATATTCGTGTATGCACAGAATTCTATATTTATATCAATTGGGGTTCGCATGCCTCTGATTAATAAAGATGACCCTTGAAACACATATGCATTTACATCCAGCTAAATATATGTATATATTGGCTATTGTCCAAAGAAGGCCAACATTAAAAGACATTAAAAAACAACAACAACAAACAATTAACGCCGTTAGACAATTTACCGTTGTGGGACGTTTTAACTATTAACTGGACATGTTTTGATTTTAAATAAGTACGTCTAGATTTCTCATGTACGTTTTTGACTGATTCGTTCTTGATCTGCTCGCAAGCAGCAATAAACATTATCATCCAATAACACGAATAGTGTACGCAACATTTACTCCGCCGTCCGTATCCCTCTGTGCATATGCTGCACACGTGTCTTCTTTACGAAAAAATATTGCAACAATATTGCAACTAGCATGCAAAAACGATATTCTATCAACATCAACGTATCAATAATCTAGAACTGCAATTTTTAATTAAACTTCGTCGCGAGTAATATTTCAATAGTGCCATACATTAATGTTATATCCGAAAGCGAAGGTTTTCCAAAGGTCAATGGATTGACGTCAGTCGCACTATGGAAACGTCATTTAATCCCCCGCATCTCCGAGCATGTCTTCATCAGCAGGTCGATTAAGTGGAAATTCTCTCATCAAAAACAAACACAGACTATTTACTGGCAAAAGTGGGAATCTCTGGAACAATTTAACCAGTTGATTCGCGTGAACAAGAGAGCTGGATGCACGAACAATCCTGTAATGTCATAGCAAGCATGTAATAAGAAATATCTAGCCCGACAGATGACTTTGTATCAAATAATGTTACAATATAATCCTACGTTATTGACTATGTTATCTTTTAGTCAATGTAATTCAGTATTAACTTACTGTTGTAATATTAAAGAACAGTTTAATTGCTAAATAGCATCCAACACATGCTACTAAAGAATCAATTTTTCAAATTTCAAACCAGCTTTACGACTTGAACGCGATCAATTATCTTTAAGGGGCCTTTTTAGATGTTGTCTTTAATGGCTTTGCTTTCCGAGAGGAATTGGAATTTGGCGCTGCTGCTAAGTATTGGTAGCGTTCTTAATCTCACCCAGCTTGTATAGACGATCCACAAGCAACAAATAGTACATGTATCAGTTAGAATATATTTGACACTTTGATTTCAAAATAATATTAATTGATTCCACGTATGCAGTATTGCATTTTATGTCGCTATGTTTAGCACCTCTGTATGAAAACATAGGTCTTACAAATATTTAATTAATATGTCAGCTTAAAAAGCGATGATTTAATATCGCTGCTAGATTTTTTGTAACACCACTCTTATCGGGAAAATAATTAAAATTCATAGTATTAATTACATCTACATTGCGACCCAATACTTTGTGAAAACTCCATACAAGAGAAAAACATCTTTTTCACTCTTATATTTGTGAAAATTCATTTTGAAGCAAAACATTACAATTGTAGAAAATTTGTCACACACATGAATCGATATTTGCGGGGAACTTCATTTCCATGACGTAATTTTTCAAATTAATAATGTAATGCCTGGACACTGTAACATGCGTTACGTGCCAGGCAAACATTAAGATCGTGTTTGATACATCCTCTAATTGGACAATAACAATCGAGGAATTATGAGACTGTTCCTAGAAACAGTTTCAAGAAGCTTTCGATCGAAATGTCAAAATGTCAAAACTAATACAGCGTGTTTAGTTTCATTTTGTTTGCGTTAAGTGAAATTCCTCTTACAATTGTCATGAGAAGTACTGCCATTTATGGCGATTTGCTTGAAAACCAGTCGAAAAAAAACGCTAGTACTGGAAGTTCGGATACTGACAATACGTATTTAGTGCACAATACACTGACACGAGAACGAGAACGAACTATATGCAATCATATCAATCTGCACTTGCAGTATTTGAAATGAAAAACTGATCTGACATATTAAATGTATTTCAAACCCAACTAATCTGGCGTTTTCTGTATACCATATAAGACCGTCTTATACCATATAAGTAATGGATGTTTAATGTCAAGGTCAAACTATGGGATGGTGTTAGTTGGGTTGTTGATGCATGTGTATTAAATTATAAAAATTATAAAAATAGCAGTTCCACGTGCAGTTGAACTACCCCTTAACAGTAGTGCAGTTGCGAATGAATGAAGTAATACTGCATCAGAATATTTTTCGTAGAACTATTATATACATTAAAGATACTGAACTCCAGATGGGCAGACACATGTGCGTTTGTTTGTGGTTATGTCTAAACGATAAATGGGTAAAAACATCACTATTTCAATAGTACACGATCAAATACTGTCATAAACTGTATTTTTCATAAAAATAGAAGTAGAATAAACTCGCACTTTTCTTGAACCCGGTATTCCCGATTTAAAAATACCGCAGCGTTCCCCAAATATAAGCACCTGATTTAAGTGTACGCATGCGAGACTCTCCAAAACTGTCACTTGATTATCCAAAATATAAACGGCGGTCTTTTTAGTTACTCGATGGGTTATAGCGTCTGCAGACACTATAGATTTTAGGACGATAAAAAGGAGGAAAACTAAATAAAATCATTGTTTTTTAGGTAAACAAAAACACACATGTATAATTTTTTTATGTGTTCTATACGATTATGTTAGAAAATAGTGTATTTTTGACAAGTTCCTTTCGTTTTTACGATTTGACCATCTAGAGTTCAGTCCTTTTGAATTTAATTTATCCTCGTATAGCTAAACCGTTTCACTTGAACATATGCGGATGTCACTGCCTTGGCTCTGTTTCAACTGGAATTTTAGTTATTGCAAAAAATACCAGAACACTTTCTGGTCGTCATAATGAATTTTATTTTTGGCCAGTATAAACAAGTAGGTTGTGTTTAACGATACAATGACTAGTTATGATTTACAAGAACATCAACAATATAAGAATGGGAGGTCAACAAACGGTTGAACCACAGACAACAACATGTTACTTATTGTGCCTTGGTCATGATATCACTATTAACAAGATAATGCCATGGCCAGAATTTACCAATATTAACCGATTTATGAGACCATATTAAATATAAACAGGAAAGTACGCAAAAAAACATATATTTTGACTAATATATGTTACGACAATATATTTATTATAATCAATGTAATATAAACAATAATGCATATATCAATGTTCTTCCCTGTGGGTTGGTGGGGGGGTGGGGGGGGGGAGCGGCGGTCATATAAGGGACTTTAGACAGAAAGCGTTTCTCGACAAGCGGGAATTTGACATTCCGTATGATTCCAGGTAATATACTTTGGACGGTAATACAGGGCCCCGAGCCATTTGATAGACATATAGCATCTCCCATTGTGGGGATTTAGACCATATACTAGGCTCTAGGGTGGGGAATAAGACGCCAAAAATAACAATTTTCAAATTCCCCTATGTCAGCCCGCCGCTCCCCCCCCCCCCCCCCCGGGGATGGGGGGAAATATTGATATGTTCATAACAGTTACGCACAGACACAACTTACACTGAATTGTACAACAGTTATGCATCATTTACATGATATATAATTCAGCAATACAAAGACATAGACGTTAAATAAAGTTTGAATAATCCATTATAGTGTGAGATTGTTTTATAAAAACAAAAATAGGTTAGAAAAACGAAAACACCCAGTAGGGTATCGAACTCACAACTTCGGAGCCATGAGTACAAATGGCAAATGACAGCGCTGAAACCATATGCGTTATTCTGACTTGGTTATACAAGTTACTCACAATTCTGACGTCAAAGTGCAAACACAAAAAGGGACTAACAAACGAGAACTAATTTTTCTTTTCTTATAATGTATAAAAAAAATTATTACATGTACCATATTCAACCTTTAATTGCTAAAAATTTCAGATTTCTTTTTATTCATGTTGCCCCTTGGGGCTCTTTATGTAGACATTACCTCTTTAATACAACGGACATGGTTTGTGTAATGTTGCAAAGTTCTTGCGAACGCGTACTTTACAAAATGCGCAAATGGTTTGTTTACATTAATTATCTAGCACGTACCTCTGATTAACATTAATGTTGTTTTCGTTTTGGCCTATTTTTCCTGTTATTGAATTTCCAATAATTAACTTATCAAAGGGCTTCGCTTTTCATCAATAGAATGTTGAAATTTATTTATGCATGGCCTTCAATATGTTTTTATGCTAAAATAATATGCAGTCTATATTCCAAGGCGGTGACCCCAGTTTTAATCATTTGATGTTTTGTGTTGATATGTGTGTATTGTAATGCGTTGTATAGGCAAGTGGGCTCTTGGTTCAAAGCCTCAATGAAGAACCCGAGGAAGTTAATAAGTGGTTCTCTCCTGCCAATATTTCTGCGAATATATTTATCTTGTATTTACAGAAATGGATCCAAACTGTCATTCCATGCAATATAAATTCTAACATGACACGCACAGTTTTCTCCAGACGAAGAACACAGTTCCCCATTGTAAGCTAAGTATTGTAAACCTACCAATCAACAACAATAGTTCCGAAACTGTAAAATGTAGTTCGCCTTGTAATTGTTGAATTTAATGTGAGGTTATGTTAGAATCGAAATAATGTTCGCACTACTGTTGTTTATCTTCAAATAAACAACTGTTTGTCGTTCTGATGCGCGGATATTAAACCACTCAAGATAACGCCCTCGTGATTTATTTCCTACGCATCAGAACTCCAAACCGTTGTTTATTAGCCGATAAACAACGATAAGTCGAAAATACTTTCTTAATTAACTTATTTACTTAAAAGTTTATTATTAATGCACTGAATGCAATTTATTAAGTTTTTCCCAGCTTCAATGATACAGATGCGACAATAATGACTTTTGTTGATTGACGTACATCAAAATTCATTAAAATGCGCGGCCTCAGCTTCGGCCATAATTGAAAACAAAGATCTCAATATTAGTATAATATGTCACGCTTTGGACCTTTCTAATGCAATTGGAAACACGATACTGCTTTTGTTACAGAGGCCTTTGCATACGAAGCGCGCCTCGATTAATTGATTCGTGGGGCACGAGTAAATAACTTTATCTAAGTCACATTTTTAGCCTAGACATGCAATCTACACATTCAAGAGGATCATATAATATTTACCATGTGGTCTACCATTTGTTAAAAACACAAAGAGGCAACAAAAACAGCAGCAGCAACCCCAAAATCCATTTGCAAACGAACACACGATATCCGTAAATGTTTAGCATATTTGTTTTAGAAATGAATGAACATCTTACTAACTGTACTTGTAAAAACGTTCCATGTTTGGGAATACAAAGACGAGACCCCGAGACGAATAATCATCAACTGATTTGACGTCATTCTCAAAAAGTCAACACTGGCGGATTTATTTGTCAGATTGCTCGGCGTTAAAAAGAAGTTCTAGATTTTCTTCTAGATGAGATTCGTGTCCACTCCGGCAAGCATTTGCATTCTTTGTATGTTTTCTGTTTTGCTTTTGCTATACATTTCTGTATTATTTAGGTATAGTTTCACTTGCACGAATTATGTCCGTTTTGTCAAACTGATGGGCATTTTTGATAATACTTTTACACTTAGATTACTTCGACGGATATTGTCAAACGTTTGTTTGAGATTCACTAGCATGTCTGATTGTACATTGAATGTGAATAAATAATAAAAAATAAATTATTGGCTTTATCTAGGAGACATACTTCAACCCACGCAAACACGTGAATCTTCATAAATATCAGTTACGATGACGTTAATTATATCCTCTACTTCTCTGTTAGTGAAGTTTATTTACAAACAATATGTAGCAAAAACGTGTAGAAAACACTCTTTCATAAGAGTTCAAGTGATAACTCAATATCACAGCGATTGTTATTAAGTTATTGACACGTGTTTCTTATTATGTGATGAATAACACCAGAGATCAGTACAGTTAAGAACTATTGTATGTTTCTTATATTCTTGTATGCACAGACTTCAATATTTATATAAATTGGGTTTCGCATGCCTCTGATTAATTAAGATGATTTTTGATATAAAACACATATGCATTTACATCCAGCTTAATATATGTATATATTGGATGTTTTTAAAAGAAGGCCAACATTAAAAGACATTTTCTCGTATCGCAAATAAACAACAATTAACAACGTTACACAATTTACCTTTGTAGGACGTTTTAACTATTAACTGGACATGTTTTGATTTTAAATAAGTACGTTTAGATTTCTCATTTACGTATTTAACTGATTCGTTCTAGACCTGTTCGCAAGAAGCAATAAACATTATCATCCAATAACACGAATAGTGTACGTAACATTTACTCCGCCCTCCGTATCCCTCTGTGCATACGCAGCACACTTCTTCTTTTAGAAACACTATTGCAACTAGCATGCAAAAACGATATTCTATCAAGGTTAACCTATCAATAATCTAGAATTTTGAGGTTTTAATTAAAATTAGCAGTCGCGGGTAATATTTCAATAAAGCCATACATTAATCTTATATCCTAAAGCAAAAGTTTTCCAAAGGTCAACGGAATGACGTCAGTCGCTCTATGGAAATGTCATTAAATTCCCCCGCATCTCTGAGCATGTCTGCGGTTTCTTCAGCAGGTCGATAAAGTGGAAATTCTCTCATCAAAAACAAGCGAAGACTATTTATTGGCAAAACTGGGAACCTCTGAAACAACTTAACCAGTTGATTCGCATGAATAAGAGAGCTGGATGCACGAACAGTCCTATAATGTCATAGCATGCATGTAATAAGAAATGATATCTAGCCCGACAGGTGACTTTCTATCAAATAAGGTAACAATTTAATCGTACGTTATTGACTATGATATTTTTTCGTCAATTTAATTCAATATGAACGTATTATATTAATATTAAAGGACAATTCAAATGTGTGGTAAATCGCACCAAGAACATGCTACTGAAGAATTAAATTTTAAAATTTAAAACTAGCTTTACGACTTGAACGCAATCAATGATCTTTTCGGGACCGTTTACAGTTTTTTAAGTGCCTTGCATTTTTGATGTCTTGGCAGAAATCTTCGCTGACTATGCAGTATCCATTTTATGTGCTATTAATTAATCTTCTTATGTTTGGTGGTCCTTTTGACATTTTTTTTCTAACATACACGCTTCTTTGCGGCTGCTGTCTCTGATGACTTTGCTTTCTGCGGAGCATTGGAATTCGGCACTTCAGCTGAGTATTGGTAGCGTTCTAAATCTCACCCAGCTTGAATAGACGATTCACAAGCAACAAATAGTACATGTATCAGTTAAAATATATTTGACACTTTGATTTCAAAATAATATTAATTGTTTCAACGAAAGTAGTATTGTATATAAAATGGTTTATGTTTTGTCGCTTTGTTTAGCACCAGTGTATGAAAACATAGGTCTTAAAAGTATTTAATTAATATGTCAGCTTAAATAGCAATGATTTAATATCGTTTTTTTGGTAACAACACTCTTATCGGGAAAATAAATAAAATGTATAGTATTAATTACTTTAACATCGCGACCCAATACTTGTTTAAAACTCCATAAAAGAGAAAAGCATCTTTTTTACGCTTATATTTGTGAAAATTCATGTTGAAACAAAACCTTTCAATTGTAGAAACTTGGTCACATACATGAATCGCTATTTGCAGGGAACTTCAATTCCATGACGTAATGCTTTGATTTTTACTTTTCAAAATACAAATAATAATGTAACAGGCATTACGTGCCAGGCAAACATTACGATCGCGATTGATACATCCTCTAATTGGACAATAACAATTGAGGAATCGAGGAGCAGGTTCCTAGAAACAGTTTCAAGAAGCTTTTCGATCGAACTGATTTTAAATGTCAAATCTAACACAGCGTGTTAAGTTTCATGTTGTTTGCATTAAGTGAAATTCCTCTTACAATTGTCATGAGAAGTACTGGCATTTATCGCGATTTGCTTGCAAACCAGTCGGAAAACACTCTAGTTCTGGAAATTCGAATACTGACAATACGTATCATGTGCACATTATCTCTTTATGCATGCATATTATTTTACAGTTGCATTATTAAAAATAAAATGATTTGACATTTTAAATGTATTTGAAACCAAACTAATCTGGCATATACTGTATTCGTATTTTAAACGATTTCTAAATAATGCACACATATTAGACCGTCTTATACCAAACCACACGCTGGTAAATAAAGGATGCTAAATGTCAAGGTCAAACAATGGGATGTTTTTTGCTGGGGTTGTTGATGTATTTGTATTAAATTATAAAATGGCAGGTCCACGTTCATTTGAACTACTCCTTAACACTAGTGAAGCTGTAAAAGAAAGAAATATTACTGCATCACACTGTTTCTTGTAGAGATATTATATACATTAAAGCAAGTATACGCTCGTTTAGCTAAACCGTTTTACTTCAACATATGCGGATGTCATTGCAGGGTTTGACCTTAACTTTAAGAAAGTGGTGATCCACAGGACCGTCTACCTTCGAAGCCTACTAGTCCGATACTGTATGAACCGGTCCCGATAATCAAAATACATCCAACTGCATCATGTGTGCGTAAATAAGTTTAAACAACAAAATGATGGAAAATATATTGAGCACACATGAACATCAGCTATTCATTTTATAACATATTTTCGCTCAAAATGTTGTATGCGCATTGTTGGTTGAAAAATACGAAGTATCAACTCCTCGAACTTGACATAAATATGACATCAGTGCGTTCTCGTGTGCTGAGCAAACAAAATGTAATTAGAGCAGTTAAAAATATAATTATTTATAGTTATTTGATTGGGCTATTAGTTCCTTAACGTTTTGCAATCATTTTCACAATGCGGAAACGTAGACTTTAATTTTGTTTACTTCGATTGATACAATTTAAAACTGCCTGATGTAAAAAAAATAATTATAAATACTAAATTATTGCTGTGTCGAAAAAAGAATACATTGTTCAACTATTAATGAGCCAGGAACAATATTAACGATGTACAAAGTACTCGTATTTAGCCAAACTTCGGAATTGCGCTTTTTGTCAAAGAAACATTTGAACAAATGTAACTGACCCTGCTAAGGGTGCATGTTATAATTTGGATAGAAGTAATTGTTAACTCATTATTTTATATAATATCTGTTGTTCGATTACTGTTTTATTAAAATAATAAAGGGTTATTAAATGACTATAGTTAATTATTATAAATGGGAATTGCTTCTCTAAAAAGCGACTTCAATGCCCGTCCGATATAATTTATTCAGTCAAAATGGTGTTAAGTTGATCTTTGTACGAAAAAATACGCTGTTATTACATATTGATAACAGAGTTGAAGAATTGGAAAAGGTGCAATTTATACACAACAGCTTGTGGTAAAATGCCAATGAACAGTATAATATTGGATGGTTCCCTGTATTCTTAATCACAAATAATCACGAATTACAAAGTTGGAACCAGTCCAAAAACAACTGGTCCCCGGATCGGTCATCCCTCGAAGACAACCTGTCCGAACGATAAAACACAGGTCACGGTCCGACGGACACGCGTTAAGGTCGAACCCTGGTCATTGCATTTGCCCTGTTTCAACTGGATGTTTAGTTTTGATTATTCAAATCTCATATAACAAATTAAAAATGTAAAATGATTTTAAATGTGTTTATTTCATATCATTATAGTTTACTATCTGATATGTATATGTTTATATACTTAAGTTAAAATAAATATACATGTTTCTGAAGGACGCCGCTTGTTTGATTGACCGTCTTAAAAGTCTTAAAATCTAGAAGTCATGATAAAGGTTTAATTGACATGTCTTTTTGGAATGGAACATACAACTTTTGTCTACATCGGCATATATTAATGTAATGCCAAATATTTGCCATTTGTGATAATTTCGAATCAGCACCATGACAACTACATAAACGGAGGTCCAATACAATAAAAGCTGGTATAAAATCTGGACACACACATGTCCTCAGAGTGTTCAACCAAGTAAAACAAGGTAGTTCTTGAAGTGGACCAATTATCACTGCACACCTGACAGTATAAAAATTAATATTCTTAACCTTTATGGGTATTTTACTGGAGGCTAAGTTTAGATTCTGGCTGTGATATTCGTCAATGTACTAGAATACAGACAGCATATTTAATAGAACGTATATTTAATATCGGCCATCTTAAAAAAACCGTAATCACATTGTTTATGCTGTTATGTTTTTAATTCATGTTCACAGTACTAATACTAAACGTGACTGTAGCAATAGAAAAAAAAGACAGACAAATACTCTACAAAATGCTTTACAACTAAAGAACTGTGAGATTGGCAGGGCAATGTATGGACATCACTAAATCAACAAAGAAATTCAATTCCCTCTGCAGTTCAGCGATAAAAGGTAGGGGGTAGAGGGTATTTAACTCATCAATTCAAGCTTGAATGTTATTGGTAAATTTGAGAAAAATAACGAATAGTTTTGGTTAACAAGGCCATCAATAATATAGGAATGGGAGGTCAACAAACGGTTAAACCACAGACAACAACATGTTACTTATTGTGTCTTGATCATGATATCACTATTTACAAGATACTGTCTTGGCCAGAATGTACTAATATTAATCGATATATGAGAGCATATTAAATACATATAGGAACTCATTTTGACTAACATCTGTAATGACAATATATTTATTATATTCAATATAAACAATAACAGCTACGCACAGACAGAATTTATACTGCATCATAGAACAGTTATGCATCATTTACATGAATTATTACAAACATAACAGTATTTTTTTTATTTTTTTTTTTCGTACGTTGAAAACTTATGACACTGTTTAGATTAAAGGCACTTTATATACAAAAAAGTGAAATGTTATTATGTTATATAATTGAGCAATTGAAAGACGTAGACATTAAATAAAGTATGAAAAATAAATTACTGTGTGAGATCTGCGCTATTCTTACTTGATTATATAATTTACTCACATTTCTGACTTCAAAATTCAAACAAAAAAGGGACAAGGGACTAATTTTTCACTAATTTTTCTTTTCTTAGATTGTGTAAACTCTGTTTTGATTATATGTACCATATTTAACCTTTAATTGCTTAATTTCAATTTTTTTTTATTCAAGTTCTCGTAGACATAATCCCTTTAAAACAACGGACATGTATGTGTACTGTTGCAAAGTTCCTGCAAGCGCATACTTGACGAAATGCGTGCTGGTTTATTTACAGTAATTTACGTACCTCTGACTAAACTTAAAGTTGTTTACGTTTTGCCCTATTTTTCCTGTTTTTGACTTTCATTTAATTATCTCATCTAAGGGTTTCGCTTTTTATCAATAGGGTGTTGCATGCCCTTAGATATTTTTTATGCTAAAATATTATGCACTTTATGTCACGTTTCCGACATTAATATTATATTAATATTATAGCAAAACACAGCAGCAGTAATTAGTTTAAGTAGAAAATGTATGTGAAAATTGCCGATGTGTTTACCAAAGTTCTTATTTAATTAACATCACAATCTTCAACATTGATCGTATGAACACCTCCGTACTTACTATTATTACTACTACTACTACCACTACTATTACTACTACTACAACTACTACTACCAATACTACTACTACTACTACTACTACTACTTCTACTACTAAGTAAAGCCAAATACTCGTTAGTGTTGTTTGCTAGACAAGTACATTTATTGTCATTTAAATGCATACTTGAATTTCATGTTATGCCTTCATAACATTTCATATAATGGGCTTTGTTTACGGTCGCCGTCGTCTCCAGTAACGGACGAAGTTCCCCAATAGCGGATCACGTGATTAGGGGTCGTATCAAAACGCAGTAGCAATACATGTACATACATTTAAAAGTGTTTTACTCTCTTAACATTGCAAATGAGTAATTTTACATTGAAATAAGAAACAAATTTACTATTTAAATATAAAAATTCAATGTTTTTGACCCAATCTTGGTATAGTGCAACTATTATTTTTTAATTCTTTTTGTAGTTTTGTATTTTATTTACAGCAAACAGAACCTGATTTGATTGTTGTAATAAGCTGGGTACGGTATTCATTACGTTTGTTAAACGTAAATCGGTCTGCAAGTTCCATAATGGATGTGCATGATGACCACCACACTCTGAACTGAATGCAGACCAAGGCGGAAACCTGGGCATAGGTTCTCCAGTAAGCAGACCATGTACCTGTCCACCTTCGTCAAGCACACTCCTGGAATAACCAGCCAATGACTAAGGAACATGTCCAATAGAAAGTTGAGCGATATTTTCTAGTATTAAATGTCTTTTAGCGTATGTTTATTTATAGTGCATGTATTCTGGAAATGTGGTGGCAACCAGACAAAGCAAGCATTCATGTCATGTTTATTTGTTTAGTACTAATCAAAAGTCACTTTACTGGTGTTATAGGCAACTTAATTTGAACTAGATGGTAACCTGTTATTTCAGCATTAGCTAATGTAATAAAATATATTCAGTCTTGGTTTCTGGTTGATGAGAAGCACTTGTTGTCTCTTTGTAGGGGATGTCTCTTTTGTTGGGGTCTAATAAAAAGACATATTTCACTTTAGATCACAGGCTATTTATTCAAAGATATACACACAAGTTTTAACTGAAAAGTGTTAACTTTGTTAATGTAATATTTATTTGGCAAAAATAGGCTGAAATGTAATAAACTGATTATATAGTGTGTTTTTTTTCATTATATAAGCTTTATCTATAGTAATCAATTAAGTTCAAACAACACCAATTCACATATAGGAAAGAAGCATGTAACATTACATAATTCAAGGTAAGTATGTTCTACGTATGTTTTAATCATTTAATAAATCTTGTAACAATACGCTTGTTTTACTTATATAAAGTAATAGCTAACTGTATAGCATATTTATAACAGAATAGATAAGAATCAAATTTTACTGTTTAAAGCGGAACATAGTTGTTTTAGACATTCAGAGCATGAGAATAAGTCAGTCGCATTGATTGCATATGAAAACTGGCATCCAGGTATCCCAGACACCACCCTGGACGCAGGTATGTATTAGTGGAAGTTCTTGGTACTCTGTATATTGCATGGTGCATCCAACACATGGCGCATCTTCAATATCTAATATTTCATGTTGTGACATTTGTTTGATGCATTCACTGACTTAATGTCAAACTAACAGGAACCTCAGTAACCATTGTATTCCAACTTTTGAGCTTGTCTTCAGGAGGTTTTGAGAATACCAACTTGGATCTCAACACTTGAAAACATGGTTTTGCATCACTGGTGATATCTGATGACCCGAGCAGTGTTACGTTTCCTTAGCAATAACCTGCATTTGTATACAAATAACATGTAATACAGCATGTATATTTAGTAGATATTGTTTGCTTGTAAATAAGTTATAAATAAAATATTATTATGCATGTTGTTAACAAACAATGCCAATGTATTTATTCAGTTGTACCGTCACATTTCAAATTAAAAATGTCGTACCTAGGTCTATCAATTGTTTAACCAACCACCCATCAATTTACCCCAAAACACAAATGCTAGATAGCCACCCAATACACCATCCCATACCACCACCCCAACATTACAACCACCCAAACAACCAAAACAGTTATCAAACCAACCAGGCACCCACACAACCAGATAAAACACAACCATTATCAATAACCAGCTGTTGTGACAGTCAAGAACTGTTTTGTGTTGTTCCCTAGTTTACTTTTACTTTCACGCTAAGGCGATCCGCCAATGGCGACTTGACATCAAACACATTTCAAACAAATAAAATATCAATAGATTCTGCAATGAATGCACTTAAATATAAAGTTCAGTTTTGATTAAATGTTCTAATGGATTTTGCGTAGTAGACGAACACTTCTTGCAAAACATTATAAAACGAGGCTATATTGAGCATACCTGTCAAAAGCGGTCAAGCTTCCAGACGATTCTGACTTTTATAAAGATTGAATGAATAGAACGTTTTTGCAAGAAGCTGTTCTGCCAATTCTGGGTTTGTGATTTCTTCTTGTTTTCAAAGGGGGCACAAACTTTGGTACTTTTTTCTTCAAAAATATCTCCACTGGTGTTAGGTCAGTGTTATTGTCATTTTCATGTGAGGAATCTGCTGATTTTGTTTCATGCGTAATGATATTTGGCATTAATTTTCAGGTTCAATGACGTGTGGATTGAGTGGAACAACTCATGCTTTTCGAAATGCACTGATGAAGTTAGCTGGTGTCAATGATTTCACATATTCTTTGCAAGCCAATGTGCATATGTCATATCGTGTTATTTGCCTTCCAACATTTTTGCGCATAAAATCTTGACATGAACTGTTGTACGCAGATTTGAAAGGTTTGAAGATGCCAACATCTAATGGCTGAAGCATGTGAGCTATGTGCGAGAATCACCATTAGAATAACTTTATTTTGCAACGCCTAGTTAATAAGTAAAGGGCTAAAATGAGAGGAGGCACAGTCATACGGTGTCAGTGTGTAGTCTGCTCATATACCACCTGGGACATGTTTGTGAAGATGCTCAGTGATGTATTTATAGAAAAGTTTACTATTAGACCAGACCGTTTCTGACATGCAATACCCTGTACCCGGCAATGCACCTTCTAACAAATCATTGGTGAATCTTTTCCCCTGAAATACAATATATGGGGGACTGCTTGACCAGTTGCACTGGAACTTGCAATTATTGTAGTTGTGTTGGATTTGTTTGATGTAACTGCTGGCACAGATACTCCTTTAGGCCCAATGAGTTGGCTTGTGTTCAGGAAATACCTCTGTCTCATCAATATTAAAAATTCTGAAAGGCTTCTCAATCAAATAATATTGGTGTAATACATTGCCCAATTCTTCATAATATTTGTCAATTTCTGATTGGCTAACTGTTTTTGCCCTCATCATTAACAAGGATCTAGGGTTGTTCCTTCTGTATGATTTGTGCTTTTGTGGATGCATCTAGAATAAAGAAAATAACCGCCTGCAACTAATGTTTGTTCATAATAAAACTTCAATTTTTTTACTGATGCAGAGGCTATTTTTTAAATATATTCTTTAAAACTCCATTCCACTCCACTCCATCTTTTACATTGGGAATATATGTAGTTTGAGATGGCCCCTGAACTTGACACCTCGTGAATATGCCTGAGTTAAGTACGTCGACCAACGGACTTGTTTAAATTGAAAATCATGAATGAAATTCGGGGAAAATATTTGGTAAAAACGTTTAAAACTGTGTATTTTGTTATTTTAAATGCATCTGTGACGTGTTGTCCGGTTTTAAACCTGTTTTTTGCGCATTTTGCATCAAAACACTATCTGTCAAAACTGTCAGTTACGTCCGGCAAAGTGCGCGCGACTAAGCGGAAATGGTGTTTATGTAAAATACCACGAAACCTGTTTATACCACGAAAACAGTTTATATCGCGAAAACCTGTTAGTCTACTATACAAGAAGGCACCAAAATTGCAACATATTTCAGTAAAAACATAATAGCTGGAAATTGCCGCTATAATTCAAAATTCGTCCCCACCCTAAGTATGTATAAAGTAAACTCAGGTAGGGGCGATGAGACACACCTCTGGTCCACACATAATGCTACTTTGGTGCGGAAGGACCTCCTACACGATTTTTGCATGGCATTTCACACATGTAGCTTAAAGCAGCAGTCCAGAAATATGTAAAAAAAAAATAACACTTTGTAGAAATCCTATCTAATGGACATCTTACCGATCAAAAGACAAAAAACCGCATTAAAATCGGTAAAATAATAACGTTTTGGTAACTCTTTTTATCGCATAATTTCTGTATGCGATAGCTGGTTATGCCTCTAGAGTAAATCATCATGTACATCAGTGTATATTCCGTTCGTACCAAGTGTTTTCAAACCTAGACATTATAAAATGCTTTTCATAAATAAGATTGTTTTCAGTCGAATCAACGTCATTTACGTTCGTTAGAAGAATGATTAATTTAAGATGAATTTAATTATATTCTATGGACTGCGGCTTTAATGACTTATGAATTTATACCAACAATAAGCAACGACATTTTTAAACATTGCTAAGCTACGTGGTTTAATTGAAATATATTGCAGTATATAATTATAATGCACTTTTACAAGAATTAAACAGATACGACGATTACCGAAATCACATTCCGAGTGAATGCCATTTACAATTGGAGACTGTATCAAATGTGTCAAATCTGATTCTGACAGTGTGTCATTGACATATTCTTTCATGGAATTTCGACATAAATGGGTTTGGGGTATTGCTTAAAAGTCAATGATCTGTCACTTACACTGAGCCTTAATACATGTTACAACACGGGTTTTGGTATATTTTTTATTTATAAAAAGTCTTTGGATATCTGTAGTTTTTAGACTGAACAATATAACCGCTAGAGAAAATGAGCAGACTATAATAATGAATGGTGTATTTGGTATGTTTGATATAGAAAGGATTTTGAAGCAAACCCTTGTGACAGGGTAGTGAAACTGTGCTGAGATGAACGCAACAATGGTTAACAATATTAAAGTCAATGGTCTTTAACCATAGATGGCATTGGCTGATGAAGGAATTAAACATGTACTGTTAATAAAATACTGAGACGGTTTTCACGGTAGCAATGGGTTTGACACATATAGGTCAAGGACATAACGGTGTCGTTTAGGTATTAAACCAAAGTAAATTACAGACTTGACGACATTCACAAAAGGTCAATGGCGCTCTTATCCCTCGCTTTACTAAAGGTAATACGTGCCTAATTAAAAGGCATTAAGTGACACTTCTGTTGCCTTATCATTCGAAGGAGTAAGATGTCCTAAATCGAAGTGACTAGAATAACTTTTTTTTTCACATTGACAACAATTTTAAAGAATCCCGACCCCGTTTATTTTTATCACGTGTTCAGCTATTAATCCTCAATTTTAAACAGTCAAAGATTCTTTTCTCCTCCCTATACACCGTGCATATATCGGAGCATTTTAATAGTTTAAAATCTCATTGGAATGCAGACAAGCAGTATTACGCATGCGTGTAGCTTGCGAATGTTTTGTGTACACTGTCGATATAATGAACATTCATAGGACACATTTTTGAATATATAAACAGTACTCAGTATTATCAGTTTATTCCGCTGATTCGTGAAACATATCACGTGTCATGAACATAACTCTTGCATAAAATCAGTTAGAACCTCCACACAACTCCAATCATAAACTCCAATGGCAATCCATTATGTGCACAGTACGGTTCCTTTTGAGGTTGCTGCATTGTCAGGTGTGGATTACAAATGTCATTAAATTCCCGTCGTTCAAATCAAAAATTAATTACCTGCTTTGGGTAGTGTACTGAGGGATTTCTTGATAACAATGACAGGTCACAAATTCCCCCTCGTTTAAAAAAGCAATTTTCAAGGAAATACAACTATAGAATAATACATTGTGTGATTATGTTTTTTCTTAAAGACCTGAATTTTCAGCCTATAAGGATATTCATGGTCATGTATTTTCTCGTTCACACTTTCGTTAAAGCATATACATATGTTTTCATTTATAAACAGGTCTTGTCTTATAAAAATTGTGTGTTCGTTCTCTTAAGCAGCACACTTTTGGGACTGACTTTTGATGTTAGTTTTGCATCAATTTTCATATTAATAAAAACATACTTTGAATGTTCAAAGTGCAATAATTAGTCGTTGTGTTATGTATTATAAGATACAGGGTGAATTGTTGCCCCCGTATGGGAAAATAAGGGGCAGTCAGGAGATTCATATTGGGCGAGACGCTTGCGTCGAGCCCGATATGAATCTCCTGACTGCCCAGTATTTTCCCATACGGGCAGCAATTTACCCTGTATCGTTTATATTACACCGACAATCTTTTGGTAAGATTTTAAGGTAAGTATGATGATAAACAAATAAACTATTTTTTACTGACCCGATATTTTCTTTAGACTTAAAAGTATTTTCTGAATGGCGTTTTAGTCTCCTCCTCTCAATTTCTTCATTCGAAGTATCTGCAAATCTGTTTGACTTCGACAGTTTGACCAAACGATAAAACGTAAACAAATAAAATACCTTCAATGAAAAGTAAACCGCAAGGAAGTTTAGGTCAGACAACAATAAGTATTATTATATGAACCAGATACGTACCAGTTACTCCCCTCTACAACGTTCATGTAGTCAGTATTGACATTTGCCAACTTATCAAGTTAAGGTTTACACAAAATTGCCAAAGAAAACCATTTTAATCGACCGACGGCCATTTTGATTTTTTTTACTAACCTAATATTTTCTGGAGATGCCCCGTATGGGGATATACGGGGCAGTCACGTGTCCTCTTTTAACAACTGAAAGTGCTGGACATTTGTTGGAGGTGTGGTATAATATTATAGCTTGCAGTCTTAAGATTTATATTAATTGATGTAGACTGCATATATATAATACACATTTCATTGTTATTATTTATCATATATTTTATAGTATATTTGGAAAATGGATATTATAAATCTCACTGTTTATACACATTTTGTATTGTGCTTTTAAATACAAACGTAGTCTTGGTTCGATGTATGATATTCAGGAAAATTACAAAACAACAACAACAACAAGCACAATTCCCATTTTGAAAAAAAATAACGACATAGAAAACACTGATTCTAAACATATTTTCGTGTATAGTTTATATATCATTATCGTGTCAAATAAGCATCAACATTGATATAATTATAATAGTTTGAATTATGCACTAGGATACAATTATTATCATTGCAAGTATGCCATTTTGCACGTAGAACTAAAGTTGGAATAGCGTGGTATTAGGTTTCTTTGCTACGACAAATAGAAAGTAGTTTATAAAGTAGCAAGTCATTAGAATAATTTAGTTTGAGCACGAATACTGTTAAAAATTTATGAAGTGACTTGATGTTTCTGCTTTGATTTGTTGTACTCTGATACTAGGAATATTTAAACATCCCAATTTAAAGACAAATACTTCCTACAAATATTCAGACATACAATTGAAACATACAACTAAAACATTTCTTACGGCGTATCAATTATGTTTTAGATAATATTATTAAACAATATCGTGTTTGTGATAGATGTTAACTGATATATGTTCAGCAATAAGCAATGCACAGTGTTTCAACAAAAGCAAAGGCACTTGATACTGTAAACATATTCCATTGCATATACAACACAGTCCATGATAACAGCCACAATATAAAAGTAATTATAAAAAGAGTGATTGATCTGGTCAGCACAATGCATGATTTTAAACAAATAAGTACAAGGCAGAGAATTAGACAGCTCCTGCTTCAGGGCAGATGAAGCAGTGATAGCGCAAGCCTACCATCTCCAGACTAGAGCTTGGCCACACTAGTCGGCGCACCATAGGAGGTCGTTGTTGGTTACGCCGAAACGCCCGATGAATATGGCCCCCACCTGATGTCGGCGCACCATAGGAGGGCGTTGTTGGTTACGCCGAAACGCCCGATGAATATGGCCCCCACCTGATGTCGGCGCACCATAGGAGGGCGTTGTTGGTTACGCCGAAACGCCCGATGAATATGGCCCCCACCTGATGTCGGCGCACCATAGGAGGGCGTTGTTGGTTACGCCGAAACGCCCGTTGAATATGTCCCCCACCTGATGATAGAGATGGTAGCAGCATTTGATACTGTATCTTGAAACGAAATACAACTTAAAGAATAATCACCCACACTGAAGTTTATAATGCTCATTATGCATATAGAAAGATGTGTAGGACCCAAGTTAAAAAATACAGAATTATTTCAGTGCACACTTTGTGTCATGAATGCATTTATCAGTATGTGTGAATAATGCATAAACTATATATCACATTATGTGTTACTAATTAATGAAATATCAATACAAACTAAATTCTTCATGCATACAATGCATTATGACGTCCTTCTCAAAGGTGTCTCGTTAGTGTATGGAATGCAAATTTAGTTGATAACAATATTGATGAAGGTGTTATATCCTATTTCAACATGAACTACTGCATTTTATCTTCCACTTACAAATGACAATAATTCGACCTTTTCTCTGATTGCTATGGAGCACGTATAAGTATCGTGACATATTCCAAATCACGCGTAAAAATCCGTTGGAACAAAAAATATATTCATTTTCTTTCTTACCACTGATATAAACAACATTAAAAATATAACGGATGATGACAAGTTGTCACGTAATACTTGTGCCTTGGCACTCAAAGAAATATTACGGCAATTTTCAGTGAATATGGCAGTTTTTGAACATTGAAATTTACTTTGTATTTATGATTATATTTTTAAAGGCACATTTAAATAAGAAAGCTAATAATTAAGTAGAATTTGTAAAATTAAGACATTCCCTATCATATGAATAAGAAAAATATTTAATCAAATATCTCAATAATATTGGACAGATAATTTAATAATCATACCTACCTACCCCAACAAGTTTTACGATTTGCCAATTTCATTAAAGATCCTTGTTATAACAGTTAAAAAATATGTAACGATTATGGTTACAAGGCTTAAATGTTTATCAGTCTCTTTGAAATGTATTTCCTGACCGCAATTTGACTTTGTCCAAAAACGGTGCTCTAAGAATTCATTACTACATGTATACTAACTTGCGACATTTTATTTCTATGCAAATATTAGAGGTAAAGGTTCCGTTATATATTGAAATAAGTAATTTCCTCATTAGACTGTGTTAGGTAGCTACAAACGTTCATTGTATAATCGTTCAAATGTTTATTGGCTCATCAATTCCAAATGCTATGTACTGTTATTCGTTAATACTTCAAATTATTGAGCTTCAGACGTTGAAGCAAGTGAACTTACTGACCGTATCGAGAAGGGTTCAAGGCAAATGAATTGACATGTATATTGAAAGCGGCAAATTATACATACAGAACAAAACACTTATTGTAGTTATACGACAAATGTTTGCACTTTTGAGCTAATGTATTCATTCTTCAAATCAAAGGTGCATGTAATTCGGATACAAGACATGGCGTCATTTTCACATTGTTACTATATTAAAGACATTTTAAATGAGCATGTTATTCTTTACAATGATGTACACCGATGTATATTAAATATTAGTGAACATCATTTGATAGCAATGCAAAATTAAGTATACGGCTTACTATCAATATATTATAAATAAGCAATATTTTAATTACAAGTCTTAGTAACATTGCTATTGCCGAACATCAAACATGAACAACCTTTTAATTAAATATACCAATATATTTATCATTTATAAGTAGACATATATGTACTTTAAAAACAAAACCTGAGTTAAATGTGTTGTTGCTGTCATGTAAAAGCCTGCTTCGATAATGTAAAAGGTCGTATTTTTAAAGCGGATATTCTCAAGAGACTAGCATTGCTGTTTAGCACTTTCAATAACTGTACAAAATGGAATGCATCATCTTCAACCATAGGTTACTTTGATGATGAATGATTTATGTGGTTACCAAAGAACTGAGACAATTTTCTCGGAAATGATGTTTTGACACCAAATGTCAAGGAAATAGCGGCGGCGTTTAATTACTAGACCGGAGTACATTACAAACCATTGACGACATCCAGGAAAGGTCAATTGTGCACATATCCCTGGCTTGACTGGAGGCAATGAATGGTAAACGAAGCGGCGTTCAAAGGGTTAGTTGTAGCCTTAGCTTTCCAAAAATTGATATGTCTATTATCTTGGAAAATTTTGCACTTTCACTACAATTTTACAGAATTTAACGGTTTTAATACTGTAGCAGGACAGTAATTTTATAGTTTCCTGATTTAGAAGAAAAATGATTACACTTTTATGTTTAACTTTACATATTCATATGCATCTGATTAGCACTTAACATGTACCTATGAAATAGATTATTTTATCTTGTTTCTAAAGTAAGAGTGTGCAGGACAACTCGCTTACTATGTATCAATAGCCAAAAACTCCTATTGAATTGCTGATAATGTATGCAGTATTACATATTTTAGAAATGTGGTAATGCATTGTGTTCGATAAAATACGCGCTGATACGACGAAAATTCATACAGATAACGTGTTTTACATGGTTTTTATAGTATATTCCGCATAATTATGAAAAAGATAATATGCCAACAACATGGCAATTGAAAGAAATCGGTTAGAAACTACAATCATATATTCCAATGACAATTTATTGAATGCGCAATACCGTCTCTTTTCCAGGTCTTCGCACTGTCAGATGCCCGTGGCGATTGTGATTATAAATGTCATTAAATTCTTGTCGTTTAAAACAGCAATTAATTGCCTGCCTTGGGAATTGTGCCAAAGGTTTTCTTGATGGCAACGACATGTCACAAATTCCCCTGCATTTGCAAAAACAGATGACAGTGAAAGAAAACTAGTACAATGCGTTTTGTGATTATGTTTTACTCAGAATCCCAGATTTTCACCCGAAATAAAATGAATAATAATATTCCTTCTTGTTCAGTAAAACTAAAGCAGAAATGTGTCTTCAACTATAAACAAGTCTTGCCTCAATACAAATGTGCTTTTGTTTTTCTAGACATTCTACCATTGTACGGTTTGCATGTATTCTGTTTTATGGAAAAACAACTAGTAAGAAAGACAGATATTATGTGTTTTCTTTGTATATCACTTATGTTTTAATAAAAAGAAAAATGGAATATTTAAAACGTAAGTGATAATAAGGCATGTTATGTCATACTATGAGGTGAAACTTGGAAAATACCATTGAATGATACCATAATCATTTCACTTTACTGTCATTTCGTAAAACAACGTCAACAACATATCAATTTCAAACATTATAATTATCATTTAATATACAAATATATGTGCTAGCCAAAGTTTAAATTTAGGACAAACCGAGATTTTTATGAGAAAGAGGTATCATTACCATTGCAATGTGTCTTTTTGCATGTACAACTAAACTAATATAAAGTGACGGCCTGCCTCTGTGCTATCAGAAATGAGAATTATGATAAGTGCGTCTAAACATTTTGTAAATATCTTAATTAAAACTGGAATTTTCTGTGTAACAATTGCATGTTCTTAAACTAGGAAAACTTTTGACATCTCCAGCTGAAGACACAGACCATATATGAATATATATTTATTCCTTACAGCGAATAATTGTTTAATTATATAATATTACTTCTTCGTCAACAAACATTTACCAGTAACAGGTGTTAAATTAGATCGGCTAGTGATAACAATGGTCCGTTCAGTGTCTGAACAACACTGGCAAATCTAATTGCCGATTTTCGGTTATTAATAACATTTATTTTTACACTGATGATATTATGAACTGTGGTACTTCAAATGTCAATGAATCAGACAAAACATCAATAAAAAGAGAAATGGGTATTTCTAATAATTATAAAAAAATATATCGTACTGTAACTAATATACGTGTATCATTTCGGAATATAAACACAAACGTGAGTTATTATATGCTTATATAAATCCATATTTATATACTGAATTGCAGTCGGATTAGCCAATGGTTTAAAATATACGACGGTTTGAGCACCACCTCCTGATAATGTTCAGGTAACCCCACCATCATCCAATCAAAATCCTATTTTGAAAAAGTCGAAAGGGAAATAATGTGTTTATCCACCAATGACATTTAAATCAACTCCTTAAAGGATCTGAATACATCGTATAACAGGTCGTGTTAAACTGACCTATCGAATGATTATAGTGGTCGTTCAGCATCCAGTGAAATGGCTTGTTACACAGCAAAGTTTGTTGATATTTGTTTAATGCTAACTTATCCACTGATGCTCGTGAACAAACCATTTACAGAAAATGTTCGCACGAAAATTCAGATTTTATAGGATTTTACAGGTTTATATACATATAAAATTGTACCGCAGCATTTTGAAGGCAGGGCTCTGTACAAAGGTCACCTGTACGCAACCCTTATTGCGAAGTCATCAGCTAATAGTACAGTAGCTTCGATCGGGAGATAGTTTTAATGAGATGATATTCTACAGAACGGCAAGTCGTGCACTTTAGTCAGGTTGGATATTAAAATAAATTAATTATTGGACACATAAAGTAAAATACTTTAAACTATAATTAACATATATTAAACTGAGCCGAAATCGGTAAAAGGGAATGTCTGTATTTGATTATTAACTACCGACGTAAATAAACAAATCTAAATTTCAAAGATTACGCATATATATTTAAAATACATTGCAAGAAACAAATTCATTTTCTTCACATCCTTAAAATGTTAAAATAGTTGTTGAAATTTAACGGATATCAAATTAAGTTGGCTTCATCCTAAAATAAGTTTGGTATTTGGAATAATCATTCCCAGATGTAACCATTTTATTTCATTCTATGTAGAGCATACAAAAACGAAGAATGTGTTTAATTAACCGAGAATACGCCACCGCTAAACTTGCAGTGGACCGAGAATACGCAACCGCTAAACTTGCAGTGGACCGAGAATACGCCACCGCTAAACTTGCAGTGGACCGAGAATACGCCACCGCTAAACTTGCAGTGGACCGAGAATACGCCACCGCTAAACTTGCAGTAGACCGAGAATACGCCACCGCTAAACTTGCAGTGGAAGAAAATAACCGAGAATACGCCACCGCTAAACTTGCAGTGGACCGAGAATACGCCACCGCTAAACTTGCAGTGGACCGAGAATACGCCACCGCTAAACTTGCAGTGGACCGAGAATACGCCACCGCTAAACTTGCAGTGGACCGAGAATACGCCACCGCTAACCTTGCAGTGGAAGAAAATGACAAATGTATTAATCCAAAATAGACAGGCTGTGAGATATGAGTGACGGAAGCATTAGTTCGGTACATGCTCTTGAAGAGGTGATCTGGTCCGCGCGATTAAGATGTTGCAATGTTTAAATCAATATTAGAAATATAATTCGGGGAACAAGTCCATTTAAAACACGATATTAATACTATAATAAATAGCTGACCTTAGTTTTTACATACTTTTAACTCCAAAATCATAAATCTGGAAGTTGAATAAACAATATCACGTTCTTTTTTTTTTATAATTTAAGAAACGTCATAACAAACAAAACTCAGTCTCATTAAAATCATTTCTAGTCTGACGCTACTATATTATCAGCTGACTGGATATGATGACTTTGCATTTAGAGTCCCGTTCAGATGACCTTCTTAGGAGCTAATCAAACTGTTGCCTTCAAAATCTTGCGGTATAACTTCATATATAAACACAGATACTATGCACGAAATTAACGTGAACTTTGGATGTTTACTCGTCTAAGGTATACCACTATATCCACTGTTATCACCGTGATCATGAAGTGAACATCAAAAACCGTGGCCAAACTTGACTGTGCAAAAGGCAATTTAATTGGGCGCAGCAGGGCTGATGTTTTATTGTTCGGATGGTCATTTGAACGTAACATGTTATACGATGTCTTAGATCCTAACAACGTTAGGATTTGATTTTAATGAGATTAGTGCAAACTATGTCACGACATCTTTCTCCAATCTGCCTTGTTAGTGTAAAGGTATACACATTTAATTGACACAATCTTTATGAAGGCGTTCTATCGCATATAGTGACCCCGAAATATTGCACTCTTTTACGAACAAATGAAAATTAAACAAATTTGACCTTTCTCTCTCGGATAACCTATATGCATATATCGCTAAGTTTAAGAGGTGCTCGGCAGACACGTTGTCTGACAGTCTTCAACATTGTGCCAGACAACCAGATTGAAAGTCAGACGCACATTGTGAAATGAGTAGAAATTGATACAATTCTGTCAGACAAAGTGTCTGGCAAGCGCTTTGGATCTGTCAGACATTTTCAAAAAATTGTGTCAGATATGTCTGACAGTCTGACACATTGCCCAGTGTCTGTATATGAGCATCGAAAGGTATAACATTTCACGCATCGATGATATTCTAACCTCCATGAAAATAATACTTCATAATTCATTTCCGTTTCTACCTTTTTGATATTTAACCATACACAGTATATCACGTCTACATAGAAAGACAATTTGTCACGCAATATTTCGAAGATACACATTTTCTGTGAGTATGACAGTTTTGTGTGGATCAATATTACATTTGAGTCAATGACTCGGTTTGTAAAAATAAATAAATTATTAAGTGATATAAATTGTAATCATCCAATTCATAACATGACATTTGAAAATAAGTTATTATATTACCTCATAATAATACCAAACATATAAACAATCATACCGACCTCTCACACGTTTTACGGTAGATTAAAAACGATCTGTGAAATGGGATAAGCAAGACAAAAACGATAATTGGTGTTTCATACGATTATAGAGTATAGATCATATGCACATGTATTTTGAAAACGTATTTCTTGACCGCAATATGACCTTGTCCAAAAATGGTGATTGAAGCACTCAAGAGAATAGCTTTAAACATTGTATTTCTAGGCAAATGTTAGAGGTAAAATTTCGTGCCTCTTGGAAACGTAATTTTCGCATTAAATGCTGAGCACGAACATAGAGGTGTATAGTGCGTGTTATACATTGTAAAACAGTCCAAGGGTTCAAGGTGAGATACCAGTTAATAGTTGGGCCTCCTTCAATGGTCCAAATAGGGCATACATTAAATAGTTACACTATTTTTCTGTTGTCAAGACAGACATTTCGCACAAAGGAGTTTGGATGAAATTGTCATAACTTATTGCATGTGTATTCTGGGAATGTCGATGTATTATGATTAAGAATTAATGAAAAGTAAATGTTCATGAATTTGTTTATATACGTTTTGCGCATGCGCTCATGTCGAATTTAACGAAGGAACACAATACTTATTACTGGAGATTAATTTCAAGTTAGATGCATTTTCTTATCTAGAACTAACATAACAGAGTTTTATATATAGTTTTATATTTCGAAAGTAAAGGTATGGATCTTTCTAAAGTGACCAGACTTGCATATCTTTCGAACTGAAGTCCGGTTAAGTATTCCAATAATTTGCATTTAGCCGTGTTTGCATAATACAGCTATTTTTCATATGGGAATTGTTGATTGTTGTTCTTTTGTATTTCTAAACTTAAAAGTTTGTTACTTGATAAATGATGTAAATAAACCGAGGATGCATGCTATGAATGGTAAGGTTGTAGTCTTGTGAAATGACCCTCCCGTAAATCGAAAACGATTCTCCATTGAGTGCAACATCTTCCACAAGCCAAAACAATATACAAGTAATTATGCTATGCTAGTATACATTGATTGCAATACAACTCTTCTTTAATATAACTTCTATTCAAAGAAATAAGAACAAGTCTTTATTTTTTACCAACAATGTCTGCACGCAGGTTAACAATGGACATTAACATACCGTCTATGCACTCATTCAACGTATATCTAATGAGGGTAATTTTTTCTTAGGAAATATTATAGGTAAACTATTCATGTTCTTGAAACAAGTGGTTCATTATAAACAAAGTGAAACTCCAGCTGCGACAGCAGGACAGAACTCTTATTATCAGCACGAGGTCCTGTATTTATGGCAAGTGGCTGATTGGTAAACACGATGACAAGTCCAAAGACATTATTTCGACAGTGCGATCATATCAGGCAAGTAATTCGAGTTATATACTAACACACGCGTTGCTTTTGCGTAGTTGTAGCTTCGCAAACAGAATATATCATTTATATAATTGAGTTAAAATTAACCACTGAACTGAGTTCATGTTTTTGTTGTTAGATGCGAAGAACGTCTTACATATGAATGAAGATAACTGTATGAAATGTATGCAGTTACGTTAATTTTAGAAAATTTCTCAAAAGTATCACGCAACGAGCAAAATACAACTCGCATTATTGAACAATAACTTAAAATACCTATATTATATCTGAGAGTAATAAGTTTCTTTACTATAGACGAGTTTTTAAAGAGCGATCCACAATGAAACTACGGTCATAACACATTTGTGCTATATTGCACTGAAACATTACGATGATACTATTATTTATTCATCGTAATATTGCGTTTACACATCGTAGTATAGCGTGTTCATGGTCGTATATTTCTCAATTTTGTAATTAAACACATGTCTGAAAATATGTTCCAGTATTTTAAAAACCTGATGCCTTGGTGGATGCTTAGTATACTATTTTTTATAAAAAAAACACACACTTTCATAGGGCATATTTTAACGCATAGTTTGAGAAGAAGAATACGAATGTTCATTTTCAAACAAGCGTGAGACGAAAACGAAAGCATATTGTAATAAAACTAGAACTCCGCGAGTCGGATGTGTCGCCTGACGGGACATAACTCACGTATGATATTAGCAATCATGCCGAAAACCGATCTGTACCTTCCTTTTATATTCCTACTGACACTTCCATAAAGTTTGAATAAGATTACACAACGTTTTAAGTTATTATATGCACATGCCTTATTTGAACAATTTTTTAAAGGGGCATAACTCAAGTACGATTAGAGCAATTATGCCGAAAATCGAACTTACACTTCCTGTTATACCTCCTAACACTTCCATAAAGTTTCGTAAAGATTGAACAAACACTGTTTAAGTTATTGTCTGCGCAAGACTTATTTGAAACGTTTTTTAAGGGGC
This sequence comes from Congeria kusceri, assembly GCA_027627225.1. Classification (NCBI taxonomy): domain Eukaryota; kingdom Metazoa; phylum Mollusca; class Bivalvia; order Myida; family Dreissenidae; genus Congeria; species Congeria kusceri. The sequence continues at coordinate 62,301,456 of CM051032.1, forward strand.
ATAACTCAGGTACGAAAAGAGTAATTATGCCGAAAATCGAACTTAACCTTCCTTTTATGCCTACTAACACTTCCATAAAATTTCATAATAATAGCACAAAAACTTCTCAAATTATTATCTGCGCAAACTGAAGGGGAAACCGCCGCCGACGCTGCCAAAAATAACCCCTATATGTCGCCATTACTAACATTAGAAATGAATAAATAAAACAATTTTGTGAATAGTTTGGTTATAGTTTGTCTCAACAGTTACATCCATAATATTGATGAGTCAACTGTTTCTTGTCCATCAGTCAGCCTACATGAACCGGCGATGTGTAAAATTAAGAGAATTCCAACGTGAAAATTGCAGAGGAAATAAGTGAGTTATATTTTATCCCATAAAAACTTTGAGGATATTGATAATATTTTTACAGATGCATGTTTGGCGCATGTTTCAGTGCATTTTCTGGCTGCTCCAGTTACTATTATCTAAAAAAAAAAAAAATACACACAATACGCACGTTACTTTTTTTCGAGAATGTTTGTTAATTGTTGGACTTTTTAGAGGTGAATGCCTTTTAATAGATCTTGTACCTCTTGTTTGTAAATAAATACATAATTTATAACTAGTACTTGCCAAGCAACACCCGGCCCAATGGGCCTTTATGTCGCCTTAACATTACATTATAAGGAAGTTTGTATTTTCATATTTTGCGACATTTTAGGGTATTTAAAATATTGGATATTTCAAGGGACTTTAAAGAAGAAAATAACAACAAAAATGACCGTTCTGTATTCATTATTGGACACGAATGATATGTTGATTAAAGTCTTTCAAATCACGGCAGCGGTGTAGTCGCACTGCATTTAATGGTTTAGTTTAATCATTTTAGTAACTTCGCATAACACTGATTGTTTTAACATTTACAACCTAGAAAACCAAAAGTTCAACAAAATATGTTAACAGCCGTTCCCGTCAGTAATAGCCATTGCAATGCATAGATGGTACAGATATGCATAAACACGGGCAACGCACATTTCCTTAACACAATTATATACATGTACCATGCTGGACATATGCGCTAGTCGTGATATATAGATATTATTCGACTGTACGAGTATATCAGTTATTATTAAAGGATATCCTGTATGGTTTTAAAGACTATGACAAAGGAACCAGAAATCCGATGGTTTGCATTTGGACTTATATTGAAAATTTGCACTATCTTGAATGTACAATTTACTTAAACCTCACCAACCAATCTCATTAGAATCATCTCCATTCTTACGCTACTATATTATCCGCTGACTGGATCTGATGACTTCGCATTAGGGGTCACGTTCAGATGACCTTTTCAGGAGTCAATCAAACTGTTGCCTTCAAAATGTTGTAGTATAACGTCATATATATACCACAAATACTATGCACGAAATTAACGTGAAATTTTGATGTTTACTCGCCTTTAATACCACTATATCCAATGTTAACCGCGTGAAAATTAACTGTTGATGATTTATTCCCGAGGATCAGCTGGAAATGCATCACTTTTCAAAAACCGTGGCCAAACTTTGCTGTGCCAAAAGCAATTTCATTGGGCGCAGCAGGGTGGATGTTTTATTTTTCTTAAGGTCATTTGGACGTGACCTGTTATACGATGTCTTCAGATCCTAACAATGTTAGGATTTGATTTTAATGAGATTGCCTCACCCACATATATATAGGATCTGACACGGGTTGTCATTTCATACTATATTTCATTAAACGAGTTCAGGAATTGTGTTAGTAGGCGAGCCTTTGGCGAGTTTACTAACGAATTTCCTGGACGAGTTTAATAAAATATGGTATGAAATGACAACAAGTGTCAGATCTTTTTATCACATGCTTTTAACAAAATAAAACCCTTCTAATTTGTCCAAAATACGTTGGTAAATCCTCAAAGTTGTGTACTGACGTGACGTCATTTCATGTTGACGACGTCATTTCACAAAAATATCGTCATGCGATTGGTCGGTCAAAGAATATGTAGCCAATGAAAACGCTCAAGATGTTATCATACACATGTGGAAGATAAAAATATTCGTAACGGCTATATTAAACGGAAAACAAGGTATAGCATGTGATAAATAAATATAACTTCATGTTACATATACTAAAGAAAATTAAACACTGAACAATTTCTAGTGTTGGAACAGATAACGCAGCTGACATGTTACGTGTTGGTTTATACGTTCAAGATTGCACTTTTACGTCACCAGCACGTTGGGGTTTCCGGATATTTGCATAATGTACATTGCGGTTTATTTTGTTAATGAGTCTTAAAAGAAAGGTTAAAGTATCATGTGTGTTTTACTGGTAAATTGGTTACACTCGACGATACATAGCAACATAAACAAAACAATAACACATACGTCAAAAGTGTGCTCATGTGAGATGTTTGCAAAAAATAACAATTTAGGTATATACTAATCATTTGCAATTTACGGGTATAAGCAATGCAAAATTTCCAAGAGATAATTTTGATACAATGAAAACACCGTGTTTTAAGAATATGCACAGTTTTAAACATAATTTTGAAAAGAGTGTCGTTTTTTATCATTTGTTTCATTTATGTTTAATATGTATGTTCAAACCTATAAATATATATGAGGCGTCTTGTGGGAAAACAAGACTTAATAAAGTGTCCTATTTATCACCATTGAAACACTTAAAAATACATTGTTCATACTTTGGCGACCATTTTGGAGGCCATTATGGATTTAAAACCTGTATATAAATACATTTCAGAATACAAATGCATTAATAACACACATACTATTAGATAAAATACAACTTACATGCACATGCAAATTAAATAAAATTGTCCAACTGATCACCGTTGAAATCGTTAAATATACATGTTTTATACTTTGGCGGCCATTTTGGAGGCCATTTTGGTAGCCATTTTGGATTTAAAACCAGCCTATAAATACTTCTAAGAAAACAAATAAATTAATAACCCACATACTATTAGTTATAATGCAACTTACATGCAAATAAAATGCAATTGTCCAATGTATCACCATTGAAACAGTTGTTATACTTTGGCAGCTATTTTAGAGACCATTTTGGTGGCCATTTTTTTTATTTAAAACCTGCCTATAAATACTTTTAAAATACAAATACATTAAAAACACACATACTATTAGTTAAAATACAACTTACATCCAAATAAAGTACTTTTTTTTAAATTTATCACCGTTGAAACAGTTAAAAATACATTTTTCATAACTTTGGCGGCAATTTTGGAGGCTATTTGGAGGATTTAAAACCTGCCCTTAAATACTTTTGAGAAAACAAATACATTAATACACATATATTATCATTGTGTATGATTCGGAGTATGTGAAATAACTATAAGGATGATATACGAACACAAAAGACCGATTTATAATTGTAGGCGGCCATCTTGGATTATTTCAAAATGCCCAAGGGTGACAAAGTATCATACAACAGATTCTAAGAGAGGACATATTCCTGAAAATTTTGATACCAAAACATTGTGTGTGCACTCCAAAGTTAGGTTACCCCCTATGGCATCTGGACGATAGCATAACCAAATCAGTTCCCAATGCATTATTGCATCTTTCTCAAACCTTTTGTGCTAGCGATTGGTACACAAATTATGTTAAATATGTATTTGGCGTTCTATTCTCTGTTGTCGCCTTGAACTATTGCACACTATCTTTCTCTTACAAATCAAAACATGTTGACATTTCTCTAATTGCTATGGAGCAGACAGAAGTATCGAAAAGGATTACAAATCAGGCATTGATGATAACGATTGTTTTTGTATATCAAAGGCCATTTTCTTATTTTGCCTTCGATATTAAAACCATATGATACAGAATGTCTAGATATCAAAGTAATTTGTCACGCAACATGTTGTGTTCGAAGAAATATTAAAACTATTTTCTGTGATTTTGACAGCTTCATATATATATCGTTAAGTATTTTGTGTGTTTGATTCATTCTTGTTAAGGCAAATCTAACGAAGTTTTATTTACTTAGTAAATGTATTGTATTTATCCAATGTATTGCATAACATTTGAAAACAAGCTATTATATTACCTCGTTCTTTTTTCAATAATATTAAACATATTAACCTTATAATATCGACGACCTCATACATGTTTTACGATATACCACTTTGATTTGAGATAATTGTAAAAAATTTAGCATGCCATGTAACGATCATTTGTGCTGCGTACCTTTCGCGTTTAAATAGATCACCTGCACATGTTTTTGAAAACGAGCTTCCTGACCGAAACATGACCTTGTCCAAAAACCGTGCTTTAACCATTTTATGAAAAAATTAAATTTTATTTCCAAGCAAATGTTAGAGGTAAAAGTTCAGACAAGAACTCGTGGAAAAGTAATTTTCTCGTTAGAGTCTAATAGGCAATATGGCATGAAGGTGTATGGTTCGTGTTACACATCGTTCAAGGTTAAATACCTGAAAATAGTCGGGCATCCTTAAATGGTCCAAGAAGGTTTGTAAATTAACATGTTGGAATTTCTTGTGTTAATATTCTACAAATAAAGTGAAACAAAAAACATATGGGTTACGCAAAGGTGTTTTCTTTACAAATCTTCAGATGTCATATTTAAGGGACTAGTTCACAGATTTTTCATATTAAAAAAAACACTTAATAAATGTTTTTACTGCAAACACTACAGTATCTGGAATAATCTGAAACAAATATTATATAAAGAAAAAAAAGTTAAATTAAAAATTTTGCCTTCGCCGGGACTTGAACCAGGGACCTTTGAGATAAAAAAATCTCATGAGTTAACCACTCGGCCATTCGGACTTATACATTAAGCTGTGTATTTTTAACGTTATATAAGTGATACGAGTGTTTTCCAAAATACCGATGAAAAGCGTTACACACGCTATATAATTTTATCCAGTTTGGTTGAGGATTATCCATAAACGAAACTATATTTCCAAAATATTTCTTAGTCACGAGCGTTATTTCGCTTTTTTGGTATATACTGTATAATTTCTTTTTTGAAATCTATGACATAATTTTCAATTTGCCATTCTGTGAACAGGTCCCTTTAACTATTGGATCTTTGAAATCTATGACATAATTTTCAATTTGCCATTCTGTGAACAGGTCCCTTTAACTATTGGATCTTTGAAATCTATGACATAATTTCCAATTTGCCATTCTGTGAACAGGTCCCTTTAACGATTGGATCTACTAGCAATTGTTCAACGGTAAAACATGTGCTGCGTTTGCTTTGGCTAATGTAAAAGTAAGTGATTGTTATATATTTTTGGTGAATTTTAGTACATTCTGAATGGAAGTAAGTGCATTACTGCAACACAAGCCCAAATGCAAATGCAAACAGTCTACTGGTTTATTGATCCTAGTCTTTTTTATTAAACTAAAAAAATGATATCCCCTAACTTTTACTGGTAAAGAAGTGAAACAAAATAAAGAAACGGGTATGTGTTCATGACAGCTATATCACGACTAGGGCACTTGTCCAGCATAAAATATTACTATGACAAGCAAACGCACTTTGCGCGTTTCTACGCATATTTGAACTTTAAATAGCCTACATTGCATAACAGTTGCAGGTGGGGCTCCAGTTTAGCATTGTGTTGACACCTTTTGTGTCCTTGTTGTGAACTTTAGATGTTAAAAATGACTATGAAGATTCAACAAAACAATTAAAAATAAAACTACATGTTCATAGTGATTTCAAAGACTTTGATTTAAATAGCATCCGTGATACATAGTACATAACAAAGAAAGGTCGTTGGTGTTGTTTTCTTCTTACAAAGTATCTTGATTTCAAGGACGTATGTAGATCTACCAAACATAATGAGAAAATACACAAAAAGAGTGATGTTTCTTTGCCAGGTTGGCTCCTCTGAAAAGTCCAACAACAAACAAATATTATTTTTAAAGATTATTTTTAAACTTGAACATATATGAAACACACACCAACATAAAGCAAACATGCAATTGTATTCATTATATCGACATCATTGACGTCATCATCACAATAATTAAAACAGATGAGTTTGCTTTAACATTAAACATTATGCCTGGCCACTACTTGAACTTTCCAATAATATGAATACTTGTGTTCAACAGTTTTACACTGGTATGCATATCGCCTTCAAGCTAGTGAAAACTTCCTCACAAAGATCTCCCCTTTTACACGATATAGAGGACTCAAACTCCTCACAGTGATCTTCCTTTTACGCGATATAGAATACTCAAACTTCCTCACATTGATCTCCCTTTTACGTGATATCGAGCACTCAAACTTCCTCACAAAGATCTTTCCTGTTACGCGATATAGAGCACTCAAACTCCTCACAGTGATCTTCCCTGTTACGCGATATAGAGCACTCAAACTCCTCACAAAGATCTTCCTTGTTACGCGATAAAGAGCACTCAAACCCCTCACAGTGATCGTCCCTGTTACACGATATAGAGCACTCAAACTTCCTCACAGTGATCTTCCCTGTTACGCGATATAGAGCACTCAAAATTTCCTCACAGTGATCTTCCTTGTTACACGATATAGAGCACTCAAACTTCCTCACAAAGATCTTCCCTGTTACGCGATATAGAGCACTCAAACTCCTCACAGTGATCTTCCCTGTTACGCGATATACAGCACTCAAACTCCTCACAGTGATCTTCCCTGTTACACGATATAGAGCACTCAAACGTCCTCACAAAGATCATCCCTGTTACGCGATATAGAGCACTCAAACTCCTCACAGTCATCTTTCCTGTTACGCGATATAGAGCACTCAAACTCCTCACAGTGATCTCCCCTGTTACAAAATATAGAGAAATCAAACTCCTCAAACAGATTTCCCCTTTTACAAGATATAGAGCACTCAAACCTCCTCACAAGGATCTTCACTGTTACGCGATATAGAGCACTCAAACTCCTCACAGTGATCTTTCCTGTTACGCGATATAGAGCACTCAAACTCCTCACAGTGATCTTCCCTGTTACGCGATAAAGACTATTCAAACTCCTCACCATGATCTTCCTTTTACGCGATATAGAGCACTCAAACGTCCTCACAGTGATCTCCCCTTTTACGCGATAGCAAGCACTCAAACGTCCTCACAAAGAACTTTCCTGTTACGCAATATAGACCACTCAAACTCCTCACAGTGATCTTCCCTCTTACACGATATAGAGCACTCAAACTTCCTCACAGTGATCTTCCCTGTTACGCGATATACAGCACTCAAACTTCATCACAGTGATCTTCCTTGTTACACGATATAGAGCACTCAAACTTCCTCACAAAGATCTTCCCTGTTACGCGATATAGAGCACTCAAACTCCTCACAGTGATCTTCCCTGTTACGCGATATACAGCACTCAAACTCCTCACAGTGATCTTCCCTGTTACACGACATAGAGCACTCAAACTTCCTCACAAACATCTTCCCTGTTACACGATATAGAGCACTCAAACTCCTCACAGTCATCTTTCCTGTTACGCGATATAGAGCACTCAAACTCCTCACAGTGATCTTCCCTGTTACACAATATAGAGCACTCAAACTCCTCAAAAAGATTTCCCCTTTTACAAGATATAGAGCACTCAAACCTCCTCACAAGGATCTTCACTGTTACGCGATATAGAGCACTCAAACTCCTCACAGTGATCTTTCCTGTTACGCGATATACAGCACTCAAACTCCTCACAGTGATCTTCCCTGTTACGCGATAAAGACTATTCAAACTCCTCACCATGATCTTCCTTTCACGCGATATAGAGCACTCAAACGTCCTCACAGTGATCTCCCCTTTTACGCGATATCAAGCATTCAAACGTCCTCACAAAGATCTTCCCTGTTACGCAATATAGACCACTCAAACTCCTCACAGTGATCTCCCCTTTTACGCGATATAGAGCACTCAAATTCCTTACAGTTATCTCCCCTTTTACGCGATATAAAGCACTCAAACTTCCTCACAGTGATCTTTCCTGTTGCCCGATATAGAGCACTCAAACTCCTCACAGTGATCTTCCCTGTTACGCGATATAGCGCACTCAAACTCCTAACAAAGATCTTCCCTGTTACGCGATATAGAGCACTCAAACTACTCTCAGTGATCTTCCCTGTTACAAGCTATAGAGCACTCAAACTTCATCACAGTGATCGTCCCTGTTACGCGATATCGAGCACTCAAACTTCCTCACAAAGATCTTCCCTGTTACGCGATATAGAGCACTCAAACTCCTCACAGTGATCTGACCTGTTACGCGATATAGAGCACTCAAATTCCTGACAGTGATCGCCCCTGTTATGCGAGATAGAACACTCAAACTTCCTCACAAAATCTCCCCTTTTACGCGATATAGAGCACTCAAACTCCTCACAGTGATCTTCCCTGTTATGCGATATAGAACACTCAAACTCCTCACAGTGATCATCCCTGTTACGCGAGATAGAGCACTCAAACTCCTCACAAAGACCTTCCCTGTTACGAGATATAGAGCACTCAAACTCCTCACAGTGATCTTCCCTGTTACGCGATATAGAGCACTCAAACTCCTCACAGTGATCTTCCCTGTTACGCGATATAGAGCACTCAAACCATACTCCTCGCAGCGGTTGCTTCCCCCCTTAGCGTTTTTCACTAATCCCTGCTACAACGAGTGAAATTCTTCCAGATTTGGAAGGATTTAGGGGAGACCTCAGTGAGGAGATTGAGGATTGATAACGAAGTAGGGGAGACCACTGTTAGGAGTTTGACTGACCACTGTGAATACAAACGTGGTCAAAGTAAATGTCACTTGGCTATCAATATTGTTTATCTTTAGCAGGGGAAATTTTCTTGAGGGAGGATGTGAAAAACATGATGACAAATTAAAGGACACCGCAAAATACTGATTTAGAATTTGCATCACAGTCTATATAATTATGAATAATAACCATAGTATTTCCATGTCTTGGTTTTAAATCGAGTGAGTAACCTTAAGTGAATAACCTTACCTTTATGCACCAGGAACCATTGTTCCGTATGTTTTTGCTTACTTTAACTACATGGAAAGTAAAGGGCAAGCCACAATTAACATTTTCTTAATTCTATAGCTGCGTGTAAAGTCTCAACTGCAATTTATTCCCTGAAAGAAAAATGATTTTATTTTTGTCACAATTTATACTTCTTGACTGATTTCATTTGTTTTAAAGGGACACTTTTTGTTTTTATAATGTCGGTGCATAGAACTTTGAACAGTTAGAAAATACTGTATGCCATAGATAATAGACTTAGGCTAGAAATAATGAATACGTGTTGTAATACATAATTTATAAAATGTTGTTAACAAAAACAATAAAGTTCAATGATTTCCCTCGATTTGACGGTTAGGTAATGATCAATTACTTCTGTACGTTATCCTTTTACAACAGTATATCACCTAAATTGTCTTTTTTTAAGAATCCTCATCCTCAGCATTAAATGATAAAATACATTTCTATGAGCTAACATGTCAAAAACACAACGGTACACAAAAGGGCTAGGTCTACGACAAGAGCCTCAGGGCACAATAACATTCAACAAATGATATGATTACCTAACTCTCTAATTAATTTGCTAATCTATATTTTCGACTGTTTGGCATAAATTATACCTGCTTTAATCGGTGTGACGTAAATAAGATGTATTATACAGATATTTCATTGGCATTTGGGAACATTCAAATTGTTTTCCTGGAGTTGAGGGCAAATTTTGAAATTTTCAAAATGTTGCCCCTTATACTGAATGAAAAAATTGACTGTTCAAAGTGACAATGATATCTGTTTTATTACCTACTTCTGATACAAAAACAACAGCATTTAATTGTTTTATTTTCCATGAAAACTAATATAATGAAAGCTGTGACTCACAACTACAGAATAGAACACTCATTACCCTGGGTCCTAGCTGCTTGTAACAGTTAGTGGCAGTCAGTGTTACTATAAAGTTACATTGCGCAACTTTCTGAGGAGGTTGCTCCTCTTTGAATAATGATGATGGCAACATAACGAAACAAAACCATTAAACATAAACAAATGTGTTGCTGTTTGGAGGAGCTTGTTTCAGCAAAGTGGTAAACAGTTAAAAACGCTTTGTAATCATTGAGAAAAGTAGGTTAATAATATTTTTTATGTATGTGTCAGACATTGATATAATTTAATTATTGTTAAATGAAAGCAATGGCCTAAATGTATTTGTTAGGAATGTTATCGCATGCTACAATTTCTTAAGTATGATGATCTACGTAAAAAGTTAGGTAATACAACAATTGTTCCAAAGGCTTTTTGGAAAAAGTTAAAACGGTTGCAACTCGGTGTCGGGCTCGCGCAATAGTTCTGAAATCACCCCTGACACTTCGGGAGAACAGTTTTAACTGTTTCCAAAACGCGTATGAAGTAACTATTATATAAATAACACATGGCTGAGAGGGTGATATAAAATAATATCAACCCGAGAAATGTTATATGACTTTTCAAGGGTTGATATTATTTATATCACCCTCTCAGCCATGTGTTATTTATTTTATTACACCGAAAATTCCGTATAACACTTTGAAATAATAAGCCTCGTGATTTTGTTTGACCATAACTTTAAATGTAGACTCTATAAATAAATGCTACGCAAGCCGAGGCTTGACATAACCATTTCACAATACAATAGTTATCTAGTTAAAACATTGCTAAATCAGCCTTCCGTACTTTCCAATGCTTCGCAAACATGACCTTAACCTTTTACCGGCATGACCATTGAGTGTGTACTGCTATATTTAGACGTGTCGATTTTTAAGATGGCGTGATCGAAACGAAGTTTCTACAGCGCGTTAGATTAAATCGGTTATAAACATGGAGAAATACAGAAAAAACGTTATCGTGTGATTCAAAAAGGAATAATATACAGTTGATGGAAAGTGTTAAATGGATATTCAGAATCAGATCACATAACGGATAAATGTGTGACATAATCAGTAAACAAATTGTGCAGTGATGACACAAACCAGTTGTCAATGGACTGATATTACAGAACTAAAGAAACCATGCATCGGTGATGTATAAAATTATTTTGGACGCCAATATTGATAATCGGATACAGGTTTGGAAAGAAAATACGAACTTAAAGATACGTTCTGACCAGTAATGGCGATTTCGAAAACACATCGCGTTTCTGGTTAGCACGGTTCACATGAAAAATTGAAATAAAAAATGTTATTAAAAGCTTTGTGGATACAAAAAGGAATTACAAATGCTTGTAGCTGGATATTAATTGTAAAATGCCGTGGATCGACGTCAGCACAGTTGAGGTAAAAGTTGCATAGTCGTTCAATTTTGTTTTGTTTTGAAAAAAAATAAAATCGCTGTTCTATTTTTAGCTCCGCGCGAGGGTGATATGACAAAATATTACCCTGGGATATAACTTTGTCTATGGACAAAATACACAGAGTGGTCACGTGAGGTGTAATAAATAATACTATAAACTAGTAGGTCGAGTTTGTTAATTTTGCCCATTTCTTCTTACATTTTCATGTTTAATTTTTTAGTACCTTATATGACATTAGCTTACACCAGTTAATTTTGTTACATAGCAGTCAATTGACATTTTCTAAGCAATTTTTTTTATTTATTTTATATCCAATAGTTCATAATATCCTCTATTATGAATGTATTACAAGTGTTTTATATTAAGAACATGTAATGCTACTTATTTATATAATTTAAACATATTGCTTAATATTTTTATACTATAGTTAATGTCTTTTTTATGTTTAAATCCGTGTAACCACCACAAAAAGATGTGCAATATGAAAGTACTAAATATACGAAGCAGATGTTTGAGCTGTCCTCAGTTATGTACGGTTAAATAGGATATACAGAATATCGTCACAAAACCGTATGTATAATAACTCACGCGCTTGCCAATCATATAATTTGTTCGCTGAGCATAAAAAAATATTTTTTATTCGGGTTCATGCTAAATAATTTAAAACAAAATACTGATTTATGTGAAAAGACTCATCCACGCTGTGTTAGGTCGTTGACTGAAATTCGTCTTCCAAGTTTTACAACGTACAAATATATTTTTGAATACCTAACGCGTTGAGTTCTAGAAAATATGCAGGTTTTTCATACATACAACTAATGTCAGAGATCATCTAGGGATGACAATTTCTCTAAGAAATAAAACAGTTAACACAGTAAATTATAACTGCTCTTTCGCGCATTGCACGTGTTTCGGTTGCAGAATAATGGTGAAGTATTGTCTAACTTTATCTTGCCCAAGATGTATGCCTTACTGCTTCCCTGGTTTGTGTCTAATTATTGCGTCATTATATTGGAATTGAAGTTATATTATATTTCTTTAGATGCACTTCTTCAATTTGAATTGCGACGATATGATGTTATGGATAATTCAAATGTATGTTTACAGTGGGGTATATGCTATATGGGAGGGAATCTTTTACAGTCAATATATATATAAGTCCTACCATCGAATTAACAAAAAGAAAAGAGAAAGATATAAAGTATGGTACTAAATCATAGCTCAAACGTGTTACATTGATTATATCCAGTGTCCTTCTATTCTAATAACGAAATAGCATGTCATACATTAACAAGAGAAAAATGCGGAAACCGCATAAAAGCCGGATTTTTTATTTTGCAGATGGGTGTACATGTACAAGTCAATGTTGGTGAAGAAGTATAGTAGTTTCATGTCGATGATATAAGGAACATTTCTGTAAAGTTTCGTGAAGACTGACAAAGAACTTTTGAAAATATGGCAGGAAAACAAAACGTTAACGCAAATTCTATTTTTAGCTATAGTGGCCATTTTGTGCAGTGAGGCGGAACCATTTGAATAAGTTTGGTAGAGTGTAAACTTTCATCAAGATTGATCAAGAACTTTAGAAAATATGACAGGAATACAAAACTTCAACGCCAATGATATTTTTAGCTCTAGTAGCCATTTTGTGGAGTGAGGCGGAACCATTTGAATAAGTTTCGTAGAAGAACACTAAACGAACATTTGTGTAAAATTATTTGAAAATCTAGCCATAGGTTTAGAAGAAAATGGCGTTTAGACATACTTCTATTTTGAGCTCTGGCGGCCATCTTGTTCAGTGAAGCGGAACCATTTTCATAGGTTAGGTAGAGGACCATCGAAGAAACATTTCTGTAAAGTTTCATGAAGATTGACCAAGAACTTTTGAAAATATGACAGGAATACGAAACTTTAACGCAAATTCTATTTTTAGCTCTAGTAGCCATTGTGTGCAGTGAGGCAGAACCATTTGAATAAATCTGGTAGAGGAACATTAAACGAACATTTGTTTAAAATTATTTGAAAATCTAGCCATAGGTTTAGATGAAAATGGCGTTTAGACATAATTCTATTTTTAGCTCTGACGACCATCTTATGCAGTGAAGCGGAACCATTTTCACAGCTTTGGTAGAGGACCGTAAAAGGAACATTTCTGTAAAGTTTCATGAAGATTAACCAAGAACATTTGAAAATATGACAGGAATACGAAACTTTAATGCAAATTATATTTTTAGCTCTTGTAGCCATTTTTTGGAGTGAAGCGAAACCATTTGAAAAAGTTTGGTAGAGGAAAACTAAATGAACATTTTTGTAAAATTATTTGAAAATCTAGCCATAGGTTTAGAAGAAAATGGCGTTTAGCCATAATTCTATTTTTAGCTCTGACGGCCATCTTATGCAGTGAAGCGGAACCATTTTCGCAGGTTTGGTAGAGGACCATGCAAGGAACATTTCTGTAAAGTTTCATGAAGATTGACCAAGACCTTTTGAAAATATGACAGGAATACGAAACTTTAACGCAAATTGTTAACGACATCGCAACGGCCCGCCCGCCCGCCCAATCGCCGGCCCAACCGACCGGTTTTCGCTAATCTATAAGCCGAGATTTTTCGTTGAAAAATCCGGCTTAAACCATTATAACCAAACTTATAATATTTAAGTTTTATTATTATTATTTATTTGTGAAAATTCAGAATAGCTGGTTCACACAGAAAGCAAATTAACTGTGCATACAAATAATATGTATCTGCTTAAAAATAGTTTGAGGTCTCTTTTTATAATACAATTAAATAATATGTGTCAATAAATTGCGTAAATATAAGCATCAGGTATAAGCACTTTAATCTAGCCATAAGTAACCATACAAAAAAATTTATAGCAACAGGAGCCTCACGTTTCAAATGTTCAGAGAAACTAATTGTCTGTCTCTGGTAAGTAACTACATCCACTATTTAGTTTGGGTAGACTGGTTTAAAATGACAAAATAGATTATTAGTCTTGCTTCAGCTGTCACTAGTTAAGAAATATACCACATGCAACATCTCGAGATGTCGTATAGTTGTATTGTTCACAAATGACGTCAATGTGTCGTTAGACGAAAGCCAGAGACAGCAAAGAACACTTACAAAGTATTAGTGGTGTTGATAATCCTTACACGATGAAAGCGCACCTTGTTGGAGGCCATTAAGGATGTTAGTGATTATTGTTTGTTCTTTGATCAGGTAACGTGTTTCCTGGCATCATATATGTACACCGTAATTCATTACTTTGGTGACCTGAAGACGAACTCTGCTGGGAACCCTTTTAATCGGTTTAATGGCACGACATAAAGAAATGTTTTATTTGAAATCAGCGAGTAACACATGTGTTATTGTGTATACATTCCAGTGTCATAGCACAGGACATCTTGGGGAGTATTGGTTTTTGCCATGCATGTGAAATAAGGGTGAAGATTTAAAACTTGATAATGACAAAAATATACTAACAAGAGGGCCAAACTGGCCCTGGATCGCTCACCTAAGTTTTATAAATCATAATGGCTTGTACAAATTTACTAGTATGTTATAAGATGTTTGAAGTAAGGTTGCCAACGATGGACCACTGACAGCCATGATTTAAGCGAATCCAAATAATTTGAGGGAATTTGGTAGATACTTACCCAAGAATATTTCTGTGAAGTTGTTTTGAAATTCAGCAAGTGGATTCATTCAAGAAGTCTTCAATAAAACCATATAAGGAAAACTGCCCCGCCCTTTGTCGGCCATGTTCTTTAACGAATCAAAATGATTTAATGGAATTTAATAAAGGGTTACCCAAAGACCGTTTATGTGAAATTACTTTGAAGTCCAGCAAGTGGTTATAGACAAGAAAACTTTCAAAGCTTTCATTATAGCCATATAAGTACTACTACCCGCTCCTGATTTCCATGTTTTATAATGAATCAAAATAATCTGAAGACATTTGGTAGATGGACAGCAAAGGAATATACGTATATATGAAATTATTTTGAAATCCAAACTGTTTTTGGAAAAGAAGATTGTCGAAAATGTCTGTTTAGCCAATTTTCAAATCTTTCCATATAGTCATATAAGGAAAACTGCCCCGCCCCCTGGTGGCCATGTTTTTAAGAAATCATAATGATTTGAAGCAATATGGTAGAGGTTCAACGAAGGAACATTTCCGGGAAATTGTTTCTAAATCCAGCGAGTTGTTTCGGACAAGATTTTCAAAGTTTTCAATATAGCCATATAGGGAAAACTGCCACGCCTCATTGGGGCCATGTTTTTTTAACGAATTAATAATTTGAAGCAATTTGGTAGATGGTTTCCCAAGGAACATATCTGTAAACTTGTTTCGAAATCCAGCCAGAGGTTTCGGACAAGATTTTCAAATCATATAGCCATTTAAGGAAAATTGCCCCATTCCCCTGGCGGCCATGATTTTTAACGCCTCGGAATAAATTTGCATACATTTGGTAGATAGTTAGCTAAGGAAATTATTTCAAAATCCAGCCAGTGGTTCGGACAAGAAGGAAAACTGCTCCGCCTCCTTGCAGCCATGCTTTTTAAGAAATCAAAATAATTTGAAGAAATTTCGGAAGGTAATCACCCAAGAAATATATCTTCGAAATTATTTTGAAATCTAGCCAGTTGTAGAGAACAAGAATGTTTTTTAAGGTTGTCCGTTTTTTAAAGCGTTTGGTTGGCACGGTTATCCAGCGTTTTCCATATATTCAAATAAATTGAAGAATTAGTTTGAGGAACATCCCAGGAACGTTACTGTTAAGTTTGGTTAAAATCCGCCAAGCGGTTTTAGAGAAGGTGTCATTATCATATAATTACTCATAAAAATATTTTTTTCTGTCAGGGCTTGTGAAAGGAAAAATGAAATGTATTAAAGAAAAGCTGTATCAGTCTAGTTTTATGCACTGTTTTACCTCATGTCAGTAGAAAGCCGTTCGCTTTCTCAACATTGTTTATTATTAAGTTTGAGAAAAACCAAGACTTATTTGTTTTCTTACTGAGTTCATCCCACAAAGTACACTGCTGTTATCAATATCATAGTTTTTGTTGTTATGCGTCGTCGAGTGTAAAACGTGATCGTTTAACCTTTAGAATTTCTTGAGAAAAGTAAAATTTGAAGAATATTAAAGACGATTCTATCTTGCTTACTCATGAAAAAAGGTCACTTTGCGGTCAGTAAATAATAACAAGAAATGTCGAAATTCCACACGTTTTTAATCTATAAGCAAAACGAAACTCTAAGAATTCTAAGAACATATACAAATGATAGAGAAACACAAAGACAACAGCTTACGAAAAAGAGCCTTTTTTATTACTTACTTATAAATCAGAAAATATCATGCTATAACTATAATATTTCAACGTCGACACTTATGTGGTGTTTCATTAATGTCTATAGAATATGTAAAATGAAGCGATATTAATATATGTTAGTGAGCTTTTAGTTTATTATACATTCAAGTTGTTGAATTGTTGCAATATATTACCAAATGCAAAATTCAAACCAGCAAATACCTGGTCCCAAGGTCATAGTCTTTAAACCCACACAGGATAGCCCTTAATAATTACACTGTCAATCAGAATATCGACACATATATTTGTAATTAAGGTATTTTATCACGACTCTAGCGCATCTGTCCAGCATCGTATATAATGTTCATCAAGTGCACATTGCACGATTCAGTGCATATTTGAACCGTACTTCTTGGACATTTTATTAGCCAGCACAAGCCAGTTTGACGTAGTGTTGAATGTTTCGTCGTCTGTGTTGTTTTCAGTGTTATGCGAATTCAGTTTAAAGATTACACAAAACAGGTAAATTACAATGTTCTACCACATAAATCGTCTTGATTTCAAAGATCTTGATTACCATAGCATCCGTTCGTGTCCTATAATGAAAGCAGTATTTTTTTTCTTCTTTCCAAGCCTCATGAAATATCAAAGGATGGAAGTATAATTTCGCAAAAATAATAATATATAAAGAGAGAGATATGTCTATTGAAAAGTCCGACAAAAAAAAAATAGTATTCTCTAACACAATTGTACAAATGATGTCAATATTCCATGACAAAATATAGTTCATAATTAGTTTTAAACATCAACGGTACGTGTGTGTTGACAAGGAACAGCCACATCATGGTTCGGAACTTTCGAGTCCAAATTATGCACGTAATTGTTTTATTTAGTCGAAGTTCATTGCATTTCTAGTGTCAACAGTCTCTCTTTTTAGCTCACAAGAGCACATAGTGCTCATGGGTGAGCTATTCTGGTCAGGCGTTTATTTCCTCTGAAACCGCTTGGCGAAGTTTAATAAAACTTGTCAGGAATATTCCTAAGATGGTACTTTATCAAATGTCTTTAATTCATTTGATTATATGGAAAACTCTGGTTGCCATGGCAACCAAAATCTTAACAAGATGCATACGAGGGCCTGTATCGCTCCTCTGGCTAAGGAGTGTCAGAGTGGGAAAGGACCCTGATATGCTTTATAGGGAAAATAGGCCCAGCCTTCTGGCGGCCATGTTTGTATATATATATATATATATATATATATATATATATATATATATATATATATATATATATATATATATATATATATAAATAAGTCGAAGTATTTAGGTAGAGAACCACCTTTCTGTGAAACATCTCTGTGAAATTATTTCCAAGCAGTGGTTTCTGACATGAAGATATTCACAGTTTTAAATACAGCCAAAATGGCCCCGTCTCCTGGCGGCCATATTTTATAACGGACCGAAACCAGTTGAGCAATTTGGTACATAACCACCCAAGGAACATTTCTGTTAAATTATTTCGAAATCCAACCAGTGCTTTCTGACAAGTAAATTTTCACAGTTTTCAAAAATTTAATGCCTTCCCCCCTGGCTGCCATGTTTTAAAACGGAGCGGAATGATGTTATCGTCATGTTGCACTTCAAACATCGAACTAACGTGTTATGATCATCGTGAATCGCAGTTGAAAAAACAACACCTCGATAACCGCAATGAAACATATCTTAATTCAAAACAGAAAAGTATGGCCCTTCTTGTGTTTAAAAGTGCCCCCGTACATGCGTCTAAAATTTTTTAGAAAGTAAAAAAAATACACAAGTATTTACGCACTGCAAGTATACATTGATTGCAACACGTTTTAATGGAACTTATAGTCTATGACATAAGGACGAGTCTTAATTTTTTTGAACAGCAATGTCTGCCCGCAGGTTGACAGCTGACATTTATTAACCGTCTCGGCACTCATTTTATCTTATATCTAATAAGGATAAATTCTTAGGAAATGTAATAGGTACAAAGTTCATGTTCTTGGAAGAAGCTGTTCAATGCTGATTGGTAAACACGATGACACCGCGAAGCAGATGAAATGATAGCAATACTAAACTGAGATCATATCAGGAAGGTAGTTTCAGTCCTATACCCACGCGTTGCTATTGCGTACGTAGTTCGCGATTCACTCACTGAATAATAATAATACATTCAAGGTAAAATGACCGTTGAACTGTGGTAATAATTTCGTTGTTATAGCTCACCTACTCGCATTGATAGAAAATTGACCTAAACTATATCCTTTTTTGCGATGTCCTAATTTGTCAAAATGCTTTTCACAAACCCACGATATTGATAGCCAAGTGACATTTACTATGGCGTCGTTAAATTTTCATTGTCATTGGTCATTCAAACTCATCACGGTGAGGAGTTTGAGTGCTCTGTCGCGTAACAGGGGAGGTCACTGTGAGGAGTTTGAGTGCTCTATCGCGTAACAGGGGATGTCACTGAGAGGAGTTTGAGTGCTCTTTATCGCGTAACAGGGGAGGTCACTGTCAGGAGTTTGAGTGCCCTGTCGCGTAACAGGGGAGGTCACTGTGAGGAGTTTGAGTGCTCTATATCTCGTAACAGGGGAGATCACTGTGAGGAGTTTGAGTGCTCTGTCGCGTAACAGGGGAGGTCACTGAGGAGTTTGAGTGCTCTGTATCTCGTAACAGGGAGGTCACTGTGAGGAGCTTGAGTGCTCTATCGCGTTACAGGGGAGGTCAAAAAGGAGGAGTTTGAGTGCTCTAGCGCGCAACAGGGATGTTACTGTGGGGAGTTTGAGCGCTTTATATAAAGTAACAGTGGAGATCACTGTGAGAAGTTTGAGTGCTCTATATAAAGTAACAGGGGCGATCACTGTGAGGACGCTTTTAATATCTTGAGTGGAATACCAATTTAAAACTGTTAAACAAAAAAATCATATTACTGGCTTTTATTTAACTACTGGTCGGGTCTTAAGCTTGATGTGACGTGCCCTAAAAACATTAACAGACGTTGATGAAACTGATATTATTTATACAATATGCAAATGTCTTGTTTTCATCGAGGATACTGTTTGTTTGAAGTTGGACCTTTTAGAGAAGAACACCTGTTAATAGACATACCTCTCTCTCGTTTGAATTGTACATTGTACGTAGATCTACATCAGTCCCTGTAATTCAAGAGACTTTGCAAGAAGAAAGCAACAAAAACGACCTATCTGTGTTATATATGCTATGTTGATCAAAGTCGTTCATATCACTACACAGATGTGGTAGCACTAGTGTTTTATGTATAATTGTTTATTGAATTTTTATAGTCACTTCGCATAACACTGAATATCATAACATTCACAACAAAGACAAACTGCCAACATGAAGCTAAACGGAGGTCCTCACCTGCAACGGTTAATACAATGTATTTAAAATTCAAACATGTATTGACAAGTACAACGTGCATCTGCATATCATACCGGACAGATGCCCAGATTGTGATAAAAAGATAATATTTTCCTCAAGACGTCATTAAGGTGAAAGCATCATATAATTTGTTGCACTCGAATGACACAAAATAAACAAGGAAAATTACGTTACACGTATACTTATGTAGGGAAGTACCCAATAATAAAACAAATACCTTCGAGCGCAATCTATACTTATCAATTATTTCCCTGTTTTTAGTTTATATAGTAAAATCGCTCATTGAACTTCGTAAACTATCGAGTTTGTCGGCGTTTACCGAATAAAGGTTATTGGATATTCTGATGTGCCAGGTCAATGCTGTCAAACAATATGTATGGACGAATGAAAAAAAAACGGAAAACGGCGTCCGTCATCCTTATTCAAGAACCCATGCTCGTCATACGTCCAGTGCAGTTAATATGAGGCGTGTCATGGGAAAATCGGTCTTAATCCGGGACGACATTTTCCGCCTACAGTGGATTTATGTTTAGAGGAGACTTGTTTGAACAGAGACAGAAAATACCATAAGCGGAAAGTGGCGTCCTGGATCAGCCTGTGTGGACTGCAGAGGACACGACGTTAGTATCTTTTGATGTAATTAATTTATACCCTAATATTCCACATGCTTTGGGGCTAGAAGCTATTGATTATTGGCTTCAGACATATCCTGAATCACTTAATTAACGCTTTTCACAACAATTTATTAAAGAAAGTATACAAATAATTCTTGAAAATAATAACTTTTATTTTGATGACAAATACTACAACCAAACTAAAGGAACAGCAATGGCTACACAATTCGCCCCAACGTACGCTACTTTAGTGATGGGATTCTTAGAACAAAAACTTTAAACACTAATTGAATCAATTTATAATAATGAATTTCTCTCTTTTGTAAAAACATACTGGAAAAGATATCTGGATGATTGCTTTTTTTCTGGGTAATTTTTCTGATTGCTTTATTTTCTGAAATTACTTACTTTACGACAGCACTAAATTACTTACTTTAATGCAAACGGTTCAGTAATATTGTTTTTGATTTGGCAATTCTTAATCTTGCGCAAAATAAAATAAACTGTCCATTATGAATTAAACTCACACGACAGGCTGTGGAATAGTTTTGAAATCAACAAAGTAAGCGATCATTCCACAACTAAACAGATAACGAGTAGAATAAAGTCGTTCATTTAGAAAACGTATACAACAACACAAAACTCGATCGCTCTGTTGTAGATACAATGAAATGCTATGCACAGTCTTAAATCACGAGTAAGTATTTATTTGTGATCAAAATGCTAGTTGTAATGAAAGTAAAGCTGCACATAAATGCTTATGGGTATTTCATTTCCCACTTAAAAATGAAATGACTATTACGTGCAAGAAACATAAATAACATGTAAAATTAGACAAAGAAATAAATGTTACGCAATGCATGATAATTACAGTATACAATGCAAGAGACATGCAGAGAGGATAGTACTTTGATAACTGTATAATTTATTACAAAACTGCGTAAACTCCATATATTTAAAAAAAACGATGTAATATTGTTAAGCACAAATTCATTGAGACACAGCTCCGTCAGTGTTTGGACTTCTCACTTACAAAACTTGGAAGAGCTCAAATAGTAATGACTGTAATGACTAACAGTTATTTTAGCCACATGATCTATACAGCAATGTTTGTTTCTCATTCGCATTATATCCTAGGTCATAACGGTCATAACAAACAATCTACTTTGCCATTATAAAACCAATCTATACAATAATCATAGTGGATACCGTTAATTAAAAGAGATTTCGCCAACAATAATATGAATATTATCGTCTCTAAAAATGCATAGTTAATGTGTTTTCTGGTGAACTAGCTATATTTGATTGTCACAAATAAATCGTAATAATGTGACTTAAATCTCATAAGATGTTTTTACAAAATAACTACCAAAGTAAAATATTATGATTGATATAATGTTACAGTATGCTCTCTCTAATGTTTAAACGTGTTTCCGTTATACGCCTTAAGGATTATATTGTAAAATGTTGTTCAAGTTTTACATGATTCATAACTATGCTGGTTTGCAAGTTTTACATGATTCATAACTATGCTAGTTTGCAAGTTTTACATTATTCATAACTATGCTAGTAAACATTGTTTAGCGGTACTCTATAATGGAACTTACATTTTTTGACATCTGGACAAGTCTTTATGTTTTTGAGCAGCAATGTCTGCCAACATGTTGACATTCGACATTGATTGACTGTCTGATCACGTATTGAACTTACATCTTTAAAGTATAATATCTTAAAGAA
The DNA here is from genome assembly GCA_027627225.1 of Congeria kusceri. Classification (NCBI taxonomy): domain Eukaryota; kingdom Metazoa; phylum Mollusca; class Bivalvia; order Myida; family Dreissenidae; genus Congeria; species Congeria kusceri. Next base: position 62,323,911 of record CM051032.1, read on the forward strand.
ATGTTTAGGTAACCTATTCATGTTCTTGTAGCAAGTGCTTCAATGCTGATTGGATAACATGTCCAAGCAGAGATAATTATTTCAACAGTATAGCGTAATCATATCAGGCAAGTAGTTGGAGTCATGGGTCATATAAACACACGTTGCTTTTGTGACGTTCCAGACTCACACACGCAAGGTTTCCATCTGTAGCCTTTACTGTGCAAACATATATTTCAACATACTACATCGTAAAAAAAGTATTGCTGCAATTATAACCGAGGAAGTGCATCTAATGACAGACAATTCCAATTTAATTACCCAATGATTAGACATAAACCAGAGTCACGGAAATATTTATTTCTGTGGCATGCTTAAGTAATACAATAATTCACATTTTTAGCTGCGCCTCACGTTCGTGCACACGTGCCAAATCCAACAGAGCCAATATACTCACCGATTTTTACTATTTTAATTCTGAAAGAAATTATAATCCTTGAATAATCTCTGACATTACATTGTTTTCATTATAAATTGCAAGTGTTCTCGCATTCAACGCGATTGTGTGTTTACTAAAATAGATTTACTTTTTGAAACTTTGAAGTCGAAGTCTGTAATCGGACACACAAATCATCGTAGTTTTTTCCACATAAACAAAAGTAAAACAGTACTCTATTTAAATATAGTGAAGAAGAATCCGAATTTAAAAAAAACAACGTTTTATTCTCAACAAAGAGATCTGATGGCGTACAAACTCAATGGTTATTGAACGTACTGCTTAGTATTCCTATTTAACCTCATATAAAAGAAGTCGACTACAACGTGTTATATTTCTCAAGGTTTCACATACTTAGTACTTTTATCCTGTACATGTTGACGTCGGTGGTTAAAGAGAATATAACCACGGAAACGTTATCTCCTATAGCAAAGTACAATTAAATATTGGATATACACCAAATAAAACGCCAAGTTCATTGACATGAATTTAATGCAAAATATTTACACAAATAACTTAATTATGGTGATACCATATTGCTAAATACAGTATAATACACATAAGTAAATAATCATTCACCATATATATTTTAACCACAATCTTTCGATATATCCAAGTCTAGTTTCCATGTATCTGAATGATGCACAAATTATTGTATAACAACTCAAAGTTACATGTAATGACATTAAAGCAAACACATAATGTCCTTTTAAAACGAATTAGATCAGTCAAGAACCAAAATCGTGACAATGTAAAGGCTTTTTTCTTCTAGGAATGGAGTTAAAGTAAAGACTTTGAACACAACGTTAGAATAACGATACAACAAAACTGTAAACTTCGGCTTGCCCTTTACATTTCCTGGAATATGAGTAGACAAAAGCGGAACAATTCCAGTTTAATAAGGTCAAGGTATTTCACTCTATATAAAACTATGACATACGGAATCTTGTTATGTTATGGAACTACTATGGCTATAATACATACTTGTATACACTGTGATGAAATTAGAAAATCAGTATATTTGCGGTTAATTTGTCAATACAATTAAACATCGTTATTTCGAACTCTGTTCATTCAAAGTCAGCGTTATTTGGAAGTATTTTTCTGATCCCAAATGTATTTCTTCTTTATTTAACTAAAATAAACTCGGTAATTCGAACTTTTTAAATTCGAATTATCATTATAGTAAAAGTCAAGTCACATATCACAATGGGTTCCCTTACTTAACAATATTAATATCAAAGTGACATGCCTTGTGTGTTTGTTTGTTGGGATTTTTTGCCCTTTTAACAGTATTTCAGTCACATTACGGCGGTCAGTTCACCTACTCACACTTTTCCTGGTCAAGCTTTGCCGATCTAAGCGATTTACCAGTACTATGTGCGCATACCTATGCCAGTAACTGACAACTGCCCTACTTGAATCGGAGGTAGGGGGAGAATGGCCGTAGAAATAATTTCATGACCAATCCCCACAAAAGTTTCTGGCCGGGCTGGGGTTCGAACTCACGATCCCCGGATTAACAGTCTAGCGCTCTGCCTATTGTGCTAGCATGCCTTTACTACGTCGACCTTATATTCGTTTTGGAAATGGTCAGTCTAATTCCTCTCAGTGCTCTTAATCTCGTAGCATGGGAGATCTGTGGGAGGAGTTTGAGTGCTCTGAATAGCGTAACAGTGGGGATCACTGTGTGGAGTCTGAGTGCTCTATATCTCGTAGCAGGGGAGATCACTGTGTGGAGTTTGAGCGCTCTATATCTCGTGGCAGGGGAGATTACTGTGAGGAGTTTGAGTGCTCTATATCTCGACGCAGGGGAGATCACTGTGTGGAGTTTGAGTGCTCTATATCTCGTAACAGAGGAGATTATTGTGAGGAGTTTGAGTGCTCTATATCTCCTAGCAGGGGAGATTACTGTCAGGAGTTTGAGTGCTCTATATCTCGTAACAGGGAAGATCACTGTGAGATGTTTGAGTGCTCTTTATAGTGTAACATTAGGGATCGCTGTGAGGAGTTTGACTGCTCTATATCTCGTAACAGGGGAGATCACTGTGAGGAGCTTGACTGCTCTGTATAGTGTAACAGTAGGGATCACGGTGAGGAGTTGGAGTGCTCTATATAGTGTAACAGTGGGGATCGATGTCAGGGGTTTGAGAGCTCTATATCGCGTAACAGGGTGGATCACTGTGAGGAGTTTGAGAGCTCTATATAACGTAACAGGGGAGATCACTGTGAGGAGTTTGAGTGCTCTATATAGTGTAACAGTCTGGATCGCTGTCAGGAGATTGAGTGCTCTATGTCGCGTAACAGGGTGGATCACAGTGAGGAGTTTGAGTGCTCTATATCGCGTAACAGGGGAGATCACCGTGAGGAGTTTGAGAGCTCTATATCACGTAACATGGGACATCACTGTGAGGAGTTTGAGTGCTCTATATAGTGTAACAGTAAGGATCGCTGTCAGGAGTTTGAGTGCTCTATATCGCGTAACAGGGTGGATCACTGTGAGGAGTTTGAGAGCTCTATATCACGTAACAGGGGAGATCACTGTGAGGAGTTTGAGTACTCTATATCACGTAACAGGGGAGATCACTGTGAGGAGTTTGAGTGTTCTACATAGTGTAACAGGGGAGATTACTTCGAGGAGTTTGGGAGCTCTATATCGCATAACAGGGTGGATCACTATGAGGAGTTTGAGAGCTCTATATCACGTAACAGGGGAGATCACTGTGAGGAGTTTGAGTGCTCTTTATCTCGTAGCAGGGGAGATCACTGTGAGGAGTTCAAGTTCTCTATATGGTGTAACAGTAGGGATCGTTGTCAGGAGTTTGAGTGCTCTATATCGCGTAACAGGATGGATCACTGTGAGGTTTTTGAGAGCTCTATATCACGTAACAAGGGAGATCACTGTGAGGAATTTGAGTGCTCTATATCTAGTAGCAGGGGAGATTACTGTTACTGTGAATAGTTTAAGTGATTAATAGCGCGTAACAGGGGAGATCACTGTGAGGAGTTTGAGTGCTCACATAACAGTGGAGATCAGTGGCAGGAGTTTGTGTGCTCTGTATAGCGTAACAGTGGAGATCACTGTTAGGAGTTTGAGTGCTCTCTAGCTCAAAACAGGGGAGATTACTGTGAGGTGTTTGAGTGCTCTATATGTCGTAGCATGGGAGATAACTGTGAGGAGTTTGAGTGCTCTATATCTCCTAACAGGGGAGATAACTGTCAGGAGTTCTAGTGCTCTATATCTAGTAGCAGGGGAGATTACTGTGAGGAGTTTGAGTGCTCTATATCACGTAGCAGGGGAGATCACTGTGAGGAGTTTGAGTGCTCTATATCACGTAGCAGGGGAGATCACTGTGAGGCGTTTGATTGCTTTATATCTCGTAGCAGGGGAGATTACTGTGAGGAATTTGAGTGCTTTTATCGCGTAACAGGGTGGATCACTGTCAGGAGTCTGAGAGCTCTATATCACGTAACAGGGGAGATCACTGTGAGGAGGTTGAGTGCTCTATATCTCGTAGCAGTGGAGATTACTGTTACTGTGAAGAGTTTGAGTGATTAATAGCGCGTAACAGGGGAGATCACTGTGAGGAGTTTGAGTGCTCACATAACAGTGGAGGTCAGTGGCAGGAGTTTGAGTGCTCTTTATAGCGTATTAGTGGGTATCACTGTGAGGAGTTTGAGTGCTCTATATCTCGTAACAGGGGACATCACTGTGAGGAGTTTGAGTGCTCTATATCTCGTAACAGGGGAGATCACTGTGAGGAGTTTGAGTGCTCTATATGTCGTAGCAGGGGAGATTACTCAGAGGAGTTTGAGTGTTTTTATCGCGTAACAGGGGAGATCACTGTCAGGAGTTTTAGTGCTCTGTATCTCGTAACAGGGGAGATTACGGTGGGGAGAATGAGTGCTCTTTATCTCGTTGCAGGGAAGATCACTGAGAAGAGTTTGAGTGATCTGTATAGCGTAACAGGGGAGATCACTGTCAGGTGTTCTAGTGCTCTGTACAGCGTAACAGGGGAGATCACTGTCAGGAGTTTGAGTGCTCCTTATATCGTAGCACGGGAGATTACTGTAAGGAGTTTTAGTGCTCTGTATAGCGTAACAGGGGAGATCGCTCTCAGGAGTTTGAGTGCTCTATATCTCGTAACAGGGGAGATCACTGTGAGGAGTTTGAGTGCTCTATATCGCATAACTGGGGAGATTACTGTGAGGAGTTTGAGTGCTCTATATCTCGTAACAGGGGAAATCGCTGTCAGGAGTTTGAGTGCTCTGTATCGCGTAACAGGGTGGATCACTGTCAGGAGTTTGAGAGCTTATATCACGTAACAGGGGAGATCACTGTGAGGAGTTTGAGTGCTCTATGTCTCGTAGCAGGGGAGATTACTCTTACTGTGAAGAGTTTGAGTGATTAATAGCGCGCAACAGGGGAGATCACTGTGTGGAGTTTGAGTGCTCACATAACAGTGGAGGTCAGTGGCTGGAATTTGAGTACTCTGTAAAGCGTATTAGTGGGGATCACTGTCAGGGGTTTGAGTGCTCTATATCTTGTAGCACGGGAGATTACTGTGAGGAGTTTGAGTGCTCTATATCTTGTAGCAGGGGATATCACTGTGAGGAGTTTGAGTGTTGTTTATCGCGTAACAGGGGAGATCACTGTGAGGAGTTTGAGTGCTCTATATCGCGTAACAGGGGAGATCACTGTGAGGAGTTTGAGTGCTCAGTATCTCGTAAAAGGGAAGATTACTGTTACTGTGAAGAGTTTGAGTGATTAATAGGTTACACATGCGCAAATAAACTCCTTCATTGTTACATATAAAATATACAATGTTTGATTTCAATTTTCTCCATGACCAAGCTACTTTCTAATATATCACCATACATCGTTGGAAAGATAAGGCCATAACCTTTTGAAAAAACAGCATGTCAACAAATTCTATGCGTTGTAACTCAAAATTTTTACCTTAGAATAAACACACCGGTTTTGACGGGCATGGAGGCTGCCATTTTGTGCATGAATACATGGGCCAAAAGTTATGAAGCTGGGAACCAATTATTTTAAAGTAGTGCCTAAAACTGTATTTTTTCTTATTTCTTACATATATACCTTTAAATTGATACCAAAACATCTCATTTAAACTGTATTTTTAAAATCATATGCATTATACACTGAACCATATGTGTTTATTATCTAACTGACAGCATGTAACCCTGGGGATTAGACTTCCGATTTGGTGTAATTTGACCTTAATAGCGCGTAACAGGGGAGATCACTGTGATGCGTTTGAGTGTTCACATAACAGGGGAGATCACTTTGATGAGTCTGAGTGCTCACATAACAGGGGAGATCACTTTGATGAGTTCGAGTGCTCACATGACAGGGGAAATCACTGTGAGGAGTTTGAGTGCTCTGTCGCGTAATGTCCACGGCCATTAATCACATCCAACATTATAGATGTACTAAGTATTGTTATAATAAAAAATAGAGAGACTGTTAACACTAGAACTGAAATGAACTCTATTAAATACAACAATTATGTGAAAACTTCCGTAATAGTTTGACTACTTCCAAACCAAATTGATGATGTAACTGTTCCTTGTCAACACACACGAAACGTGGATGTTTAAAACTAATAGAGTTCTACTTTTTCCGGGGATTTTGTTCTAGAGAATACTATTTGTTTATTGTTGGATCTTTTAATGGTAATCTTTGTCGTATTTGTTTTGCGAACTTGTTCTTCAGTCAATTGGTATTTCAAGAAACTATAAAAGAAGAAAAATGAAAATAATGCTTTTATTATACGAAACGGACGGATGATCAAAGTCTTTCAAATCAATACGATAATGTATTAGAATATTCATTTTTACACATGTTTTAATCTTTAAAGTGTCTTCGCATAACACTGAAAACAACAAAGTAAACTAAACAACCAAACTGGAGTCCACGCCTGCAACGGCTAATGCAATGTCCAAAATGTACGGTTCAAAATGCATTGAATGGTGCAACATTATTTTTGTTTAATGGTGCATTGAATGGTGCAACATGCTGGACAGATTCGCTAGTCGATGACTTTAACACGCACACATGTGTGTGTATATTCTATTCAACTGTTTATCCGTTATTGTTATAATGCAGTAGTTCAGTAACTTCAGAATTATTGTACAATAACCTCAACAAAATGTATAAATATAACTTTATATGACATACTTACTGTACATACTGTTTTAACATGCTAATTTGCAAAAAGAGCTTAAATATTATGATTGTGTATATAAAGTCAAACATAAATATAACATTGGTATAGTAATTATAACCAGGATATATGATGAATAATCTATAAAGGGACGTCAAGAAAGTTTTATAGTTTGAATATATTTAATACGAATTGATTAATTACATTTTTTAATATATGTAAGGCAAACGGGAACTGTATGTAGACGTTATTTACTTGATCATAATAGTTTTGTTTGTATTTACTAATTTCCATGTGATTCCTTTTTATGCCAATTTTGAAGAAAACTGCATTTTACTGCTGTCAAATGTAAGCCGGCATTGACACCTCGTATTGACATCAGTTAACGCTCAACTAAATGCGTGTGAAGGAAGAACAAATTGAAATCTACGGTAGTCCTGGATAGTTCTTCAGTATTCACGAACATTCACAAAGCCGTTATGAGTAGGCAAGGTATAAAGAAAAAAGCTCTTTTATTAGCTAAATTAACTTTACCATTATGTACATGGCGAGTCTTAGATTAGTACAAACTTACAATGCCCGATGAAGGAACCAATAAATAGCCGAAGTACATAAGTACCTCAATAATAAACTAATAAGTGACAGGTATGTACTAAGAAAAAAAAACACAAGAATTAAAACAAATCCAGAAATACGGCGTGCGTCATACCTTTTCAGGAAAGCAAGTTCATTATATGATAATGCTCAATGAACATAAGTTCAATATGCTCACACACAGTATATTGAATATCAACATGATCAGTGTCATTAATGAACAAATTGCTGTTTGCAAACTTACGAATTCATAATGAAGTATTTTGACATTTTAAAACAAATAAATGTCATCCGTATTTGTAACTCTCAATTTGAAACGAAACCCCCTACGCCTTATAATTATTCACTTATTGCGATTACCATCCGACGTAAAGATAAATTTGAATTTTCTGAATTCCTTCTGAGGTAATAAATTATAACTAATCCGATGTATTGAATTTTCATCTGAAAGGAGTTGAACAATGATCTATCAAATTTCGGTGCAGCTGTATGCTTGACTTTTGACTTATTTTAACAGATGAACTGTAATTCGTAAGCTAGTTGTTCTGCTTTCACAGAAATGACTGGGATGAGAAAGGGTTAACCGTTTTACTTCACATGTAATTGAATATGCTCAAAGCTGTATTTAATTCAAAAGATATAATCTTCTCTTTTCTATTAGGGATTCTTAAAGAAGGCACACGATTTTCTTTCGGATAATGTGCGGTTTATGTTTTCGTTAAGTGCTAAAGGATATATCATCGAAACCACTTGAAGGATTGATGGCGAATGTGTAGTACAAGTGGCACTTTACATCATGAACACCGAATGAACGAAATGGCACGATAACACTAAATTGATTACTTTCAGGCGAACGGCACTGTAATATTGTTTTGGGGCCAAAAAAATTATATTATTAATTAAACTCACACGATTAGATATGGAACAATTTCCTTAAATAAAGGACCAGCGGTTTCTCTCCAGGTGATGTGTATGGAGTTTCATAATAATTTAATTGAATTAATATTCTCTTTTATTACTATTTAATTTGAATCGCAATGCTATGAGTTTACATTTTATTTACAAGTGTGTGTGTGTGTTTGGGTGTGTGCGTGTGTGTGCTTGTGTGTGTGTGCGTGCGTGCGTGTGTGTGCGTGAGTGTGTGTGTGTGTGTGTGAGTGTGTGTGTGTGTGTGTGTGTGAGTGTGTGTGTGTGTGTGTGATTGTGTGTGTGTGTGTGAGTGTGTGTGTGTGTGAGTGTGTGTTTGTGTGTGTGTGTGCGTGCGTGCGTGCGTGCGTGCGCGCGCGCGCGCGCGTGCGTGTGTGTGTGTATTGTGATTAATTCTGGGCCAACTGTGAGGTTCGGCATGCCCTTAAACCGTGTTAAACCCCCAAATGCTTTGCAATGAGCGTTCTAAGGCGGTGACCCCACTTTTGTGTTTTTAGACTGTTGGCGGAAGCCAACGGTCTTTTGAGAGGGTGATTTCCAAAACAGGTATCACGAAAAACTACTTCTTTTCTTTGCAGGCTACGTGTCAATAAATCGAAACCTGAAAGGGCCTTCTTCAAATAGCAAAAATTCACAAATGTTTTCTTACCTTTTAAATATTTAAAATAATGTATGTTAATAGTATGTGTATTATAATGCGTATATTATGTGATTTATTACAATTACATTTTCTAAAAAAGTAAATTTATTATAAATGTAACGTAAAATTAGTGGCACCCCTATTTTCGCTATTTACATGGATGTAACTGAAATATTCACCTGGGTGTCCTGGAATAAGATCAATAAATTAATGCGCTACATCGTTTATTTTGACTCGTTGTGAAAAGTTACCATTATATATTTTTTCACTTAAAAGATTCTTATTCTGAATATTTTGACAACAAATTACTGCAATGCATTAATTTTAAACTGTAGTATGGACAATCGAGAGGACGCATCGTATGACCTACTTTTGACGCAGTAGGCTACAAATCACTAACAATCGATGCTCCTAACTAACACGCTTTATCGGTTATTCCGCAAGAAAAATACACGTGACTTTTAAAATGAGTGAAAACAACATGACGTTTCACAGTTAACTTTAAATTGTTGACAGTGAGCCACCATCATCATAGAAATGCAGTGTACGTAGTTCTTGTATACGTTGAGTTAACATTGAATCAGTGTCGGTATTGTGACGAAAATTTCTGAAGCACCAACTAGTCATATTTATGCATTTACATTCTTACATAATACTCGCTGATTTTTCTATCGACAAAGAACACAAACTATCGCTGTTAAACTACCCATTAAACAACGCAAAAAGAGGTCCCGATTCTGAGCGGAGCATAGTAAAATATAGTTCTCATTACAATTGCAAAATATTTGTCAAATCATGTTCGAATCAAAATAATTTTCGCATTATCGTCGTTTATCGACCAATAAACAACTCTTCGTCGTTTTGATGCGTGGCTATTAAATTACTCGGGCTAATGCCCTCGTGGTTTAATTCCTACGCATCAGAACTCCAAATCGTTGTTTATTGGCCGATAAACAACGATAAATCAAAAATTATTTCTTAAATAAATAAAAATCTAACAACTATAACAAGAAAAAAAAAAGGTCAAGAAAAATATATCCACCCTTCCCAGGTTTGAACTGGGATGCTTTATGTCGACTGTCTAACGTATAATCCACTAGACCACAGAGGGCGATATTATCTTAAGCTGTAGTTTCACACCTAAACGTACTATTTATATTACCGGAAGCGTACAAAAACGTTTAATGGATGAAAACCTGCACTAAGATAGACTGGATGTGTAAATAAATGGCCATATATTTTCTTTATTCAGATAATCGTAGCTAGGTTTGCATTGATCAATGCGGATATTTCCTACTCTGTCCGGTGGACAGGGTTGCCCGGGCTCTTAGAGCCCACCATCATCGGGTACTGGTCGTGGTAGCCAGATGACTTTATTAAATTCGACTTTTCTTTTTACATTCATTCTCGCACTGTCCAACTATTTCTTAACATCATTAGGTTAATCTAATCTAACTAAAATTATCATACTTATGGTTATTTCTACTAATTCAATATCGTTCTCTCTCGGTTTTTCCTAGTTTTTACAAACTATATATTTTGCTTTCTCTAACAAACTATAATTTCGCATTTTGTTTCACTACCCTCCTTAATTTTGTCGTGTCTTCCTCGTCCTTACTCTTTCTAAATCTTCGCTCACACTTCCTTCTTTCCTGTCTCTCACTCCCCTCATTCTTCTTTCTCTTCTTATTCCCTCGTCTTTTTAGTTCTCCCGCTCCGTAAGTTACATTTACCACGTGTGCTAATCTTCGTAAACGCTACGACATGACGCAAAATAACACAAACTATACTAGTATTACGTTACTACCGTAATTTTTGAAAAGCGCGTGACTACGAATAAATTGGTGTCTCCCGTGACTATTCATAGTATCGCTTTTCGACGATATTTTTAGATTGTTAGCGGAAGCCAACGATTTTTAGAGAGGTTCTTCATGAAACTGTATCGCCGAATCTACTTCTTTGCAGGCAATGAGTCAGTAAATCGAAACCAGAAAGGGTCATTCTTCAAAACAGCAACAGTTCACGCCTGTTTATCTGTTATTGTTGAAGCTATTGTGCGATTTAATGAGCTGGCACTCATGAATATTCCGTGTGTTTTCGTAAATCAATTTTAAGCTACTAACCCAGGTAGGAGACTCAAACATAAATATGTATTGACTTAATCCTAACTACGTAACAGTTGATGTTGTAGTGCAGTGGTAAGTACGCAAAGTTTGTAAGCGTGATGTTTTGGGTTCGAATCCCAGAACAGGAACGTTTCATTTATTCAATTTATTCATTTATTTTAATTTATGTAATTGATCATTTTGCTGAAGTCATGACACGGAATCTCATCATCAACCTCGATTCTGACATAGAAGAGAGCTTCACAGAAACTGCGAGCGAAACAGAGTCTTTGTAAATGCATTTTTATGTAAGTAAAATAATTAAACTAAGAAAAAAGAAAAAAAAAAGAAGAAAAGGAAGAAATAAATTCAGGAAATAAGTAATGTTGAAGTAATGAAGTAAAAGTAAATAATAATAAAAGATATATTTTGGCAACCACATTCATTGTGATTCAAATGTAATCAAAGCGAAACTCCAGTTGCGACAGCAGGAAAGAACTCTTATTTGCAGTCCGAGTCCTTTATTTATGGCAAGTGACCAATTGCCAAAAAAAATAAACAGGACATCACAAAAACACATAACAAACACAAAACACACATGAATAAAACTGGGGTCACCGCCTTGGAAGGGTCAATGCAAAGCATTGGGGGTTTAAACCGGTTTATGTGCGCACGAACCTCACACTTGGCCCAGAATTATTCACCAAACATGTAACTGTAAATAAAAATTAACCTCATAGCATCGCAATTCAAATTAAACAGCAATAAAAAGAATATTATTCAATTTAATTACCATCTGATAACTCAATGGCTAGATGCAAACCAGAGTAGCGGAATTGCAACTTTCTGAGGCACGATGAAATGAAAAAAAAAAGTATCAACTACATCTCGTCTTTTTATAAAAAGCTTTCAAGACATATCATAGCAAAGTCTAAAACACTACCCACCCCGCTATTCTTTTTGATACCTGTTGATGGGGGCTATATGACTATGAAATCCTTGCTTTACGCGCTAGATAAACGTTAAACCGATATAAATAAAACAACCGAGAGCTACCGGATATTAAGGAGTGCCAGGTCAATAAAATCGCACAATAATGCTTGCCATGTGTATTATAATGCGTATATTATCATAATAATCGTGTGATATATTACAAAGACGGGTTCTGAAAAAGTCAATTTATTACAATTGTTAATTCATCTTTAATTACACACCTTCTTTTAATATTTACTTGTATGTAACCGAAATATTAATCTGTTTCCTGGAATAAGACCACTAAATTAATGCACTAGGTCAATTATACTTGACTCGTTGCAAAAGTGTTATTTCTTGTTATCGATCGTTTTTCTGAATATTTTGACAACAAATTACTGCAATGTATTAATTTTAAACTGCTTTGTGGAAAATCGAGAGCACGCATCGTATGACCTACATTTGACTTTGTAGACTACGAATCACTAACAATCAATGCTCCTAACTTCTACGCTTTATCGGTTATTCTTGCCCGATGCAGGCTGACTTCTTCACTTGTATGCATATTTGTATAATTCCGTTTACGTTAGATAGTTTGCTTGAAAAAGTATGTGTTTATAACTTACAAATTAATTGTATTATGATATCGTTCTATAGTATTGAATAAGAAGCCATGCTTGAAGCCAAGTTTGATGTTGCAATTGATCTCACAAGCTGGTCTTTACAGTGGCCTAGCTGGATCTCCATCTAAAACGAGGTCAATTGCTACCTAATACCGAAGTCAACGACATTAAAGAGTGAGAAATTGAACTTTATTCAAACAAATGTTTCATTTTTAGCAAACAATGCACTCATCATTCGCTTGCTTTGAGTTCCTTTTCTAGCCAACAGTCTTTCTACGCTGTCAGCGCTTTGATTTATTGTGTTGTGCGTATTGTTGTGCATTCTATAGGCAATATGTCACTTAAATAAAGGACTAGCGGGTGTTAATAAGGGTTTCTGTCCTGGTGATATTATCATTTTTTATATTATATTTGAAATAAATCAAGTAAGTGACCAATTCACAATTTAACAGCAACTTATTCAAGAAAATCGTTAATTCAGAAACGATACTAAAACAACACAAAACTAGATGACTTGTTATATAAATTGTTCTACCATGCACAGTATTAAATCACGAGTAACTGATAGAAGCATTACTGAGTAAAATGCTAGCTATATTATGCCTATGTGTAATCCATTATGGAGGTACAGCTGCAAAAACATATGGAAGTGTGTCACTTAAAAATTAAAACTAATACTACAGGCAAAAAAAAATAAAACACATGGAAAACTGAACAAAGAAATTATTGTAAGGCTATGGATCATGATTAACCGTATACAGTGCAAGCGGCATGCAGAGAGAAGAGTTCTTTGATACGTTTAAAATTCATTACAAAACTCTGTTAACTCTATGAACTTCACAATTCATCGATAAATTGTTAAGCTCAGTGAAAACACATATATAAACGTACGATGGAATTTCACTGTTGAAACACCAATAATATTGTTAACGTTTTAATTCCAATAAAACATAATAAAAATCTAGAACATTGTTTAACATACTGCCCAATCAACATATTCTTTTGTATAAAACCTCTCCTAAGCATGGCGGTTAATGTTTTACCTAGTTTTCCTTGTAAGAGTACTTTTCTCACCATTAAACTTGAACATTTTTACTTGAGACATATCATTAAAATAACAAGTTACTTCCACCGTGGATAAAACATTCATACATATTCTTGTCACGATTTATGCATTAACTTTCGTGGAGTTGCACATATAACAAGCATTAGAATACTCAACATTTAACTCAATATCAAATACATTCGAGTATCATATCTCTAGACTAGACCACACTAGAATCAAAGAGCAACATCTCGAGATGACCTTGTATCGTTAACAAATGACGTCAATATGTCGTTAGATGAAAGCAAGAGACACATAATTAGCAAGAGACACTTACAAATTATTAGAGGTGTTGAAAATCCTTACACGATGAAAGGACACCTTGTGTGAGATCATTAAGGATGTAAGTGATATTAATGTTTTTCTTTGATCATGCAATGTATTTCCTGGCATCATATATGTACGTTGTAAATAATTATTCTGGTGACCTGGGGATGAACTCTGCTTGGGAAACATTAATATCGACTTAATGGCACGACATGGAGAAATTTTGTATTTGAAATCAGCGGGTATCATGTCGTGCCATTAAGTCGATATATCATGTCGTGCCATTAAGTCGATATATCATGTCGTGCCATTAAGTCGATACTAAGGTTCATCCCCAGGTCACCAAAGTAAAGAAAACTTCCTTGCCAGAGGTAATAACAGTGATATATGTGTAAGAAATACAACTTCATTTGTTGGAGACAAGCTCAGATTTAGTTTTCGCGGAATTCGTTTGTATTCTATGTTTAACGTCTGTGTTGCTTGCACACGTAAAACATAAACTTATTTGGACTTCTTTCACGATATTTCGATATTGCTACTATCATTTAACATTGTCGCAAAGACAACGTAACTTATTAGGTTTATTACTACACTGGACGATATAATTTGTTTTTAGCAATGAGCTAAATGAGCATTAAATGCCTAGTTTAAGGAACGTCTGGCATGGGACATAAAACTCTAAGAAAATGCATTTCACTTGAATGCAGGCACCGGTAGAAAAGAGGGTTTCGGCAGTCATATTTCGACAAAAGCCCCATACCACAGTAAACACACCCCAACAGTTCACCTTTCAAGTTAGCCTCCAATGAAATGCACCAAAATGTTGCAGACACGCATAGGATAATAGAAATAACCATAAAAGGCATGTCTGAGATACCTAAATGGCTTTTATGCCAGAAGAGAAGAGGAACTCTTTATTAATAGGCACTACTTTTGAATGGACCACGGAGGGACACACAATGATTTACTGGTATCTAACCTCTTCAGTCTTTTGTCTTAGCAGTCTGAGCAATGGCTGAGTGCACTTCGCAGTGTATTGATCTTGGCTGATAAGGGTCGTCACACTGTGTCCACACTAGCTGTGATCACATCAGGGTGCCTTATGGTGTACACAGCTGTACAATACCCCAGATTTTTTTTTGATTTTTTTTTTTTGGGGGGGGGGGGGGCAAATAAAGAAGGATTCAGCTAGGCCTTTAAGAAAATGAATATAAATGAGCAATGGCAGGTTCACCTCCATGTACTTGATAAAATTATTCATACCAACGGAGTTATTATCTTTGATCTATAAATTCAGCATAAACACAGTGAGTGTGCATACTGATATGTAAGCGCAAAAATAAGCTTAGATGCGAACAAAATACAATGTAGCCGTTAATCATAACTGCAGTCACAGGGCAGTAAATCGTCGGTTAATTACGATTGAGATTAAATTTTAAGGTAAAGGTTTAACAATATAACCATGGAGTCAGAAAAAGCTATTTCTGATGAAGATACCAACATAAGAATGCTCAATATTTCGCCAAAAGGCGGGACCAACGACACTTATATCGCAGATGAAGAAACCGTGCTATCATCGGAAAAAAACACGCCAGTGGATCTCCTGTACAGAGTGAATGAAATACCACCCACGGGAATTCTTCTTTCCGTAGCGTTGCAGGTATGTCAGACCCAAGCATGACATCGGCATACGTCATTTAATATTTTATTATACGGTCTATGAGAACTATTCAGTTTATAAATAATTCGGAAACACTTTTTCTGGATTAATCAAACGTTTTTTGTTTTGTTTGGTTTTATGTCTGCAATTAGATGTTTTGTTTAATTTTAAAACGATAGTGGTATAAAGTATAATACTGTATTTAAAATTATTTTTTTTATATATTAATAAGGTCAGTGAAACTGTTGCACCAAGTATTTCATTATCGATGTTTTCTTCCCGTATATAGATATGTCTTTTATATTAATGTTTTAACAGGAAAATGAGTGTTTTTTGTGTGGATTTCATCGAGCAACACCAAATTGATTTTCTGGTGTGTTTTTTTTTTGGCATTCTAACATTATGCAATAATATTGGTTGCTGCACTGACTTATATGACTATGTAATTTGAATTGAATACGGTCATTTTTTTATATTGGCCTGTATTGGAAATTAAACTGGGTTAAGTGTGATATTGTGACCCGTCTTTGAAAAAGTTCAACTGCTAATGCGTTTCTTTCACAGTTCCAATACGGTGACCCCAATTTGAATCACTTTGTATATTGTTTGTTTCATGATTTCCATGATGTATAGGATTTTGGGTCACTTGGTAATACCTTAAATGAAGAACCTTACGTTAAGTAGATTTCCTTTTCTGCTGATGTAATTGGCGTTTCATAATCTGTTATATTCAAAAGTTCTACTGCAATTATCATTTAATTAATGCAAATTGTTATGCACTGTTTACCGTTGTCCAGTTGAAGAGCCAGTACGTAATATGATTCATCATATAATTGTCATTGCTTAATATTCTCTATTGACTGAGTTGGATATGAATATTTATATTTATTTTGGTTAATGAAAATTGTAATCAAACTATATTATCTTCTTTCAGAATATATTAATCGGCCTGGGTGCTTGCCTCACGACTGCGTACTTTATCTCTGACGTCATATGCGCCCCACAAGATCATCCAATTAGAGCACAGCTCTTCTGCACGACGTTTTTCATGTCTGGCCTATGTACCGCATTCATGCCACTTCTTGGAATCAGGTTCATTTATGGTTTTTTTAATTTCATCTACTACGAAACGATATAGAGGATATTTGTTTAATGCAGTGTAAGATTGTATTTTATTTGATGAGTGGTCATAGAAACAATATTTTCACGAATGGCGCAGCCACTCGTGAAAATATCTAGTTTCTATGACCACGAGTGCCATAAAATACGATCTTACACTGTATTAAACAACTTTTCTTTTTATTTCATGCATTTGAACGATATAAAAAATGCGCGAGATATGCTGAAGCGTCACAAGTTGTGTGAATTATGACGTCATAAATATGACGTCATTATGATTCTAAAATTGTCGAGCACTGTTGTGGTGGGAAAATAGTGCCACTCTTACAGCGTCGTTGTCGCTTAATTATATTTGTATTGAATGTTATTATGTGTTTTCTGTTGTTTAAAAAGGCCGATGTTTACACTGACGATAAGGGCATTCACATACTTTCAAAAAATTAAACATAAAAATGAAGTTAAAAGTGATAATTTATTCACAAATTGCTATACAGTGTTCTGTCCTGCAATAACTAAAGTATGCATCGTATGTACATGTGGAGGTTGTTTTCGTCAATGGTTTTATTGTAATGCGTTGTAACCACAATGTCATTTTATATTAATTGTTAATTCTAGTATAAGATGGTTGAAACCTTTCCTTCATATCGTAATGGTGTGTTGGCGCGTTTGAAGGACCAGTATTCGCAAAACTCCTAATGAAAATCTAAGTTTAAGTTGTACTTTTGTGCAAATTTCAGATACAATAATAATTGTGACATTCAATAATGAATAAACATCACAATAATAAAATAAAAAAATATGTTCACTCGTTACAAGATTTTAATGCACATTGCCCTAAAACTGAAAGGCCACCGTCTTAAAGAATTTAAGAATTTTAAGAAAATTACTTTTTCTTATTTTTTACTTAGGATGTTTGTAAATATAAACTAAGAACGACATTTAAGGTATCTGAAGTCCGTTTGTTCGGGCGTCTTGGCGTATTGGAATTTCATTTTACAACCACTGGGACTATGTTCCAGGCTTCCCATCTTCCAGTCAGTGTGTTCGACCTTCCTGGTGCCACTTATTGCGATGCGATCTGACAATCGGTGGAATTGCAAGCTTTTAAGACGTAGGTGTGTTGTGTCCTAAAGGGACTTGTTTTTTGAAGTATGCCATTAAATGTCTTAACTCGACAGACTTAAGCATCGGAACTACAAAGCTCAAGTATAATAATAAGAAAAGTATTCAGAAAATAAACGAAAAGAAAACAATGCCCACCGTAAATATCGCCTTAAATACTTGGCCATTCCGACTTTTATATGTCCCCCTGCATTATTTACTTTATGTGAGTTTCCACGTGTTGTCAAATATTTCAACGAAAACAACAGAAACACTCCAAGTTATTCCATTGTTAAGGGTTACAAACGTTTTATAATTTGATCAATTTCAACTGGTGATTACTCATAAACGAAATATTGCTCCCTTGTATTCACTGTATTTTTATTTTTGGAATCGGTGACAAAAAGTTGAAAAATTGTTAATTCGTCAATCTGTGAAACGGTCCCTTTAATGTACGAGTTAAATCAACATATGAGGCGTGTAGCGGGAAAACCGGGCTTAATGCATGCGCGTTAAGTGTTCGCACAGGCTAATCCGGGACGGCACTTTCTGCTTTTATGGTATGTTCTGTTTCGAGGTAGTCTCTTCTAAACATAAATCCACTGTAGGCGGAAAGTGTCGTCCAGTAGTAGCCTGTGCGGACTGCACAAGCTAATCCTGGACGACAATTTACGCAAATGCATTAAGCCCGGGTTTCCCACGACACGCGTCATATATTTAATGCAGTGGTAGTATATAGAGTGGCGGATCGCAAGAATTAAAATTAACATACATGCTTTACAAACGTCCTGCGTCAAAATAGGCGAATGTATTTACTAGTACAACTAATGTAATTGAAGGTCACATAATACTAAAATATTCGATAAAATATATGTACATGTTTATGTCCCTTAAATAATACGTTCAAAGGAATAAAACGTAAGTCGTTCACTCGTTTTAACATTCGGTTCGATTTCGAAATATTAACTCAGTTCTAATGAATATGTAGCTTATCATTTCTTTTCATTTAACGACGCAGAAAAACAATTGCTGGAACTCAATCAGACGACAAATACGTCATTGGTCCAGAACGTGCCTTTTGACGAGAACGCCGAGCACGAAATGTACGTGAAATTACGAGAGGTAAGACACCAAGAGTTAAATTTTCCAATGGCCCAAAAGTTAAATTTATATTATTTTGAATGCCAAAAGCAATACTCTGCTTCTCATGAAAAACTTTAACTCGCAAAACACAGCAGTCAAGTTCAAACACAAACTTGTGTAGCTGATTCTAAAGTTGTGATTCGACTATTCGTTGTGGGTGTACGAACTGTATTCATAGCCAACGACATTCACTTTGCGGTATTATAAACGAGTTTTGAACGATTGTTTCTAGACAGGAGGTCATGAACTGATATTTGTAGATATAATAAATCGCATAGAAATGTACATGGGATACTGCACCGTACTGCACTTTCACTCATTCATTAATATGTGTGTGTGTGTGTGTGTAGGCACAACTTGTATCGTAATTGTGTTAAGTTATATATCTATGTGTCTTCATGATTATTCAAATAGCTGGGAACCACAGTAATTAAACCTTTTTACAGATGATGGGTTGTCTGCTCCTGGCATCTCTTCTGCAGGTAGCGGTTGGGGCCACGGGCCTGGTCGGAAAAGTATTAAGATTCATTGGACCCTTAACGATCGCCGTTGTAGTGTCCCTTATCGGTCTCTCGTTGTATAAAATACCTCTAGAGTACGCACAATCGCACTGGATGCTTACGATTATGTAAGTTCGTATTCACGCAGTGATAATATTTCTTGTGCATCCCGCATTTTTCAGTTATAATTTTGTAACAACACCTATAGTTTGTATGGGTGTGTATCCTCAGGACCCATTTGCTGTCAAAAGCCTTTCCAATGAAATGTTAGTTTGTTACTTGCCATAAGGAAGCACTGTTTTGATATATGAGCATCATAAAATCCAATAGGTTTCATTTGCAAACATTATCACTGTCTATGGTATTTCATAAAGTATATTTTGATTTTTTAGCCGTTTGAGAAGTCTTCAAGTCAATATTTTTGTTGTTGTCAGATGTCAGTTTGTTCCGTTGTCAAAGCTACATGTACTGCAATGTGACGTTTCGATGTAAGTGTGTATGCCCTATATTTTGTCATATAAGCCAAATGATCAAATGTTACTAAGGTATTGCAATGTCATTTGCGTTCTTTCTTTTTTCAGGAGTATAGTTTTCATCGTGCTGTTCATGCTCTATTTCGAACGCCTACGAATCCCAATGCCCAGCGTGGACTGTGGCGGTGCGAACAAGTGGAAGATAACCGTTTCTCAGCGATTGCCGCTCTTCCAAATGTTTCCGGTGATTGCTTATAGTTAGATATACATACTACTACTACTACTACTTCTACATCTACCACAGCAGTAACAACAACAACAGCAGCAATAACAACAGCAAAAACTAAGATTTTGTGGTCGTTTATACTATACAAAATTTTATTTTATAGTATATTTTCGGTTTTATTACTCAAGATGTATGTTTTTATGCTACAATAGACACAATACATCTTTGTTTTCGGTTGTTAACGTCTACGCACTCGTACTTTAACCCATTGTGGAGTCTCTGCCAACGTCAAGGACCTCAAAAGGGTATATTTTCCCCTATATTACACCTGACTATGCTTTCAGATTGTGTTCAGCGTGCTCCTCACGTGGGGTATCTGCGCCGTACTGACACGTGTCGGATATTTCTCGGACGACCCGGATGATAGGGATTACAGGGCCAGAACGGACATCAGGACGAACATCATCTTCTCCACGCCCTGGTTCTACTTTCCTTATCCAGGTTATATTGATGCTGTCTTTATTTTTTGCCGTGGGTGGCTGTGCTATCAATATTGTTATGGTGGAAAGAGCATTCGTCTGTCACGAATTGATATTACAATTGATTTTATTAGGAGATGTTAAGACATATTAAGAATCGACAAAACGACATGATTTTTCAATGATATTTGTAAATTTAGAAGTGTTAAAATTGATAATATGTTATCAGCTCTGTCATCAAGGCGCAGTGAATCTAAATCAGCCATCAATTATATGTCGACCTATGTGTTTATCGTATGAATACCATTCACACATGATGCATTTAGATACCGACATTTAATATTTAATATATTTACTTATATATAAGGTATAAGCTATTATATGCCGATTAAACCTACTACATTTACCAACCTATCTGTCATGAATTGATTTCGTGTAGAGATATATGGGTCCATATTCCAGGAACCTCTTTAGTTTATCTTAAACTATTTTCACTTCAGCTCTTAGTTTTGTAATGTAATATTTCTAAAACTACATATAATTTGAATCTCTTACCGTTAAGTAAATAATATTGCGTCATATGATTTATAATATATAAACACTTATCACAATGTCATAGAAAGATAGGATACAAACACGTTCAGATGATATTTATTATTAACGTATAAGATGTAACTTGAAATGTTTCTGAAATACGGCTAATGACGTGTTACCCTCTGCAGGCCAGTTTGGAACTCCGCTGTTCAACACGACGATATTCGTCGGATTCCTCTCGACGGTCGTGTCCTCCATTTTCGAGTCCATCGGCGACTACCACGCCGCCGCAGCCTTGTCCTTCGTCCCGCCGCCCCCTAAAAGCGCCGTCAACAGGGGAATCCTTATTGAAGGCATCGGCAGCGTCATTTCCGGTGCACTTGGGGCCGGTCACGCCACTACCTCGTCTACGGCGAATTTGTCCTTAATTGGAATAACCAAGGTATTTTTCGGGACTTGAAAGGCCGTATCGACGGTAGGTCAATAATAAAATTTGCAAAATTGCAAGCTCAGTCATTTACATCGAATTAATATTGAAATGTGGTTAAATACGATGGCCTTGTTTATAAAACAGCTAACAAACGTTTACTATTTTGTTAATAAAACCTAAAAAAGTGGTCATCGATGACACTTGCGAGCGCGGGAAAATTAGGAGCAGTCCTTAAATCAATATGAATGAAATGTACATGACGTACTTTTACGCTCATGCGCGCCATTGATAAACGTTATATAGTGCAGGGAAGTTTTGATAGAAGTGGGCGATTTTGTAGGCGTAAGTTCAAATACTTCTGGAACCTTATATAAAAATCTTACTATATAATTTCTTTTTAACGATTCCATCAGTATATTATTGCTTCTCGAAAAAATATATTCGCAAAAAAAGGAAATTATCTTGTTTTTATGTATCTTTATTTATGCAAAATATACCGTCAATATTCCACTTTAAAAAGTATAATTACTTATTATATGTTTATTGCGTTGAACGGTGTTGGCGTTTAAAGATTATTCCAGGGCAATTTAATCATGACCCGAAGGCAAAACAATAGAGTACCAAGTGCACAATTTTTAAACAGTTTCATTTTGTTTTATTCTGAGTGTGATTATGAAGTTTGTTATAGCATTGTATGCATCGAAAAGCAAGGTATTGATGCGTTGCACGAAACATGTTTCATTGTTTAGATTGACAAACTGATTGATGTTCTTTCATAACGTAGAGGCACAGAATGGCATTCGCTGTTTTAGTAATTATTTAACACTCAATCATTGCTATCTCGTAACATGAGTTGAAGTTTAAATATACATTATACATATGATGAATAGTGTTGAATTTGAATGTAAGATTTACAAAACCAACATTCATTTGATTTTGTTTATTATAACACATGTACATTAATACACATATTATAAAAAATCTTCTAAGACATATTTAATGAATATTTGTTGGTTGTGTGTTTCTACAAATAATGAATTAAACACGTTTCGTATTTTTGAAGTACAAATAAAATGTGTGTCATAGACTCGTTAATACGAGATATTTACGGTATTTGTGTTGATTTGGTGTTGTGTTAGATAAGTAACACTATTTGTTGGCATGCCTAGAGATAGCTGATGGCGCATTTTAAAACCCGATTAAACCCTCAAGGCAGTGACACCATAAATCACGTGTGTATTATGTGTTTCGTGTTTTTCGTATTGTTCTCTGTTGTATTCACACTTAGTCACTTGCCTCAAATAAAGGAACTTAATTAGGATGTAAAAAGGATTCTTTGCATCTAATGTAACTAGAGTTTCATATTTTTTATGTTTGTATATTATCTTAATGAACGCTGGTACAACTATTCTGTTCAGGTGGCAAGTAGGTCATGCCTGGTGGCGACAGGTGTTATTTCCATGGGTATGTCCGTCATTGGGAAGCTGGGAGCTGTGGTGTCAACAATTCCAGACCCTGCATTGGGTGCAGCCATGTTCGTCATTTTTGGCATCATGGTGAGAATTTAGCATCAGCATTGAAAGAATGGGTAGAGATAAGGCTAAATATGATTGAATAAAATATTGGTAATGAATAGATGGATTCAATAAATGTTTCGTGTTATTTTTACTTACCGAATATATTAGAACATGAAAAAGTTTAGATTGGTCTGTTGGAATATATTTTCCATAACACAAGAGAATGAATGCATACTATGTTAATAGTATGTTTATTTTAGGTGGTAATCGGCATAGTGAACGTGAGATATTCAATGAATATGGTCGTGTTTGTTTTAATTACCGTATACATTGGTACGTTTTAATATTTTAAGGTGGCTATTGGCTGCTTTACATTGCGTACAGTCGATATGAGATCATCAAGAAATATGGCTGTGTTTGGAATTTCCCTGTATGTCGGCCTTGTAATTCCTGAGTGGCTGGACAGAAACCCACAGGGCTTTAACATAGGTTTGACTTATTAGTCAATTTTTAGACTTTGTTTGATAAACATGGATTCATCATTATTTATATTCGCCTTGTTTTTCTATAAACTTCATGACTTTGTGAAATGCACCAGCACTAAGCATGGAACAAATTAATATAATTCTCATTAAGACTTTTGGCAGAGAAATTGAGCACATGTAGTATTATACTCAAGTCCGTCATGAATATTATGGCAAATCGAAAAATGACGTTTACATTTAAACAGTGCTATAGTTATTTCAATGATTATGTAGATACAATGAATGACTGACATGCCTCATTGTAGTTTAGCTATAAGGTTAGAATCCAGTAATTCCAATTCCCATAGGATCCTTTTATAAAACGGCGATCTTTCCAAGCATTTTTCTAGCCTTTCCTTTATTTCAGATTGTACAAGCATGGTATAAGAAGAAAATATTTAAAGATGAATAATTCCTCTTCCAAAAATTGCAATAAAACAAGATATGTTATGTTACTTCTAAGAAAATACATCTCGCCTGAATGCAAACACCGGTAGAAAACAGGGCTTCGGCAGTCATATTTCGACAAAAGCCCCATACTACCCTATAATAAATTACCATAATTCCATGCTACATTAACCAGGTAGCGAAACGGCGAACCAGATTGTGAAGGGTGTTGTGGGATCACCAATGTTTCTGGGCGGTTGCGTATCAATCATATTAGATAACACAGTGAAAGGTAAGGTTCCTATGAATACTAGGAGAAAATGATGCTTGGGTGAGTCTAAATATCTAAAAATTAAACAAATTAATTATATAAATTAACATGTCATTTGGTTGAATAAACTTTCGCCAGAATGTTCTATAGTTAATTACTCTATACTTATGTACGGTTATGACAAAGTTTGAAGTTAAAGGCTAATAAACTTTCGCCAGAATGTTCTATAGTTAATTACTCTATACTTATGTACGGTTATGACAAAGTTTGAAGTTAAAGGTTAATAAACTTTCGCCAGAATGTTCTATAGTTAATTACTCTATACTTATGTACGGTTATGACAAAGTTTGAAGTTAAAGGCTAATAAACTTTCGCCAGAATGTTCTATAGTTAATTACTCTATACTTATGTACGGTTATGACAAAGTTTGAAGTTAAAGGCTAATAAACTTTCGCCAGAATGTTCTATAGTTAATTACTCTATACTTATGTACGGTTATGACAAAGTTTGAAGTTAAAGGCTAATCAACTTTCGCCAGAATGTTCTATAGTTAATTACTCTATACTTATGTACGGTTATGACAAAGTTTGAAGTTAAAGGCTAATAAACTTTCGCCAGAAATGTTCTATAGTTAATTATTCTATACTTATGTACGGTTATGACAAAGTTTGAAGTTAAAGGCTAATAAACTTTCGCCAGAATGTTCTATAGTTAATTACTCTATACTTATGGACGGTTATGACAAAGTTTGAAGTTAAAGGCTAATAAACTTTCGCCAGAATGTTCTATAGTTAATTACTCTATACTTATGTACTAAACTTTCGCCAGAATGTTCTATAGTTAATTACTCTATACTTATGTATAGTTAATTACTCTATACTTATGTACTAAACTTTCGCCAGAATGTTCTATAGTTAATTACTCTATACTTATGTATAGTTAATTACTCTATACTTATGTATAGTTAATTACTCTATACTTATGTATAGTTAATTACGCTATACTTATGTATAGTTAATTACTCTATACTTATGTATAGTTAATTACTCTATACTTATGTATAGTTAATTACTCTATACTTATGTATAGTTAATTACTCTATATTTATGTATAGTTAATTACTCTATACTCTATGTATAGTTAATTACTCTATACTTATGTATAGTTAATTACTCTATACTATATGTAAAGTTAATTACTCTATACTTATGTATAGTTAATTACTCTATACTCTATGTATAGTTAATTACTCTATACTTATGTATAGTTAATTACTCTATACTCTATGTATAGTTAATTACTCTATACTTATGTATAGTTAATTACTCTATACTCTATGTATAGTTAATTACTCTATACTTATGTATAGTTAATTACTCTATACTTATATTTACGGTTATGACAAAGTTTGAAGTTAAAGGCTAATACTCGGGGATTTCCAAAAGATTATCAGAAAATACATTAAAATCATATCAAAAATTAAAGATTCATTTAAATATCACTGGATACAGACGGTCATCCGGATCACCACCAAATTTAATCATTTGTTATTTGGCTCACAACCTTCTCAGAAAATTACATGCAATTCATAATATATTTTGCGTAAAGTGGCTAACAGAAACACGGCCAAACGACCCTCCCCCTAAAAAAAAACAACAAAAACAACAACAACAACAACAAACACAAATTCATTTTCAATGGTCACTACAACACTGTATGGTATCTTATTTCATGAGGCCTGCACACTACATGACAAATCTTACCTTACTGTTAAATTCTTCTAGGAAGCGAGCAACAACGAGGTTTACACAGTAGAAGAAAAACGTACGAGGATTTCCAGAATGCAAGGGTCACGGTCACTCAGGCCGAGGTGTATGACTTACCCGGCGTTCACAGAGTCGCCAAGAAGTTCAGATGGATTTACAGGCTGCCATTTATTCAGAATCAACGTTGAACAACATTTAAACACTGAATGTATTGATATAATATCAATTTTGCTATGTATTTTTATTTTCTGTTTCATATATATATATATATATATATATGTCAGTATATTAAACTGTAAATACTTTAAATGTATGTTAATATTATTATACAATATATTGTTGTTTAATCACGGCCTCCGCATGTTTGTTAGCACATTCATCTACAAGCCGACGTAAAAACATTTTCATGTATCTTGTATATTGTTTCTTGTACCGCTTTACCATTTCATTATACAAATTCATAGTGACGACACTTTCAAGACTACTTTTTGCGTTGTTTATTGGGTAGTTTAACAACTATAACTGTGTTCTTTGTCTATAGAAAAATTAGCGAGTATCATGTTAGAATACAGAAAAATTATCGTATTTAAATACAGCATAATTTAGCGATATATTATTAAATACAAATATAATATAATGATAAGTGATACATAGTTTAAAAATAATGTTGATTAGTGTATTCATTTTTATCTTAACATGACCTGTTTGTTTTTTCGTTCAACGAACGTTAATGGATTTTAGTTTCAAATGCTGTAGTTTTTGTTTAAATGCCTAATTATGTTGTTAATGTCTTATGCACGCAATGACAGGTTGGTTTCACGATGGGAGCATGAGATGTATGCAATCGGTAAAGAAATAAATCTTGTGCTCACTAATTCTGTTAACTGCACGGATGGTTTCTATATGAAACAAACAACTAGCAACTGAAATTTGCATTTTATTTTACACATACAAATGTAGATCACAGTGTTTTGTATTTCTTATAAATAAACTTGGATTAGTCTTAAATACAGTATTAATGTAAGTTTATGGTTGAAAGAAATTTTTGAGAAAACAACAACATATAAAACATATTATTATAAACCAAATCCAGGCCCACCACGACCATGCGGACCGGATCCTCCTGACCCAAACCCACCAGGGGCTCCGCCGTGTGTTCCCATGCCATGCAGTCCCATCCCTCCATAGACAAACCCAGCACCTCCAGACCCCGGTCCACCGAAGCGTCCTCCCATTCCTCCACTACCAAGCATTGGACCCATTCCACCAAAGGGACCATGCCCTCCTGCGCCCCCGTAACCCGCTCCGTGCATGGACCCATAGCCGCCATAACCCGGAATTCCCCCACTTCCAGCCGTTCCTCCAAAGGGACTGTGGCCGCCCCCCATGCTTCCAGCGCTGCCTCCGTACAAAGAACTAAATCCACCGTAACCACCCATGCCTCCACCTCCACCAGCGCCGCCCATTCCTAGACCAGAACCACTGTGTGGCCCCATTCCTGCAAAAGGACCATGTCCTCCCATGCCTCCAGTGCCGCCACCGTAACCACCGATTCCTCCACCTCCGCCCATGCTTCCAGTGCTGCCACCGTGCATTGAACTATATCCACCGGAACCACCCATGCCTCCACCACCGCCGCCCATTCCTAAACCAGAAGCACTATGTGGTCCCATTCCTCCAAAAGAACCGGTCTCACCCATGCCTCCCAAATGCCCGCCAAAGCCCACCATCCCTCCACCTCCACCACCGCCGCCCATTCCTAGACCAGAACCACTATGTGGCCCCATTCCTCCAAAAGAACCAGTTGCACCCATGCCTCCCATATCCCCGCCAAAGCCCACCATCCCTCCACCTCCACCACCGCCGCCCATTCCTAGACCAGAACCACTATGTGGCCCCATTCCTCCAAAAGAACCAGTTGCACCCATGCCTCCCATATCCCCGCCAAAGCCCACCATCCCTCCACCTCCACCACCGCCGCCCATTCCTAGACCAGAACCACTATGTGGCCCCATTCCTCCAAAAGAACCGGTTGCACCCACACCTCCCATAACCCCGCCAAAGCCCACCATCCCTCCACCTCCACCACCGCCGCCCATTCCTAGACCAGAACCACTATATGGCCCCATTCCTGCAAAAGAACCGGTTGCACCCATGCCTCCCATATCCCCGCCAAAGCCCGCCATCCCACCACCTCCACCGCCAACGCCAGAGCCACCGTACGGACCACCTCCCCCGCCAGGCATGGATCCAGCTCCGCCAAATCCTGTGGTTCCACCAACTCCTCCCCCATGATCGGAACCCGAAGGTCCGCCCATTCCTTCAAAACTACTTCCAGTCATGGATCCGAAGCCCGCAGTGCCCCCGATACCAGAAGTACTTTCAGAACCTCCAAATGCACCACCGAGACCATCTGTAGTATCTCTGTGTTCAAATCCACCTCCCCTACCACTAGCACTACGGTCGGAACTCATGCCTCCTACCGTATATCCTGGGCCACCAGAACTAGTCGAGTCAGCTCTATTACCATCAAAAGTTAGTGTGTCGTATGCAGAGATGGATGAACCTCCTCTGTCAAAAGGTCCGGATCGTCTGTCATCGTTGCGATTTTGTCTGCTTGGAATGTAGTCGCTACAACATTGTTTGATATAGAGGTTATACGTTGGTTTCAGTGTAAGATTGTATTTGATTTCATGATTGGTCGTTTAAAACATATTTTCATGAGTATCAGTCGTATACGACCACAAATGAAATAACATTCGATCTTACACTGAAATTAACACAACTTACTTCATGCTGTAGGTCAATGAAAAAAAAAAAAAATTCTCGAAATACGGTTAAACGTCATAAGTTTGTGTATTCTGTCGTAATAAATAAATGATAATAAATGATTGCAAAATTGTCAGTCAAAATAAAGGCCATTCGGACAATAGTGCCATACTTTCTGCGTCGTTGTCAGTTAATTTTTTTATATATTTATTTTATAACGTGTTTTATGCTGTTTACATAAAAAGTAATTACTGTACATGTATATACAATTCCAAGGGGGCTAAACCTCTACAGATATGCTATTTATGGAAAGATAGTCCAATCAAAATTATATTTTCACTATAGTAAAAACATTTATTTTATTTTCACTGTTCCAATAGCATGTAATAATATAAATTAATACTCTATGTAGGGACAACAATGTGTACTAGAAATTCTAGGACTACTATTGTAAAAAAGTGTTGAATAAAAGACACTGGCTAACGTGCATATATATTATTCCGGACTGAACATTAAATAGCACATTCGAAATGTGACGAACATCAGATATAAAATATTAATAACTTAATGCTGACAATTATCATTAGGCCTGAAATACTTAACTTATGTTCGCAACAGATTCACTCAGTTTTCCATATTCCTGCAATTGGACCTCTTAGCCAAATATACACATGTATTTTTCTATTTTAATTTGCATTATTTTGGCACTGTTATGTATGTTCATAGTTCTATACCAATATGAGTAACACAGCTTAAATACTGCACATACATGGCTCCAACCCTACTGCTGCCCCTGCCTTGCCCTGCCACATGCCCAACGATGCTTCCGCAAAGGACAAACGCAAATAACATTGCCATCTGAAAATCAGACCAGCATAATACAAACAAGAGCTGTCAGAGGACAGCGCAATCGACTATTCGAAGTACTTCAGTTGGTTCACAGTTTGGAAATTGGAAGGGGCATACACTTGTTGAAATACACCACTTTTAATTGAAAACTGTACATACTTGATAAATTTTAATATTTTGGAACAAAAACTTTTAAGCACAAAATCTATGTAAAAATTGGGGATACCTCTGTAAAAATAGCAAAGTAATGAAGATTGTTAAACCTGATGCTGGAATTGATAAAACATGTATATTCCAAGTTTCAAGTATATAACCTATGTAGTTTTCAAGGAATAAGACTTCTGAATATAAACTTGAAACCAGAAAATCTATGCGAAAAGGGGCATAACTCTGTCAAAATACGAAAAATACAAAAAAGAGTTATGGGGAATGCTCATTCTGATACTGGAGGTGATGACTAAGGTATATTCCAAGTTTCAAGTGAATAACCTATGTAGTTTTGAAGTTACAAAACTTTTGAATATGAACTTTAAACAGAAACTCTATGTGAAAAGGGGGAAAAACTCTGTCAAAATACAAAACAGAGTTATGGAGAATGTTGCCTCTGAAACTGTTGTTGATGACAAAGGTTAGTTCCAAGTTTCAAGTGAATAACCTATGTATTTTTGAAGTTACGAAACATTTGAATATAAACTTTAACCAGAAAATCTAAGTAAAAAAGGGGCAAAACTCTGTCAAAATAAAACAAACAAACAGAGTTATGGGTAATGTTGCCCCTGATACTAGAGTTGATGAGAAAGGTTAGTTCCAAGTTTCAAGTTAATAACTTGGGTAGTTTTTAAGTTAAAAAACTTGTGAATATAAACCAGAAAATCTAAGTGAAAAATGGGCATAACTCTGTCAAAATAACAGTTTTGGGGAATGTTGCTTCTGATACTGGAGCTGATGATAAAGGTATATTCCAAATTTCAAGTGACTAACTTATGCAGTTTTGAAGTTACAAGACTTGAATGAAAACTTTAACAAATTGAGACGCAGACGCTAACGCCAATGTCGGGGCATGTAGGAAAGCTCAATTATTCTTCGAATAGTCGAGCTAAATATCGGTAACGCTTGTTTTCAATACACGTGTAGGAGAAAACACGAAAACTATATTTATATTTATTTTATGTCGTAATGGTATGGAGTGAAAACTGAATGCAAACATATGCAATTCCGAATGCCGCTGAATTCAAAGGCACGCGCTATCTTTGATAAGTTCAACCATAATTTCACTCCTTTAGGTAGTCATTAAATGTAGTACGGATTTCAACATACATTGGGATATTTGAATAATATATATTATATAAATATCATAGGCAGTTGAGGGGTATAGTAAATATTGCTCCCCGAGGAGAGTGATGACAACCGAGGCCGAAGGCCGATGTTGATATTACTTTTCGAGGGGGGCAATATTTACTATAACCCTCAACATGCCTGTGATATTTATTTTATAATACCGAACCAAAATACTGTAATTCAAAGAACAACAAGTCGTACATTGTAAACTAAAGTTTATTATTATTGGAAAATCTAGCGCTCATCGACATTGATTTTTTTTAAATACATTTTAATAAGCGCCTACTGAACAATAGCTCATACGGATTTCTCGGAAAACCCAAGTTGCTATTTTTAGGCCCACGCGCGGGGTATAATTTAGTCACGCGCGGGGTATATTATATAAATGATACATGGCTGAGAGCGTGATATTATATAAATATTGACTTCCTTGAGGGTGACAGTTCGTCTTGTCAACCCGAGGCTACACTGTCGATCGAGGCTTTAGCCGAGGTCGACATTGTTTGTCGAGGGTTGACGAGACGCACTGTCACCCTCAAGGAAGACAATATTTATTTTATTATACCGAACAAAATCAAAGTAAAGAAATCAATAACATAAGTTTAATATTTTAACAATATTTTAAGAGATGTAGTAATATCTCACAACAATAACTTTTTAAAAGTCTAACAGTCTAACCCTCCGCGCAAGGGTGATATGAAAAAGTATTACCCGGTGATATTACTTTTGGTCTATGGACAAAATACACAGAGTGGTCGCGTGAGGTGTAATAATAAAAATTATACCCCGCTCGTTGTATATTACTTTCCAACGCCATGACATATTAAAATTATGCAGGGATGGGTATATGGCATTTTACTATGTGAAAACGAAGTGAGGTATAATAATTGTATAATATACGATGTATTTTATAGCTAG
Source organism: Congeria kusceri (assembly GCA_027627225.1). NCBI lineage: Eukaryota > Metazoa > Mollusca > Bivalvia > Myida > Dreissenidae > Congeria > Congeria kusceri. The sequence goes on from CM051032.1 coordinate 62,355,814, forward strand.
GCCAGTTTTCGTATCTTTACCCTAACATAAGGGTTTTTAACCTTTTAATAGGTGACCAAATATGAGACTGTTCATGTCGAAAAAAACTAAGACGTTTTCGTCAATTGCAGATAATACCATGGTTAATATAAATCAACGATACGATATCAATTTCGCAAATAACTGTAGCAATCTAAGCTAAAAAGACTTGACATGCATGATATAATATACGTAAAATATCATACTTTTTGCAGGAACAATTAGTTATTGGTAACTACTTCGTAGTTCGGAATTATAGCTAATAATAACAGTTATCGAAAATACACTTATTAAACAAAATACCTTATGTTTCTAGGAGATCGCTCGGCCGATGGAGTAAATCACCTTTCCGGTCTGAAATGTTTTCACCAAGGAGTGAAGTCAGTTCTTCTTAGCAAAAAAATGACATTACATCACGTTATGTTAATTTTAAATGAGTGATCGAATGATATTTTAAGGCCTACTGTATACGAGTAATTCGTCAACATAAAGATGAGTATTTTTTATAAATGCTAATTGTTCATAAAATCAAGCTGATTCAAAGGCATGTATATACCAGTTAAAGGCGGTTTAAGGGGTCCGTCTGTACATATATAACATACGTTGCTGACATCAAATATGCTTGAATAAATATGTGATTATAAGTGTTTTATACCATATTTACCAATCACATCGCAGCTTTCTACAATGGATAGTTCCTTGACGTTACATGATGTATAAGATGCTTGACATCTGTGTCGTTTTCAAATTTAGCGCTGTCGCAAGGTCACGTGATGCGATCCGAATGTGCAAGCTTACCGTGCAATAATAAGCATGCGTATAAATTACAACAACATTTCAATATACCGCACGATACTTATTGTACGATAGGCTTGCATATTAGGCTCCGTCCACCAGTTACCGATATCACAGTTACTGAATAAAAATTCTCTGAAATATGGTATAAACTACAAAAAATAATGTCGTTGTAACAGGCACGCAATTGCACTGCTTACACCTACTATTATCGAAAACTCATGCTTTTCAATATATAGCATTTAACATTAGGTACCCACCATTACGTTCACCGTGGCGCAGAGGTCCCTGGTTCCAGCAAAAGTGCTCCATTCATGTTAAATATGTGTTTGCACAATTAAATATGTTGTTAATTAAGTTCAGTGTTTGGTTCAATGTATTTATTTCTTAAACATATGGTGCACTCGCTTTACGATATGTGACAATTGTTCAACATTTAAATGATGACAGCACATGCATGACACAAACCACAGGTATTTGCTTAAAAGAGTGATCCGTCAAAATCGTGTTTTGCTGTTGTTGTCAATGCACGAGTATCAATCGTGCAATGTTAAAAAGAATAATGTTTATATATTGCTTGCAATCCAGACAACTAATTTATCTACTTTTGTACTTTGTTGTTCTTTTTCTTTTTCAGCCAAAAATAAAATATCCAACTTATCTGATGCCACAAAACGTCTGGTTGATTTTTTGACAGCATTGAACGCTGATTCATTAATGCGAGCGACGTGTACAGCGCTTGCGTTGTTCAGAAATATATTAAACATATAACTTTATTCAACATGAGCATTACAAACTCATCGTCTATTAACGCTTATAACATACAATTTAAACGACATAAATGATACGTGACACGAAAATTTGTAATATTCACATATTATAAATAATATTTATCTAAAGTTCCCAAACAAATCATGAGACATAAATAATTCGATAGGTGTACACACGAGTGAGAATGTTTTAGATATACAATATAGTTCGGTAACTCTAAGTATTTGGTTTATATCATAATCAGTACAGGAAGCTTGCCGGGAATGTGGAGAACTCAAATATATAATGTAAATCATGAGGGCATATGATGTTTGAATGATATGTCTGTTTCTATCGCTGTGGCAGTTGTTGGACATTTACTTCTGACCAATACCTTCGGGGTCCTATTCCAGGTCCTCGCGCATGTGAGCAGTGATCACCATAGGTAGTTAGTGATCACCATAGGTAGTTAGTGGTCACCATAGGTAGTTAGTGCTCACCTTAGTTAGTAAGTGACCACCACAGGTAGTTAGTGCTCACCTTAGTTAGTAAGTGACCACCACAGGTAGTTAGTGCTCAGCTTAGTTAGTAAGTGATCACCATAGGTAGTTAGTGATCACCATAGGTAGTTAGTGATCACCATAAGGTAGCTAGTGATCACCATAGGTAGATAGTGATCACCATAAGGTAGTTAGTGATCACCGTAGGTAGTAAGTGATCACCATAGGTAGTTAGTGATCAACATAGTTAGTTAGTGATCACCATAGGTAGTTAGTGACCACCATAGGTAGCTAGTGATCACCATAGTTAGTCAGTGATCACCATAGGTAGTTAGTGATCACCATAAGTGGTTATTGATCACCATAGGTAGTTAGTGAGCACCATAGGTAGTTAGTGATGACCTAAGTTAGTTAGTGATCACAATAGTTAGTTAGTGATCACCATAGGTAGTTAGTGATCACCAGAGTTAGTTAGTGATCACCGTAGGTAGTTAGTGATCACCATAGGTAGTAAGTGATCACCAGAGGTAGTAAGTGATCACCATAGGGAGTTAGTGATCACCATAGGTAGTAAGTGATCACCATAGGTAGTTAGTAATCACCAAAGGAAGTTAGTTATCACCTTAATTAGTTAGTGATAACCATAGGTAGTTAGTGATCACCACAAGGTAATTAGTGATCTCAATAAGGTAGATCACCATAGGTAGTTATTGATCACTATAGCTAGTTAGTGATCACCATAGGTAGTTAGTGATCACCCTATGTAGTTAGAGATCACCCTATGAACATAGCGCTCGCCATAGGTAGTAAGCGATCACCATAGGTAGATGGTGATCACCATAGTTAGTAAGTGATCACCTTAGTTAGTTAGTGATCACCTTAGTTAGTTAGTGATCACCATAGTTAGTTAGTGATCACCGTAGGTAGTTAGTGAGCACCAGAGGTAGTTAGTGATGACCTTAGTTAGTTAATGATCACAATAGTTAGTTAGTGATCACCAAAGGTAGTAAGTGATCATCAGAGTTAGTTAGTGATCACCGCAGGTAGTTAGTGATCACCATAGGTAGTTAGTGATCACAAGAAGTAGTAAGTGATCACCATAGGTAGTTAGTAATCGCCATAGGAAGTTAGTGATCACCTTAGTTAGTTAGTGATCACCATAGGAAGTTAGTGATCACCATAGTTAGATAGTGATCACCATAGGTAGTAGAGGTAGTAAGCGATCACCCTACATAGATAGTGGTCACCATGGGTAGTAAGCGATCACCTAAGGTAGATTTTGATCACTATAGTTAGTAAGTGATCACCTTAGTTAGTTAGTGATCACCTTAGTTAGATAGTGATCACCATAGTTAGTTAGTGATCACCAAAGGTAGTTAGTGAGCACCAGAGATAGTAAGCGATCACCATAGTTAGTAAGTTATCACCATAGTTAGTTAGTGATCACCATTGGTAGCTAGTGATCATCATGGGTAGTAAGCATCACCATAGGTAGATAGTGATCACCAGAGGTAGTTAGTGATCACCCTAGGTAGTTAGAGATCACCCTATGTAGACAGCGATCACCCTAGGTAGATAGTGATCACCATAGGTAGATAGTGATCACCATAGGTAGATAGTGATCACCATAGGTAGTAAGCGATCACCATAGGTAGTTAGTGATCACCATAGGTAGTTAGTGATCACCATAGGTAGTTAGTGATCACCATAGGTAGTTAGTGATCACCCTAGGTAGTTAGTGATCACCATAGGTAGTTAGTGATCACCCTAGGTAGTTAGTGATCACCATAGGTAGATAGTGATCACCATAGGTAGATAGTGATCACCATAGGTAGTAAGCGATCACCATAGGTAGTTAGTGATCACCATAGGTAGTTAGTGATCACCATAGGTAGTTAGTGATCACCATAGGTAGTTAGTGATCACCAGAGGTAGTTAGTGATCACCATAGGTAGTTAGCGATCACCATAGGTAGATAGTGATCACCATAGGTAGTTAGCGATCACCATAGGTAGATAGTGATCACCATAGGTAGATAGTGAACACCATATGTAGATAGTGATCACCATAGGTAGTTAGTGATCACCATAGGTAGATAGTGATCATCAGAGGTAGATAGTGATCACCATAGGTAGATAGTGAACACCATAGGCAGATAGTGATCATCATAGGTAGATAGTGATCACCATAGGTAGATAGTGAACACCATAGGTAGATAGTGATCATCATAGGTAGATAGTGAACACCATAGCCATATAGTGATCATCATAGGTAGATAGTGAACACCATAGGTAGATAGTAGATAGTGAACACCATAGGTAGATAGTGAACACCATAGGTTGATAGTGAACACCATAAGTAGATAGTGATCACCATAGGTAGTTAGTGATCACCATAGGCAGATAGTGAACACCAGAGGTAGTTAGTGATCACCATAGGTACTTAATGATCACCATAGTTAGTTAGTGATCGCCATATGTAGTTAGTGATTACCATAGGTAGATTGTGGTCACCATTTGCAGTTAGTGATCACCATAGGTAGATAGTGATCACCAGAGGTAGTTAGTGATCACCATAGGTACTTAATGATCACCATAGTTAGTTAGTGATCGCCATATGTAGTTAGTGATCACCATAGGTAGTTAGTGATCACCATAGGCAGATAGTGATCATCATAGGTAGATAGTGATCACCATAGGTAGATAGTGAACACCATATGTAGATAGTGATCACCATATGTAGTTAGTGATCACCATAGGCAGATAGTGATCATCAGAGGTAGATAGTGATCACCATAGGTAGATAGTGAACACCATAGGCAGATAGTGATCATCATAGGTAGATAGTGATCACCATAGGTAGATAGTGAACACCATAGGTAGATAGTGATCATCATAGGTAGATAGTGAACACCATAGCCATATAGTGATCATCATAGGTAGATAGTGAACACCATAGGTAGATAGTAGATAGTGAACACCATAGGTAGATAGTGAACACCATAGGTTGATAGTGAACACCATAAGTAGATAGTGATCACCATAGGTAGTTAGTGATCACCATAGGCAGATAGTGAACACCATAGGTAGATAGTGATCATCATAGGTAGATAGTGAACACCATAGGCAGATAGTGATCATCATAGGTAGATAGTGAACACCATAGGTAGATAGTGAACACCATAGGTAGATAGTGAACACCATAGGTAGATAGTGAACACCATAAGTAGATAGTGATCACCATAGGTAGTTAGTGATCACCATAGGCAGATAGTGATCATCATAGGTAGATAGTGATCACCATGGGTAGATAGTTTACACCATAGGTAGATAGTGAACGCCATAGGTAGATAGTGATCACCATAGGTTGTTAGTGATCACCATAGGTAGTTAGTGATTGCCATGAGGGACAGGTGGGTTTCCTTCCGGTACTCCGGTTTAACCAACAGCCTAAGACCACACCCAAATTAAAAATATATTTCATTAGCGAATAAATATATTCGTTTTAAATTCCAAAGTGTCTCTACATGTAAATTAGATGGGAGTGTTGGGACATACCCCGGGTCTACGCTTAATGCTGCTGCGTCGCGGAATGACCTCATGAACATCGGCACAAAGAAAAAAATGCTTCCTGATTTCCATGTTATATAATGATTTGTAGAAGCAACTTGTCTCTTTCCTTAAACAGGCGTTTCGACGGCTAATACGGTATAATATTTTCAAAACTACAATTATATTTTAAGAAGTATTTATTAAATGATTGCTTAATACATAGGTCTCATCTTTATTGCGACGGAAAGTTTTCATTGAAGTGCGCGATTTTCTAGGTGTGAGTTCGAATCCAGCTGGAACCGTGTATCTAAAAACAAATTGTTGGCATTTTATTTGTTTTCTTAACAATTCCATCAATATGGTATTGCTATTAAATATGTATTCGTGAGGAAAAGGGAATATACCTTGTTTTAATACGGGTCTATATTTTCGGGAAATACCGTCGATATATCCCTTTAAATAAATGACAATACGTTTGTATACATGGATTTCTCCGTTAGTTGATATTATCTTTTATATTCATGTATATTCAAATAAGAAATAACTGCTTTGGCAATACCCCACGTGTACGTGTATGTATGCGGAAAGTCTCAGTACACTGTATTAAACAGTCTTTGCATACCATAAATTTGTAAATAATTTTGTCATTCTTTCTAGTGAGTTTTATACAAGATTGATTGGTATAACTACTAGCCGGAATTCATCGAAACTTTATGGAAAGCTTCATTACCAAAAGGAGGTGTGCATACTACCAAGACGTTCCGCTTCAATGATTTTTCTCAGAGTTTTGGGACTTTGAAGATTTCTGAAATCAGTATAAAGTGCACTTTTCTTGACTTTCTTGTCCGTGCTATTTCTCAGCAAATACTGGCTGGAATTCAACAAAATTATTTTTCTCAGAATAGAGCATACTACCAAGACGTTCCGCTTCAATGAGTTTTGGGACTTTGAAAATTTCTGAAATTAGTATATACTGCATAAATTCTTGTCCGGACTATTTCTCAGCAACTACTGGCCAGATTTCAATGAAATTTCATGAGAAGCTTCATTGCCAAGAGGAGGTGTGCATATTAGCAGGATGTTCCTCTTCAATGATTTTTCTTGAAGTTATGGGACTTTGAAATTTTCTGAAATATAGTACGAATTTTTATTGAGTTTGTGTTATTTTAATATATTTGCCCTTCTCATTGCATTTATTGCGCTTGAAAAAGCGCATTGGGGAGCATCCATTAGTTTTACTGATATTCTTGTTGTGATTGACTTCAACCATGATTTGTTGGTGTTTAAATAGTTATTTTAGCCTATAAAAAATAAAGGAATCCAACAAATTTCATCGAACATCCTAATTGGAGATTCCTACAGTCAAGACTATTGATGTTTGTGCTGGTTCATTAATTTTTTTATACATTTCGATACATTCCCTTGTCTAATTACTTATAGTTTCTTATCGTGTATATTTTATCTTCAGTTATTTTTGTTTCATTAAAAAAAACAAACAACGGTAATCGTACATTCAGTTGTTGGTTCTTTCAATTGAAAATAGCTTTGCAAATGCTTTTACAAGTTGAAAAAGTACCTAAAGATTTATTAAACAGTGTTAATAGTTTTCTGTTTAAATAGTCCAATTAATACACTGGACAATAATTACCAGAGATTTATGGTTCGACATGTTTACCGTAAAGGCTCTATGTTTTCGGGCACTTATTTTTTTCGTGTCAGAAAATTTAGAGACATAAAATTATCCGAATATTTAGAGACACATGCAAAATATTTAAATTATGTCCGTGTATGTCTGTTATTCTTTTGTTTTGGTAAAATCGGTTTTTAATTTATAATATTCTGTTCGTTTTTAATTCATTATATTCTGTTTATTAACGTTATAATGCGGTTTCAGTACCTTGGAATATTTCCCCGATTTAACCAAACAAAAATCTGTTAAAAACACAACGCGTTGAATCTACTGAGCGAAACAGCGTGACATCACACTTTAGTCAAGCATCCAAATCTGCAAGACGATAGTAACACCCAGAGCAACAGTGTCTCTCTGACTTCAAAAGTCTTTTATGTGACTGCCGAACTGCGGCTTTCGTCTAGCAGTTTGCATCTGAAAGCGGATAACACTTGTGTCAAAACCATCGATCGATACTACTGTACCTGAACAACGCAAGCGCTGTTGATAGAGCATTAATGAATTAGTGTTCTATGAGACAATTTAAGGGTGTCAAAAAGTCGGGGATACAAAATATATGTAACGTTCATGTTGTGGCAGTGCGTTTTTAATATCAATGTATTGAGATTGGATTAATACATGTTTCACACACAAGGTCGTGGATGTAAAAAATTGTCAAATAATAAATAGACAAAAATATCAAAAGACAAACGAAAAACCACTTACTCATATACTTATGTTTATTTTCTACAAAAGAATGTTTGAATCCATTAAAATTTCAAACTAATGGCTGAGCAAACGGAAAAACCCAAGTACTACGTCATTTTGGTTGCAACAACTCTAGCACAATGTAAGTTCGTGGATATTACGTCATCTCCAAATACAGCGCGTGCGTGTTAAGATGACCCAGACAATGCAACTTAGGCCAAGGTAAATTGTGTGTTTCATGTAAAAGAGTAAATAAACTTAATGTTTTATAGGTGTTAACTGGTTCCAGCTCATGATTTACTCAATGTCTACATAATATGGGAAGTATGGCTGGCTATCTCCCAGTAGTAACAGATCCAATATGAATTTTGCCATGATTTCAATTTCGACAATGTTTATATCTGAGACTCCAAAGATTTTGACACTATTGCCTACATGTTTATGCTTGTTTTTAGACATTTAAAGACATTTTGCAAATCTTGAGGAGAATGTAGACACTATTTCTGCTTGACATGTTGCGGGTTCATCTCCAAAGCCAAAGTTTTATTTTACTTAAGGGTACGAGTCAACATTAAATAAAATATTCTTGCCTTAAAATGTATCTATTAAGAACGGAAAACGAGGCTGTCAAAACGACATGTCAGCAATGCAGAGCACCTAAATTGTGTAGTTTTATATGGAATATTTTACGAAATATGGAATATCAAATTAGGATATTACACATTTTAGGTATTTTACATACCTAATTATTTTTTCAGGTTGCGTACTTTTTTAACTGAGTTTTTTTTATAACTTAATGTATTTTAACAAGTAGGTCAAAGTAACATCCGGGTTTTAAATGGAAAGTTTATTGGTTACGTAACTGAATATATGAAATCCACGAAGTTACATTATCCACGAACTTAGGCCATCCGACGATAATTACATTTTTATGAAAAAACCTTGAATATAATTTTACAAAACAACACAAACAAACGACAACAAAATCATCAGTTTGATTACCGGCAATAAATCCAACTTTACACCAGTGTCCGAAAATAGAGTCAAAAATTATGGGAATGAAGCTGACTGTCCAAAAATTAATAGTTGCAAAAAAATATTATTTTGGCTAAAAAAGAGGGTGTCCGAAAACTTAGAGTGTCTGAAAACATAGAGCTTTTATGGTAATTCAAATTCGGTAAGAGTTGTTATTGCAAAATAAATTGTAACTTTTATGATCTGTTATTGGAACTATGCGTTTGTATTCTGATCCAATGCATGTTTGAAAAAAAAAAAGTAAAACAACAAAAAAAAGCAAAAATCACCTAAAATAATGATGTAATTCATAAAATGGGTATTACGTGAACAAACATTTACGACAAACAGCATGGTCATGAAAATAAGTAAGTAGCATGGAAATACATATATCGTAGTGGTTTAAAATTGCTTTATTATGCTTACCCGTTACTGCCTTTAAGAATCAGTAACGATGGTAACCGCCACGACAGCCCCTGTAAACTTTGTGACCGCCGCGATAACCACCACTGAATCCTCTGAAATGTAGTTTATGACGCGCAAGTATGCTATATAAACTGTGAGTATTCGTACAGTTTCTTAAAGGTCTTAAAGAGACAATGCTTTTCGGTATTTACTTATAATAAAGTGCCTCGAGTATAGACATACAGTATCATATTCGGTTAAGGGATACAGGCTGTGTGAGGTATATCCGATAGAGACCGGAATGAAAATTGGACACGCATCTTAAAAATGCCTCAACAGCAGGTTACTGAGTGTAAAAGAAATCAATATGCTCTAAACACAACGTTCGCACTAAATATTGTAATCATCGATTGACAAGCATTTTCAGTTGCACATTGAAATAATAATACTGGTGTGTCACTTAAGGTTTAAACAAGTGTGACCGCTATTTACAGTTGTGATACATCGACCTTCTCCGGAATGCTCCGTAAGAATGATTAGCATTTGACCAACGAAAAGGCTGTTCGTTCTTCTTTCTTTCGCGTAGGTGATGTGGCTAAAATGCGTTCAGATCATAGCTCGAGACCATTGGCTCTCAAATTTTAGTACCTTTGGTTGTTCTGCGAACTACTTAAACCAAAATCGTCCGGACTAACTAATACAAATATTACATCAAGAAAAACATAAAAATCAAAACCTGTCGGGCCTCAAACCTGCGACCTCTGCTTCTAAACTCTGCCACGCTAACTTACCTAAGCATTCGCGTGTATTTTTAATGTATGCAACACTAATTTTGCAACATATGAAGGTACGCTGTAACAACGAATTGAAAAAAAAATCCTAAACATTAAAATTAAATCAGAAATAAATAAATGACCTGTAACAATTTAATAGATTGTTTTAGAAACCTTGACATGTTTATTAATTTTTGCGTCAACTTAACGCAATACGACCTGCATGGTACAACATTACGTAAAGTAAATAACGCCCACAAGTATCACATTGAAACTATCTATTAATTTAATAATATACAAATACTGTTCTTGTCTAATGATCTTCCTGAAAACTGTACACCGCGTTGGATTACAAGAAACAATTGCCTTCTTACATTTGTCAATATATTACTGAATACTTGTTTTAGGTCATGCGTTCGATGATGTTTGTTTCAATCACGTAAACTTATAATTTATAAAAAATTTAACGCATGACAAAATTACACAAACCTCCGCTGCGCCTACGCAGCCACAAAGCCCAATATTGCTGCCAGCAGGAGACTGATAACGATGAACGTCATTTTCTGTAACAAGAAATCGAGTACGTTATCTGCAATTTAAAGACGTTTTATGCAACAAAGTAGTTAACCCTTGCGGTCAACATAAAATATACATCACATTTGCGCCCTTATGAAATACTTCTCAATTATACACAAGAAATATCATCATTTTGTGCGGAATCCTGTTTCCGCTAGTTAAATTTCGAACTGTACAATACCACGAAAATGCGTCAACGCGAAATGTATTTTTCGCATCTTCATTCTGAGAAATTTCGTAGACACACGAAATATGGACGATAATTATCGCCGTAACATATTTAATATTTCGTATCTCCACGCTTTTTCAACGTGCAAAATCTACAGATTATTAAAATCAAGCAAAATGCTAAATATTCTTAACTGCAAAATTGATTATACACAATTAAAAAAGATATAGTTTTTCTATTTAACACATAAATCGTTTAATAAAGAAAAAAAAATCATCTTACCTTTAGAAACAGAGATTGCGAGCACCAGCATTTGCTTTTAAATATGGCGTATGCTACCTTACCGTATTCAACAAAACAACAAGAAACGTAGAAATTCAACGAAAACCAAATTTTTCGAACGAAATGCATTAAAGTCAACACAAAAATAAAAAAAATTAAGTGATGGTGACCTTGACCCCACCAACCCCATATGCAATCCCAAGCGAGTTCTATATATAACGTATCTATATATGTATGGAGTTTCATTAAAATATCTTAAGGTCTTTTCAAGCTAATGAGCGGAAACTGTTTGTCTATTGTTAGTAACGGTGACCTAGACCTTCACCCCACCCACCCCATATCCAATCCCAAGCGAGGTCTAGATATAAAGTATATATGTATGAAGTTTCATTAACATATCTAAATGTGTTCTCAAGCTATTGAGCGGAAACCTTTTTTTTATTTTTAATACCGGTGACCTCGACCTTTACCGCACCCACCCTATACGCAATCCCAAGCGCGGTCTCGATATAAGGTACCTATGTACGAAGTGTCATTGAAATATATGTGTTCTCAATGTATTGAGCGGGAGCATTTTTTCTATTTTTAGTAACGATGGCCTTGACCTTCCCCCCACCCACCTCATACGCAATCCCAAGCAAAGGCCTTGATATAAGGTATCTATGTATGAAGTTTTATTGAAATAGCTCAATTCGTTCTTAAGGTAATGAGGGAAAACCGTTTTTCTATTTTAAGTAACAGTTACCTTGACCTTGACGCAACCCATCCATACGCAATCCCTAGCGAGGTCTCGATATAAGCTATTTATGTATTAAGTTTCCTTAAAATATCTCCATGTGTTCTCAAGTTATTGAGCGGAAGCCGTTTTTTTATTTTTTGTAACAGTGACCTTGACCTTCATCCCACCCACTCTATATGCAATAACAACTGAGTTCTCGATATAAGGTATCTATGTATTAAGCTTCATCAAAACATCTTAATGCGTTCTCAAGTTATTAAGCGGAAACCGTTTTTCTATTTTTAGAAACAGTGACTTTGACCTCAAACCCACCTTCGCCATACGCAATCCTAATCGAGGTCACAATATACGGCATCTATGTATAAAAATTCATTAATATATCTCAATGCATGCTCAATTTATTGAGCGGAAGCAGTTTTTCTATTTTTAGTAACAATGACCTTGACCTCGACCCCACCCATCTCATATGCAATCCCAAGCGAGGTCTCAATATAAGGTATCTATGTATGAAGTTTCATTAAAATATCTCAATGCGTTCTCGAGTTAGAGAGCGGAAACGAAAAATTGACGCCGCCAGAACGCCCGCCCGCCGGAGAAACGAAGTACACTAATTTAATAACCGAAATTTTTCTTCGAAAAATTTGGTTAATAACGAATGCGCCCATATTAAATGTATGTGTCTTGTACCGGGCGGAGTAATGCGTCGTTTGCATCTTTAAAGGTGAACCGTTGAATCAAATTAAAAAACAAAACAAACTGCATGCAGATTTGTCAATTTGGCAATTAGACAAAAACGTTCTGTGTTTCGGGCAACCCTACCCTACCTAGCAACCCCCCCCCCCCCACCCGACCCAAAAGTTTTTACAGACGATTGTTTTTCGTGAAATCTGAATTTGTCAGATTTATATTTTTAATGGAAAATAGTGGTAATTTACTAGATAATCCGTGTCAAAAAGGCGCATTTTATTATTAACTGAGTATTCTGGATCCTTCATCGATGAATAGTATTGCCGGTTAGGTGCTTGTCATTCGTTTGGCTTTTATGGCTAGGCTAAAAAAAAAAAAAAAAAGCTCAATCCATACCCTACCTAACTTTTTTAAGACTGTTGCCTGAAACACACAATTTTATTTTTGTGGCCTAACCGGAAATACAGAGCCGCTGTTCGTGCTTGGTTACGATAAACGTAAGCATTGAAAGTAGGTAGGCAGGTTGAGTTTCGGTAACCACTATTTTAAATTCCCATTATTTTATAATAATGTGTATTAAATTGAAAGGCTAAATTGTTTTGACTGACGAATATGATGAATTTATTACAATAAAACAATTAAATAAGAGACGTCAATTGAATTTATAAGAAAAGGAAAGTAAAACTTCTATAAATACATATCGACAATGACACTATAAAGAAAAAATAGGTAATACTGTATAAATCTCTACGACATTTTACGCACATGCATTAAGCCCGGGTTTCCAGCGACACGCCTCATTATTATTATTATACAACCACAACTGTCCACATGTCGAACGTGTCGCGGCCTCTACCGGAAGTCAGCCAGGTATTGGGAAATAGTTCTGCATCTTCTGCACCCACCAATAAGAGTAACGAGTATCTGAAAGATAAGTACACTGGTGACTTTAGTAAATGTACGGCTTATTATTATGAGTATGAACAGGGGCAATAATACTATTGTTAGAATTCGATTAAGATAAATATAAGTTTTTGGAAACAAAAACTGGGGCTAACGCATTTGTGCTTGATTTAATAGAAATGTTTATAAAATTCCATTATACTCACATCCGCTGAATCACATAACACTAATAATAAATCAGTCTTGTTAAAACATATTTTGTTCCATTAGCCATTGTGATTTGTTAGATAAGCATTTGCTTGTAAAATGTTCTGAAATACCTCAGGTTGTAAATCCGTTGACTGTTTTCACTTTTGGAAATAATCAGTTTGGAAATAATTAGTTAAACATGATGACATTAAAGTTGTTTTGTCTTATCTCAAATGGGGCTACTTTATACAGTGATATTTGACCTTAAATGTGCTTACCTTTTTATCTTGATTTTTTAGCCACATACTCAGTATTTTGAGTTTTTATGGGAAGATCAAAATGTATACTATAAATTTGTGGTTTTAACTTTCGTTCTGTCAAGTGGATGTTATGTATTTATTTAAATTACTACATTTATTAAAATAACTCTAATTACAAAATGGAAGGGGGATGGCAAGCTTGTGCCAATGTTTCTTAATGATGGTATCGGTTATGCTATGGACGTTGATGCAGCAGAAGAAATGGATGCACCAATAAACTAGAGCACCGCCGACAGGTGCTAACGCTCGTCTGATGAACATCCTTAGATAAAGTGACGCCACTGGCTCGAAAACTAATTTAGAATCGGTAATTTATACTAAGTCTGGGGGGCTGTTGTTTCAATACATACTCAAAAATGTGCAACGTTATGAAAAACTCAATTTCAAAAGTACAATAAATTAAGAACAATGCATGATAGAAATAGGATTATTGTCCTACACATTCATTTTGATCACACTAAATAAGTATATCAAGTCTTCAAAAGTACAATAAATTAAGAACAATGCATGATAGAAATATGATTATTGTCCTACACATTCATTTTGATCACACTAAATAAGTATATCAAGTCCGATGGCTATAGGTTGAAAAGATTTCAATAAAAGTGGACCTAAGTCAAAACGTGCCATTATTCAATCTCCATGACAAAGTAATGGCTCTTGTCCCACACACTCACCACATCATGCTGAATAAGTATACCAAGTTTATAAACGGTAGGTCAAATACGCAGTGTATAACCGTACAGTGAGCTAAACCGGAAGTTGGTGATCTGTACGCCGATGATCAGTTATTTGCTTACAGCAGTTAACGCAGTAAGTGACACTATTTTGATATTATCTTTTACTTTAAGGCTGAATATAACGGAATTTAAACATTTCCGTTAATTGTGGTCCTATTTGTCACGCATGTTCTTTGTGATTTGTGTGGAAATTGTGATTTCGTTGATAATTCAGCAGTTGATCACTGCGTATATGCCTAAACGATCGAAAATGTTTGAAATAACGTCCACGTAATTCTTAGGATTTCGCGTAAATGTGTAAACCTTTAAGTTGCTTGATTCCTATAAACACTAATTAAACTATAGACATTAATTGATAACGGATTATGTTTGTAGTGGCCTAGATATTTACCGTTTTATACAGTCACTGTTTGTTTATTGTCTGTACGTCTAGTTGCGACTGTACGCAATCATTAGTTGCGCGATTGAAATAAAATTCTGTACGCTTAGTTGCGATTATTGAAAGACACAGATTTAAGAAAATGTCGATCTTCCTTGATAATAATTTTGTAATTGTACGTAGATATTATTTAGTTTACATCTAAATGTATTATTTATGCGTAATAAAATTGAATTTCATTCGACAGTGTCATTTCATGGAGACATATTTATTATACACTTATTTTGCCTTATAGGAATCGCGCGTGTTTGTCCGTAGGTCCAAACGCGTGTACGTCCGTAAGTATATGCACACTGCTTATTAACAAAACGTCAACGTTTTTTTTTTTTAACTTTTCTGTAATAAAATATCTAATACAATGTCTTTTTATCGCGCTACATGTACGTGAATTTTACTGAATAATATATTTTGCTATGCATTGAAATGACACTCGTGAACGGCCGTATCGCTGGTACTTACGTCGGTTAATTTATAAGCAACAGTAGTCTGACAAAATATTAACTTCAATACAATGGTCATTAAGCGACGACGACGCATGTAATAAGGACTTTTGTTTCATTACTTGATAAAGATGAAGTTTCAGCGCAGCGCGGACCTTAAACCTCTCTGCGTTGTAACACAGAATACTTTTTTTCCATGAACTAAAAAGAACACGTTTAAATGGCAATTTAAACTGTTTGTATATTTCATTTGCGGTCATATACAAATTGTAGATGTTCTGCGGCACGCATGGTAATAAGTTTTCCATGACACTCAACATGAAATAAAAGAAGATTTAACAGCAAAAACAACAAATGTTTTCAGGCTTTTTGGTGAGCGAGTGGACAATCGGCGGATGATAACTCTGAGTCGTGTTAAATGTATACATTTGATCACTTCACTCTGGCGAACATGGAGCTACTTTTCTCGTTGTGTTTTATTTAAAAAATAAGTTCGTGGAATCATAAACAGTAAAACATCGGCTTTCGTAAACAGTAAAAGATCAATAAAAGTATAATTAAGCGTCAACAACGCTGAAAGTATGGCACTGTTTTACCACAACAAAATAAGTGAAATTTCATTCATGACGATATAATACACAGTCTTGTGATGTTTCAGCGTATTTTGCGCATTTTATTTCAAAGCATGAAAATAAAAAGAAAGTGTTGATTTTAATACAAGATTATTATTTATTTCACGTGCGAATTAAAGGAGACTGACATTTGCACTCATGGGCGTTCTCCCACATGAACATGTATTATATTACCAATCAGGAAATAAAATAGGATAATATGCACCTATCAATATTTCCCAGGGGAGATGGGGAAGCGGCGAGCATAAACGGTACTTTAGACTACCATGCGGGAATATGACACGCCGAATGATTCCGGGTCCCAGGAAATAGGCTTTGTCTTTGGTCGGATTTTAGATCCTGGTAATATTGGTCATTTGATACATTTAGCTTCTCCCGCTGAGGGGATTTATACACAAATGCTTGGCTCTATGGTGGGGAAATAGCCCCCCCCCCCCAACAAATAAAATTAGTCAAATACCCCCTGGGGTAGCCAAAATATCCTCTAAATCTATATATATATTTCTTTATTGAAGCCACGGTTTCAATGCATCAGATATAATTCTGAACTTTTCTAAATAGCATTTGAAAACAATTTTTGTACCATTGTGGCTGATGTAACCGAAGAAAAACACTAAACAAATGTCATAATCCGTACGAAATCAGTAAGTGCGTTTATTTCACTTCCAAACGTTTTAACAAGTGTGAAATAAACCAACTGTTTTAGATAACATGAAGTTATAACAACATACATTTTCTTGCTATAAAACATTATCGAACAAAAAATATTAAAGGAGTATTTTTTAGATTGAAACACATATGCTTTCTCAGAGAAACAGTGTATGTTTATATTTTGTGACACGATTCAGTTGCAAAGTAATGCAAAATAAACAAATTGAAATGCATTTATGCAATTAGCATAACTTATACAATTTATTTTTATTTGTCAGTAAAACAACTACAATTAACATATCCGTTTGGTTTTTAAATTATTACGTTCTTACATATAAAAGTATAGTCTTGAAAATACGGACAGAGAATATTAACATAAAATGACTGTTAACACCTTAAACCAGATTATAAATTACTTTCGACATAATTGTTTAAATCATTTTATTAGCAACTAATCGTACAGACTACATTTGACATTTTGCGACTAGTCATGCTCGGTGGTTGGACAAAATGCTTGATTTCTCATTAAAACATATATTCTCTTAAATAAATTGAATACTGCTAGACTTGTTATTGATGTATTGACCCATTTTTACACACAAATACACCAGTAACCATCATTATAATGAAAAACATGGCTACAAACAACTTTTTTTAGACCAAATAGCGAAACGTTTAGTGATCATGTCTGCTAAAACAATCACTCATATAATTCTAGACAAAACTGACAGGAAATATTTACGTTATGTCATTGTATGTTTTCGGGGAGCTTAATCTTATTTATATTTTGCTAAAAAGTAAAAGATAAGATAAAAAATTGTGTCACTTTCTGCGTTTTCTGCTGTTTGCAACTAACTGATCATCGGCGTACAGATCACCAACTTCCGGTTTAGCAAACTGTACGGTTATACACTGTGAAATAGTTCACAAGAAGAAAAGGACCTACACGCAAACATTTACTAAACAACCTTAGTCCAAAAAGGACCCTAATTTAATCAAAATATATGACAGAGTTATGATTCTATTCCTACACACTCATATCATCATGCTAAATAAAAATATACCAAGTTTGAATGCTGTATTCATATAGTTTTTTTAGAAAAGGGGAACTTCTAAAAAAACTAAACTAAACATCTACGTCGAAAAAGGGCCATATTTTGATCAAAATACCTGACAGAGTTATGGTTTTTGTCCTACACACTCACCTCATCATGTTGAATAAGAATACCAAGTTTGAAATTTATAGATAAAATAGTTTTCAAGAAAATTGACTTAAACAAAAAACGATACACAATAAAAATTAATAGAAAAAAAGGTCATTATTCAATCAAATTCATGACAGAGTTATGGCTCTTGTCATAAACGCTCGCCTCATCAGCATGCTGAATAAGTACATGTATACCAGATTTGAAAACTGTTGGTCAAATAGTTTTCAAGAAAAGTGGACCTAAACGAAAAACATAACAACAAATTCAAGTCGAAAAAGGGCCACAATTCAATCAAAATCCATGACAGATTTATGGTTCTTGTATTTTACACTTACCAAGCTGAACTATCATGCTGAATAGGTAATAGAAGTTTGAAAGCTGTAGGACAAATATTTTTAAAGAAAAGTGGACCTTAACGGAAAACTTAACAAAAAAGCCAACGCCGACGCTGACGCCGACGCCTACGACGATCAAGTGACGACAATAGCTCTTTGTTTAAACCAGACGAGCTAAAAAATGATTTATTGTTTTCTTGGTTTGTTGAGGTGGAACACTTGATTCATTGTTTGTTACTACTTTAATTCCTGAACGGAGATTGATAATTGTAGCAGAGGTTGACTGCTTTTCTTCCCAACATAATTCGAAGTTACCGGTTTGTTCCGCCTTTTTAATTAGAGAAATAGCAGATTTGTTGATTTACCAACAAATCGAAAGAACCATGTTAAATTTCACATTAACGTGAGAATATTTGGCAATGTAGGCTTGCATTTTAGCATGCTCGCACTGTTGGTAGATTGAATTGTATCAAATGTACAATAGCATAGCAAAATAGCATTTTCAAGACATACAAACAACTGTTAGATTTTAAGGGAGAGTACCGTATTTATGCTATGTTTTCGGGCACTTATTTTTTTTCACTGTCCGAATATTAAGAGTCACAAAAATAATTATTCAAAATCTGTCCGAAAACATAGTATCTGCAATATTTTCATAAAGCTCGCAATTAAACTACGGACTAATTACTTGTCTCCGATGATGGTTCTCGTTTATTCCTGGAAGCGTTTACTTTTGACACGTTTTTTTTATATAGAAGCCTTTATATATCTTGTAAATTTATGACACGTTATTCTGTATTGAAGCCATTATACAACTTGTTAATTTATGACACGTTGTATATTGAAGCCTTTATACAACTTGCTAATTGGCATGCATGGTTCAGCAAACACTTTGCAAGGTAAACTTGACAGACAATTGGGAATTAGAAGCCTGTGAAAACAATTGTCGCTACCTGGGAAACATTAAATGATAATGGATGTTATATGCAAATTAGTATCTGTCCGAAAACAAAGCTCTCAATTTAATTCCTTGTCTGAAAGTGTCCCTAAACATAGAGACACAAAAATTAATTATTTTGGCCAATTTGGAGGGTGTCCGAAAACATAGAGTGTCCGAAAACATAGAACTAATACGGTAATCTTGATTATGTTTGGTCAATGTTGTGTTGTCTTCTTTTACAGTACTTCTGTTGCATCAAATACCACTCGGCGGCTTCGCCTTCATATCTATCTATATACGGTAGGGGACGGTATATGTACTTAATACTTGGTTCAGTATATTTAACAATGCATGTACATATTATTATACCATATAGTGTGGTTTTATCACGACTTGCGCATGTTTTTCTTAGCACAATTATAGTAAACGTACCATTATAACCCTACTGAAAATATTATCAACAATTTTTGTATATTACAAAAATATATTAGTACATGTATTTAAATACAGCATAATTTAGCGATCTTGTGTTCAACTAATATTTTAATGGACTTTAGTTTCCAAAGCTTTAGTTTTTGTTTTAATGCCTTATTATGGATGGTTTAAAGATGGGAGCATGAGATGTATGCAATCGGTACAGTAATTTGCGTCATTTCTAATTCTGTTAACTGCATGGATGGTTTCAATACAAAACGAACAACTAACTTCTGAAGTTTACATTTTATTTTACAGATACAAATGTAACAGTGTATTGTATTTCTTATAAATACACTTCAAAACAGTATTAATATAGGTTTATAGTTGAAATAACATTTTGAGAAAACAACATTATATAAAATAAATTATTGAAAACCAAATCAAGGCCCACCACCACCATGCGGACCGGATCCTCCGAAACCAAATCCACCAGGGGCTCCGCAGTGTGTTTCCATGTCATGCATTTAAGGGCCCGTACCAGGGGCTCTCTCGTGCAAGCCAGGAATTTTAGGGCTCCCTCTAACGGGTCCCATGATTCCGTGGCCAATCCCGGACTCTACAAACCCCGGCATACCGAAGTGTCCTCCCATTCCTCCACTTCGAAGCATTGACCTAAATCCCCCGTCCCCAGATGCCCCGCCGATCCCGCCTCCATGTCTTAACCCAGGACCACCAAGTGGACTAATTCCACCATAGGGACCATAACCTCCTGTGCCCCCGTAACTCGCTCCGTGCATGGTCCCATATCCGCCGTAACCCGGCATACCCCCACTTCCACCCATTCCTCCAAAGGGACTGTGTCCGCTCATGCTTCCAGTGCTGCCACCGTACATTGAACTATAACCACCATAACCACCCATGCCACCACCTCCACCACCGCCGCCCATTCCTAGACCAAAACCACTGTGTGGCCCCATTCCTCCATACGGACCATGTCCTCCCATGCTTCCAGTGCCGCCACCGTACGTTGCACCACCGTAACCACCATTTCTTCCACCGCCGCCGCCCATTCCTAGACCAGAAGCACTATGTGGTCCCATTCCACCAAAAGGAGCGTGTCCTCCCATGCTTTCAATGCCGCCACCGTAATCAACCATGCCACCACCACCGCTGACCGTTCCAAGACCAGAAGCACTATGTCCGCCTATTTCTCCAAAAGGACTGGTTAAACCCATGCCTCCAAAATCCCCGCCGTATCCGCCATAGCCCGGCATTTCTCCACCTCCACCGCCAATTCCTGGACCAGAACTACCGTACGGACCTCCTCCTCCGAAAGGACCGTGACCGCCTGCACCTCCATGACCACCGCCAAATCCTGTGTCTCCACCAACTCCTCCCCCTAAATCGGAACCCGAAGGTCCGCCCATTCCTCCAAAACTACTTGCAGTCATAGATCCGAGGCCCGCTGTGGACGAACCTCCTCTGTCAAAAGATCTAGACCCTCTGCCATCGCTTGGAATGTAGTCACTACAACAATGTTTGATATAGAGGGTATTTGTTGGTTTATGTGAAAGTTTGTATTTGATTTCACGATTGGTCGTTTAAAACATATTTTCATGAGTATCAGTCGTATATGACCACAAATGAAATAACATACGATCTTACACTGACACACATTTTCATTTTATTTCATGTTTTTGGTCAATAAATAAATAAAATTGCTCGAGATTCGGTTAAACGTCACAAGTTCGTGTATTCGGACTTCATAAATAAATGATAATGAATGATCCAAAATTGTCATTCATTAATATGGTTGGACAATAGTTTTTTTAAGTTTATAATGTGTTTTCTGTTGGTTACATGTATGTAAATACTGTATATGTATATAAAATTGCTAAGATGGTAAACCACTACTGATATGTTTTTTTTTAAATAGAACAAAAAGTCCCTTTTAATGATATTTTCACCATAGTGAACGCATTTTTTTCACAGTTCAAACAGTGAAACTTTTAAATTTTATTTAACCAATATAATTCTATATTTCACTGAAAAGCATTTCATAAAATAAATTATATATAGACAACAAGGTGTACTAGAAATTCTAAGACTACTATTGTAACAAAGTGTTGTATAAAAGACACAGACTAACGTGCATATATATGACTGCGGACTGAACCTTAAATAGCACATTCGAAATGTGACGAACACAACATATAAAATATTAATAATTTTATTTTGAAAAACTGGCATTATCGTTAAGCTTAACACACGTAACTATTATTCGTAGCAGTTTCACTAATTGCTCAATATTCCTGCAATTATACCTCTTCGCAACATATACACATGTATTTTTCTATTTTTATTTGCATATGTTGGCGCTGTTCTATATGTTCATAGTTCTATACCAATATGAGTAACACAGCTTAAATACTGTACATACATGGCTCCAACCCTACTGCTGCCCCTGCCTTGCCCTACCGCATGCCTAACGAGGCTTTCGCAAAGGACAAGGGCAAATAGCATTACCATTTGCAATTCAGACCAGCATAATACAATACATTAATTAACGTTTGTTTTCAATATACGTGTACGTGTAGAAAAAAAACGCAAACTATATTACGTCGTAATAGTCTGAAGTAAAAACTAAATGCAAACATATTGAATTCTGAATGGCGCTAAATTCACAGGCACACGCTTTAAAACGTACAAACATTATTTCACTCCTTCAGGTAGTCATTAAATGTAGTACGGATTTCAACATATATTTCGGATATTTGAATAATATATTTATATAATATACAATGTATTTTATAGCTAGGTAAATATTCTTATATTTACTATAACTTAAGGGTTTTTAACCGTTTAATAGGTGACCAAATATGAGACTTTTCACTTTTCATGTCAAAACTACAAGGCCGTTTTTGTCAATTCCAGAAAATACCATGGTTAATATAAATCAACGATAACATATCAATTTCGCGAATACGTGTAGCAATCTTAGTAAAAACGACTTAACATGCGATATAATATACCCTCTTTTAACTACTTCGGAACAATAGCAAATTTTCAGTTATCGAAAAGAGATGACATTCATTAAACGAAATACCTTATTTTTCTAATAGATTGCACGGCCGATGGAGTGAATCACCTTTCCTTACTGAAATCTTTTCGACAAGTAGTGAAGTCAGTTCTTCTTAGAAAAAATACAACTGACATAACATCATGTTATGTTAATTTAAATGAGTGATCGAATGACATTTTGAGGCCTACTGTATAAGAGTAATTCGTCAACATAAAGATGAATTTTTTTTTATAAATGCTAATTGTCGATAAATCAAGCTGATTCAGAGGCATGCATATACCAGTTTAAGGCGGTTTAAGGGAACCGTCTGTTCATATATACGCTGCTGACATCAAATAATATGCTGTAATAAATATGTGATTAGAAGTGTTTTATACCACATTTACCAATCACATCGCAACTTTCTACAATGCCGATCCCAATGGGCAGTTCCTAGACGTCACATGATGTCTGACATGCTTGACATCTTTGTCGTTTCCAAATTTAGCGCTATCGCAATGTCACGTGATGCGATCCGAATGTGCAAGCTTACCGTGGCGCAGAGGTCCATGTTTCGAGCAAAAGTTTTACTATGGGTTTGCACGATTAAATATGTGGTTAATTAAGTTCAGTGTTCGGTTCAATGTATTAATTTCTTAAACATATGGTGCACTCGCTTTAAGATATGTGACAATTGTTCAACATTTAAATGATGACAGCACATTCATGACACAAACCACAGGTATTTGCTTTAAATAGTGATCCGTCAAAAATCGTGTTTTGCTGTTGTTGTCAATGCACGAGTATCAATCGTGCAATCTAAGAAAAGAATTGTGTGTATCTATTGCTTGCAATCCAGACAACTGATTTATCTACTTTTTTGCTTGGTCTTATTTTTATAAAACAATAAAAATAATGATTGGTTTACATTTACTGAAATCATACACAGTTATTCAATAGTATATTCATAAACTGGCATACTGGTATTTTGATGATTTCCAATTTTTGTCACTAATTCCGAAATTCCACAGTTGAGTTATTTTATGTTTTGCAGAAAAGACGTTTTGCGCTAATATGAAACTTTGTGAACAGGTACATTGTTGTTGTATTTGTCGGGATTTTTGTTCTATGCAATAACAATACGACAATGTGTTACTTATAAAGAAAACTAGCACTTCTTTTGGACACCATATTGGTTTCCATGGTAACCTGCAGTATGGTCAATCTAAGTGCTGTAGAATTTCTACCATGAATGCTGCAAAACTTCAAATGACTTTTTAGAATTGAACTTGATGCTGCATTGTCGAAATATGCATTTGATGCACGCTTATTCATATGTCTTCATTCATAAAATAATAAACGATTTGAGGTAATTAACCATTTTGTAAAGCATTTTCAGACTTGACCTTGAAATGACCTTGGCATTGAACTTTAGTGACCTTGATCATAACCTTGTTTGAAAGCACTCTAAGTGTACATATACTTTAATCAACACTTAACAATCGGATTATTGGCACTTAATATTTATGACAGTAACACAAGGTGTTACTTCAAAAACTAGCTTTTCGTTTGGACGCCATCTTGGTTTCCATGGTAACCTGCAGTGTGCCAACTGTTCACCCTCGCTAAAATTAAATTTTGGCACTCCCCTACATAAATATGCAAAAAACAACTAGAGCAAGAACATAAAATGCACACAAATCCCTTCAGGGACTGTAGTACCAACGATATTTCGAAGTTAAACATATCTGGAAACAACTTGATTTTGACAAAACACTTCATCAGCTAAATAGTCGATTTGAAATTAGCCAGATAAAAGAAACACTTGATATATTGACTTAACATCTTAGGAGAATGAGCGAAAAAGGATGACGGATAACAGAGATGAAATAGATTAATGACTGTTTTTCCTACAATTCAAACAGCATCACCATTTTCACAATTTAAGAGGCTTACATGCATTTAATTTAAAATATTTAATTTAAATAATCTTTCCTGAGTAAGTCAACATGATGCATGAACACATAAAACGTTATAAACGTTATTTCTAAAAAAAAGAGAAGATTCTGTGTTTGATAAACACACATGCCCCGGTTGGTGCTGGATAGCCCATTTCTTAGTTCAAATTAAGTCAAGGTCAAGGTCAAAGAGAGGTTGGGTGATATGGGTGGATTGGGGATAGTCATAAGCAACAACTGTGTAAGTATCCAAGTGTTGTAGCAAGCGGTGTTGGTGCTAGACGAAACGGGAAAATCTAGTTAACCAAGAAACAACCCATTTGAATTACCCTAAGTGCAAATTAGGTCAAGGTCAAGGTCGAAGTGACGTTGGGTGATATGGGTGGATAGGGAATGGTCATAAGCAACAACTGTGTAAGTATCCACGTGTTGAAGTAAGCGGTGTTGGTGCTAGACGAAACGGTAAAATATACTTAACCTTGTCACGGACGGAAGGACGTACGGACGGACGGAAAGACGGACGGACAGGACAATCACTATATGAATCCCGCATCAAGATGCTAGGGGCATAAAAATACGAAAACTATCGTGGCACAGAAAGTTGTTATTATGTTGCCCTGGTTAGGCCTGCCATTGAATAATTGAAATACAATCTACTATCATTGTTATTCGAATCGTTTATTCCATTGTATTACGGTATAACTGAGTTGCAATGTTATAAGGTGATATTTGTATTTACATTAGCTTTTGCTTTTGTTCTGATAACTTCTGGGTCAAGTGTAAGGTTCGTTGCGCCTTAAAACCGGATCAAATCCCCACTGTGGTTCTGTAATGTTGTACACTGAACTTTAATAACAAATTAATTAAAATATTTAACATACGCACACATAACTACCTTATGCACGAAACACGTAATAATTCAACGTACATCATGTTATCATTAAAAACGTTTCCGTCGGTCGACCGTCTCCAACATAAATCCAAGACATGTATCTTACGTCAGCCAAAAATAAAATCTCCGACTTATCTAATGCCACACAACGACTGGCTGATTTGTTAACAGCATTGAACGCTAATTCATTAATGCTAGCGACATGTATTGCGCTTGCGTTGTTCAGCAATATTTTAAACATATAACTTTATTCAACTTAAGCATTACAAACTCATCGTCTATTAACATACGTTTTAGACAACATACATGATACGTGAAATGAACAATTGTAACATTTAAATATTATAAATATGTATCTATAGTTCCCAATCAAATCATGAGACATAAATAATGAGATAGGTGTACACAAAAGTGAGTGTGTTTCAGGTAAACAATATAGTTCGGTAACATTTAGTATGTGGTTTATATCATGCTCAGTACAAAAAGCTTGCCGGGAATGTGGATAACTTAAATACTAGTATATTATGTAGATCATGTGTGCATATGATGTTTGAGTCCTATGTATGTTTCTATCACTGTGGCAGTGGTTGGAACATTCGCTCCTGACCAATGCCTTCGGGGTCCAATTCCAGGTCCTGACGCATGTGAGCAGTGACCACCATAGTTAGTTAGTGATCGCCATAGGTCCATAGGTAGTTAGTGATCAGCATAGGTAGTTAGTGATCACCATATTGTAGTTAGTGATCAACATAGGTAGTTAGTGATAACCATAGGTAGTTAGTAATCACCATAGGTAGTTAGTGATCACCAGAGGTAGTTAGTAATCACCAGAGGTAATTAGTGATCACCGTAGGTAGTTAGTGATCACCATAGGTAGTTAGTGATCACCGTAGGTAG
Source organism: Congeria kusceri (assembly GCA_027627225.1). NCBI lineage: Eukaryota > Metazoa > Mollusca > Bivalvia > Myida > Dreissenidae > Congeria > Congeria kusceri. The sequence goes on from CM051032.1 coordinate 62,382,472, forward strand.
TTAGTGATAACCAAAGGTAGTTAGTGATCACCATAGGTAGTTAGTGATAACCAGAGGTAGTCAGTAAAATCACCATAGGTAGTTAGTGATCACCATAGATAGTTAGCGATCACCAGAGGTGATCACCATAGGTAGTTAGTGATAACCAAAGGTAGTTAGTGATCACCATAGGTAGTTAGTGATCACCATAGATAGTTAGTGATAACCAGAGGTAGTTAGTGATCACCATAGATAGTTAGCGATCACCAGAGGTGATCACCATAGGTAGTTAATAATCACCATAGGTAGTTAGTAATCACCATAGGTAGTGAGCACCATTGATAGTAAGTGATCAACATAGGTAGTTAGTGATCACCAGAGGTAGTTAGTAATCACCATAGGTAGTTAGTGATCACCAGAGGTAGTTAGTGATCACCATAGGTAGTTAGTGATCAACATAGGTAGTTAGTGATCAACATAGGTAGTTAGTAATCACCATAGGTAGTTAGTGATCAACATAGGTAGTTAGTAATCACCATAGGTAGTTAGTGATCACCATAGGTAGTTAGTGATCACCATAGGTAGTTAGTGATCACCATAGGTAGTTAGTGATCACCATAGATAGTTAGTGATCACCATAGATAGTTAGTGATCACCATAGGTAGTTAGTGATCACCATAGATAGTTAGTGATCACCATAGGTAGTTAGTGATCACCATATGTAGTTAGTGATCACCATAGGTAGTAAGTGATCACCATAGATAGTTAGTGATCACCATTGGTAGTTAGTGATCACCATAGGTAGTTAGTGATCACCATAGGTAGTTAGTGATCACCCTAGGTAGTTAGTGATCACCATAGGTAGTTAGTAATCACCATAGGTAGTTAGTAATCACCATAGGTAGTTAGTGATCACCCTTGGTAGTTAGTGATCACCATAGATAGTTAGTGATCACCATAGGTAGTTAGTGCTCACCATAGGTAGTTAGTGATCACCGTAGGTAGTGCGTGATCACCATAGGTAGTTAGTGATCACCATAGGTAGTTAGTGATCACCATAGATAGTTAGTAATCACCATAGGTAGTTAGTAATCACCATAGGCAGTTAGTGATCACCAGAGGTAGTTATAGTAATCACCAGAGGTAGTTAGTGATCACCATAGGTAGTTAGTGATCACCATAGGTAGTTAGTGATCACCATAGGTAGTTCGTGATAACCAAAGGTAGTTAGTAATCACCATAGGTAGTTAGTAATCACCATAGGTAGTTAGTGATCACCATAGATAGTTAGTGATCACCCTAGGTAGTTAGTGATCAGCAGAGGTGATCATCATAGGTAGTTAGTAATCACCATACGTAGTTAGTAATCACAATTGGTAGTTAGTAATCACCATAGGTAGTTAGTAATCACCATAGGTAGTTAGTAATCACCATAGGTAGTTAGTAATCACCATAGGTAGTTAGTAATCACCATAGGTAGTTAGTGATCACCATACGTAGTTAGTAATCACAATTGGTAGTTAGTAATCACCATAGGTAGTTAGTAATCACCATAGGTAGCTAGTAATCACCATAGGTAGTTAGTAATCACCATAGGTAGTTAATGATCACCAGAGGTGATCACCATAGGTAGTTAGAAATCACCATAGTTAGTTAGTGATCACCAGAGGTAGTTAGTGATCACCATAGGTAGTTAGTGATCACCATAGGTAGTTAGTGATCCCCATAGGTAGTTAGTGCTCACCTTAGTTAGTAAGTGATCACCATAGGTAGTTAGTGATCACCATAGGTAGTTAGTGATCACCATAGGTAGTTAGTAATCACCATAGGTAGTTAGTGATCACCATAGATAGTTAGTGATCACCATAGTTAGTTAGAGATCACCATAGTTAGTTAGTGATCACCATAGGTAGTTAGTAATCACCATAGGTAGTTAGTAATCACCATAGGTAGTTAGTAATCACCATAGGTAGTTAGTGATCACCATAGGTAGTTAGAGATCACCATAGGTAGTTAGAGATCACCATAGGTAGTTAGAGATCACCATAGGTAGTTAGTAATCACCATAGGTAGTTAGTAATCACCATAGGTAGTTAGAGATCACCATAGGTAGTTAGTAATCACCATAGGTAGCTAGTAATCACCATAGGTAGTTAGTAATCACCATAGGTAGTTAGAGATCACCATAGGTAGTTAGTAATCACCATAGGTAGTTAGTAATCACCATAGGTAGTTAGTAATCACCATACGTAGTTAGTAATCACCATAGGTAGTTAGTGATCACCATAGATAGTTAGAGATCACCATAGTTAGTTAGTGATCACCATAGGTAGTTAGTAATCACCATAGGCAGATAGTGATCACCATAGATAGCTAGTAATCACCATAGGTAGTTAGTGATCACCATAGGTAGTTAGTGATCACCATAGGTAGTTAGTGATCACCATAGGTAGTTAGTAATCACCATAGGTAGTTAGTGATCACCATAGATAGTTAGTGATCACCATAGGTAGTTAGTGATCACCATAGATAGTTAGTGATCACCATAGATAGTTAGTGATCACCATAGATAGTTAGTGATCACCATAGGTAGTTAGTGATCACCATAGGTAGTTAGTGATCACCATAGATAGTTAGTGATCACCATAGATAGTTAGTGATCACCATAGGTAGTTAGTGATCACCATAGGTAGTTAGTGATCACCATAGATAGTTAGTGATCACCATAGATAGTTAGTAATCACCATAGGTAATTAGTGATCACCATAGGTAGTTAGTGATCACCATAGGTAGTTAGTAATCACCATAGGTAGTTAGTAATCACCATAGGTAGTTAGTGAACACCAGAGGTAGTTAGTAATCACTAGAGGTAGTTAGTGATCACCATAGGTAGTTAGTGATCCCCATAGGTAGTGAGTGCTCACCTTAGTTAGTAAGTGATCACCATAGGTAGTTAGTGATCACCATAGGTAGTTATTGATCACCATAGATAGTTAGTAATCACCATAGGTAGTTAATGATCACCATAGATAGTTGGTAATCACCATAGATAGTTAGTGATCACCATAGTTAGTTAGTAATCACCATAGGTAGTTAGTGATCACCATAGGTAGTAAGTGATCACCATAGATAGTTAGTGATCACCATAGGTAGTTAGTGATCACCATAGGTAGTTAGTGATCACCATAGATAGTTAGTAATCACCATAGGTAGTTAGTGATCACCATAGATAGTTAGTAATCACCATAGGTAGTTAGTGATCACCAGAGGTAGTTATAGTAATCACCAGAGGTAGTTAGTGATCACCATAGGTAGTTAGTGATCACCATAGGTAGTTAGTGATCACCATAGGTAGTTCGTGATAACCAAAGGTAGTTAGTAATCACCATAGGTAGTTAGTAATCACCATAGGTAGTTAGTGATCACCATAGATAGTTAGTGATCACCCTAGGTAGTTAGTGATCAGCAGAGGTGATCATCATAGGTAGTTAGTAATCACCATACGTAGTTAGTAATCACAATTGGTAGTTAGTAATCACCATAGGTAGTTAGTAATCACCATAGGTAGTTAGTAATCACCATAGGTAGTTAGTAATCACCATAGGTAGTTAGTAATCACCATAGGTAGTTAGTGATCACCATACGTAGTTAGTAATCACAATTGGTAGTTAGTAATCACCATAGGTAGTTAGTAATCACCATAGGTAGCTAGTAATCACCATAGGTAGTTAGTAATCACCATAGGTAGTTAATGATCACCAGAGGTGATCACCATAGGTAGTTAGAAATCACCATAGTTAGTTAGTGATCACCAGAGGTAGTTAGTGATCACCATAGGTAGTTAGTGATCACCATAGGTAGTTAGTGATCCCCATAGGTAGTTAGTGCTCACCTTAGTTAGTAAGTGATCACCATAGGTAGTTAGTGATCACCATAGGTAGTTAGTGATCACCATAGGTAGTTAGTAATCACCATAGGTAGTTAGTGATCACCATAGATAGTTAGTGATCACCATAGTTAGTTAGAGATCACCATAGTTAGTTAGTGATCACCATAGGTAGTTAGTAATCACCATAGGTAGTTAGTAATCACCATAGGTAGTTAGTAATCACCATAGGTAGTTAGTGATCACCATAGGTAGTTAGAGATCACCATAGGTAGTTAGAGATCACCATAGGTAGTTAGAGATCACCATAGGTAGTTAGTAATCACCATAGGTAGTTAGTAATCACCATAGGTAGTTAGAGATCACCATAGGTAGTTAGTAATCACCATAGGTAGCTAGTAATCACCATAGGTAGTTAGTAATCACCATAGGTAGTTAGAGATCACCATAGGTAGTTAGTAATCACCATAGGTAGTTAGTAATCACCATAGGTAGTTAGTAATCACCATACGTAGTTAGTAATCACCATAGGTAGTTAGTGATCACCATAGATAGTTAGAGATCACCATAGTTAGTTAGTGATCACCATAGGTAGTTAGTAATCACCATAGGCAGATAGTGATCACCATAGATAGCTAGTAATCACCATAGGTAGTTAGTGATCACCATAGGTAGTTAGTGATCACCATAGGTAGTTAGTGATCACCATAGGTAGTTAGTAATCACCATAGGTAGTTAGTGATCACCATAGATAGTTAGTGATCACCATAGGTAGTTAGTGATCACCATAGATAGTTAGTGATCACCATAGATAGTTAGTGATCACCATAGATAGTTAGTGATCACCATAGGTAGTTAGTGATCACCATAGGTAGTTAGTGATCACCATAGATAGTTAGTGATCACCATAGATAGTTAGTGATCACCATAGGTAGTTAGTGATCACCATAGGTAGTTAGTGATCACCATAGATAGTTAGTGATCACCATAGATAGTTAGTAATCACCATAGGTAATTAGTGATCACCATAGGTAGTTAGTGATCACCATAGGTAGTTAGTAATCACCATAGGTAGTTAGTAATCACCATAGGTAGTTAGTGAACACCAGAGGTAGTTAGTAATCACTAGAGGTAGTTAGTGATCACCATAGGTAGTTAGTGATCCCCATAGGTAGTGAGTGCTCACCTTAGTTAGTAAGTGATCACCATAGGTAGTTAGTGATCACCATAGGTAGTTATTGATCACCATAGATAGTTAGTAATCACCATAGGTAGTTAATGATCACCATAGATAGTTGGTAATCACCATAGATAGTTAGTGATCACCATAGTTAGTTAGTAATCACCATAGGTAGTTAGTGATCACCATAGGTAGTTAGTGATCACCATAGATAGTTAGTAATCACCATAGGTAGTTAGTGATCACCATAGATAGTTAGTAATCACCATAGGTAGTTAGTGATCACCATAGGTAGTTAGTGATCACCATAGGTAGTTAGTGATCACCATAGGTAGTTAGTGATCACCATAGATAGTTAGTAATCACCATAGATAGTTAGTGATCACCATAGGTAGTTAGTGATCACCATAGATAGTTAGTGATCACCATAGGTAGTTAGTGATCACCATAGGTAGTAAGTGATCGCCATAGGTAGTAAGTGATCACCATAGATAGTTAGTGATCACCATTGGTAGTTAGTGATCACCATAGGTAGTTAGTGATCACCATAGGTAGTTAGTGATCACCATAGGTAGTTAGTGATCACCATAGGTAGTTAGTGATCACCATAGGTAGTTAGTGATCACCCTTGGTAGTTAGTGATCACCATAGATAGTTAGTGATCACCATAGGTAGTTAGTGCTCACCATAGGTAGTTAGTGATCACCGTAGGTAGTTAGTGATCACCATAGATAGTTAGTAATCACCATAGGTAGTTAGTGATCACCATAGATAGTTAGTAATCACCATAGATAGTTAGTAATCACCATAGATAGTTAGTAATCACCATAGATAGTTAGTGATCACCATAGATAGTTAGTAATCACCATAGATAGTTAGTGATCACCATAGGTAGTTAGTGATCACCGTAGATAGTTAGTAATCACCATAGATAGTTAGTAATCACCATAGGTAGTTAGTGATCACCATAGATAGTTAGTAATCACCATAGATAGTTAGTAATCACCATAGATAGTTAGTAATCACCATAGATAGTTAGTGATCACCATAGATAGTTAGTAATCACCATAGATAGTTAGTGATCACCATAGGTAGTTAGTGATCACCGTAGATAGTTAGTAATCACCATAGATAGTTAGTAATCACCATAGGTAGTTAGTGATCACCATAGATAGTTAGTAATCACCATAGATAGTTAGTAATCACCATAGGTAGTTAGTGCTCACCATAGGTAGTTAGTGATCACCGTAGGTAGTTAGTGATCACCATAGGTAGTTAGTGATCACCGTAGGTAGTTAGTGATCACCATAGATAGTTAGTAATCACCATAGGTAGTTAGTAATCACCATAGGCAGTTAGTGATCACCAGAGGTAGTTATAGTAATCACCAGAGGTAGTTAGTGATCACGATAGGTAGTTAGTGATCACCATAGGTAGTTAGTGATCACCATAGGTAGTTAGTAATCACCATAGGTAGTTAGTGATCACCAGAGGTAGTTAGTAATCACCAGAGGTAATTAGTGATCACCGTAGGTAGTTAGTGATCACCATAGGTAGTTAGTGATCACCGTAGGTAGTTAGTGATAACCAAAGGTAGTTAGTGATCACCATAGGTAGTTAGTGATAACCAGAGGTAGTCAGTAAAATCACCATAGGTAGTTAGTGATCACCATAGATAGTTAGCGATCACCAGAGGTGATCACCATAGGTAGTTAGTGATAACCAAAGGTAGTTAGTGATCACCATAGGTAGTTAGTGATCACCATAGATAGTTAGTGATAACCAGAGGTAGTTAGTGATCACCATAGATAGTTAGCGATCACCAGAGGTGATCACCATAGGTAGTTAATAATCACCATAGGTAGTTAGTAATCACCATAGGTAGTGAGCACCATTGATAGTAAGTGATCAACATAGGTAGTTAGTGATCACCAGAGGTAGTTAGTAATCACCATAGGTAGTTAGTGATCACCAGAGGTAGTTAGTGATCACCATAGGTAGTTAGTGATCAACATAGGTAGTTAGTGATCAACATAGGTAGTTAGTAATCACCATAGGTAGTTAGTGATCAACATAGGTAGTTAGTAATCACCATAGGTAGTTAGTGATCACCATAGGTAGTTAGTGATCACCATAGGTAGTTAGTGATCACCATAGGTAGTTAGTGATCACCATAGATAGTTAGTGATCACCATAGATAGTTAGTGATCACCATAGGTAGTTAGTGATCACCATAGATAGTTAGTGATCACCATAGGTAGTTAGTGATCACCATATGTAGTTAGTGATCACCATAGGTAGTAAGTGATCACCATAGATAGTTAGTGATCACCATTGGTAGTTAGTGATCACCATAGGTAGTTAGTGATCACCATAGGTAGTTAGTGATCACCCTAGGTAGTTAGTGATCACCATAGGTAGTTAGTAATCACCATAGGTAGTTAGTAATCACCATAGGTAGTTAGTGATCACCCTTGGTAGTTAGTGATCACCATAGATAGTTAGTGATCACCATAGGTAGTTAGTGCTCACCATAGGTAGTTAGTGATCACCGTAGGTAGTGCGTGATCACCATAGGTAGTTAGTGATCACCATAGGTAGTTAGTGATCACCATAGATAGTTAGTAATCACCATAGGTAGTTAGTAATCACCATAGGCAGTTAGTGATCACCAGAGGTAGTTATAGTAATCACCAGAGGTAGTTAGTGATCACCATAGGTAGTTAGTGATCACCATAGGTAGTTAGTGATCACCATAGGTAGTTCGTGATAACCAAAGGTAGTTAGTAATCACCATAGGTAGTTAGTAATCACCATAGGTAGTTAGTGATCACCATAGATAGTTAGTGATCACCCTAGGTAGTTAGTGATCAGCAGAGGTGATCATCATAGGTAGTTAGTAATCACCATACGTAGTTAGTAATCACAATTGGTAGTTAGTAATCACCATAGGTAGTTAGTAATCACCATAGGTAGTTAGTAATCACCATAGGTAGTTAGTAATCACCATAGGTAGTTAGTAATCACCATAGGTAGTTAGTGATCACCATACGTAGTTAGTAATCACAATTGGTAGTTAGTAATCACCATAGGTAGTTAGTAATCACCATAGGTAGCTAGTAATCACCATAGGTAGTTAGTAATCACCATAGGTAGTTAATGATCACCAGAGGTGATCACCATAGGTAGTTAGAAATCACCATAGTTAGTTAGTGATCACCAGAGGTAGTTAGTGATCACCATAGGTAGTTAGTGATCACCATAGGTAGTTAGTGATCCCCATAGGTAGTTAGTGCTCACCTTAGTTAGTAAGTGATCACCATAGGTAGTTAGTGATCACCATAGGTAGTTAGTGATCACCATAGGTAGTTAGTAATCACCATAGGTAGTTAGTGATCACCATAGATAGTTAGTGATCACCATAGTTAGTTAGAGATCACCATAGTTAGTTAGTGATCACCATAGGTAGTTAGTAATCACCATAGGTAGTTAGTAATCACCATAGGTAGTTAGTAATCACCATAGGTAGTTAGTGATCACCATAGGTAGTTAGAGATCACCATAGGTAGTTAGAGATCACCATAGGTAGTTAGAGATCACCATAGGTAGTTAGTAATCACCATAGGTAGTTAGTAATCACCATAGGTAGTTAGAGATCACCATAGGTAGTTAGTAATCACCATAGGTAGCTAGTAATCACCATAGGTAGTTAGTAATCACCATAGGTAGTTAGAGATCACCATAGGTAGTTAGTAATCACCATAGGTAGTTAGTAATCACCATAGGTAGTTAGTAATCACCATACGTAGTTAGTAATCACCATAGGTAGTTAGTGATCACCATAGATAGTTAGAGATCACCATAGTTAGTTAGTGATCACCATAGGTAGTTAGTAATCACCATAGGCAGATAGTGATCACCATAGATAGCTAGTAATCACCATAGGTAGTTAGTGATCACCATAGGTAGTTAGTGATCACCATAGGTAGTTAGTGATCACCATAGGTAGTTAGTAATCACCATAGGTAGTTAGTGATCACCATAGATAGTTAGTGATCACCATAGGTAGTTAGTGATCACCATAGATAGTTAGTGATCACCATAGATAGTTAGTGATCACCATAGATAGTTAGTGATCACCATAGGTAGTTAGTGATCACCATAGGTAGTTAGTGATCACCATAGATAGTTAGTGATCACCATAGATAGTTAGTGATCACCATAGGTAGTTAGTGATCACCATAGGTAGTTAGTGATCACCATAGATAGTTAGTGATCACCATAGATAGTTAGTAATCACCATAGGTAGTTAGTGATCACCATAGGTAGTTAGTGATCACCATAGGTAGTTAGTAATCACCATAGGTAGTTAGTAATCACCATAGGTAGTTAGTGAACACCAGAGGTAGTTAGTAATCACTAGAGGTAGTTAGTGATCACCATAGGTAGTTAGTGATCCCCATAGGTAGTGAGTGCTCACCTTAGTTAGTAAGTGATCACCATAGGTAGTTAGTGATCACCATAGGTAGTTATTGATCACCATAGATAGTTAGTAATCACCATAGGTAGTTAATGATCACCATAGATAGTTGGTAATCACCATAGATAGTTAGTGATCACCATAGTTAGTTAGTAATCACCATAGGTAGTTAGTGATCACCATAGGTAGTAAGTGATCACCATAGATAGTTAGTGATCACCATAGGTAGTTAGTGATCACCATAGGTAGTTAGTGATCACCATAGATAGTTAGTAATCACCATAGGTAGTTAGTGATCACCATAGATAGTTAGTAATCACCATAGGTAGTTAGTGATCACCATAGGTAGTTAGTGATCACCATAGGTAGTTAGTGATCACCATAGGTAGTTAGTGATCACCATAGATAGTTAGTAATCACCATAGATAGTTAGTGATCACCATAGGTAGTTAGTGATCACCATAGATAGTTAGTGATCACCATAGGTAGTTAGTGATCACCATAGGTAGTAAGTGATCGCCATAGGTAGTAAGTGATCACCATAGATAGTTAGTGATCACCATTGGTAGTTAGTGATCACCATAGGTAGTTAGTGATCACCATAGGTAGTTAGTGATCACCATAGGTAGTTAGTGATCACCATAGGTAGTTAGTGATCACCATAGGTAGTTAGTGATCACCCTTGGTAGTTAGTGATCACCATAGATAGTTAGTGATCACCATAGGTAGTTAGTGCTCACCATAGGTAGTTAGTGATCACCGTAGGTAGTTAGTGATCACCATAGGTAGTTAGTGATCACCGTAGGTAGTTAGTGATCACCATAGATAGTTAGTAATCACCATAGGTAGTTAGTGATCACCATAGATAGTTAGTAATCACCATAGATAGTTAGTAATCACCATAGATAGTTAGTAATCACCATAGATAGTTAGTGATCACCATAGATAGTTAGTAATCACCATAGATAGTTAGTGATCACCATAGGTAGTTAGTGATCACCGTAGATAGTTAGTAATCACCATAGATAGTTAGTAATCACCATAGGTAGTTAGTGATCACCATAGATAGTTAGTAATCACCATAGATAGTTAGTAATCACCATAGATAGTTAGTAATCACCATAGATAGTTAGTGATCACCATAGATAGTTAGTAATCACCATAGATAGTTAGTGATCACCATAGGTAGTTAGTGATCACCGTAGATAGTTAGTAATCACCATAGATAGTTAGTAATCACCATAGGTAGTTAGTGATCACCATAGATAGTTAGTAATCACCATAGATAGTTAGTAATCACCATAGGTAGTTAGTGCTCACCATAGGTAGTTAGTGATCACCGTAGGTAGTTAGTGATCACCATAGGTAGTTAGTGATCACCGTAGGTAGTTAGTGATCACCATAGATAGTTAGTAATCACCATAGGTAGTTAGTAATCACCATAGGCAGTTAGTGATCACCAGAGGTAGTTATAGTAATCACCAGAGGTAGTTAGTGATCACGATAGGTAGTTAGTGATCACCATAGGTAGTTAGTGATCACCATAGGTAGTTAGTGATAACCAAAGGTAGTTAGTAATCACCATAGGTAGTTAGTAATCACCATAGGTAGTTAGTGATCACCATAGATAGTTAGTGATCAGCAGAGGTAGTTAGTGATCACCATAGGTAGTTAGTGATCACCATAGATAGTTAGTAATCACCATAGATAGTTAGTGATCACCATAGGTAGTTAGTGATCACCATAGATAGTTAGTGATCACCATAGGTAGTTAGTGATCACCATATGTAGTTAGTGATCACCATAGGTAGTAAGTGATCACCATAGATAGTTAGTGATCACCATTGGTAGTTAGTGATCACCATAGGTAGTTAGTGATCACCATAGGTAGTTAGTGATCACCATAGGTAGTTAGTGATCACCATAGGTAGTTAGTGATCACCATAGGTAGTTAGTGATCACCGTAGGTAGTGCGTGATCACCATAGGTAGTTAGTGATCACCATAGGTAGTTAGTGATCACCATAGATAGTTAGTAATCACCATAGGTAGTTAGTGCTCACCATAGGTAGTTAGTGATCACCATAGGTAGTTAGTAATCACCATAGGTAGTTAGTAATCACCATAGGTAGTTAGTGATCACCCTAGGTAGTTAGTGATCACCATAGGTAGATAGTGATCACCCTAGGTAGTTAGTGATCACCATAGGTAGTTAGTGATCACCATAGGTAGTGCGTGATCACCATAGGTAGTTAGTGATCACCATAGGTAGTTAGTGATCACCATAGATAGTTAGTAATCACCATAGGTAGTTAGTGCTCACCATAGGTAGTTAGTGATCACCATAGGTAGTGCGTGATCACCATAGGTAGTTAGTGATCACCATAGGTAGTTAGTGATCACCATAGATAGTTAGTAATCACCATAGGTAGTTAGTAATCACCATAGGTAGTTAGTGATCACCCTAGGTAGTTAGTGATCACCATAGGTAGATAGTGATCACCATAGGTAGTTAGTGATCACCATAGGTAGTTAGTGATCACCATAGGTAGTTAGTGATCACCATAGGTAGTTAGTGATCACCATAGGTAGTTAGTGATCACCATAGGTAGATAGTGAACACCATGGGTAGTTAGTGATCACCATAGGTAGTTAGTGATCACCATAGGTAGTTAGTGATCACCAAAGGTAGTTAGTGATCACCCTAGGTAGATAGTGATCACCATAGGTAGTTAGTCATCACCATAGGCAGTTAGTGATCACCATAGGTAGTTAGTCATCACCATAGTTAGTGATCTCCATAGGTAGTTAGTTGTCACCATAAAGGACAGGTGGGTTTCCCCATCAGCATAAGACCACTACATGTTAATTAGATGGGAGTGATGGGACACACCCCGTGTCTACGCTTAATGCTGTGCTTCATATGTGTGACGTCACTAAGGATAAGACGTCACATTTCGTTCTCATCTTGTTGAAAAAGTCAGTTATTATTTTTCACAGCCCAAAACTGTAAAATTGCCCTTTTAATTAAATGACAATGCGTTTGTATACATAGGTTTCTATGTTAGTTGATATTATCATTTATATTTATGTAACTTGTATTTTTCATCGTTAAACTTTCCTAATACAATGTGAAACATACAATAATTTCAAATAATAAATAACTGCTTTGGAAATACACCACGTGTTCGTATGCGAAAAGTATCTGGACTCTGTATTAAACATTGTTTGCTTACCATCAATGTGTATACTTATAACTTAGTAATTCTTTCTAGTGAGTAATTTACAAGATTCACTTTGGTATGTCGTACTCTGTTAAAGAAATAGAATTATATTAAATGCGTGTCCATTCAATTGTCATTTATTTTGCTATTTTTTATTACATGATGGGTCAATCGTGTAATCAGCAGATCATAATTATAAGTAAGAAGGTAAAATAGTAAGTCTTGTATTAACGTGACATCTGTATGCATACAAAATATAGAAGCAAAAAATAATAAATAAATTACTGCCGACTCAATGACTTAGGAGTGTTTTAACTAAAGATGCGTTGATTATTTAGAATAACACATAGACAGTGTTAACATGCGTGAAGGAATGCGCAATACGTACGCATACAAATAGATACAAATGTTCAATGCAGATAACCAATGTATTTTTGATCGATATTCTATTGAAAATCAGGGCGTATTTTGTCGGACATAAAGAAAGAGGGTTTTATATATACTTATATATAATCGGGTTCAAATACTGGTTTATGTTCAGTATAAAATACAATTAGCCCGCATTTCACACTGTGAAATAATTTTCCGCAATCAACGGCTGGAAAAACCGGACTTCTTTTACGTTCGTTGAGTATCGTATATGGCTGTAACGTTCCGAGCGACATTGGGAAACGCCCCGTTCTATTAATAGACACGATGATGCTGTTACAGTTTGAATTGAATGACATCATTTCTGTGTATTGATGCGCGTTCTTTAGTACTTGTTGTTATCATTTTGTTTGTTTCGAGGCAATATCTGGTGGCGTTTTGATCGTAAGGAGTTATTTAATAAAGATAATACTACATGACTGTGTTGTTCAGGTGGGTTGTATCGCTCTCGTTGATTGTGTAAAGTTGTATTCCACAGTTGTACACAATCAACTCGAGCGATACAAGCCAACAAAACACCACAGTCATGTACTATTCCCTATTTATCTCAGTATTATATAAATATCACAGCCCATAGACGGTGATATTGTCAACCCGAGAATTGTAATGTCAACCGAGGCGAACGATTATGCTGAAATCGGCCTGGTACAAACGCGCCGGATATATTTTTCATACCAGGTCGCTGGCGTTTATATCAGTCAATGATAAGATGTTCGTCATACTATAAAATCAACATTTTCAGTAGAAATGATAAAAAACAATTTGATACCAAGAACATATATATTTATAATTTTTAATCAAAATAAATAATAAAACGTTATTTTAAATATTTACATAAACGCACGATTTTTTACTGTAATGACGTCATCAATGGAACAATACATCATCCATTCACAATTATTTCAAAACATTCATTCCAAATAAATGCACTAAAATTCACTACAGAGGATCAGTTAATGATGAGTCACAAACATTTTTGCCAAAATTTGAACACACTATAATGAATATTGATACGACCTTGAAAATTTCAATTTAATTACACAACTCCAAAATGGCGTCTTAACACAATTTGGTGACGTGTGTTCTCCGATAAATCTGATCGTTGCAATCCATCCATTTCAGTACGTGTTTTCAATACATATGAATGTACTGGTTTGCAATATATCTAATCGTAGCGCAAATAATCCATTTATCACTGCGAAATGTAAATAAAATGATATTATCCGGGCAACTTGTAGAAATCAATAACTACATGTACATACACGTGTTAAAGCCTGATCAGCAAAATCAGTGCTGCTCTTAGTTTTTTAAAGATAAAAATAAACTCGTTTGGTGTAATTTTTAGAAAACCGTAGTATGATAAACAAAAAAAACAGGTTACTGCCTAGTCTTGTGTAATATATCAGGTTCGGCACTAATAAAATAACGGCTCGGCAAGCAACGCCGTTATATTATTCTAAGCCTCACCTGATATATTACACAAGACCAGGTAGTAACCTATTATTCTCTATGTATCACCCTATATGGGTGTGATATTTATTGTATTATACCGAACAATAAAAACAAGGGCAAGATAACTTATTTATTCAGCCAAATGCCCTTTAAAATCAGTCTAATTTGAAGGCTAGTTTAACACGTGACCTCGTATCTTTATAAGCAGCTCTGACCGATTATTTTTATCATTTAAAATGTGTGTCTGTTTTCGAAAAGATTTCAATATTTCGAAACATTTTTAGTTCCTTCACATACCAATAGTAATCTTGGTTTAAAACGGCTTATTCGGCCTTCCGTACTTTCCCAATACCGGCATGACCATTGAGTGTGTACAGCTATATTTAGACGTGTCATGTTTAAAGATGACATAATCGATAGGAAGTTTCTACAGCGTTAGTTTAAAGCAATAATAAAAACAGCGAAATACCGGCGAAAGTTATCGTGAAACACATTTGTTTAATATAAGTACAGTTGATGGAAAGTGATTGATGGATATTCAGATCACATGGCGCGAATGTGTGGCATAATCTGTAACCAAAATTCACAGTGACAACACACACCAGTTTTCACTGCACTGACATCGTTTACCTGCATAGGTCATGATAGTTTTGTGTTGTGTCGTGTTAGTTTGTTAGGTATCAATATCATTAGAAATAAAGAAAACGTGCATCGGTTAAGCCAATATTGATAATCGGATAAAGGTTTAGAACAAAATACGAATTTAAAGATACAGTCTGACCAGTCATGGCGACTTCGAAAACACATCGCGTTTCCGGTTAGCACGGGTTACAAAAAAAAAAAGATAATGAGTAGAACTTTGTGGATAATTAAAAAGGAAGTGCAAATACTGATGATGGATAATTATTGTAAATAGCAGTGGACCGACGTCACTATTGAGACTTTTGAGGCAAAAGTTGCATATTCGTTCACGTTCATTTTCTTTTGAAAAATCGTTGTTCTATTTTTTAGCTCCACACGAGGGCGACATTGTAGTAGCGGGCGACATTGCCGGGCGACATATCAAAATGTACATTTCGATACATTCCCTTGTCTAATTGCTTATATTATCCTCATTTTGAATATTTTATCTTTAGGTGTTTCGTTTTATTAAAAAAAGAGAAAACCTACGTTATTTTTTGTGTGTATTTTGGCAATTGAAAATAGCTTTGCAAATGCTTTTACTGGTTGGAAAAGTGCTTAATTAATTAAAACAGTTTTCTGTTTAAATATATATTTTTTATTTGACGTGTTTAATACAAATTCGGAAATACATGTATAATTATAATATTGGAAAATAATTTGTCACTTTTATGATCTGCTACTGGAACTATTCGTTTGTATCCTGATCCAGCAACGTGAAAATCGAACCTGGTGACATTTGGTCCCGCGAGAAGTGCAAATATGGGCTTCGTTCAAAATGAACCTTGGGGTTTAGTATGATTCGTGAGTTTTGCAACTCGAAATCGAACCTGACTGAAATGTTTTGTGTGGTTTGCATTGTGCATTAGCTAGCTGGGTAGCGAGTATTTGTGTTATATAGATAAGCAACGTAAAATCGAACCTGGTGACATTTGGTCCCGCGAGAAGTGCAAATATGGGCTTCGTTCAAAATGAACCTTGTGGTTTAGTATGATTTGTGAGTTTTGCAACTCGAAATCGAACCTGACTGAAGTGTTTTTTTGTGGTTTGTATTGTGTATTAGGTAGCTGGGTAGCGAGTATTTGTGTTATATAGATATTTGTCTTACTTCAACCTGATGGCAAGCGACAAGCAGCATTGTAGATTTGATAACCCATTTCAGTCGGCAGTCAAAAGCCCTGGACTAAGCGTAAGCAAAGTCTCGTAGCAGTTGACATTCGACTTTAGGATGGATCAACCTAATTATTACACTGTTACTATTGTTGTGATTGTACAAAAGGAAACATATGTAAAGACTTTAGCAAAATGTTTCTAGTACCGTTGACGTCTCTATGTGTGTTGTAGTTGCACTGATCGCAATAAAACGTTTCGTTCGAACCGAGAGCTTTGTTGATTTTTCCACACATTCCACACGTCTTCGAAGTGTATGCTTCATCTTGAACAATTAATGTACAGTCAGTATTAGTAGTTCTATTGGCTAGTCTTTCACGAAATATGTAGTGTTGCCAGCATAGTAAGTCTCTGTTGGCTAGGTGGTTTTGTCTGTCTTTGCGTAGAATTTGTGACACGTTTATTTTACCCAAAGCTATATACTGGTATTCTTTGACTAGATGTGAAGAAAGCTTTAGGTGAATATCCTCTACAAAAGTTTTTAGCTTCAAGTGTAATTTCTTCAATGACACAATCCGTTATTTCGCTGCTTGTAGTTGCTTTCTGTTTTGTGCTTTAGTCAAATGCGAATGTCCATTTGATACATTGCTTCGTGTATACTGAGGATCGCATGGAATGTTCATGACAAACTTTCCATTAGCTCGCTTGACAATTTTCACGTCGTGGTCAATAGGTGGTATTTGTGCAATGGGTTTAGCGAGTTTTAATAATCTTTCTTTGTGATTATAACGCTTTTCAAAATTGTCCGGCATCATGCAGATGTATCGGCTCTGCATATTGCTATTATCTGTAGCAACGTTTTTGCATGAAAGTAGTCGTATGAATAGTTTTTGAACACTAAACGAACCTTGAACAATATGTGAAACGAGCATTGGTCGTTTGAGTTTTGATTTCAGTGACTTAGCTGCCTTGTAAGATGTGCAAAAGTTTTTGCACGATGTTAGTTGTATGGTAGACATTTTGTTGTTGAAAAACCATTCGTCATTTTTCATCCTGTACTGTGCATCAACGTCATTTGCATTTGTTTTACAGATGATTTTCGGTAGCACGGATTGATTCGCTTTCAACCCTTTGTCGTTTACCAACCACAAACACCAATTGTACGTATAATAAGATACACACAACATTTCATTTAGGACTTTCTTCTGATGCTTGTTCGGACGATACACACAACATTTCATTTAGGACTTTCTTCTGATGCTTGGTCGGACGATACACACAACATTTCATTTAGGACTTTCTTCTGATGCTTGGTCGGACGATACACACAACATTTCATTTAGGACTTTCTTCTGATGCTTGGTCGGACGAAGCCCATCCGAGAATGATGTTAAGAATTTATCAGAATGCAACGTTTGTTTCTTGACATTAGCAGAGTGTAACAATTGGATTACATCACAGTCGGTTGTGTTATGGTTCACAAAATATTTTCTGCGTATAGATTGCCACCAGTGCCACATAGTTTTGTGTTCGTGGACATTGGCGGCATCCCACAATGTCAATTGATCTAGTTTGCGCTTCATGCTTGTACGATACAGAAAGACAAAGTGATCATGTTGCTTTTATAGTTTATTTTTTTCTAATCCTGTGACCGGGGAAATACGAACGAAACCGTATTCCGACTGAAATTGGTTAAAGCTGATGGCCATACGGCGAAAGTCACAAAAATCGCTAACATTCATTCATATAGTTTTTTTTTCATCATCTATCCCAACTCAAGTTTGAAGTGAAATTCTGTGCTATCAAATTGAATTTAGTCTAAGGGCGTCACTCGGCGTTTGTACAGACTTGTGACTGTTCCTCTTGTCTGCAGTACGAGAGAAGTCGCCTTACCGCCCAGCCAAAAAGCCTAACAAAGAGTACGTTTGTCTTTATACTCGGACTCGGAATGCAATCCCAATCAAAGAATTTTGTGCAGCAACTGTGAGGCAACAATCCACGACGTCTCAGTCACATTATCAATGGCAGGTAGCCACCACCATCAAAGTCAACCCAAGTACTACTGCGCCATATCTGTGTGGACTACAAAGCTATTCGTACTCTGCGGTGCATCAACGGCACTTCATGCCACCTCACAACATCATAGCATTACGGAAAAGGGCTTATATCCTGTATCGATCTTTAATGCCTTTCAACCAATACAAGTCGGGCTAGTGCCATCCTAGTACCCAGTTCCAGCTGCATAGAGATTTTGTTTTTGAGATTTGAGTATAGCAAAACTTGACAGTCTTGTTTCATGAAGCTAACAGACTCAGTTGTGCAATAATGCACTTAACAAAAAATGTTTACTCGGTCATGCGTTGCTGCATTTCTGAGAAAGCCAGATTAAGATATCCCGTTTCACCTCACGGACTACCAATGATGTCGCACGGCAAAGCACAGACATGTCACCATGTGTGCCTACCACCCTTCCAACAGCGCAACAATGTGGTGTGGGAAAGATTCTCAGCCAGAGGCAGGATTGTTCACAGCCGTCCATCGCCATATAGGGAAGTAATCGTAAAATGGTTACGGAGGTGGCCGGGCGGTGGCGGAAACTCAGAAAGAAGATACAAACATCATTAAAGTTATCTCCCTTTCTGATTTTGCCACGAGTTTTGAACTGTTACGAGTCAGAGTTTGGATGCGAATTTTGATTGTGTATTATCTTGGCAAGTGTATCCGGTGCTATAACTGTTCATATACATCTGTCTACTTTTAAAGTTGATAGAATTCGCGCTGCATTGTGAACTGGAGTAGTTGAAGTGTGCTAGGAGTGTTTTATTTATCGTGACCTTCGTTTTCGCGACATCGAGCCTGGAGGACGAAGTGTTGATCTATTTCATTAGCCTGTTTTTAGCATTTTGCTACTAGTTACGTTAAGAACATGTGTTTTGCGCATTTGGGCACTTACAGTGTGCTTCACACTAGTGCAAATATTTGACGCTTTTGACGTGTTAATAGTGAGATTTGACCTTGACTTGAGTGTGACAAGTTTGTGATCTTAGTGTTAATATTAAGTGGAATTAGTAATTGTTGTGTATCAGTAAAACCTAGATATTTTTAGTTGTCGTGAAAGTTACAGTTTATTTTATTAAACACTCAAAGTGTAGTGCTATTTAGACGCTTGCATTGTGTTTCACATTAGTGCACTTTCCACTTTTTTATACTAGTGTCTTGAAGTGAGAATTTGCCTTGAGGCTTGAGTGTGACAAGTCAGTAGTTTGTAATTTTAGTCTTCAGGTGTAGTGGGTAAAAGTGAAGACAGCGTTGTGTACCACTTTGCTAGTGTTAAGCTTAGTTGCCTAGAAACTTTCGGTTCATATTTTTAGATTTACTTATTTGTTGCATTAGCATTTTTGAATTTGATACACATACAGTTAAGATTACTTGATAAATATACAGTTAAGATCTCAGGCTTTGCCAATTTGGACGCTACCAGTGTATTTCACACCAGTGCCATTTTGCTGTGTTATAATTAGAATTGTCTGAGACTTTGACAGCCCAGTAGCCTTAAATTTATCATTTAGTGTGTTTGACACAATTATTTGTGTTGTTAGATGTTCTGATATCAGACTGTCATATCTGATTTAGTACAGAAAAGTGTCCTGTGGCTGGAAGTGTGGTCTAATTTTTTAATTAAACTTTCATTTTTTGCCACAATTTTGTATTCTAATTCTTTTTACAGTATGGAGCTTTGTGTGGGGAAGCGTTTTCCTTTTGTAATTTCATGTGACCACAACATGAACGAAGTAGTTCTGATTGCAGGGGACTCGAATGTTCATCGTAATACGGCTATTCTTCCTGACAACATAGCAATTCAATGCCTTCCAGTGTCTGGTAAGAATTTGTTAAACTGAATTAAGAAATATTTTCAGAAAATTTTAGTAGCCAAATATAATTTTTAGTAGCCAATAAGAAAGTTTAGCAGCCAATGGCTACTTTGGCTACTGGTAGCGCTAACATAGAATGCAGTACGTGCCACGCGAAACCCGCAGAATTCGCGCTGTCGTGACGAGCCTTCGATCAATATTCGCGAAGCGACGTCACGGAAGTTCGCGACGATTCGCGAAATACAGCGGGCGGCACCAGCGCGAGACTTCGCGACGAATATGTCACGAAATTGTGTCGCGATTGGCGGCTATTTTGCAGGTACATGTGCGTCTGCTCTTTAAAAATTAAGAGTTGTACAGTTTTTACGGCCTTTTCGCAACATTCTACATTGTGCCGCACAGTGTATGCTAAATGTAGATATATTAATTTTGAATCCTTCATATTACGGTTAATTAATAAATAATTATATAATAAAATACTATTATTTGACAGTATTAATCAAAGAAAACATTGAAAAGGCCTATAAATGTCAAAATGAATTTATATAGTGTGTATATACGTATAAAAAAGTTTACATTTTCTATTCGGACAATAATCATTAAAATCAACTTAAAATTATAATCACTGATCTTTTGTTCACTAAACATAATCACCCCTTTTTCGTATATGCCATATTTCACTAATTCGCTTAATTTGAATGTCGGTGTCCCAGCATTCCCACCTAAATAACTTACTAGAGACACACACAAGTTTGGACGAATTTTGAATCATAGCTGCAATTTCCAGCTATTTATTTTTTACTGAGAGATATTTTAAGTTTGGTGTGGTCTTGTGCTGTGGGGGAAAACCGGATTACCCGGTATGGTGACCATCAACCAAACTCACATGCGCCGGGAGTGGGAAGCGAACCCGGGACGCCTAGGTGAGAAGCGAGTGTACCAACCACTGCGCTAGCCAGACAGCTTCTGTCTCTACATATTTGCCCTGCAATATGTATGTGTCTGTGTCTTGAAATCAGTCCTTTGTCTGCCCATACCAATAATTGATTTCTCAGCAACAATAACTAGAATAGAATAAAACTTAAAGTGAATGTTATTGAAAAAAGTATGATTGGATTTTGAAACTGGATGGATTTGTAACCATGATATTTCTGCAGAAGTAATGACTTCCCAATAGATATGCGCATATTGTCAAGTCCTTGTTTACTATTTAGCACAAACATATACAGGGCCCTCACTGTCTCTTGAGGGAAGTAGCCCATAGCCCTACGAAAGGCAATGTTCATGTCATTTTCTCTGGATGTGGATTTTTTCTAGTCATTACTTGTACTTCCTGCATATTAAAATATATTAATACATTTTTATAGCATCAGCTTTAAAAATGTTGTTTGTTTAGGTCCACTTCTCTAAATACTATTTGACCTACAGTTTGAAACTTTGTATAATTTTATTCAGCATGATGAAATGAATTTGTTGGAAAATACCATTACAATGATTATGATTTATTATCATGTCATATCATTGCAAATGATGTTTCTTATAAATAGAAAAAAAGAAAGAAGAATATACATGTATATTCAATAATAGACGAGCAACATCTTTACTGCGGACGGCCTCCACCTCAATGCCAGTGGTGCGCATAGTTGTTTGGAGACGATCTTCAACGACATGCAGTCAGTGCCAGATGCTGAAGTGATGGAACCTGATCCTATAGACCCCGTGTGAAACTTGCCTGCAGTTTGCACTGCAACCATGGTTGATGCCCCTCAAAGGAAGACTTATGCAGATGTCGTTCAGATGGTATTATTTTTGGTATTTATATATGTTTGGTATAAAATTGCAATACGCTGTACATCATTGAGAATTCTGACACTCACTGATTTTTCTGTACACATGGAACAAAATTATCATTGTTAAACTACCCAATAAACAACGCAAAAAATAGTCCTCATTCTGAGCATAGCATAACTAAATGTAGTTCTCATTACAGTTGACCAGTAGACAGAAATTTATCGCTCCGCCTTTCTTTTTTATCCAAGGTTATTTGTCCAACGGTTTTAAGTAAATTGATTGGATTATGCAACCATGTGCTATTATTTACCACTTAAATATAAACCCGTTATTGGTCAGCGCAATCCTTGATTGACAACTAGCTACTGGTCAATTGCACAAATAATTTCAAAACATATTAGAATTAAGCTAATTATCTCATTATCATTGTGTATTGGCCAATAAACAACACTTTGTCATTCTGCTGGCTAATAAACCACTCGGGCTAATGCCCTCATTGTTTAATTCCTACACATCAGAACTTCAAGTCTTTGTTTGTTGGCCATTATATATATTTATAAATTTAAACTATAAAAAATGTTGTTTTTTGTTTTTAGTATATAAAACATGTTGAGACCAATGTTGTCATCATTGCAATACTTATTTTCAATGGATTGACAGCATTTTAGTTACTTAAACACTCACATAAACATACTTAAGTCAATATTGAAGACAATTAAAAAAAACAATTGTTTCTTAGTTACTGATAGAAACATTACTTATTTACAGTACAATCCATTTTTCTGGACATGTACATGTATTCTATGAAGACTTGGCACTTTTAAAAGCTTTATCACTAGAACTACATTGGTTTATTCGACAGGTGAAAAATAAATGCATGTCATTTCAGAATCAGCCTGTGTGTCCTGTAAGCCACCCAGTGCAACAGACAGCATGTCACCCGAAGATTGCCAAGACGGTATTTATCATTGTACAGATGTTATTGTGAGGCTGTTCAGAGCTTCTTGAGCTTAAGACATCCATCCAAAATAAGCTCATCTCCATGCAGTTATTGTACTCCTGTGTCACAGTGTGCAATTTAAAAAAACATATTATACATCATAACTTCATAATTAACTGTTGTCATTAATTATGTAGAGTGATTTTGGTACAAAAACATTGTTTGTGTGTGTATATATACATTTAAATAGACAAATTTTGGGCCGGAAGGAGGTAAACGATTCAATGAAGCTCATGTTTAACTTCCTTAGTGTGACATAATTTTAAAGTTATTGTTGAAATGTCACAACAACAACTAAGCCATTTGTATACTATTGCATTTTTGTTAAAATCAACAAAATATTTGATGGCGTTAAAGGTAGTCTGGGAGTATTTACTCCCAGTTTTTGTCGCAGGACTTAAAAATTGCACCAATGGAGGTCCAATTTAAGAACATTTGAAAATGATTTATCAAAATTTGAACCTCTTTGGCTGACTTGATCTAGGTTAGTGTTTAATAAAGATAAATAAACTTACCTGTATTCAACACTTATCTATTTGTGTATTGATCGCATCATTTTATGTCTTTATTTTGATGATAAACAAGAAAACACACTAAATATTATGAAAAACATACAAAGTTGTCACAAAAATCAACAAGATGACGTTATAAGACTGCGTGTGTTTGCTTTATTGCAAAGTGTGTTAATAAAGCCGAGTTATTCTCACGGGGTATTATTTTGTCAATGTCAGCGTGATGATGGGATAATATACAATTTAATACATTCTGAAGAAGAACTGGTCTTAAACCAGACTTGAATGTTATATATAATTTCAAGTCTTCCAATTCCCAGCACTTGAAAGACAAGACTTGTAAAATGTTGTTCTAAGTGCAAGCCGCTGATTTATGTGTAATTTTTGCCAATCAAATTGTATGTGTTTATATTTGGTCATTTCCAAATTAAGTTTCAGAAATCTAAGACTGTTCAAAGAAGGTATAGTTTCAGTGTTAAACAAGTTGAATGTTTTCACAGGGAATTGTGAGTGAGTGGCTATATGACTTCAATAAAGAATTGATGATGAACAAAGGACTACGGTCGATAAGGGCCGATTTTGGCCCACAAAATTGACGATTTTTTAATTGTATTTACAAACAATACCAATCATGCCTGTAGTTAGATCATGACGTGCGCTTGACGTTTACATGAATACCGAACCATCGCGCGGACGTATGACGTCACGCGGAACATTGAAACAGCGTGCGTTTCTTCAAAAACAACGATTTCTTTAAATTTTATCACTTTTGTTGTAAAATTTAACTATCGGCGCATGTGAGTACCACAACCATTTTTCAAAGAGACATGTAATTTAAATCTGTCTTTTTGTTTTGTAATTATCTTTTGGTACTCGCATGCGCTGTTGGTTAAAAATAAACTTTTGTAAATTTTGACATTCGGGGAAATTGGCTTTTAACTGAAATTCTTAATTGATTAGTAAGCCACTTGTCATTCGTGGCTCAATGATGTCGAACACTTGCAGTTTAACGTCTTTTGGTAATGCATTTAACACAAGTAATCCAACCGAACACGGCTGTTTATATGCATTCAACCGTGTCGTTCAGTTGTTTCCCCGGATGTTATTATAACTACTAAATCAAGCAATTAAGAATATTGTTGGTAGATACATCTACCGTTTTCTTTGCATTATCGGCTTATATATTAAGGTATATACTTCCTTGATGCATTAAAAGCAAATAAAAAAAATCTTACCTGATTTGATATAGCAATAATCCAACATGCATTAGATCAACTTATGTTCATGTTGAACATAATCATGTAACACACTATACTAGTTTGACACTCTTTCCAATTATGTGATTTTCCTAGCTACAAATACGGTATTTACCAGCACTGCCACATTCCATTTTCCATGAGGCATGATGTTTCTCGAAATACAACGTATTTAAACCAGGACACACGTGTACATACTGTACAGTAGTCAGTATACTTCCTAATTTTCTTCTTTAGATTTATAATACTCTCATGCTTACACTTCCGTCGAAAACATTTTATATAATAATTTCTAGCACATTACATCGTTTTTGTTTTTCAAGATTCTTACCGATCTACGTCAGAAGTTTTTTTTCCAAAAATTGTGACGATTATATTACGTCACATAGCTAACCTATTATAATTGCAGTGGCGTAGCGCGAACAGTACAGATTGGACAGGGCCAACAATATAATTATGCCCCCCCACATCATTGATGGTGGGGGTATAAAAAAAAAAGTAAACCTAACATGTTAGTATATATCAGACTTCGCGAAACCTCTTAATCAGCTGTCACCACAATTAGTATCATTCGTATAGACCATATTGTTATGCCCGGCGTATAGGGCTTCTGTTTTCCTACTTCTAAAATGACGAAAACAAGATCAAATGCTTTACATTTTAATTTTCTCTCGCAAACATAGCGCAGAACAACAACTTGGCATAAAAAGTTCATTTAATAAATTAGAGTGTCCACGTCGGTACAAGTCAATGTAAACAAGGCAACAATCCACTAATATTTAAAGTGCAGTGACTCTGGTCTTTTATACAAACACTACTTATTTTACTGCACAAAATGACGAAACAATTGTTAATTTCTTAACTAATCATAAATACTTAGTTTAATAAATGCATAGACGTAAAATCCTTTACTGTTAAGGTGTTTTTCTGAAACTAAACGAAAAGCGTCTGCCTCTAGATTTTGCGCGACCAGAGTGAGTTTCATAAGAAAAATCGCTCCTTTTATACCCATGGATGGGCAAAAGCCCCCAAAACGACCAAAACCCAAATAAATCCCCCAAAACGGCCATAAAACGACCAATTTTTCCCCATCCCAAAAAATGACCAACAAAAAGAACGCTAAGTCCCCAAAAACGACCAACTATAGAACGCGCTCCATGGGTACAAGAAGGGAACGGGAAAGAAAGGCCGCCATATTGGAATTTGATAAAATCTAACAAAATATTATATTTCTTGAACATTAGACGACAAAACATACCAAATTCATGGTTGAATATGCTCTTTTCATCATTAAAGATGTAAAATCTTTACTCTGAGACAGTTTAATATAAGTACAGTGTAACCTACGTCCCAGAATTCAAGACAAAATGGTGGCATACATGGACAAACACAATGTGCAATTCTGACAAGAAAATCGTGTCAAACGGATTAAATAAGTAGTCTAATAATAAGGTAAACATGTTTTTACTAAGAAATATGATTACTTAAATGAACTGCTTGGTAAAATATCCGTAAGAACTATATAGACTGGAAAATACGCGATTGAAATATCTGTCAAATTGAGACCTGGAACAGAGTGTAAATAACTAAAATCAAGAATAACGATGCACAAGGTATGTTGTCAGTATAATCGTTAATACACGAGTTATCAGACGATTATTCCTTGGGAATCGTTAATGGCAGCATGAATGGACACTCTCAAATGCATGCAGAAGAAAATTACATAAAATGATGGCATCAGGTAAGTATGAATATATATATGTAAACATGGCATAATTATAAACATGAGCCACAGCCTATTGCTGGGGCACATCACTACTCCCTCCTTAGGAGAATAAGTTGGCACTCCGTTGCGACAAATTGTGACAATTTAACGATTAACATGAAACATTTAAATAGTAACCGTGAAATAACTTTTTCTATAATTTAATTAAACCTTAGTAAACAAATGTTAGTGTCTATTCACAATTTTCATTTTTGTTCACTTTCTACTGTCTATAATGTTAGTGTTTATTTTCTGTTAACACTTTTCACCACGCTCTTGATTGTGGGACCCTTCATCTCTTCCAAGCGCCTCTCCATGGCTGACATCTTCCTCTCCACACGTCGGAGGTCGCCTTGCATTGACTCGGCTACTCCTGCTAGTCGCTGCAATAACGCATTGGTCTGGTTGGTGGCTTCCAGTACCTTGCTCAGGGTATCAGACACAAGCGCTGCTGCCTGGTTCATGGCATCAACGATAATGGTGTTCGGGTGAGGCACCTCAGTTTCCTTTTGCTCATCATCAGTTCTGCGGCGCTTGGCAGTATTAGCTGCTTCCTCCTCGGCCTCGTGCAACAGAGGATCTGTCCGATCTTGCAAACTTGGCATGATCTCGTCCAATAGTGGGGTGGGTGCATCCCTTGTTTTGGCTGGTGTAACTGGAGTCTGCCTGCCCTCTGGAACTGGGGAACGTAAGAAATCAAGAAATGACCCCCCTTCATAGATACCGTTCACCTCCGCTGCCTTCTCCGTAATGTCTGTTCTCGGAATTAATACGGACCTGTTCACTGCTCTTACTACCGGACGTATTTCCATTTCCGATACACAGGTGGCTTGCGGAGGAGCCGTTCGCACAGCTGGTGCCCTGAAAGGTCCTAACGTGGAAGCACAATCCGGTTCTAAGAGTGACGTCAGCTCCTGTTGTTGATAGATTTCATTCATCAGCCAACTTGGCAAGGTGTTGCCATCGTCCTCTTGGGGGTCAAAGACTCCATCTTCGTCCGGCCCTCCGGTCATCGGTGACTCTGACTGGTAGGTTGCACCACCCGTCTGGATGACCTCCATGTCCCTCGATCCTACCCAGTAGGGGTTCTCCGCCCTTTGTAGTACACGGTCGAGGTTCACCCGTCCTTGCCGACTTGCGACTTCATCCTGGTGCCGTTTGTAGTTTTTCAAATGGCCTACCAAGGTTTGCCGGTCGTTACAACGGAAGCTACACAGGCTGCAGCTATACGGCACCCGATCAAAGGGGACATGGTGCTTCAGGATATGGCCCACCATTCTCCCCTTGCGATCCTCCTTCCCACATGCCTTGCATCGCCACGTCTTTCTCTTGCCCGACTGCGCGTCCATTGTGTGCCCCTGAAAAAACACAATGGTTACCAAACCATCAGAACGGGTGCACCAACCGGGTCACTGCACTTCATTATCCTGCTGCGTCATGCCTCTTTTATCATTATTGTTCGTTTCTAATAAGGCCTCATTACTTACTGTCCGTGCAATGTCATGATTATCAGTCCAATAATTTACTGTCTGTCATATTTACCTTCTGTGATATTTACTGTTAGTGTTAATTACCAACCGTGATATTCACTATATGTGACATTTAATATTAGTTACTCACGTCTAATCTCCAATGCCGTACATATTTTTCATCTATACTACTCGAAACACTTATTTATAATTAACGATGCGCTTAAATGTCAAATGCCCAGTGATCACTGTTTAACGAATACTGTTCTAAGATTAACTTATAACAAAGTTTTTAAGAAATAACATGACGAGCTTGCATTTCAAGCTTTCGGACGTTACAGTTTCTGTTGTTTGTTTAACTTTTTCCGCACACTTTGTATCCATTTAGGTACCTCTCGCCCCCGGTACTTTTTCAGTTTATCATGGTGAACTAGCCGTACTTGACCCTCTCGATTCAGCTGAATTATATAATTTATTTCTGAACGTTTCTCTTTTATGATGAATGGCCCATCATAGGTTTTCTCCAACTTTGGATTTATACCTACTTGCCTAGTTTCATGCAAGCACCAAACAATTTCTCCCTTTTCGTACTTGTTGAATGATAATTTTACATCATATGTTTCTTTATTTCTAGAAGCGTTTGATTTCAAGTGCCTTCGCGCCACCTCGTGCGCCTTCAGCATCCGGGCTTGAAGCTCCTGTACATATTGACTGGCATTGTCTGTCGAACCAGATGTGGCTTTTGCATGTGAAAACACCAAGTCTGCCGGTAACCTTACATCTCTCCCAAGCGCAATCAGGTTAGGTGAAAGTTTGGTGCTCTGATGTGTTGCTGATCTATACGCTCCTGCCAAACACTGTAGATGTAAGTCCCAATCCTCCTGTTCGTCAATGAGGTAAGCTCTTATCATGCCGAGTAAAGTTCGATTAAAGCGCTCCACTTGTCCATTTCCTGAAGGGTGCCTTGCACTTGTCCGCGTTTTCTTGATTCGAAGTAATTCACAAAGTTCCTTAAATAGAGTACTTTCGAATGCTCTTCCTTGATCGCTATGAATGGATAGTGGTGTACCCCATCTGGCAACTATTTCATCGACTATCTTCGTTGCGCAGACCTCAGCTGTCTGACATGGTACTGGCACTATTTCCTAAAGGGGCCTTCGGTTTTCGTTGTGGTCTTTTATCTGCATCGCAAACGTTACAACCTGCTACGTATAAATTAACATCTGCCTTTACATTATACCAGTAAAAGCTCTTTGCCAACCTTGACCTTGTTCTTTTCATTCCTAGGTGTCCTGAGGTAGGGTCATCATGCATATGTGCTAACACAGATTTGCGAAGCTGGTGTGGAATTATCATTTGGTAGGCTGCTTCAATGTCGTTGGAGTTTTGACTAACTCGATATAATACATCATTCTTCAAGGAAAGCTCGTCCCACATCATCCAGTAATGTCTCGTTTCGGGACTGTCAGCTAACATTTCATTATTACTAGGCTTAACTCCCCTTTGCATTGCATTGTGTATTTTACCTATGTATATGTCTTCTGCTTGCATTTTGCAGATTTCTTCTGGGGTGAACATGCTTGCCCACAGCTTAACTGGTTGGTTGGTGACATCCGGTGCACTGCTTCGTGATGTATCAGGTTTTTGGTCGTACGTGTTAATGGTCCTGACGGCTTCACATGACAAAGTGCTGACTTCTTGTTCTGGTAATGTTGTAATATTAGATGGTAACATGTTACAATTACCCTGTGCTATTTCTGGTTCCTGCTTTCCTTGTGAATTGCCGTCAATAGACTGTCCAATAACCTGTTCACATTTGAGTTGCATCATTTCAGCCCTTCTCAGACATTTCTTGCAGGGACCACATTTAAGCAGCTCGCTGGTGTCCACATCACTACAGCGACAGTCACGTGGGGTTTCACACCGTGACAGGGCATCACAGTGCGGCTGCTGACTACCTTTACGATACTCGATCTTGAAGTCAAAATCAGCCAGAATCTCGAGCCAGCGGGCCACCTTGCCACTGGGTTCCTTCAAGCTGAATAGCCACACAAGAGCCTGATGATCTGTGCGTACTATAAAGGGTCGACCTAGGAGATACTGGCGATGGTACTGTATGAAGTATACTGCTGCCAGCAATTCCTTTTCGGTAATGCAATAGTTTTTCTCGGCTTTGCTGAGGCCTCTACTGGCGTACGCCAAAACACGCTCTCGGCCTTCCTGCAATTGTGCTAGAACTGCTCCTATGCCTTGACCAGATGCATCTACATCTAAGTAGAAAATGCCTCCTTCATTCAGTGGGTAACCCATCACTTCGGGACTTGTGAGTGCTGCCTTAATACAGTTGAAAGACCGTTCACATTCTTCATCCCAGATAAATGCAGCATCCAGTTTGGTGAGAGCAGACAGTGGTCTGGCCATTTTTGCATAGTTCCGGATAAACCTCCTGTAGTAGGATCCAGTTGCGACGAACTGCTTCACTTGTTTTGCATTCTTTGGACGAGGCCAGTTGACTATCTTCTCAACATTTGAAGGATCTGGTCGAACACCATCTTTCGACACTATGTGACCAAGGAACAACACCTCGCTTTGTATGAGATGACACTTGTCTGGCCTTAGTTTTAGCCCCGCGCTCTGTATTCGCTCTACCACCTGGATAACCCGCTCCATATGTTGAAGGAAATTTTCGCCAAATACCACAATGTCGTCTATGTACACGAGACAAGTAATCCAGTGAAGACCTTGAAGGGCCAGTTCCATAGTGCGTTGAAATGTGCTCGCCGCATTATTGAGACCAAAGGGCATTCGGGTCATTTCGAAATGACCAAACTTACAGCAAAATGCACTTTTAGGGATGTCTTCCTCTTTCAAGGGTATTTGAAAATAGCCAGACGTTAGGTCAAAAGTGCTGAAGTAGCGAGAACCTGATACAGCATCAAGGCAATCTTGGATCCTAGGAAGCGGAAACCCATCCGGTTTAACCAGTGCATTAACACGACGGTAATCAATGCATGGGCGTATTGCTCCTGATTTCTTTTTGACGAGAACAATTGGGCTTGCCCACGGTGAAGTACTCTTTCGTATGACCCCTTTTTGCAGTAAATCATTTAACGCCTTTTGCTCCTCTTCTGCATATGCTAAAGGAACTCGCCTGGGGCGTTGCTTTATTGGAGCGGCATCGCCTGTATTGATCGAGTGCTCTGCAAGATGTGTCAACCCAAGATCCCATTCATCTTTTGAAAAAGTGTCTGAAAACTTGCGTAAAAGCCCAGCAACCACACTTCTTTCTTCTTCAGTTTTGCCGACAGTTGATTGTTCAAATAATGACTTCAAGTGATATGGAACATCTTTTTCATTTGCGACTGGCAAGTCCGTGGAACTGTCTTCACCAACTGTATTCAACCGCACCCGTCTCACTGCACCTAGATTATCTTTCTCATCTACATTCTCTTTAACCGCTATAATGCCTGCGCATTGATCAACTCTCTCTGCCTCTCCAATCTCTGCATTGTGTCGCAGTGTAGTGTCATTTGTAAATGGATTGAGTACCCTTACTTTACATGTCAGAGCTCTGTTCACATTCACCAATGTAGCTGCCATCATCAGTGGATAACTGTGTTTGAAATCTTCAGTAGGCTCAATGACATAATTTGCCTCGCAGTCAGTATCGTCTGTCTCATAACGTTCAACGTACACATCCACCAAAGCTTCCGAGAGCGCTGGAATCAAAACATCATCTGCTACTGTCACTCTCCTCAGCCTCTTGCTATCTTGCACCAATGGAATCTCCTTCCCTCTCCAACTGATGACATTCCTGCTAAGAAGGATATCGGCATGCTCATCGTTACCCCCAGCAAGTGCATCCAACCCCAAAAGTACCTCATCTTCGAGATCAGCTACCACCGCTTCTTTAGTGACCTCCACAGGGCCTAAACTCATACTGAATACGCCCTGCCCCCTATCCTGGATAGGTGATCCACTAGCTCCGCGCAGCATGACTGATCCTCTGAGGACCGGCTTGTCCTCTGTACCTAGTTGGTCATACACTCTGCTGGACACAATCGTTCTGGATGCGCCTGTATCGGCAGTAAAGGTCACTGGGGTTTTCCCAATCAGCCCTCTGATATACACGCCAGTACCTTTCTCTCGACCTTTCACCCCTAGACACAACACATCCTCTTTCGACTCGCTGACCTCAGTTTCGTGTTTTATGCCCTCTACGCTACTCTTGACTTCTTCTAACAGGACCTCCCTCTGGGCTCGAGAGAAGCCCCTCTCATGTTTAAAGGCGGTGCTTCTCCTCTTGGCCGGTTCTCGTGTCTTTACGGGCAATCCCTAGCGTAGTGTCCCATGTCATGACATGCGAAACACTTGACCTCTCTCTTGGGTGTTGGCTTTCTCTTGTCTTTGGCCTGTAGTGCTTCTTCCAACTTCCCAATCCTTTTAAGAAGCTCGGCTACAAGTTCCTTCTGCTTTTCTGTGTCGTCCACTTTAACCGCTTGTTGCTTGGCCTTATGTTGTTGATGTCCACTTTTGGCCTCCGTCTGTTGATGGGGTATTCTGTTAATTTGGTCGTTATCGTTATCGTCACTGTCTTCAGTCTCAGCTTCACTCGCAGTAACTGCCCTTAATGCATATTTGTTGCTTCTGTCCGACCTGCAAGCATTCTTGGTCTGGAACAGGTTGACCACATGGAACACCGCCTCGTCTATATCTCTAGGTTCTTTGTGGAACTCAACTGTAAACTTGGCGTCCTGGTCTAGAAGCCCATCAAGGAATCTTCTTACAAGGTCTTCGTCCCTCGTTACACGGTCTCTGTATCCGTGTGCCTTGTCATACAGCCTCTTTAGTTCTGCTGCATATTCCTCAGTGGTCTCGCCGTGTCGTTGACTTCTTCGGCTGAACTTAGCAGCGAAAGACCTAGGCGTCTCAATCACCCTGTAACGGCTTGTGAGTTCAGTTGTCAGTTCCCCATAGTCTGAAAGTGTTTCTGGTGGCAGTTGAGCAAATACAAACTCGCTTGCTTGCCCCTCTAGTCTGGGTAAGAGGTTGTCAAGCTTGTCTTCCTCGTCCCAGCCGTACCGTCTGGCTATAGCCTCAAACTTAGAATGCCATACATTCCAGTCCTCCTTGCCTGTAAAGGCAGGGATCTTTGGGGGAGGTCCGTTGTGGCATCTACCATTCTGTCTCGCTGCACGATATCCTCGGCTATTGTGGTAACCATCACTATAATCGTCTCGTTGATACGGTCTGTTTTCGCTGTATGGCCTACCCTCTCTGTGGCAATTGTTGAAATCGCGTTCTCGATCATCGGCATAACCATATCGCCAACGCACCCGTTCGAACCCCTTGCCCCGCTCTTCTCTGACGTTGCTCGAGACGCTTTGTCGCGGTACTTGGTTGATGCCATTGCTTTGCTGCTTTAATTCCCGCAACTCTTGGACGACTGTCTGTAGGATGCTTGCCACATCGTGCGGCAAGCTAGGGTTACCGGTGCCCTCCGTGTGTGGTCCATTGCGAAGGTAGCACCCACCAGCCTCAGTCACAGTGTCGGCTCCATCGTCGGAAACGCTTCTGCCGTCTTCCATTTCGGTTGAAATTGGACCATTAAGAAAACCAGGTCTAATTGTTATTTCGCCTTCGCTATCGATTGAGTTGTTTGCCATGATTTTACGCAATGTTATTTATTTAAAGTATGACAGTGTTCGTTTATTTTATTCTAAAATGTTGTTAAATGTCAAAGTTACTTGTTACATTATGCTAAGTTATTTTACGGTCATTACTGACAATTAAATGTAGGTTCGAATCGCTGAATTTTATTTATTTATAAAGATTCCACTTCTCTGACACCATAATGTTATGCCCGGCGTATAGGGCTTCTGTTTTCCTACTTCTAAAATGACGAAAACAAGATCAAATGCTTTACATTTTAATTTTCTCTCGCAAACATAGCGCAGAACAACAACTTGGCATAAAAAGTTCATTTAATAAATTAGAGTGTCCACGTCGGTACAAGTCAATGTAAACAAGGCAACAATCCACTAATATTTAAAGTGCAGTGACTCTGGTCTTTTATACAAACACTACTTATTTTACTGCACAAAATGACGAAACAATTGTTAATTTCTTAACTAATTATAAATACTTAGTTTAATAAATGCATAGACGTAAAATCCTTTACTGTTAAGGTGTTTTTCTGAAACTAAACGAAAAGCGTCTGCCTCTAGATTTTGCGCGACCAGAGTGAGTTTCATAAGAAAAATCGCTCCTTTTATACCCATGGATGGGCAAAAGCCCCCAAACAAAACGGCCATAAAACGACCAATTTTTCCCCATCCCAAAAAATGACCAACAAAAAGAACGCTAAGTCCCCAAAAACGACCAACTATAGAACGCGCTCCATGGGTACAAGAAGGGAACGGGAAAGAAAGGCCGCCATATTGGAATTTGATAAAATCTAACAAAATATTATATTTCTTGAACATTAGACGACAAAACATACCAAATTCATGGTTGAATATGCTCTTTTCATCATTAAAGATGTAAAATCTTTACTCTGAGACAGTTTAATATAAGTACAGTGTAACCTACGTCCCAGAATTCAAGACAAAATGGTGGCATACATGGACAAACACAATGTGCAATTCTGACAAGAAAATCGTGTCAAACGGATTAAATAAGTAGTCTAATAATAAGGTAAACATGTTTTTACTAAGAAATATGATTACTTAAATGAACTGCTTGGTAAAATATCCGTAAGAACTATATAGACTGGAAAATACGCGATTGAAATATCTGTCAAATTGAGACCTGGAACAGAGTGTAAATAACTAAAATCAAGAATAACGATGCACAAGGTATGTTGTCAGTATAATCGTTAATACACGAGTTATCAGACGATTATTCCTTGGGAATCGTTAATGGCAGCATGAATGGACACTCTCAAATGCATGCAGAAGAAAATTACATAAAATGATGGCATCAGGTAAGTATGAATATATATATGTAAACATGGCATAATTATAAACATGAGCCACAGCCTATTGCTGGGGCACATCACTATGTTATATACATGATAAATACACTGTTAAATAATTAATTGAATGATGTAGGTTGTACAGCTATTTGTAGAGTCATAAGTCCTTTATTTAGTAAACAAAAGTTAACCTAGCATGATGGTAATATATATATAACTTGTGTATTATACATTTTGTCAGACGCCCGGCTGTCTACAGGTTTCGCGTTGTCTGATTTACCCTTGTCCGTGACCGCATTTTTTTTCACGATGAATCACTATTCTGATTTGTTCTTGATATATTGAATTTTTATATTCACGCCGCCAACAATGCGGAGGCCGACGCCGCTAAAAGTAACACATATACGTCGCCTGAAATGTTTAGCGACAAAAAAATCAAGAAAACCAAACATTAATAGAAAGGATGGTCAAAGTTCTCGATATGTGGCAAATGGTGTTTTCAAGCAAAAAAAAATCAAAATTTCTTACATACACGATATGATTAGAGCAGTCCCGCGTATTTTGAAAGTGCAGAACGAAATAGAAATCGAAGAGCGAGTGAATGCGGTGACCGCCCAACTAGAGCGCGAAAAAGAGGAGGCTGTGAAGGACTCTAAGGCGTGCATAATATGCTGTGACGCCGAAAAGAACTGTACATTGGTGAAGTGTAGACATAAATTCTGTGAGAGCTGTTGTGTGACAATGATTTGTGACAATCGGTGTGCGATGTGCAGAAGCGGTGTCGATGGGTATATGAAGATATTGTTAAGAGATTAGATGCATGCTTATGTATGCTTGTGTATATGCTTGCATATTACGGATTAAGGATCACTGTAAAATAAAGTGATGAATTGTATTTCTTGTGTTTGTCTTATTTGTAATAACTTCGTATATTGACTTCGCGAGTAAAAAACCTAGTTTTTTGGCACAACCCGGTCATTCCCACTTGAGTCATCGAAGCGACATGGTCTCTAAGCAGCTTACTGACGTAGGTTTTTGTTTGAACGCGAACAATAATTTTCAGTTTACTGCTAGTGAGCTTTTAGTAATCTTCAGAAAGCGTTACAGTATGTACAATCTGAGGAAAGTAGCTGGGAAAAGACAAGGATGAAATCTTGTCTTACGAATGCAGCCTAACATTTCCAGTGTTATTGATATGATACAAAGCGATATTCAGAACTGTGGTGAAATTGACTTTTGTAGAATTTGTAAAACTGATAGCAATCCACCTAGAGTCGTCAGCAAAAAGTGTGGACACGGATTTTGTTGTATGAATTGCATTCCTAAGTATTTCGAATTTGTATATAATAAGAATTTTGGGCGAATGATTTGCTTGAAATGCAAACATCAGTACGATGAAAACGCCACATGTCAAATTGGTTCTCGTAATGGTATAATTGGTTAGTACATAGTAGAATTAACCCATTTCAGTCGGCAGTCAAATGCCCTGGACTATGCGTAAGCAAATTCTCGTAGCAGTTGACATTCGACTTTAGGATGGATCAACCTAATTTTTACACTGTTACTATTGTTGTGATTTTACAAAAGGAAATATTGAAAGTGATTTTAGCAAAATATTTCTAGCACCGTTGACGTCTCTATGTGTGTTATAGTTACACTGATCGCAATAAAATGTTTCACACGAACCGAGAGCTTTGTTGATTTTTCCACACATTCCACACGGAAGTATATAAGGCGTTCGCAGAATACATCCCCATCAAAACAAAAAAAAATACAAGATACAAAAAACATGTGACAAGCGATCGTGCTACCGTTGGATGTGGCTCGTTGAAAAGACTGGGAGTTTCAGACGTTGGTTTGGAAGACAAGAGATGGCTACAAAACCAAAAGATGGCAATGACAGAGCCGCGTGCCAGCAGTGGCTAACGACGATGTCGAAGCTTCAGCCAACAGTCATCGATCTCAATGTATAGATGTTGTGCAACAAATGTGGGGACTGTTCCTAATTTGTGAACGTGTGCAGAAATTGCAAAGACATGTCATGTATCAGATGCATCAAATTGGAAGACACATGTAATTGGTGTAATGAGCCACAAGGCTACCAGCGAGACAGAGGAGCAAGACACATCACGTTTTGAGTGTTGGCGTTTGGTTGAGATACCGAAGAACAAACAATGAACTATACCAGCAATGCATTGTTAATTTTGTAAACTGACTGTTGATAACAAATGATGATTTGATGCAATATCGATAAATTGAACAATAAAATCTGTTTCAACGTTATACAGTTGTTGTTATGTATTGTTATGTATTTGCTTGTATTTGCTGCTGAGAGTTACAGGATCATAGATACAAACTAACACAAAGGCTTGGTCAATTCATACACATTTATTGCAATACGAGTATTAATATCAGATACACACAATTCATTTTTGAGCAACACAGAAAGGCAAAGTGATTAAGTTGCTTTTATAGTTTATTTTGCTAATCCTGTGATCGGGGAAATACGAACGAAACCGTATTCCGACTGAAATGGGATAATAGTATTATACACTTCACTGATTCAACAACAATCTGGGACCTGATCCCACCATTCGCAAAAACTGACAATTAGGCGAGTGTTTGTGATGCTCTAGCCAAGCATCATCGGTTGATTGCCAGTGGTATAACACAACACCGCATCGAAAACATTTACAGCGATCGTGTTGTCCTAAATAATGCAGTCCACAAGAAGCCAACTGATATTTGTTAGGCTTTATTTGTGGAGACCAATGTTCGAATGTTGTGAGTCGATCGATGTAGTTTCCATATAGCTACTTGACTGATAAGTGCACAAAGCGTCAGTTTCATCCATAGATTGTTTTACATGTTTTACATGTTATGAAATTACATAACGTATATATTTTTTTTCCCGCTAGAAATACTCTTGACCAAACGATACGTGTTTTGCTCTCTCGGCTTTTGAGCGCAACAAAATGCTATTGACAGTCTGAATCCTTCTGATTTGATTTGGTCTCTCCAGCAGAAACCGTATTTTGTACTAATCAGAATTAGTTCGACATCGACGTAGTAAACTACATCAGTATTTGTCACTTTCCAAAATTGATCTCGTTGTGAAAATGTAAACTCGACATTTGGATAGTGTACTTTTCTACAGCGCTGTTCCACTGTTCAAGGCTTAACTGTAACATGTGGCGAAAACAGCAATGATCAGTTCAACTGCTAGCATTGTTTTTTGCGTGGTGTGTAATGTGTGAAATTTGTAGCTATATAACTTTTTTTGCTATCTCAAAAGAGTCAAACAAACAAACAACCGCATGCATTTCAACATTTTTATTCATTCTGTTTTTACACTTGCAATTGATAGGCACATTGCGGCACGTCCAACAACGATTTAGACGGTTGATCTGTTTCTGGGTACATTTTGCCATGTTGAGCAAGAAGGGCGCACGCTTAGCCTCAGCAGCTTCTGTGTCATAGTCCTCGGTTGAAGTGGCTGTCTTAGTTCTGGCTGTATCTGAAACACAACATGCGAAGCATGTTTATTGCATATAAACATTCATATACGTAGAACTTAATACGCTACAGAAACATATGATAAATACAGTAACACTCAAAGCAAAACAACTAACTTTGCATCTGCTCGATTTCTGCGTCCCAGTCCTCGGTAACAGGCATTCTGAAGCTTGCGTTTTATGATATGCTGCTTGTTCGATTGTTAGATCAAGAATGATTTGACATTGTACTGACTCGGCGCCTTATATACTCGGCGAATGCGTGAGTTACATTTAGCCGAAGCTGTTGTCATTGGAATGACTAAACAAAACTTTCAGCGTTTTACTGGCAGTATTTTATTATGCGCTCACGAAAGTGTACTTAGATAGTGTTACGCGCTGAATTTCTTCCTGAAGCGTTGTTGAGCCATCTTGTTGTGAGACTAGATCTGTTTTCTCACGAATGTTTCTCATACGAAATGAATCAAGTTTTTTGTTCCAAAAATCTATAACACATTTAGGTACGAGACTTTGACCATATCTCCGAATTAAACAAGATGCTAGTTGTTCCATAGTATGTTTGGAGAATTTCAGTACTCCAGTTGAACCAAGAGCGTATGTCAAAAATAACTTGTAGCTGCCATATCTGTACTGCAAGCAATTGAAAAATAAATATTACACTGATGCACTTCATTGCCATAAATATCTTCGTAGTTGGTTTGTTCGCATAGCAGAAAATCAGCACCGTTGCTTTGAGAGTTTTGAAACCTCAATCTTACATACTGAATAGCAGTGAATGAATACTCGATTTAGATCTTGTTGCGTGAAGTCAACAGGCAAAACAGTTGTTTCGTTCTTAACAATGTAACACGATGACTTGCGTCCATAGTTTTGATTTATGTAAGCTGCTAACGGTTCGGGCTTGTTTGGTAAGTGTTTGTTGTTTATGAGCGAATGCATTTCGCAATCGCTCTTCTTTTCGCTGCAACGAGCCATATCTGTAACAGAAACTCAACATCACACGTTTTAAACATGAGCTTAATAAGCCAAATGGTAGCCATACCATTAACTGAATTCGTCTCATTAACAATCTGACAACCGAAGGGACAACATGTATCTCAGAACAATGTGTGAAGAGTTCATTCGAGAGAAACGAAATTTCAATGCTAATGGTCACCAGAAGAAGTACATGTTTAGCGTAACGTGTCCTTTCACAGATGCAGAGGGACTGCGTTTTTTTTAGCTCTAACGAACTACTTGAATTACATGCCAACGCTGGACCATGTGTTTCTCGACGAACCAACACTAGCTGCGTTTGAACAATATGTCGACTTGATGTTTTCCTCCGATGACCAGACTGACATGTGCTACTTCAAAATATTGAAAAGCTGATATCAGAACAATTTGCAGCTCTACACGAGCGCATTAAGAAGGGCAGATACCTGCAGTCGTCTCCAACCGAGAAGTACAGACTACCGATAAGCATTATACCAGTGTTGGAGTTGCACGGCATCGA
Organism: Congeria kusceri; assembly: GCA_027627225.1. NCBI lineage: Eukaryota > Metazoa > Mollusca > Bivalvia > Myida > Dreissenidae > Congeria > Congeria kusceri. Next base: position 62,422,543 of record CM051032.1, read on the forward strand.
GGAATTCAGCAAATGCTATACCGTGAAATCCACTAGCCTGTCCTTAGAAAGAACGCAGATACGACTGATACTCAACAGCTACTTTCGAGCAGTAATGACATTGCTCGGCTGTACAGAAAACGATATCATAGAGATTTTGGTGAGAAAAGGAGTGCTACCGTGTACAAACTTTCAGCTGATTAGCACTCAGAAAGAGCTCACCATTTGTCTCAAGATTGTGAAAAGCTGTGATGGAATATACGAAGCGCTGAAACCGAGCATTGAACTGGCAGATCAGAAGGCCAGCTTTGAAGCACTGAGACCATGTTATCCACGATCGAACATGTGCCAAGCGTTAGAGTTTCTTTTCGCAACGCATTCTCTGTACAGACAGCACATAAACAGTCTTTGTGTTAAAACGGAGCTGATCGACGATGAAAAAGGAAGACTCGACAATGCTATACCTAATCGCAAATTTTAAAATTGTTGAGTGTACTAAAAATCAAACGAGTCTCTCAAAAAAGATGCTAGGTCAAGCAGAAGAACACAAGTTGACAGAAATACTTGGTTCTGTTGAGAGGGCAGTTTCGGACATGTTTCCAGAGCAGAAAGAGATACTCAGTATGCCGACCGATTTGACAGTCGTGAAAGAAGAAATTGTGGAAACTGAAAACCCAGAACCGGTACGCGAAGATCCAATGCCAGAAAGCGAGATCCTAATAGAGGATCCATGTAAGTGTATTTCATAACAGAGTCGCAGAACGATAAACAAGAAGACATTCTCTCGCAAGCGGTTCGTACTCCCAACATTTACGTTCCGCCTCACTTTCTGACATTTTGTGTTCCGAAGGAATTGCTGACCAACGGTCTCATTATGTACATACCTGAAAATTTTTCCATATAACTGGTTTATGAAGAATTTGTTATATAGGTACGATGTGTGTTTGTGTTGTATAAATAAATTACCAGCAATGTTGCGTTTCATATTATTTGCCGTGTTTGTTTCTCTATGTAGTTGTAATGACAACTGCTTCAACAAGTCATCAGAAAGCGAACTGGTGATATTTAATGGATCGTTCACAGTTGTTTCGTACGACGAAGCGCTAGGCAAAATTGACACAATCGCATCTATTCCGGAGAAAACGTATGCTAGTCAGTATGGTATTCTCGAAGTTATCAGAAGGGTAACAACGAGTGTATTGGGCGTGAGTGACGATTATTTGACAATTCGCAATTTCAGACCAAAGGCAAACTGTTTCTATATCTGACTTAAAACATACGTATTAAGCTAAACACTGATCAGTATATGCGATTCTTGTTACCCGATGAAACACCAAACCATGTTGCTTATATCGAAAAACGCGGTGCAGATGATTTACACAATACAACGCGATAACGTAACTCATAATCTACTAGAAGATATTGACGCCACAACAGTAGCAAATGAAAGTGCTGAAGGTTCAACTAGCAACGAAACAGACAAAGCAAACTACAGTCAAATAAATGACACGATACTCATTAATGCCACTGCAAATGCTACATCCTCATATGCCATCAATAATAGGGATAAAATATCGGTCGTTATTATCATCGACGCAGTGTTAAGTATACTATCATTTTTTGCGATATATCTAGGTTTGATGGCGTTTGTGTCAAAAGTTGTGAAAGAACGACGTGCCGAAAATTAATATTAAGTCTATAAAACGATTTTGTCATTCGATGTCATTCTTGTTTTTCTACGCCAAGCATGCGGTCGTTTATCATTTTATGTGTGTGCATAGTTGTCAGCGCTGACACAAAATTTCAGAACGTTTCTTCATACTGTTTACAAAACTGTTACTGTAATAACTGCGATCCAAGTAAAACGATTGGTAAAATATTTGACGGGGTTTGTTACTTTCTCAGTACGGAACCACAGTTCAAGGTCAATTACGCATATTCAACGCCAGTGAAGGTTGGTGAAACTTTCAACAGCACCGACTGTAACGAATACGATTTGGTCATTTTTGGAGGTGAAAACATTCATTTGCAAACTATATTCAGTCAAGTAAGCAACGAACTAATCTTAACAAATATCGAGCGATCTATCAAGGCAGCGATATTCTTAAGCAAGAGTAAAGCTCAGTGCGTTCATTTGTACAAGCGACAATATATGCTCATTCCATGCGAATCGACTAATACGGCGCTGTTGAAAGCTGATAAAGGAGTGTTTGTGACCGTACCGCATTTCGAACCACCTTCGTACAAACAATATGCATTCAACAAAAACGCAGCAGCATCGGTAACATAAAACCTGTTTCTTGGTGATGGAAGATGGTCAATGCTCGCCAGCAGCACCACGCACAGAAGATGATTTTAAGAACGCTTCAACTATCTCATTAGCACACCGCAGGATATTACAGTCAATGTTATAACTAAAAACCCGCTGTTCAAAATCGGCATTCTAAACGGAACGCTCGACCTAAACGATTACGCCTTGGTGTTTTCACCAGTGTCATATGATGAGAATACAACGTGCTTGTACATCGACGTGAGTGCAAAAGCTATGTCCCATAAGAGATGTACAACGAAACAAACTCTGTGTCAAATTCAAGAGCCTGATAAGCAGTTACATGTACACAATAATGACGAATCTCATAGTAACGGCCTTTGGCTAGTGTTTGCTGCACGTACATGCGTGATTGTTTCTTTTGCCATTGTTGTACTACTGCTGTATGGTTTGCAGGGACTTCACAATCGATGTGTTGCAATTACTGTGCCAAGAAATAACGCATAACTGTTGAAAAATATATCCATATAAGCAGATTTCAGTTGGTGTCATGATGTTGGAAATGTTAAGTTGTGAATTTGTGGCTGCGATGGTTGCCATTTATTTGCAAGAGAAGCAGTTTGATGACACCAATGACACTCTTTGTGATGTAGTTGAATGTGTGGTGTTGCTTGTGGACAGAACTGTAACTCGGCATGTTCTTACAAAGGATGATTTGGAGAAAGTTTGTTTTGATGTGGACTATTTTGGCGGATAGCTGATGCAGAGGTTAAACAATGGTTTGAGTTGGAATGCTTTTATGACTGTTTTTGTTATGTTGACAGCCGTTGTGCGTGAACTATCGAAATACAACGTTGAAGGCTTGTATCATTTGGTTATGGTAAAAGATGTGTTTCGAAAATACAGATTTACCGACTGGGTCACACAACAGCCTGCTAAGTGGACATCATTTAAGATTATTGTTTGTTTGCACAGAAAAACAAAGACTAACAAACATACACAATGTGTTTGAGTTGTTTTGTTCAGAGTCACATTCGCTTTCTAAGTCTAACAATATATTTGTTGCCAATTCTGCAAACAAATCATCTTCATCAACAATGTATTTTAGGCCAATCTTATCTATAATATCCTAGCACATAGCAGGACCATTGGTTTTGAGCAGATCATGTTTTTTTGTCTATTTCGCCACCTCTATCACAAATGTTGAAATACAGTTTAGTTTCATTGGGTGTATCCAGTACTTGCATCATGTCTTCATCGCTGTCATCTTGACAGAGTCTTACAAACACACTCAAATCAACTGTAAATCCAAAACATGATATTTTCAACCTAAACTCAAATTCGGGTTTTGGCTCATTTTCTGGATGAAATAACTCATACGACTCAAATGTTTCATATTTGTGCACGCGAAAACGTTTCACTCGAGGCTTTTCTGTGGTTGTTATGCTCATATGTTTCGATATAATTTCCCATAGCCGTTTCGCAGCAGCTTCTGACTTGTTTTTCCGTTGCTTTTTTCGGATGCGTTTTTCGCATTTCTGTTTGCGTTCAACTGCTGGTTTTAGTATTTTGTCAATTTCGGTTTGTATGGCTTGTTGCTCAGTCTCTGGGACAAATAAACAAAAATCGATCCTAAAGCTATTGAAGTACTCCATGGTTTGATGTGTGACAACTGACTACGTTAGTTTTAGCTATTTGCTGTAAGTTACATGTTGCGTTATAAAATAGGTATATATAAGTCACACATAAAGCGTAGATCGCGTACAAAGTGATGTTGACAAGAAGAAGAAGCCATGCTCGTTATAACATTCATTTCGGTAGTTTATCTGCAACAACTCCACTGGTGGTTGTCGACTAGACAGATACGCAACGAATGCAATGAAGCGATAGAAAAACTCATTGTGGCGTTTCGAGACGATTGTCATTTTGTTATGTTATCGACTACCAAATAACATTTGATGATGTTACTCATTGAATTTTGATTATTTGTATAAGTGACACAATAAAACAACTTTTGTGAAATGTATTAAGTGTGTCTGTTGTGACTGAATTGTAGCAAAACGAACGCACTAGCTTACTGTTGGTCCACTTTATTTGAAATCATGACATTACATTTTCCTCTCTGCGCTTTCGACTCAAGCTTCTACTGAACACCTTGGTAAAGCTTCTCTTTCTAGATCTGGCACGTTTCCTATCGTTTTCGCTCGGTTCGTTGTTGGACTGAGGTTGCAGATTTCCTTAGACTCGTTTTATCTTCTTAGCAGCTCGTTATCGTACGCGTTTTTATTGTGAAATGTAAGCATTTGTGGTATACGTTTTAAAAACATCACCAACTCTTCCATGCCTATGTACTCCGCGAGTTCAATCATATTTACCAAGCTAGCGATGGATTGCCAGTCCGAGTAATCTTGCGTGAGACCATTGCATTGATAGTCAGACAAATTCATGAGAATTTCAAACACGTTCATCAATTCTTCAACGCTGTACTTGGTAAGCTTGACATGGTTTGTCTTAACATTGGTGAACGTTTTCACGATTGCTGCTGGATAAGACTTTTGTTCTTTGTCCACGTAAAATACAACCCTGGCTTTGCTTTGTTTAAGCGATTGAATTAGCTTCGAAGTGATTTTTAGGCCAACATCGTACTTAAGTTTGGTTAACAAACGATTCGTGGCCTCGGTGTCAGTGACACGATTAATATCTTTAACGTTTACTGTTGACATGGTTTGTGCGATCTAAGCGTTTCTACTAAAAGCTATCCTTTAATAGATATTTTTTGTGACTTATCTTTCATCGCAACTTGCCGGAACGTATCTTGTGATTGCAAAGGCAGTTGAACATTCACATAAAGTCGTGTTTCTTTTTCAACTGGGCATCACCCCCTATCGTATTAATCATAACCAGGAAAACGTAAACGCCTAAAAGCGAGTAAGGACAGAGCGATGTGTTTCTCGAATGCTTATATGTATCATATATGAACTTGATGTACGCAGAATTGTTTACAGTACTTTCGTCAAACAGAGAGAAGAAATTATAAGCTTTCAGTCTGTTATAACCGCACATTGGATGCCTGAACACTGAATCAAAATGACTTTTAATTTCGTTCATCGTCCTTAAATTCATTTAGGACCATAGTGTCACATTTTTGAATGCCACACCCAAGTTTAGAGTTTACGTCTACTAGCTTGATTTCAAACGTGAGTATTTGCTCTTCGTATTCTTTTATGTACTGATAAATGCAAAGTGAACATTCTTTGCTTTGTGTTGACGAGAGTACATGTGTGAAAACAAGCAAGTGTTTTGTGCTAACTGTTCGTCTTCGTCAAATAAAACCTCGTCGACCTCCATTGATAACGCAACACATGTATTACATTTTAACAATTTAATTTTCATAATTTGCTCTTCGTCATCGTTGAGCGTATCTGGCATTTCTGAATCGGAGATATCGATGTCGGTGTAGTTGCGCTTTTCCTGAACCTTGGAAGTTTTTATTTGTTCTATCAATGCGAACATGTCTTTGTCTTTACTAGAACTGTTTTCAAGTATGTCGTTAAGCACATTGATCGGAATCATGTTGAATACGTTAGAGCTCACAGTTTTTACCACATCATCTCTCAGATTTCTTGTTTTCTTGATACCCTTAATGAGATGCTGGGTTCTCATTTTAAGAATCTTGTATTGTTCAACTTATCGTTCGGCGACAAGAAGACATCAGGCTCCTGAATGCCTTCTCGGTTTTGCATTTTCCTACCGTAGCTTGAATTCAGCTGCTGTTGGGCCATTGTAGTAAGTGTTTGTGAGTGTGCTTGATATGACTCGCACATGTTATATATATATACAGAAAAATTAAAATACTTCTATTTGTTCATCATTGGTTTGAACAATCGTATGTAGTACGCCTCTTTTGCTTTACGCACATACTTATCTCGCTCAGTTCCCAATAGAAATCCAGCGTAGCGCTCTTTCACGCCGCACCATTGCTTCCCACATCCAATCAAATGATCGGTCGCTCGACACAAATGTTGTTTTGTGCGAATGTGAGAGTTGTGGGTATGAATGCGTCGCCTTAGATTAACAGAATCTCCTATGTACTCACCGCTACATGTGTTGCACTTCAATACGTATATAACGTCTTTTGATTTACAAGTTAAACTTTCACCATCTTCCACTATCTCAAAACCGCAGTTGAACTGAAAACTATTTCCACTCTTCATCTCAGAACATACAGTGCAGCGTTCGCTGTTGCATGGTTGAACCTTGTATTCCATAAAAACAAAATATTGTCAAATTGTGTGTAAAATGTTTTTATACAACTTTAGTCGGAATACGGTTTCATTCGCATTTCCCCGGTCACAGGATAAGTGAACAAAATAAAAGCAAACAAATAATTCTACAAGCATGAAGCGCAAACTAGATCAAATGACATTGTGGGATGTATTTCCTGTTGTAAAATCACAACAATAGTAATAGTGCAAAAATAGGTTGATCTATCCTAAAGTCGAATGTCAGTTGCTATACTTTGCTTACGCTTAGTCCAGGGTAGTTGACTGCCGACTGAAATGGCTTATACGATTTTTGATATACGAAGTTGAAGTTCAGCTGGCACGCTGAAAACGATTCCTTGCTCGTCCATACAAAACGTAATATCGAAACTCGAACATGTAAGAAGATTCAAATGCTTTAGATGTAGAGTCTAAGTAGCATTTGCGAAACAAAACTCAACTGTAAAATCGAATGTGAAAATGTTTGTGTCTTCGACATAGTCAAACACGGTCTCGAATATACTTTCCAGCAGTTCTTGCTCATTGAAAGAAGCGCTGATATCTTTGCGTATGTGTACTGATAATTCTTTTGTGTCAGCATTGCTCTCGCTAACCTCCAAAGTGTACATTTCGTGAATATAATTCTTTGTGTGATATGACAAAAAGAAACAAGCAAGATTGATATAACTAAACATTAATAACGCTTTCGTTCTGTCGGGCAATGCTATGCAATGCAAATATGAAACGAAATGCAGTCACCACAAGCAAAATAAATCCACCAACGCTAACAGCGACAGTCTCCCAATATGTTAGTTTTCAAAGTCCCGATTTGCTGTTGCTAAATACCACCTCGCAAAGCATCAGTCGGTTTGTGCACTTTTCTTCTGAAATGGTCTTAGCTCGCATATCAACTTACGTGCATTCCTGTTCGCGCTTCGTTTCTTCGTTTTCCAATCTCACAATAAAGTGGTCGCTTGATGCAAGACTGTCTTCTATGTTTTTGATTCGAAACTTGGCATCTGTCATATTTTGCGCAGTGTTCTGAGTAATGCTAACTAAATACGATACTACTTTATCATCTAAGTTAAGAACGCTAGCAGTGTTTGAAGGTGAACAGTGTGCATCAATCCGAAAGCATTTGCCATCGCTCGCCTCGACCGCACCTACATCGCAATGTGTAAACTCAGGCCATGGTATCGGTGGTACGCGTTTGAAATTGCCTTCTTTCGCTATTAACACTGCGTTTGTGTGCATATCGCATTCCTCCACCTGGTATTTTCTCTTGAATAACAACATGCATTTCCTCTCAACAGTTTCACCATCTTTGGTGCTGTACACGATGAGTTGGTATGATGAGGCCTTTTTCGAGAGAATAACTTCGTTACTCACTTGTTTTAATATTTGAGTGCGTAACTCATTTGATGTATCTGAGCGTTCGTCTATAATCAACGCCTCGTAGTTTTTAAATTGAGAAGGATGCGTGGCTGAATAAACCATAAATGTTGAATCCAAATTGATAAAATAGCACCGACCGATAGTAGTAGAATGATTGCATGTAAGGCAGTAGCAGTTTCGCAGTCCGTAAGTAGATATTTCTGCAACACCACTCTCGTTGCGAGCGATTTTATTTTTATGTCTGTTTAGTTGAATTTGTATAGCGTTCAATTGTTGGACAGCAATTGTTTAAATGATTAAACGGTAGATCATCGTTTGTTTTATTCACGCTGACCCTAAGATGCAACAGATCGAAAACTGAAACATTGACGTCTGTCTCCTGTCTTTTTAAATCCTCTTGTCTCTCTAAGTCATCGTCAGGATAATCTTCGCTTTTCATGCTGTTTAACTTTTTTGTTAGGCCATCTATTTTGCGATTTACTTGTTGAATATGTCTCGTATGATAATGTATCTGTGAAGGTTCATTTTAATATCGACATTTTTGGTGTGTTTATATAGTTCCAAGCGCGACATTTTTTCCTTAATCAGTGTCTGTTTGATGGTTGTAAAAGCGTTATGTAGTCGCCAGACTCGTTGTCTGCCTACATTTGCTTCACACCATTTACCTACCGATGAGCACAAGTTATTGTTAAATATAATGATGGCCTGACCATGTATACCATTTGCACAAATTTCACTCCCATCATATGTCAATGAAAAATTATACGTTAACAATGGTATCCACGCGTTCGTTGAAATATCAGTATACAACGATTCCACAAGTTCGCTAATTGTAGAGAATGTTTTCGGTTCAATTGTCAAACGGACCACTAGACTCGGTTTTTCGTATGTAAAGAAATTTCTATTCGCTTTAAGACCGTATAATACGCCATACACCGGTCTCGAATACGCCTCTCTCTTATTCGGACATCTAGATAAGCCGATGGATTTACATCTTGCTTCTAACTCCTGTGCCTCGAAACCCAACTCTGGTTTGTTTATCCATTTGTTAAAAAAGCGCAAATTGAGTTTAACATCATCATAGAATAACAGATAATCATAGGTTACGTTTACCAAAACGTAGAAAGAGCCGTTGGTAACATCGATCGATCTGTTGTGTAACGGCTTAAAACATTACGAGTCATAAAAGTTCGGATTAATAGCGCCTAATGCATTTGTTTGTACCGCTAAAGCGAGAAACAGGGCAATGATAGACATAAAGGCATACATGAAGAATGTTTGATGCATTTGTCAGTCGAATAGAAATGGTTCATATATAAGTATTTATCGTTTGCAAAATAAATAATCTTATTATACAGTGGTATGTCAACGATCCAGGCTGCCGCGAACACTACAAAAGTCCCCCATACGGTTGAATTGGAAAAGTTTCTCTCGAACAATGTCTGCATTACTGATGTAACCGATCAAATAGAGACACGTCTATCGAGTGAGAACCTTGTTAGGCAGAGAAAAATACATTCCAAATAAAATAAATATGCCAGAAGTTGCGAAACAACATTGGTGTAATTTTGGATGCGCGACCGCGAAATTCGAAGTTCAGTACCTTGTACAAAAGGATAGGTGCCCTTCAGGCGTGGAGTGAACGGACTAATGAAACAATATCTAACATACAGTTAGCAAAAGCAGGGTTTTCTTTCGATCAATGTTACAAATGCCTGAAGTGTTTTCACTTTTCAGTAAGTTTGCAATCATGTGGTATACGAAAAGACAATTGGGAAGAGCACGCATAAAAATTATTTCCATTTTGTGCTCATGCCAATGTGGCAAATGTACAAAGCGACTCAAATAAAAAGTATGTTATAGACTCATTCAATTCAAACAATAGGTATTGTAATGAGAAACGCGAAGTCAGATGTTCGTTAGATGTAAGTAGTTTGCTCGAGGAGAATAATCGCCTTCGTAGCAATACGTTGTGCAAGGTGTGTTTGGAGGAGCAGTGTTCAATAAACACCGTGCATTGTTCTCATTACGCGGTTTGCGCCCAACGCGGTGCTGCGCTAGAGCGATGTCTTCTGTGTAGATCGCATATCCAAGGGACAATAAGGTCACAAATGGTTTGACATTAACCTTCTGAAACATATATAAGTGTAACATGATACAATATTATCATTTTTTGCAGTTATCGACATGGATAGCAGCAAACAAAGCATACCATCGTGTTTGTCAAATGATATTGATCATATGGACGTAGACACTAGACAACTTATTTTGCAGCAGATCAACACCTACGCAAGACGCAAGGCTGCGATAGAACCAACGAAAACGATAATGACTATTTTCGATGAAATAGTTGAATTGGTTGTTGGTAACACCAATATAGGCAAAATCAAGATTCAGCACGCATTCATCGACTGTTGTACCTCAAGAAATACATTCTTGGTTTGGTCGTTCCTGATCACTGATTGTACGAAACATTCTCTGAACGTTCTAGCTACGAAAGCGAATCTGTGCAAATTGGACTTATTCTTTAGTTTTACGCACAATGAAAGTTGGATCGTTGGTGCAATAGATTTCTATGGTGTTGAGAAGCCAAAAGATGTTGTCAAAGCAGTACTTGGCACTGAACATGTTGCTGAAATGTACAGCTCAAAAGCGCTGAGTTGATATAATCATCGTATTGCTATGCCTGGAATTGCATCGAATCGTCTATGCTAATGCGTAAATAAAATGTTTGCACTAAAACTGGTTTACTTTTGTGTTGTCTATACAAACAACTCAGAAAACAAACAACACACAAACACGTTTCAATTGGTTTATCCCATTTCAGTCGGAATACGGTTTCGTTCGTATTTCCCCGATCACATGATTAGCAAAATAAACTATAAAAGCAACTTAATCACTTTGCCTTTCTGTAGTGTATAAGCATGAAACGAAAACTAACTGACGGTACATTAATTGTTAAAGATGAAGCATACACTTCGAAGACGTGTGGACTATGTAGAAAAATCAACAACGCTCTCGGTTCGAGTGAAACATTTTATTGCGATCAGTGCAACTACACCACATATAGAGACGTCAACGGTGCTAGAAACATTTTGCTAAAATCACGTTCAATATTTCCTTTTTGTAAAATCACAACAATAGGAACAGTGTAAAAATTAGGTTCATCCATCCTAAAGTCGAATGTCAACTGCTACGAGACTTTGCTTACGCCTTGTCCAGGGCTTTTGACTGCCGACTGAAATGGGTTATTATAACAGCAAATCAAACACAAAAGGGCACACAGGACACAACTGTCGATGCCGAAATTTCACATCTTTTCAAATGTCCCAGAGTTGTGTATGGTAAAACACGCATCGAATGCAAGGAAACAAATTGTCGTAGATGAAGCCTTGGCTAGCCATGTCTTCCTTTGAGACGTTAGGTTCTGATGGCCAATCTTCAAACGTTTTGAGTCTCTGGTTCAAATAACAATACTGGAAATGCAACTCTCTTGACGGGAAAGCCATAATTGCAAACAGTGTCGAACATTAGCACGATTTGCTGATATATATCAACAATTTTGTAATATCTACTTGCGAACAATACCACATGTTTGCAAAACAGTCTCTGGAAATTGTTTCAACCATTCAGAGTAGCAACTAACCAAAGCAATCACAAGTGGGCATATTGACAAGCACTCTTGAGATGTTCTACAGCAGAAATCACAACGTGTTTCATCTTGTTCATGATACAATGTGCTGTACTTTATGACCCGTTGTGCATTTCGGCATTGTGAAATACGTTTTGCTACTTCGCGTCTTTCGCGCTTGCGAAGAATTTTAGCCCATTTCAGTCGGAATACGGTTTCGTTCGTATTTCCCCGATCACAGGAATAGCAAAATAAACAATAAAAGCAACTTAATCACTTTGCCTTTCTGTAGTATAAGCATGAAACGAAAACTAGATCGACATTGTGGGATGCTGCCAATGTCCACGAACACAAAACTATGTGGCACTGGTGGCAGTCTATAAGCAGAAAAGATTTTGTGAACCATAATAAAACCGACTGTGTTGTGACCAAATTGTTACACTCGGTTAATGTCAAGAAGCAAACGTTGCATTCTGATAAATTCTTAACATCATTCTCGGTTGGGCTTCGTTCGACTAAGCATCAGAAGAAAGTCCTAAATGAAATGTTGGGTGTATCTAATTACTAATACTGACTGTACATTAAGAGTTCAAGATGAAGCATACACTTCGAAGACGTGTGGAATGTGTGGAAAACTCAACAAAGCTCTCGGTTCGAGTGAAACATTTTATTGCGACCAGTGCAACTATAACACACATAGAGACGTCAACGGTGCTAGAAAAATTTCGCTAAAATCACTTTCAATATTTCCTTTTGTAAAATCACAACAATAGTAACAGTGTAAAAATTAGGTTGATTCACCCTTAAGTCGAATGTCAACTGCTACGAGACTTTGCTTACGCTTAGTCCAGGGCTTTTGACTGCCGACTTAAATGGGTTAGATTGTTGCTGTTGTATAGGAGTTTGTAGCGTTGATACTTTGTTTTGTTTTGCTCACAAACATGACATCTACATACAAACCAAAATAATAGTCTTTTTGATAATATCTGGTTTCTTGATCCAAATTTGTGTCAGCTCACCTCATTTTGCTGTAATGATTTACATGACTGTGTATATAGCACAGTTTGAGCACTTATACCGAATTGCTGCAAAACCGTATGTCTCAAATGTTTGAATGTTTTCGATATGATCATCAACATTGTAGCATTTTTGGTCAGATTCTTCTTCCACAATACCATAGTTGTTTCTGCGATATTGATTTTCATATTTGTTTTCCAAGTACCTTTCGAATGACTCATCGTCGGAAAAGTAGATACGGTTGGTTTCTTCTTCATACTTTGCAGCCAAAAAACGTTCGTATGATTCCAGAAACTTATTTTCTACGATATCATCGATGTCATTGTATTTGCAATCCAAACACGTGTTTCTATCATGATTGTTGGAATCATTTTCAATACTACAATCACTATCATCGTTTGTTTCATGATAATTTGTGTGCTTTTGGTCTCTTTTGGCATTCCGTAGTTTTGTTCTACGTTTTGATAGTTGCCTTCTCTTACGTTTTTGAACAGCTGTGTGATGCTGCTTTGCAGTTTGTTTTTGATTCGATTTGTAACGCTTGTTTTTCATGATTTTCGGTTCGTTTGTTTCGAACTCACTACAATTAGCACTACAATAATCGTCATAGTCGTCTTCATCGATTTGGTCATGTTTTGTTTGAAATCATTTTATCGGTTTGAGTGTAGTAAAACATCTGCAAATAGTAAATCGATTATTCTCATGAATTTCGCTATTTTCACTGTCATATCCTTTTTCCATTCTGCCAAAACAAATGAAAAAGTCAATCTATGGAGTTGAAATACAACACAAACGTTTTTCTGTGCATTTCCAACGTATAACAGTACAACTTCCCCATTGCGACTGAACGGTTTAAGGCTGAATGAGACATTATATATCCTGAAATGGCTGAAAAACGTAATAATTTTCCCGATAGAAAATCGACTCCCGGCAAATTCGCGGGGGGTCTTTTTCCAAACACCGCCAAAGCAAATAGCATGGAAATACATGTATATTGGTAGTTTTAAATAGCTTTTTTACGCTTACCAGTTACCTCCTTTAAGAATTAGGAACGATGGAAGACGCCGAGATAGTCCCTGTAACCTTGGTGACCGCCGTGGTAATCGCCATCGAATCCTCTGAAATTTAGTTTATAACGTGCAAGTATGCTATATAAACTGCGAGAATTTATACAGTTTCATAAAGGTCTTAATGAAACAATGTTTTTCGGTATTTACTTATCATAAGTGCCTCGAGTATATGCATATATTGTCATATTCGGTTAAGGGGCACAGGTTGTGTGAGGTATCTCCGTTAGAGATATTCAATGCAAAAATAAGTCATCTTAAAACAATCATAAAAAGCCGTATAAAATATATACAAGAAATAGGTGTTAAGAGCGTAAAATATCGCTTCTATATATACTCTAAGATTAGTAATTTGCCAAGAACAAAGTTCCATGCAATTATATATACAGATTATTTCGTCGATTAATTAAAATGTTATGACAGGCTCTGGCACATGATTAAATTATGCGATCATCTGACAGCAAAAAGATCTTTTATTTTATGTTGGATTTAAGAGGCTGAAACCAGGATTTATCAATAATGCCCTCTCTAAAAATAAGTTCTAATTTTTGAATATAGCGGGCAGATTAATAATGCACGGTGTTCATTTTCTACACAGTTCTTTCAAATGAAACAATATCGTTCGTTTGGCGGTACGCCTTGATAACGTCCTGTTTCTATTTTAATAGGCTGCTCAAAAATAGCAGGTCTTTCTTTCGCGTAGGTGATGTGCCTACAATGCGTTCCAATCGTAGCTCGAGACCATCAGCTCTCAAAATTTAGTACCTTTGGTTTTTCTGCGAACTACTTAAATATAAATCGTCTGGACTAACCAACACACATATAATATCAAGAAAAACATAAACATGAAACCCCGTCGGGGGTTAAACCTACGACCTCTGCGTCTAAAGTCTGCCACTCTAACTTACCTAAGCGTTCGCGTATTTTTTTAATGTATGCAATACTAATTTTGCCACAGATAAAGGTATGTTGTAACCACGAATTTTTAAGAAAAATTTCCCAAACATTCAAATTAAATCCCAAATAAATAAATGATTCAATAAATTGTTTAAAAGAACTTGCTATGTTTCTTATTTTTTTCGCAATACTATCTGCATGGTTCAATATTACGTAAAGTACACACTTCCTAAAAGAATCACATTAAAACAATATATTGGTTTAAAATATACAAATACTGTGTTATTGCCTAATGATCTTCCTGAAAAGTGAGCACTGTGTTGGATTACAAGAAACAACTGTCGCACTACATTTGTCAATAATATTACTGAATATTTGTTTTAGATCACGTGTTCGATTATGTTTGTCCCAATCACGTAAGCTTTTATAACTTATTAAAAATTCAACGCATGACACAAAATCACACAAACCTCCACTGCGCCTGCGCAGCCACAAAGCCCAATATGGCTGCCAGCAGGAGACCGATAACGATGAACTTCATTTTCTGAGAAAAAGGAATCTATTACGTTTTATCACATGCTATGCATTGTTTTCCGTGTAATACAGCCATTACGAATATATGTATCTTACACATGGGTAAGATAACATTTTAAGCGTTTTACATATTCCTTGACTGACCAATCGCATAACGTTATTTTTGTGAAATGGCGTCGTCAACATGAAATGGCGTCACGTCAGTACACAACTTCCATGATGTATCAACATCGTTTGGTACAATTAGAAGTTTTTTAACCGAATTTCGGTATTAAGATTAGCGTATGTCTATGGGCGGGCGTAACTTTTTTCGATTCCGCTCTCTAACTCGAGAACGGATTGAGGTATTGTAATGAAACTTCACACATAGATATCTTATAGCGAGACCTCGCTTGGGATTGCATATGGGGTTGGTGGGGTCAAGATCAAGGTCGCTGTTACTAAAAATAGAAAAAAGGTTTCCGCTCAATAACTTGAGAACGAATTGAGATATTTTAATGAAACCTAATACATAGATACCTTATAGATTGCATATGGGTTGGGTGGGGTCAAGGTCCAGGTCGTTGTTACTAAAATATAAAAACGGTTTCCGCTCAATAAGTTGAGAACGCATTGAGATATTTTAATAAAACTTAACACGTAGTTACCTTTTATCGAGACCTTTCTTGAGATTGCATATGGGTTGGGTGGGGTCAATGTCAAGGTCACTAAAAATAGAAAAACGGTTTCAAATCAATAACGCGAGAACACATTGAGATATTTTGGTGAAACTTCATACATAGATACCTTATATCGAGACCTCGCTTGGGATTGCGTATAGGGTGGGTGGGGTAAATATCGAGGTCACCGTTACTAAAAATAAAAAATAAAGTTTCCTCTCAATAGCTTGAGAACACATTGAGATATTTTAATGAAACTTCATACATAGATATCTTATATTTAGACCCCGCTTGGGATTGCATATGGGCTGGGTGGGGTCAAGGTCAACGTCACAATTTTACTTAAAATAGACAAACAGTTTCCGGTCAATAGCTTGAGAAGACATTGAGATATTTTAATGAAACTTCATATGTAGTTACCTCATATCTAGACCTCGCTTGAGATTGCATGTGAGGTTGGTGGAGTGAAGGTCACCATTACTTTTCTTTTTGTACTGACTTTAATGCATTTCGTTCGAAAAATTTGGTTTTCGTGGAATTTCCACGTTTCTTGTTTTACGTTTAAAGCGTGTGATAAAAAAGATCTGACACTCGTTGTCATTTCATACCATATTTTATTAAACTTGTACTGGAAATCCGTTAGTAAGCTCGCAAAAGCTCGCTTACTAACAAAATTCTGTAACACGTTTAATAAAATAAGGTATGAAATGACAACTCGTATCAGATCCTATATATCTTCAAGTTAAAGACCTTTTATGCAACAAACTCTTGCGGTCAACATAACATATACATCAAATTTATGTGCAACCGTATGAAATAATTCTTATTTATGCACCAAAAACATCATCATTTTGTGCGGAATCCTGTTTCCGCCAGTTAAATTTCGAACTGTACAAGACCACGAAGATGCGCCAACGCGAAAAAGTATATTTCTCATCTTCACTTTGAGAAATTTCGTAGACAGACGAAATTTGGAGGATAATTACTGCCATAACATATTTAATATTGAACGTGCAAACTCTGTAGATTATAAAAATATCAAGCAATATGCTGAAAATGCAAACTTGATTATACACAATTAAAAAAGAAATATTTTTTTTATTTAACGCATAAACCTTTAAATAAAGAAAATAATTCATCTTACTTTTGAATGAATGGATTGTGCGCTCCAGCATTTGCTTTTAAATACGGCGTATTCTAGCCTACCGTACAAAACAATATAATGGATGCGCCCGTATTAAATGTATGTGTCCTGTACCGAGTGAGTAATACGTCGTTTGCATCTATAAAGGTGAACCGTTCACTCAAATTAAATCAAAACGCTGTTGGCGACAAAAGAAACTAAAATCATGTAATTTATAAATGTATTTTTGCTTAAAAGGAAACATTTGTTTGAATGAAGTTCAATTTCCCACCTTTAAATCTGATATTATGACTTTTTATTCTATAGTACACGACATCATAATAAAATGTATTTGTTAGTAACGAACGCATATTTTTCAAGCTAATTATATTATGCAATCGGAATTATATACATGCTAGTTAATAAGTAATCTGCAACGAGCCAAGAACCGATAAAGTGTGGTAGTTAGAATCACTGTTAATGATTCGTAGCCTACTTAGTCAAATGTAGGTCATACGATGCGTGCTCTTGATTTTCCACACTACAGTTTAAAAAAAAAACATTGCAGTTATTTGTTGTCAAAATATTTAAAGTAAAAATCGTTAACAAGAATAACTCTTCCACAACAAGTCAAAAATAACCTATGCAGCGCATTAATTTAGTGGTCTTATTCCAGAATACCCAGGTGAATTTTTCGGTTACTTTTAGAAAATAGCGAAAAAAGTTTTTAAATGAATTTGAAGTTACATTTTTAATAAATGGACTTTTTTAGAAAATGAACGTTATTGTAATAAATAACATGATATACACATTATAATTTACTTGACAGACATTATCTTTAATAATTAAAAAGTAAGAAAACATTCGTGAAAGTTTGCTGTTTGAAGAAGGACCCTTTCAGGTTTCGATTTACTGACTCATAGCCTGCAAAGAAAAGAAGTAGTTTTTTGCTATACCTTTTTTTGGAAATTACCCTCTTAAAACGCTGACAGCGTAGAAAGACTGTTGGCGACAAAGGAAACTAAAAACAATTGTGAGTGCATTTTTGCTAAAAAGGAATCATTGTTTGAATGAAGTTCAATTTCCCACCTATAAACTTGATAATATGGTTTCTTATTCAATATAAAACATCATAATAAAAAGTAATGTGTAAGTAGCGATCAATTATTGTTCCAGCTAAATGCTATGCAAACGGCTTATATACATGCCAGTACGTCAATCTGCAAAGAAACATGCAGAATGACCAATGAAGCGTGGTAGTAAGGGGCGTTGCTTGTTAGTGATTCGTAGCTTACTGAGTCAAAAGTAGGTCATACGATGCGTGCTCTCAATTTTCCATACTACAGTTTAAAATTAATACATTGCAGTAATTTGTTGTCAAAATATTTTGAAAAATAATCGGTAAGAGGAAATAACACTTTCACAACGAGTGAAAAATAACCGATGTAGTGCATTAATTTAGTGGTCTTAATCCAGGACATCCAGGTTAATATTTCGGTTACATACAAGTAAAAAGAGGCAATAGGGGTGTCATTAATTTGACGTATATTTTTTAATAAATTGAATTTTTTTAGAAACTGTAACTGTAATAAATCACATGATATACACATAATACGCATGACATACATCATCTTAAATAATTAATAGGTAAGAAAACAGGCTTGATTTTTTGCTGTTTTGAAGAAGGGCCTTTTACCCTTTCAAAAGACCGTTGGCTTACGACAACAGTCTAACAAAACAAACTGCATGCAGATTTGTCAATTATCGGAAATACAGAGCGCTGTTCGTTCTTGATTACGATACAAGTAAGCATTGAATATAGGTAGGCAGGTAGGGTATCTGTAATCCCTATTTTAAACTCCCATTATGTAATAATGATGTGTACTAAATTGAAAGGCTAAATTGTTTGGTCTAGATATGATGATTTTATTACAAGAAAATAATTAAATAAGCGACATCAACTGAATTAATAAGGAAACGAACGTACAACGTTTGTAAATACATATCGACAATGACATACATGTATATAGCAAGGTCATATTGTAGAAGTCCCTCTGGGCGCTTTAGTGATATGTTTCATTTTTTCGCCAAATAAAAGAGAGAACAGAAACAGAAAATACCATAAAAGCGGTAAGTGTCGTCCTGAAATAGCATGTGCTGACTGCACAGGCTTATTACGCAAAGGCTATTCCGGGACAACACTTAACGCACATGCATTATGCCCGGATTTATCACGACACGCCTCAATTATGCAACCACACAACTGCCCCCATGTCGCACGTGTCGCGTCCTCTACCAGAAGTCAGCTACATACTGGGAAATAGTTCTGCATCCTCCGGACCAGTATGAGCGATTATTCGAACGGTGAGTATACATGTGACTTTACTAAATTTACGACTTTTTATGTCTCGCATTGACTATAGCACAGATCTCAGCCATACAAGTAGCTAAAAGATCATGCGTCAGACTTTTAACATTACTTCCAATCAACAAGGAATCTAAGATCCTGCGAACCACCCCAACCATCCTCTCCCACAGACTCCACCCATATGAGAATCGTGTGTGTGTGTCTGTGGGGGGGGGGGGGGTGAAAATCCATGTGACACCCTTGTCTTGCTAGAATTTTGTAACGCTCCTGTCTTCAATTCTGACTGTGTTGATCTTAAGTACAGCGGTCGAACCTACAAAATTGGTGCCATTGTCAGAACGGAATTCCACAACATTTATAAACATGCGAAGAGCATTTATAAAGACAGATGAGCTCATTTTCTCTACCAACTCTGTGTGAATAGCCCTAATGCTGAGACATGTACTGCCCATCTTTTGTTTTGTGCTTGTCCTCCTCTAGTGTTTCTGTAATGTATGGACCAAGGTCCAAACACATCTAGACCAACATATGTAAATGGGGGCGCAGGGCAAAGTCTGTCAACTGGCAAGTCTGCCATAATCTGCCTATGTTGACCTCGACGAAGTCTGCGACAAACAAAACAGTGGGAATTCAGAGAGGCAATTCTGCGCTTACCACATGTAATCCAAAAACCTCCAGATCTAATAGATCCTTCAGTGAAGTGTCTTCTTTGGTGAAGAACATGCTCATGGAAATGTCGTGTTAACAATGTGGCCAAATGTGATTTTCCAGGAAACATGATCGGGTTTTTCTCTGATATAGGTATATCAGCACGATTCAATCTGCCACCAACTCTCAGAGCTCCATTATCATCTAAGAATGGATTTAAAGCAAGCACCTTGCTATTCAGGGACAAGGGCTTTGCTTCCAACAGGCTCTTTATTTCTGACAAGTACCACTCCCTTTGATAAATCCTTATGATCAAATTCTGAGCAAACGTCTGACTTGTCATTGCAGGATACTTATAGCTCCGCACAAACGTTTCCAAGAAGAAAATTTCTCAACGTTACATGAACTCAATAGACACTGCATGTCTAACTCTGCCGAGGTTGTCTGTCTTTTGTTGAGAGACCAACATGCACATCGTGCGTTGTTTTTGAAAAGAGATCTTCAGTCTCATTTAGAGGTCTGCAAGAAACGTCTTCTTTAATGCTGAAACTGCTAGAACAAGGTTCGAAGACTGGTGGTCTACCACTGGGCAACAGGTAAGTTCTATTGCAATTCACCACATCTGCCCAAGCACACTTGACCACTTGACCAATGATAAACCATCCCAAACCCAAACGTTGAGCAAAGGGAGTATCATCTGCACCAATCTGCTCATAAACATAGTGTGCTGCACCGACGTCTCTGCCAATAAGAAACATTATCTCGGCTTCATCAGCAAATGGAGGTATCTTTGATGAAATCCCTTGCAAATGAACAAAGTGAGAGGCAATTTCTGAAGTATTTGGAATTTGTGAACACTCTAAGAGTGGTGGTAGCGCATAACTGCAAGCACCGTTGACAGCTTCCACCACGCAATTACAGGCATTGCGGCCACGCATTGCCGTGGGGCCAGAGCACGAAATAAGCGTGAATTCGTGTGGAGTACCTTTAATGTTAAGTTTTGCGAACAACTCTGGACTTGCCAGTGAACAATTGCTCTGATCATCAATTATAGCATAGGTTCTTAACCTGTTCTAGGGGCTCGAGCTCCAAAAGACATCAACAAGTACTATCTACGCACATGACCTACTCCCTAGGCTACTAGAACCACATACCTGAGTGCATTTGCTTTGAACATCAAACTGGACATGTCCAACCTTTTTCTTCCCGCCATGAGGTGCAGTGCTAGAAGCTGCTTGGCTCTGCTGACCTGCAAATTTAAATTTATCATTTGCACCATAATTATGCATCAATGAAACATGTTTATCACTATTACAAATGGTACACTGCAAGGTTTTCTTGCAATCAGCTGCCTTGTGAATGCTCTCTACACACCTTAAACAGAGTTTGTTATCTTTAACAACTTTCTTTCTTTCTTGAAGAGACATGGCTTTAAAGGTACAACATTCTAGCAGTGAATGGTTAGCTGTATGTATTGGACAGTTATCACTTACACTAGCAACCTCTGTGTTCTTACAGTTAGTTTCTTTGATGAATTTGTTAGTTAATGGTTTATCAATCTGGCACACAAGAGCTGGGTCATTCTTGACCTTACAAATATCATGCATGTACTCTACAAACAATGAAAAAGGTGGAAACATGTCATTATTGTGTTTCTTATATGCTGCTGCCTTTGTAACCCACCTGTCTTGCAAAGCATAAGGAAGTTTGTGCACTAGTGGAAGGTCACCTTCCGAAGAGTCAAAATACGCTAACTGTGTAGAGTACTCTGGGTCACACTTAAAAAATTCAATTTCGGACAAAACGTCAACATGTTCATATAACAGCTTTGGGTCTTTTCCGTTCATCTTGGGCAAATTGTGGAGTTTCGTCAAGACGGCATGCATGATGAGTACCGGTACACCATAACGCTAGTCAAGTCGACTCCAGATCTTGGCACGATCACAAGCGGGATCACTTATATGCGACAGACCTTAGACTTATTGCATGGCGCTTTGAATCGACCCCCAAATGTTTTATTAAAAGATCTATTTCTTCTGCCGGGGTTGCACCAATGTCTGATATTACGCTCTTGAAACTTGCTTTCAATGATCTGTAAGAGTCATCCTTGTCACCGAAGTTGGTTAACCTGCTTAGCAGCAAGTCTTTCGTCAATAAGAATCGGGAGATATAGTCAACCTGGTCATTCCCGACTCATTTGCAGACGATCATGTAGTTTCAGTACAACATTCTATGAATCTGTCTTCAGAGTTTGTTTTCACATTTCAAATAGTTTTCAAATAGTTTTCAACTTTTTCTGTATGATTGACATAATGTTTGGCAAATTGCACACCGAGTCTTCATTCATAATATACAGTCTCTCTAACACTTCTGCCTCGGCAGCTGCGGCTGCTGCAATTTCTTTGAACTTCAGGACCAGTAATTCTGTTTGTTTCGAAGACCGCTTTTTCCGACCTCGAGCAGCCTCCTGAATTTTCTTTTTTTCTTCCTCTAAAGCTTGCTCTTGTAGAAGTGATGCCTCATTCTCCGTAAACTCGAGTCTTACTCGGGCAGCCTCTACTTCTGCTTGTTTTATTGCGCAGGCCGTACTTAGTCTTGATGACCTTGATGAAGATGACCTTGAGGATGGAATACTCGTTTTGACTCGAATCACACAATAGTGGAACTCTAATAGTGATTAAAGTCCATAGAGAGTGGAGCACTCATTCCGACTGGAGTCCCGATCCGCCGGTATTTTAACTGTTCTGTCCTATATACGAGGGGCTCGAAATACGTTGACAGACAGATGAACCATTGACAACAACCAAGTCGAAACTGCTGTTCAGCTTTATGGACCGTTTTCACGCTTAGCGAGCATGCGCGGTGGCCATATTGGAGGTATTCCTTAAGTGTACAATAACAACAGTTACCGATTTCAGATAAATTCAACAAAATGGCTAATTATCGTCCTATAATTGGCGCCCACAATCGTTTAAATAGAGAGAAATACGTGTCAATCATATAGAATACTAGATATAATAACTACCAGTTTGGAGTAACTCGTGAATTGTTGGAAGAAAAAGGCTTGCATGGCTGCCAGTGTCAATCTCCATCTCCTGATTTGAAAACGTTTAAAGAACATTGGAATATGTTCTGACAACTTTAGCTTAAGTATGTTGACAGTCATGATAAATAGTATGTAGTTATTAATCAAAGTGTCAATGAGAATTTCCGGACAATGTGCCCTTATTTAAAAATTAGCCTTATTAAATATGTAACTACATTCTTCACAATCACATATTTTGATATTTTCCACTAGCAAAGCAAATAGCAGTTTACATGGCGATCATTAAATATTGTCATTTATGCCGTTTGCTTGATTATTAATCTATTAAGTTATTTTATTTTTAAAGAAAATAAGTCGAAATTACTTGCCAGGGACCATTCAGACGCACGCTTTTGATACATAGGAGAATAGACCGACGGATGGACAAACCGAGAATCTAGCCAGCAGGTTTTATTGTATGATAGGCATGCAGTGAAATTGGATGCAGTCAATTCATCGGTGAAGTTTGCAAAAAAACAGGCGGCAAATGATACAGATTTAGCCCCTCTTTCTGATGAACAGCACTTACCACCACTTTGTTCAATATTGAATTACCAACTTCAGGTGTTTGTGTGATGTTATTGATAACAATTGTGTGAATATAAATAAATTGTTTGATTTGATGTTTATATATATATATAAATATGGTATTGATTTGAGCATGATCTTTTATTTTAGCAATTGTAATGATATTGTTACTAAACAAAGACAAAATTAACTATTTTCTCACAGCTTACTGAGGAATAGGGTAAATAAAAATTAACAATAAAAATACACAAATACACATAACAATAAATAATACCAATATTAACATTGTTTAGGTATTATTTTTTATACAATATTAATAATATAATAAATAGTACAATAATTATTACCAATATTTATAGAAATCTTACATTTAAAGATAGTGTATATAACAACCTTGGAGATCTGAAAGTTAAACAAAATGAAATATTCCAAAATGCATTAATAACTTTAATTACAGCAAGACGTCATAATTAAAGTTTAATGGTGCCCAACACCGAAAACATCAAAGCTGCTACATGTGTACACTTTTCGCCACAACATTGCAGTTGCAGTGGCTGGCTTAGAGTGTGCCCGTCT
Organism: Congeria kusceri; assembly: GCA_027627225.1. Classification (NCBI taxonomy): domain Eukaryota; kingdom Metazoa; phylum Mollusca; class Bivalvia; order Myida; family Dreissenidae; genus Congeria; species Congeria kusceri. Next base: position 62,446,581 of record CM051032.1, read on the forward strand.
TTTCTGCGATGAACCTGCAGTTTAGGGCTTTGTCAGGCTGGGAGTGGATCACCTTAAATAAAATAACAACAATATTACATGTACATTTTATATATATAGCTTTAACATTGTGTATTATAATGTATAGACCTCATTGACGATGTCCCTAAATGTATTCAATCAGGCATGTACGGAGTGACTCACTGACTGCCAGCAGGTGCATATAATTCACATACAATTTACAAATGCTACATACACTAATATATCATTGTCAAAAAACACTGGTTTGAAATTTAAGCACCAACTACCAATACATTACAAAACAGATATTTCATAGCTACACACTTACTGTTTTCCTATTAAATGAGGCTAATCACATGTTCTTTGTCAATCACAACTAAACGCCAGCTTATCTCCATCCACATTCAACCTTATTCACAGCATCAAATCTTGTCTAGTTTTTCTGATCGCCGTGTGTATACACAGTCAGAATATGAACACAATTGTAGGATATTCTATCGGTGATTTTTAGTCATTTGACGCTTCAGAAATCATGAGCATTTTTCTTGTTTATTCATATAACTATATTTAGATAGTCTGGGGAATACCTCCAATATGGCCGCCAACCGGTGTTATGGTAAAATTATACCTCGTCGTGAAAACGGTATATTGCTGTCTTAGATGTGTGTGTGATGTTGGCAAAAAGCTGAAACACAATAAAAACAATATTTGCAAACTATTTCAAATTAGTCTGTATCAACAATTCACATTAAACATTTCTAATCGTACAAAATTGCTGTAGTTTAGTTACAGGCAAGTTTAAAGAAAAATATGATGTGCAAAACTTTGGTACGAAACAACATGAGCGAGTCATAAAACTCATATCGACAAATAATAGAGTAAAGCTTTCTTAATTGGAATTATACCTTACACAAATATTAAATACGATTTCAACAAACAGAATAGGTCTCAAAACTTACACCGTGGGGCGATGATTAGCCAATTACGTTTCTGTGAATTTATTTCGAAAACCAGACAGTTGGTTAGAGGACGATTCTAAACGATTTAATTTTAGCAATATAAGAAAACTTGCCTCGACCCTTGTCGGTCATGTTTGTTATCAAATCAAAATAAAGGGATTTGGCTAGAGGATCATAGAAGGTAACTTCTGTTGTTTAGAAACGGAAGCATTATACCGAGACACGAGGGATGCATATTATTGCAAAACGGAACATTAAACTACGTACACAAATAAGTATGGCTGGGATCGTAGATATGACTCACTAAAAAATGTTAAACAAATATATATCAAACCTATTAATTGTTTAGAAAAAGAAAACCAAATGACGATAGGAGCAATATTTGTAACTATTTAAGCATTTGTGGCACATATTGTTTAAAGGTATATGTAATTGATCAATGACAACCACCCAAACGCACACAGATGAGTCGAGGTAAATACTCAAAACGTGAACAAACAGATTGTGTAAGGTTTGTAAACTTAGCTTTAAAAAGTAAAGTTTCGTTGCTGCAATAAGTATTTCAAATCGTTACACTGGAAAAATATATTTACATTAATTCATAGTGCAATTATGACATTTACATTCCCATTTCAAACATGTATACAAAGAATAGAAGACAATCATTTCAGTTCTTAATGCTCGGAAAGATGAGGATATATTTTTCATAGTGATTAGGAACAGCACATGTTGGTTAGTTGAAAAGAACTTATGAATAACCTTAGAAACCAAATTTTTATTTATTGTTAAGTAAATATGGGAGTGGATGTGCGAATATAATAATATACGGCATAATATATAATAATAAAGACATTTTGCACACTTATAACTAATAAAGTTTGGTATACATAAACAGATTATTCACAGCATTGCTTTTGTGTCGTTCATCATGAATTTTACTGACCAGTCTTGTTACTTTATAATAAGACACATTTGGATGTTGCACAAAATTGAATAACTGATACTCTTATATTTGAAACTTTGGAACTGCGCAGCAAAGGCCACTTAACAAGCACACATACTGAGCAACTATAAACCATTTAATTTTTGTTAACTGTTGAACAGAAGCGATGCAAAGGACAATATCGCCGGTTAAAATCGTTGCCGATTTTCTTGTTTTTAAGAGAAAATCGATGTTCTTTTGTAAACTATGACATGTGCCTCGTACATATATATGAAGGCGAAGCCGCTGACGTGTTTAAGGTGCTGTTGATACAACAATACGTTAATGGGAGACACCACAACAGAGTTACATTATTATCAAGATTACTTTTCCTAAATATCTATCAGTTGTGTTTTGATAATGTTATTTTGATATGCAATTGTACATTTTATGGTGAAATAAATATATCTTAATTCTATCTACCAACAGAGCGAGCATGCTACAATGCAAGCCTACATTGCTGGCAAGCTACAAGTATATTCCGATGCTAATATTAAATTAAACATAATACTTTCCATTTGATGGTCAACAAAATCTGCTTATTCAATTTTCCCACACTGACGAGGCATCGGATAAAAACCCAGCTGATTTCCAACGTGGGAATTTTTAAATTCACCTTGCTTTATCAATTACAATATTTTGTATTACTCCATTATAATCTTGTTTGAGCCTTCAGACTTAGTGACTAAGAATTATTACTGATTTTAAATTTGTTTTCGAGCCAGGGGCGTCACTTTATCTTAGGATGTTCATCAGACGAGCGTTAGCACCTGTCGGCGATGCTCTAGTTTATTGGTGCATCCATTTCTTTTGCTGCATCAACGTCCAAAATTATTGTATACAATAATGTCATTCTTATATTTCCATGAAAACCCCAAATGCTGAGTATGTGGCTCAAAAATTGATATAAAATGGTAAACACATGTAAGGTTGAATTTTACTAGAAAGTAGCCACATTTGAGATAAGACAGAACAACGTTAATGTCATCATATTTAACTGATTGTTTCCAAACATGCTTATTGACGAATCTTAAATCTAAAATTAATCTTTTTGCCAGAGTTATTAATAGAAAAAGCCAATGGATTTACAGCATGATGTATTTCAGAACATTTTACAAGCAAATGCTTATCTAACAAATCACCAAAGGCTTCTGGAACAAAATCTGTTTTTAACAAAGCTGCTTTATTATAGGTGTTATATCATTTAGCAGATGTGAGTATAATATAATTTTACAACCATATCCATTTAATAAAATACATATGCATAAGCCTTAATTTGTTTCTGAAAAATTATATGTTTCTTTTTATTAAATTCTAACAATAGTTTTATTTTATCCCAATTCATACCAATTGTACCGGTGTCCTCAGACAGTGAATCACCTGAAATTCTTAGTCCCTTAATGTTACTGACACAAAAGACTGACCCTCCCACTTCTTTCAATCAAGATCTGTCATTAAAAGATATTTATCGTTCAGAGTGGAAACGAGTTCAAGTTCTGTCAGATCAATTTTGGCAAAGGTGGAAGTCTGAGTTCCTGGTCATGCTGCAGTCTAGGCGAAAGGGGTTGCATGAAACTCAAAATCTTGAAACCGGTGACATAGTCCTTTTGAAAGACAACTCGTTGGGTAGAAGTCAGTGGCCTTTGGCTGTGGTGACTGAAGTCTTTCCAAGTTCGGATGCAAAAAATCGCTCAGTTAAAGTTAAAGTTGTAAAAGATGGTAAACCTGTTTTCTATGTTCGTCCAATATAGGAATTGGCATTGTTGTTTAGCGAGAGGAACGCTTGAGATTATTTTGAATAATATAGTAGTAATTTAAGACAGTAATTAACAAGTCGATCATTTATTAAGCTGAAGAAGTTACATGTTGTAATTTTGAACATTGATAGTGATAATTGATTCAATTTTACTGTAAACAGTTAATTTTTGTCTTTGTGTTTACATAGGAGAACAATTCATAGTGGTTTGTGTTTGTTAAAGGCTGGGAAAAACATTGTCTTTATATTGAGTAAAGGTTTAATTGTTGTAAGATGACAAACTGTTGTATTATATGTTAACAGAAAAGCTATGTTCATCTTTATACCATCTTGTTATGTATAGATATTTTTACATTCTCAGAAGTATGTATGAAAACAGAGTTTCAAGTATGATAATTCTTCAGTCATTCTCGAGTTATTTTGCAGACTAACTTCGTGGTTATAGCATGTACGATTTTGCTTTGTTGGGATTATTTTTCAGTATAGTATTTCTATTTAATCGCCCATTTATCCACAAATAAGCTTTGAATGCGATGTCTAATTAACATCGGACGGGGCGTGTGCTGACGCATATTGCGTTTAGGTTACAAGTCACTATCTTCTTTCCGTTACTTTAAGATTATGCTTAGGGCCATTTGTAAATTCAATGTCCTTCCATTTGTTTTTTACGTTGTTGGCGGCGTGTAAGCTGAACAAAATCGAATTTCTAGTCAGATTAGCCCCACGGTGTAAGTTTTGAGTCCTATTTTGTTTGTTTATATCATATTTAATATTTGTGTAAGGTAGAATTCCAATTAAGAAAGCTTTACTTTGTCGATATGAGTTTTATGACTCGCTATGATGTTGTTTCGTACCAAAGTTTTGCACAGCATATTTTTCTTCAAACTTGCCTGTTACTACACGACGTCAATTTTATACGATTAGAAATGTTTAATGTTAATTAATTGTTGATACAGACTAATTTGAAATAGTTTGCAAATATTATTTTTATTGTGTTTCAGGAGGCCAGCTAAGATTATTCATGCTCTTACGACGTAAACAAAAAGCGTGAAACCAGTCTGAAAGTCATGACGTTTTCCCGATCTTTTTTTTACGTTTGAAATCTGATTCGATCTAGTTCCGAGATTGTTTTAATGATTAAAGTTTAAACTGAATTAATACTGCAGAACTAGCTAGACATATTAAGACGAAATAGAGTTTTAATAATTAGATCTACATGAAGATAATTATAATTTTTACTGTTACCGCGTTAATGCATATCAATTTTCTGTGTTACCATTTATAACGTTGAACGTGTCTATTAATCTTCTTTAAAATGTCATTGTAAAATATTTTCAGTCAACAATTCTTAGAAGCGACCCACTGTATGACGCAACAGAGTTTACTCTGGCTAGCTGACCATAGTTTGATTACGAATGGTAATCTATACAGTATAGAATTATTATTTTCTTTTTAAATGATGAAATTTACAATGTTTTAGACTAATAAAATTAAAAATATGACATTTTAGAGAATATATTTTCATTCTGAAATAATAGTTATATTGTAAAAGGGTATTTCCATTTGTGTACTGTAGCTACGCCACTGTGGATGATTTTGAAAGACAAACACGTCATCTTCATTCTGTGATGTCATTTTGATGACAATGTGAACATTTATGATAACCTTTCAGGATATTTTTTAATTTTATGAAATTAATTATATCTATTAATTTTTTGTGGATGTATGATAATCGCTTATCTATGATGAATGAAAATCTAACATATCTTTGTTGTGTTGTGTTACGAACGATGGATTAATTTGGATTTTTAACTTTCGAGGTAAGATGATTTCCGAATCATAGACAAGCAGCAACAAGCCAACATTCAACTTTCAACTTGATGTAAACTGTAGAATCTAATTTTTCGAGCAATGCACCCTCATTACTTATATATGATCGGTGCTTGCTGTGTTAATCAGCCAAAATAACACTGTTTCCTAATGGCACAGGTACTATTTGATTGTTTTAAATTATTTTTAATGTTATAAACGTTTTAAATGCATATTTTATTAATGCTTTGCCTGTGATTTGACATGAAGCAGCCATATCTACGACCGCTAAGAGTGCCTTCTACCAGTCGTAAATTTTAGCACAAATCTTACGACGTCGTAGCTGCGATTGTGTTGATAAAACGGTCTACCGGTCTTACGACTGTCGTACGACCGAATATTACGTACGACCGCCCTACGACCCGTTGATAAAACATCACACACACATGTAAGGCAGAAATTAAGCTGAACAGCAGTTTCGACTTGTCTCTGGTTCATCTGTCTGTCAACGTATTTCGAGCCCCTCGTATATAGGACAGAACATTTATAGATATATAAAAATATGAAAAGACACAAAGTTGAGGAAAAATAGTGATAACTAGCTCGTATATTAAATAGCATACAGCATACACACACAATAAATAACTCAAACCCTTCTAATATACAAATGCTTTTATTACACACCAACTCATTTAATAAAACGGAGGGAAGGCGGATAAGAAACGAACGTACGCTCCGTAACTAACGTCTGAAAAAGCGCTAAAAGGAGCGGACTACCAGTATTGTAAATTCAAGTAAGCGAGAAAGAGTAGCCTCCCTTAATAATAATATAATTTTGTTAAAATTAGTTAACTATTTGTCAAATGTAGTGTTCAATCACTACTTGTGTGAAATATTAATTTTTGGGATATTACAGAATTCAGAGTTAACCGAATACGGTAGATTTATAATATTTATTGAAACCACCAAAAATGCAATTAAGATATACACTACTTATTCCATATTTTTCACCGTATTGTTGAATATTGCTATTATAACGCAATATTTTTAATTATTTTATGCATTTTGAGCGAACTGTATTTTCTTAACTATGTCCATATTTTTGTGTCTTGCGTTCAAACCCATGGCTCAGTGAAGTCGTCGTTGTAAAGTAGTTGTAGCACAACAAGTGAGAATGATGTCAGATTCATTGATAACGTGTTGGCAATCGATATTCTAACGTGACACTCGCTAATTTATCTAGAGACAAAGAAGAAAATTATCGTTGTTTAACTACCCATAGACAACGCAAAAAGAAGTTCCGATTCTGAGCGGAGCATAGTAAAAAGTAGTTCCAATTACAATTGCAAAAATATAAGTCAAATCATGTAAGAATCGAATAGTCTGGCAGAACCTGCAGCGGACCGTGCAATGACTTATAGACACAATGTCTTTGGTTTTTATTGTTGTCATGACGATACCACAACATAATCTGGACACCTTGTCATCCTTGAGCAACTCTCACAATTCAAGATGGCTTCCACTATGGCCGCCAAAAGTCATGTTTGGTTTTTAATATGGTTTTGTAATTGATTTGATTAATGATTTTTTGTTGAAAACGATTTTTTATAATTGTATCAATATAATCAATTCAAATCAAACAAATCAATTCAAAGTAAGTGCTCGCTGCGCTTTTGGTTTTAGGGGGACACCCGAGTTATTGCCCCTTTTTCACGAGAAAAACTACAAAATGGACTTTGTGCAACATACAGAGTTCATTTTTTATCTGTTCTTGACCAAACTTGCACAGCGTGTATATGACGAGAAGATTTCACAATAGTCCAAACATGGTCTAGATTGGGATACACACACTGGAGTTATTGCCACTTGTTTGTAAGAAAAAAAAATAAAAAAAGGAAAATGTAGTAGACTTCTTTGTTTTGTTAGCTCACCTGCTTCGTGCTCGGTGAACTATTGTTATATGGGTACTGCCCTGCATTATCCGTAATGCGCTAACAATTGTGCGTCTGGATGCGATAGAGAATACTCTTTTCAATCAATCTTCACCAAACTTGCAGTTTATGTATGACCATAAATCTCGTTCGATAATGGGTCAGATCGTACCAGCAATACTAGAGTTATTGCCCTTTTTCATGAGAAAAACTGCAAAATGGACATTGTGCAACATACAAACGTCATTTTTCATCTGAACTTTATCAAATTTGCACAGCCTGTGTATGACCAGACGATTTCAAAAAATGAATAAAAATGCACAATGTGGAGGATAGTGACTTTATAATGTGTTGTCTAATTTTGACCAAATTACACTGTTTGGACCAAATTACACTGTTTGTGTACGACCATAAGGTATCAGTCAATGTCCAATGTGGGCCAAATCGAACCAGAGTTATTGCCCCTTGTGTGTGAAAAAAATAAGTTGACAATAATTGGCGTTCAGTCTCCATAGATAATTAACTTTTCATTCCTTGTTGAGTACACTGGCACAGTTTGTGTATGACGATAAGATCTCATCAGGGTGCAATGATGGTCCAGATGTAACCAGGAACACTAGAGTTATTTCACCTTTGTTATGAGAACAAAAAGCAGAGCTTAAATGGACTTTGTCTAACATAGACCCTTCATCTTTAATATAATCTTGATCAAACTTGCTTGTGTATGGCCATAAATTGTTATAATAAACCAAAGAATTGTCCTGATTTGGCTATAAAGAACTGAGTTATTGGCACTTGTTTTTGAAGAAAAGAACACAGGTATTTGCACTTGTTTGTGAAAGAGCAACAAAATGAACTATTTTCAGGATAGAGAGACTTCATTTTTCACTAGTGATGGCAACAAATAGTATTCCAGTAATCGGTTAATTGGTTTCAGTATTTGAGCTGCTAACTGGTAAGCCAAAACGCAAATACTTCAAGATGATCTGTTTGATTGACTATTCCTTATCGATGATAAACGTAACACTGACAGGTGTCTTTATTGCTGTCACTTGCGACTGTTTTAATAATTGTGTAAAAATGAGGAACGAACCACCGTAAATGGAAATAAGCAGGAATCTCATGGGATTGTAGGGATATGATGAACCTCTGTGTTATGCAAGGTGACTGGACATGGCAAACAAGCTTGAGCCCTGTTCCCTACTGTTTCGACCCATAAATACATCTGTATTGCACCTATCAATTACCAGCTAATTAATAGAAGTAGACCGGACAGGCATCTGTATAGCCCCTATCGATTGTCAGGTTAACTACAGAAGAAGGCGTGACAGGCATCTGTATTGTACATGTCGCCAGGTCAACAAAATTAAGATATCTGTCATTTGCGGGTCATTTTGTTGACGATGACATTCAGATGTCCAGCTGTCAGAGCTGGCGTCTGTCATTACTTGTACTTAGTTAAGCGCTTTGGGCCAGTATGGCCTCCTTGTCTAATCTTGACCAAACTTGCACTGTTTGTGTATGACCATTAGGTCTAATATGTCTAATATGGGCCAGATCGGACCAGAGAGACCAGAGTTACTGAACAAATTTTCTTTTTATACAAAAGGACAATGTTTTTGATTGAGACTTTTAGATGTGACTTTGACTTTGGGCCTAAGGACCTGGTGCTTGGATGCGACATACCACACCATGATGGTGATCATTTATTCTAACTTACATCCCTCCATGGATGACACAATTATGCTCTGGACAAACATTTGACTTGAATTATTACCTTGACCATTGCCTTGGGATGTGGTTTTTGCATGCGACATGTAGTCTCATGAGTTTGCTTGTCACACAATGATATCAACATGATATCACTTCTGGCAAGTTATAAAAAATCATTTCATGCTTGACAATATTATGCTCAGGACAAAGTATACGTATTAATTTCTCCTATTTGACACTAACCATGGATATAGGGACCTGGTTCTAATACGCGATCCAACTTCTCATGATAGAACTTCCATTTATAAAAATATTACGTTCTGAACATATATTTGACCTATGACGTTGAAAATGACCTTGGCCTTGGACAAAATGACATGGTTCTTCTGAATTACACAATGTCTCAGGAAGCGTATCACTTCTGTAATGTGTTTTTTAAAATCCTTCTGTGATGGACAAAGATATGATCCAAACAGTGTAAAAATGTATTTCTTATATTTGACCTTTTACTTTGATCTTTAACATAGGAAGCTGGTTTTGCAAGTGAGATATCGTCTCAAAATTCTTATCACGTCTGCCAAGTTATTTGAAAATCCATCCATGCTGGACAAAGATATTCTCCGGATTAAGTGATAATGGTTGATTTCTTATACTTGACCTTTGACCTTGAATTATAACCTCTACATTGGACCTAGGGACCTTGTTCTTGCGCGCGACACTCCCTCTCACCATGCAATTTACTTCTGCCAAGTTATATGAAAATTCATTCTTGCTGGACAAAGATATGCTCCGAATAAAGTGTTACGGATTGATTTCTTATATTTGACCTTGACCTTGAATTATGTCCTTGACCTTACACCTAGGGACCTGGTTCTTGTGCGCGACACTCTGGCTTACCATGTTTGTCACTTCTACAAAGTTATTTGAAAATTCATCCATGCTGGACAAAGTTATGCTCCGGAGTGTTTTCTTATATTCGACATTTGACCTTGAATTGTGACCTTAACCATTAGACCTAGGGTCCTGGTTCTTGCGCGTGGCACTCCATTTCACCATGTGTGTCAATTCTGCAAAGCTATTTGAAAACCCCTCTATGATGAACATTGTTATGTTCCGAACAAAGTGTTTATGGTTGATTGATTATATTGAACTTTGACCATGAATTTTGACCTTGACCTTTGACCAAGGGACGTGGTCCTTGACACTGTCTTACCATGCTTATCACTTCTACTAAGTTATTTGAAAATCCATCCATGCTGGACAAAGTTGTGATCCAGAAAAGCTTTTCTAGCCCAGAATTTGCAGTTTTCGTCTTTTTGGTGGCCATCTTGTCCGCCATCTGTTTCTACGAAAATGCTCTATGATGGCAGAGATGAAAAAAAAATGTCTTAGCTACATGACAATGCAAAAACATTTGTATACAAGCTATTGCACGGTTATCGGGAAATTTGCTGTGTATCTGCTGGACTTATCTGTAAATGCTCGTTTTAATTAAATAATTTTCGCATTATCGTTGTTTATCGGCCAATAAGCAACTCTTTGCCGTTCTAATGCGTTGCTATTTGACAACTAGGGCTAACGCCCTCGTGGTTTAATTCCTTTGCATTAGAACCCCAAAGCGTTGTTTAAAAGCCAAGCTATTGCACGGGTATCGGGCAATTTGCTGTGTATCTGCTGGACTTATCTGTAAATGCTCGTTTTAATTGAAAATAATTTTCGCATTATCGCTGTTTATCGGCCAATAAGCAACTCTTTGGCGTTCTAATGCGTTGCTATTTGACAACTAGGGCTAACGCCCTCGTGGTTTAATTCCTTTGCATTAGAACTCCAAAGCGTTGTTTAAAAGCCGTTTAATAACAATAAATCGAAAATTATTTTCAATTAAAACGAGCATTAACAGTTGAGGAACCTTATCAGAACTATTTTCAAAATGGTGTGCCTGGCAAGGTGTGGCTGATTCTAACACGGCATGCGCCAACCTTCATATTAACAAAAAAGAAAATCAAGTATCGGTTATTCTCCAACAATTATGTGCGGGGATAATACATTAGAAGCACGCGCTACCAAATGAACACTTCTCCGACAAATGTGCCGATACATTTACCCCAAGCGTGATAATATATAAAATATCACACCCTTTTCGAGGGTGTTCAATACGTTGTATCACGCTCTATGGGGTGTGATATTTATTGTATTATACCGAACAATAAAAACAAGGGAACATAGGCAATATGACTTTTAAAATCAGCCTAGTTTAAATGCTAGTTAACCACGTGAGCTCTTACTGATTATTTTCATCATTTAAAATGTGTTCCTGTTCTCGATAGGGAACATTGTTGGTTCCTTCACAATACAATAGTAATCTTGTTAGAACAACTGCAGATTTAGCATTCCGTATTTTACAATACTTTGCATAAATGACCTTAAAGATCGAATATGTCCCGGCAGCGTCCCAACAGCGTCCCGATTCTCCCGAATGCGATCTGACACTTTCCTGACAGTTTCCCGACAGTGTCTTGGGACAGCATACCGACAGCGTTACGACACCTCCAGACAGCGTCCCTACAGCGTCCCGACATTCCCGACTTATTTTATAATTTGTATCGTAGCGCTGTCGGGACGCTATCGGGAGCCATAATCGGGAATGTGTGACTGTGGCTTAAAGGCTTAACCTTTTACCGATATGATCATTCAGTGTGTACAACTAGGCTTAGACGTGTCATGTTTAAAGATGACGTGTTCGATAGGAAGATTCTACAGCGCGTAAGTGTTTAAATCAGTAATAAACCGGCGAAAGTTATCGTGTGACACAAAACGGAATTGATGGAAAGTGTTTAATGGATATTCAGATCACATAACGCGATAAATGTGTGGCATAATCTGTAAGCAAAATGTGGTGACGACACAAACCAGTTTTCACTGGACTGACATCGTTTTTTCTAGTATTGTACATTGATCATGATAGGATTGTGTTGTGTCGTGTTGGTTAAGTTTGTTTTTAAGTACCAGCATAACACAGAATTGAAGAAACCATTCGTCAGTGATGTCTAAAATTATTTTCGAAGCCAATATTGATAATCGGATACAAGTTTGGAACAAAATACGAATAAAGAGATACGTTCTGACCAATCATGGCGATTTCGAAAACACATCGCGTTTCTGGTTAGGGCGGATTACATGTTGTTTTTTGTTCTAGCTTACGACGCTTAGCTTAATCAGTTTCGGTTCAATTTCACTCCATTTATGAATTCAGCTACTTAATTTTCATACAACAGTTTTAATGCTTTATAGTATTATACACCCATTTGCTTGTCTATCGATGTGCATTCAAGTAAAGCTTGTTCATTTATGAAAATTCAGGGAGGAAACGTAACCAACAGAACAGCCGTAGCCCGTAGCTGATGATTCTGGGCGGAGCTTCATAAACAAATATTACGTAACATCTACAGGACATATTCGGATAAATATTCAGTAAAAAGCCGTGTCAGAATCGAAATAATACTTTTTCGCACTCGTGATTTAATCCCTACGCATCTAAACCTCCGGCCCTGGGTTATTTGACTAAAAAAAACTATGACGTAAAAGTATTACTTCTTAAATAACCTATATTACATGTCAATCTTTGTAAATATAAAAAGTCTCAGCTTGTTATGTTTTAATTTAAACCATAATGATTTTGTGATACAAAATATCCTTATCTTATACTTGTAACGATGCTTTTTAAATGTAGTATTATCTTGGCACGTTTTTCTCAAACGCAAATTTAATGTGCAGTGGATGTTAGCGAATATTGATTGGCTTGGAACGTTTTTTAATGTTGGTTGCTGTAAAACAAAATTATTCTTACAAAATCTCTCTTTTAACGACACATTGGTAAGAATTCCTTAACTAAAATACAGCTTTGCGAAACAGAAACAAATTAAAATGGCAATACTTGTAATTGTAGTGGTTTAAATAGATATTATAAGGTCTATATATATTCAGTTTAATAAGTAGGATATTTACTACAAATTTATAAGGATTGCTTTTAATATCGTCCAAGTATAACATAATTCAAAAGAAAAAACAAACATCTGTTTTCATGTGAATATTATCTTCTACGTGTTGTGATACACGTTAAGTTTTTGGATCCAATGATGTCCTGAAATTAAACAACGGTATTAATTATTGTAACAAAATTTCATTTGTCTCTTGTCACTAGAAAGATATAACAAAATAAAATGCCTTATACATAAATATACAAAAGTATAAACGTTATTAAAGAAAACGAACGATGACGAAGTAATGAAAATACAAAAATAATAAGTATAATGTAAGTAGGAAAGTATCTCGGAGACATTAAATACGTACTATTGTAATGCTTACCATTTACTGCATTAAAATTCTATAGGGACGGTATTGTCTGTCGTAGGGCATGTCGTAGGGTCGACCATAGTCGCTGTTTTCATCGTAACGGCGGGGGTTAACATCGCCTCCAAACGGATTGTATCGTCTAAAATGTATCATATTTTGTGCATGTATGTAAAGTAGTTATAAATATTTACACACATTCTTAAATTTAAATTCATTAAATCCATGACATACTACTCTTTGGTAATGAGAGAACATAATGATGAAACGAAGCAGAATTTAATCAAATGGCTTAAACAATTTGTTAACAACACCACAATTGTTTTATGAAAAAAATATAGAGTATCTTTTTCATTTCGACTTGAGATGATTCATACAGCCACAATACAAATAACACTTTGTTTTTATTATTAGTAGTAGTATTTCTTGATTATCTTTTACAATCCGAGGGTTTATTGTATACACTGTCTGCTATGTGGAAAGTTAAATCATTTAGAAAGAAATCTTGTTAAACTTACTTTCTTACTTCGCATATTAGCATAAAATATGAACCGAGTTATACATGGAAAATTCAGTTTATTGTGTTTCAAACGGCACACAGCATTCGATAAACGATTACCGATCTTATATTTGTAAAGATGTATATTGTTATGACAATCACACATACCCGAATCTGTCGCCGAACTGGGCTTGCAATTCTAGAATATTAAAATATATAATTATGTTATTGAAAAGAACAAACCCGCGTCCAAGGTAGCGTTGCCCTTGCACAGCCACAAAGCCCAATATGGCAGCCAGCAGGTGGCCGATAATGATGAACTTCATTTTCTGAAACAAAGAATAGCGTACGCTATTTGCAATTTTAATGAAGATTCATTTTATAAAGTCATTGTCCATGGTACTCACAATATAAACAAACAGTATGTTTTCAGATATTTTAAACTAATGATGCAGTTAGTTTAACATATGGTAATGCAACTGATACTCTTTTTTTTAAATAAATATGTAGTTCAATTACGATATATTATTATTCAAAGTAATATCGATGTGTTAACATAATTGTTAATAAAACTATCTGAATACAGTATTTAGCCTTACATAAGCAAGAAGAGAATCTGTACCTCAGAGTTTGATTTACAACTGATACGCTTTTGGATTTATAACATATCCTACCAAAGTCACTGTCATTTTGCGCTTGCCTATGATAATAATTAGTAAAAACATCATTCCATTGACACATAATCAAGAAAGGATGACATAAAATCTACGAAAGGATGATATAAAAACTATGACATATAATTATGGGGTACATTGGTTTGAAAGTTGACAACTTCAACAATTTTGCATATATTTTCTTGACATCCTATTCAACGCAGAAATAAATTTCCTTTCAGGTAGTGTACAACACTACCCATGGTAGTGGCTACAACCACCACGTCACCCATTAAAGCTAAAACCATTACGTCATCAGTAGGACTATAACCACAACGTCACCAATCAGTGCGGCTACAACATCCACGTCGTCAGTAAAACTATAACCCTACGTCATCAGTGCGGCTACAATCACTACGGCATCAGTGAAACTATAACCACTAGGTCATCAGTGCGGCTACAAGCACTACATCATCAGTAAAACTATAACCACTAGGTCATCAGTACGGCTACAGCCACCACGTCATCAGTAAAACTATAACCACTACGTCATCAGTACGCCTACAAGCCACCACGTCATCATAACACTATACCCACTACGTCATCAGTACGGCTACAGCCACCACGTCATCAGTGAAACTATAACCACTACTTCATCAGTACGGCTACAGCCAGCACGTCATCAGTGAAACTCTAACTACTACTTCATCTGTACGGCTATAGCCACCACGTCATCAGTGAAACTATAACCACTACGTCATCAGTACGGCTACAGCCACCACGTCATCAGTGAAACTCTAACTACTACCTCATCAGTACGGCTACAAGCCACAACGTCATCAGTAACACTATACCCACTACGTCATCGGTACAGCTAATAGCCCTACGTCATCAGTGAAACTATAACCAGTACGTCATCAGTACGGCTACAACTACTACGCATCAGTGAAACTATAAGCATTAATACATGAGTATGTATACAAGCCCAACGTCATAAGTGAAACTATAACCAGTACGTCATCAGCACGGCTAAAACCACTTCGTCATCAGTGGTACAATATAATGTTGAGTAATAGGAATAACATAATTTAAATAAAATTGTATTCCGTGGTTTAATTCAGTTCGTAAGATTTAAAGACATGTAGATTTATAAGGGGATAATAAAAAACAACACATTACTGATATACTATGATTAAACCAATTTAATTAAAATGATTAAATATAGACTGAAACAGTGTCGTTTTATGTGTTTACTCTTTAGTACGTAGAAGATCCACCGATGCCATTTTGATCCAATGCATATCTTAAAGAAAATTTAAAACCGAAATCATTCTATACAAATGACAATTTTGTCTTGTAATAATAACAACTTAAATTTACTCACAGGCGTCGAAAAACAACAGAAAACAGCTTCATTAAAATATCAATCTTGTCAGAAAACATAATTGGGAGGTAAATCAGTTATTTTTAATACACTATTGTGTTTATGTTTATAATTCACCTTATTTGAGAATCTGGGCAGAGAACGAGCGCCATTCCAGCCTCGGAATAGGCAATGGTCGTGGTCATGGTAACAGGTATTTTTCGGGTCGTGTCTTTTTGGGTCGGTGGGCTTCAAATTGAACACAGAGAATATTTTTGTAATATTTTAATTAGTTCGTTTACACTGAAATTTATGTCAGTATAAGATTATCTGAAAAGAAAAAAATATATATAAAGAAAACGAATAATTATTATAATATCAAAAATCATTCAATAGAAAATACAGAGAGATGGTAATACGTAGAGCCAATAAGATAAGTAAATACAATTAAAAGCATAACAAACAATGCTCAAAATACTTGAAATGTATAACTTCAATTAAAACTTGGAAATATTGTTTGTCTACGACTGTAAATGATAGCACATTAAATGCAAAAGAAAGTAGGTCAATGCATCAGTTTATCGCCAACACTCAATGATTTTTTTATCCCAAAAATTAAATATTGCACCATATTATTGATATATAATGACACTTAACCATATTATTGACATACTCTCAATAAATATATGCGATTTCAGATTTTTCTCAGTATATTGCATCAATCTTCAATATAGCCCACACACTTCAATATAGTTGTCAATTTCATGCATGGATTATATTATTGACCACTTTATTGAAAGTGTATGGGTCCCTTCAATCATTCAAATTAAATACAATTACATTGTTTGCATCGTTGAATAACAAATATATGTTAACATGATTAATAAATTACAATAACTGATTGAAAATTGGAAGTTTCTAATTTTACACTCCACAATATATTCATTGAATTATTATATAAATTAATTATAAGGGTTGCTCATATTAATTTAATTCAAAAAGGTACTTATTTACTACTAAAACGTTCAAGTGTACTATAATAATGTTCTGCGCGTTATTAGTATCAGGACGATTCCAGAATCGCCCTGCGCGTTTTTGCGCATGACACATTAATCTCAATTAATAAGCATGATAGATATCATGAATTCCAACTTTGTCCCGATTTCAACTTTGCGCACGGACGATTCTAGAACTGACCTGCCCGTTTTTGGAATTCCAATAAAAGCGGACCGAACTGGAATTCCAAAAAGGCGCATGGCGATTCTCGATTCGTCCCGGTTTCAATATTACGCAGAATATATACAAAACGATTGATAACATAGATGCATATAATGTATGGATGAACTGACTGAGTTGCATAGTCGGAAAATCAATAGTTTGCTTTGTAGAAGTTAATGCCTGATAACCAGTTGTTATTTTATACATAAAGTCATCACCTGAAATATATTTGTACTTTAAGTCATTTTTTTACAGCCTGGAAGTACGAACAGTTGCTCTTGAAGTGTCCATCTTGGTTATTGTGTTTAAGTAAAGTTATACTGCATATCGGTAGTATAAAATGGTCCGATATTGTCTTAAAACTATTTTTTTAAAGCTAGACTACCAAATATCAACCACACGCATGCACACCTTCAATTACATTTTAATCCAAAGAAGGGTATGGTCATTAAATGAAACACGTGATTACCTGAAATATTGGGCCACAATATACTGGGATTATGTAGATGAAAAAAAAAAAACAGAAAAAGGTAGCCAGAGTTCACTTCACGACCCCTGAATTTATCAGCTAAGTAGTATAATTTAAAAGTCGAGATAAAATAAATACTTCGCAAATCGGTATAAAAATTACGTGGTGTCCCAACAATTCTGACGGATGACAAAACGTGCATACGTAGAAGCTTGGCCTTTATAATAAAGCTATCAACATACAAACTAAACTTAAAAACGAATAACGTGCTATTTCTTCTTTTCAGTGGTCACAACCACTACTCACAACCACCATGTTTTGATTTGTTATAGCATAGCAAATAAAATGACGCCAGATGTGCCAATAGAAATACTGAGAGGATGACGCTTGTGAAGTCGTTGTAGCACAGGACATGAGAATGACGTCAGTTGTGCCGATAGAAATACTGAGAGGATGACGCTTGTGAAGTCGTTGTAGCACAGGACATGAGAATGACGTCAGTTGTGCCGATATAAATACTGAGAGGATGACGCTTGTGAAGTCGTTGTAGCATAGGACATGAGAATGACGTCAGTTGTGCCAATATAAATACTGAGAGGATGACGCTTGTGAAGTCGTTGTAGCACAGGACATGAGAATGACGTCAGTTGTGCCGATAGAAATACTGAGAGGATGACGCAGATGTACTGATAACGTGTGACAATTTAGAATGTTAAAATTGATAAAACAAGTTTTAGCACTTGCAACTTCAGGAACATTATCAGAACTTTTATGAAAGGGTGTGCCTGCTCTAACGATTCACCCATAACTTATTGTGGAAAAACAAACCTTGCCATCGTTGTATAAAGCAAACTCACCGCGTCCATGTTAGGTTCTTATTTAAACAAAAATGTTCATTTATTTTGTTCAATAAAATTCGCAAGTCGTATGATTACAAATACGTATTTAGCTGATTATTATCTCTCTACGTTTTATAAACGCAAGGCTTATGCGTAGATGATGGTGAATAATATATAAGATATGTACGCAATTTGAAATGTTGCTTTTACAAAAGTTGCAAGTAATCCAAACTAATATGATAACACACGGGGTTATAATTATATGAATAAAATAGTGTTTCGAGATTGAAACCACTAAATTTAAAATGGTAATACATGAATATGCAATGGTTTAAATATATAGCCTAAGGCCTATATATGTTATATATTGTTTTACTATTCAGTTTAATTATAATTAAACATAAATACAAAAATAGTTCGATGTATGAACAGTTCAACACTGTATTCAGTTGCACTTTAGAAGAGACTGTGTGATTTAGCTGTTTATTCTGCTTTTAAATACCACGTCTACGCGTTTTCTAGCCAAAGACCTTAATACATTTTAAAAGTTAACTCATTATTCCTATTGAATAAATATCGTCAGTTAATGTACAACCAGATGAGTTGTCATGATTTACATTCATCCTATTACAATGGTTGAAGGAAATAAAGCACTGCGCATTTCTCAACTAACAGGCGTTACAATTAGCAACGAATGTTGTTTGCTATATATCATTTCGACATGACGTAGACGATTCATTTAGCCCTTCCCACATAATTGTTAAGGAAACGACATGCAATTCGAGTGATATGCTAATTGCTATATTCTGCAGTTTAATTTTAATCATGATTTAAACTGTATTGTCACGGGGTGATATAGACGATGATGACAAATTGCTTGGTTTATGGAAGAATATTTAGATTATTGTAATTATAATATCTAAATATTTATCTGTAGTTTGCAAACTATTATGTCGAAAGCCGGAGGCAAATGCATTTTGTCAGTTGACGTGTGCTTTAATAAACGCATTGTAGATCAAAATATTTTATTAGCAAAAGATGCACAAAATATATAACCAGTACATACAACAACAACTACTCCTACTCCTACTACTACTACTACTACTACTACTACCACTACTACTACTACTGCTACTGCTCCTGCTACTTCTACTTTACATTAAAAAGATTAATGTATAAAAGAAAGCAAAACTGTAGCAAACATACACGCAACATAAAAGAGCAAACTTTTGTAATTAAAGAAAACTACGGTGTCCTGTTACTGCCATCGTGGTTTCGCGACTTCGACCTGTGCTAATGAAAGGGCGCCGAAGCGCCGACACGATGCGCCGAGACGATACGCCGACGCGCCGAGACGATACACCGACGCACCGACACGATGCGCCGATGCGCCGACACGATGCGCCGAAGCGCCGAAACGATGCGCCGACACGATGCGCCGAAGCGATATTAACGTCGTCTCGTCGTATCTTCGCCCAATTGTATAGCCACATGAAAAAAATATACGAGATTGCGACGTTTATCTCGTTCGGCGTATCGTGTCGGCGTTTCGGCGCATCGTCTCGGCGCTTCGGCGTTTCGTGTCAGCGCTTCGGCGTATCGTCTCGGCGCGTCGTCGCCCTTTCATAAACACAGGTCGAAGTCGCGAAACTACAATGGCCGTAACAGGACACCGTAGAAAACACATGTTCAGAAATGCGTAGCTAAATAGGCCTCTAGCATCAATATTTAGCAAGAAGACTTCCTTACTACATATTTCTTAAGTATTTGACTTATGAAAAACTTCAAAAGCATGGAACAGTAGTGAAAAGTGCTAAACAAATAATTTTGTTTTTGCTTGTCTAAGTAAGGTCTACAATAATCGCAAAATATTATATCCTATCTGTAAAAAAGAGACTTTTGATCAATGCTGATACACGCAAATATCAAAATATTATCTTTAAAAATATCTGGGATCTAGTTTGTTCCAAGATCAACTGGTTGAAATGAAATGGTGCTCCAGTGTCTAGCTCACTTGAAGCGGCTGTTTTCGTCGCGCGTCATCGTGGGGCGATCGTAGTCAACAATGTACTTTATAGACATCTCCTATGAAACCGATAAATGGATTTAACATTACCATGCAAGAGTGTTCATCGAAAGGTCTTTTTCCATATACCTTCAATTTAGGGGGTTCATCGGGTGGTCCTTGTTAATTTTCCTTCAATTCAATGGAACACAAAGAAAACTACGGTTGCAATGGCAACTAAAACCTAAAAGTAAAAACAAATTGTCTTGTCCGAAACCACTGGTTAGATTTTGAAATAATTTCACAAAATTGTCCCATAACCACAATTCCTTCATTAAGATTGATATGTTCAAAACATGGCCGCCATGGCGCTGTGCCTTTTCTCCTTATAAAGCTACATTGAAAACTTTAAAAAAAAAATCCTTGGCTGGATTTCACAAAAGTTTCCACAGAAATGTCATCCACTAGCCAAATTCTTTTTGATTTGTTAACATTTTGATTTGTTAACAAACGTACCCACCGAAGGTCGGGGCATTTTTATCCCTAAATGAAATCGTTGAGAATCCTTTTGTCTCAAACAACTAACTGTTTGTTTCAACATGACTGCCACAATTTGCGGGACAATTGTCCCTATGGGGTTATATTGGCACTCTGAAAAACTTCTTGCGTGAAATAATTGAGATATTTCAAAAATATTTCACAGAAATGTTCGTTAATTGATCATCTACCAAATTCCTTCAAATCATTCTTGATTTATAACAGACTCTGCCGCCAAGGGTCGTGTAATTTTGTTTTATATTGCTATATTGAGAATCTTCTTGTCCTAAAGCAAGCCACAATATACTCAGGTGAGCGATATATTATCATCATGTCCCTCTTGTAATGGGTTTAGTGTTTTCCGGCTAGTTTACGTCGTTGCATTTGCTATACGTCACTTGACTTACTTCTTAGGACCTAAAGCCGTTTAACAGGCATTTCACTAATGTTGTTTTAGCTGTAATTTCTAAATCTTAGTCAATACCTGGCAAAATGTTTAAGGCAATACAGATAAAACACAATGCATCCATTACAAGCGCTGTTTCATTTTTATTGAAGATGTTTCAAGGTCGTTTAACAACTTTTAGTGGGGTTTTTTTCAAATTATGTGCGATTAGTGTTTTAAATGAATCAGACTGCTAATTACCATAGCAATTAAATTAAGATAAATGCGTTATTTAAACTAACGAGGCGCTGGAGAGAATAACAAGCTGACGTTTCGGGAAGTGGCTAGGAGTTCCCCAAGCTGTACCAGCATTAGACTATGTGGAAAGAGCAACCAACTGCAGCACCCAATGTCGTCATTGGTAGAGGAGTGCAAGGAAGCCAACACAAGACTTGTGGTGACTGAGAGATTCTCAGGACGAACTCGTCCCTAAGGCATGACTCGTACAGGTATATTAAAATATCATTAAATCATTAGAGGGAGTATGTCATCGAAAAGGGCCTCAAGGGGGAAATTTCTTTAAAAATTCGGAAATTCAAATATTAATACTGACATACACAAATGGTTAAAACAGGGTATATATAATGAAAAAAGAGTGCACGCATTCTGAGATAAACATCAATTTATGATAAGGGGCTTGTTTGGCCCTGTTCATGTTCACATTTTGACGTCATGACTGTGAGTATTTTCAATAACCATTGTTTACATTGTACTTTTCACCAAGCATGATAGCGCAGTTGGTTAAAGCGCTGTCAACTGTCATTTCTTCGTATGACTCCTAAGTCGTAAGTTCTATCCCTGCTTGGGGTTTTAATTGTTCAGTCTTTGTTGCTAATTTGTTTTTATCAAATATCTTATTGTTTTATTATATTATGTTTTATTTATACCATGCACATGTCTTTATAAAGCGTATTTCTATAATATAATATCATTTATAGTGTAATAGGAATCCAATTTTTCGACGAAATAGGCCATTTTTTGTAGTATTTATTTCTACCAGACAAACATAATTTCATTTAGTCAAATTTCTACAATATCTTTAACTACGCCGTTCAATTTGTGTTGCTATCAACATTTCAAACGAGTTGTGCCTAGTGTAACGCAAAAGAGTAGACTTTAGTGCGTTCAGTGCTTTTAATTTTTTTTAAACATCTTGTTGTCTCAATGTTATAAAATATGTCGTAGCTGAATTTTGAACATATTCAAAAACCTTCCGTCTTAAGGCAAAATTTTTCGATCTTGCGCTAACGTGCAAAGGATGTTGGACGTCGTCTGTGTCGTATGTTTCCTTGGTATCTTAAAAAATACTTAACTTCACGCGTTAAAATGGTTGACCACTACATCAAAATTAGAAACAAATGTATGCACATTTCTCACAAAAAGGAAATACAGAGAACCCTGTCAATAACGACGCTCGGTGTTTCCGACTGAAGATGTCGGAAAAGACAGGTAAACAGGTTTTTTAGAAGCATAAAAAGCCGTGACAATAAGATTATATGACTTGAATTGACTATTATCTCAGTGATTTTATTACACAAAAGTAAAAATACATGTTTGTATGTACGTATGTATATACATGCAATATAGACATATATGTTAATTAAATAACATTTTCTGTTCTTCAATTACACAATTATGAGTTATTATATGGACTAAATCGAGAACGATCTTGAATATTTTAATACGCATACGCGTTATTATATGTACATGTATTTAAGTAAAGTAAAGTAAAGTGTTTGTTTATTATAGTGTCAAACCTCGCGATTAAGGGCCAGCTAGTTTTGTCTTATGAGACACCTTTACTGATGAGCATCTTTACTCCCGATTCCTATCCTATATACGTTGACTGATATATTGGTCCAACACGAATGGTATGAAAATTAGATTTAATGCTATAGGATTTAACAATATTTAGAATATAATGATTTTCCTCTTTTATTATGTGAGTATTTTAAAATCGTCATGTTAAACAAGATGAAAACAACACGATAATGCGATGATATGTTTAATACCCATTTTGTTCAATATTAAATCAAGCTGTAAAATGCGTCGTTTTTTCTACGAAGAAGATACACAGAAGCAATTTTGATCAAAGGCAAACCTGAAAGAAACAGAAACAGCTAATTTAACTACATGTATATACGAGTATGTACAATAATGTTGTCTGTTATAACAAAACTCATAAATCAAGGATCAGAACTATAAATAAAACTATGATTTTTGTTAAAGAATCGTTGATTATTAGATCAAATATTAATAATCGTAGAATATTAACTTCCAAGTGTTCATCCTCTGTATTTATATGTTTATCTGCCCTTTACAAATCACTGTATGTTAATACGCTGCGATATTCTCTGTATAGACACGTTGACATATTTCGTTGTTTACAGTTTGTGATGTTGACGATGTACATTGTGCAAGTCAAATGATGTGTCTGTCTGTCTGTCTGTCTGTCTGTCTGTCTGTCTGTCTGCCTGTCTGTCTGCCTGCCTGCCTGCCTGTCTGCCTTTCTGCCTGCCTGCCTGCCTGCCTGCCTGCCTGCCTGCCTGCCTGCCTGCCTGCCTGCCTGCCTGCCTGCCTGCCTGCCTGCCTGCCTGCCTGCCTGCCTGCCTGCCTGCCTGCCTGTCTGTCTGTCTGTCTGTCATGAATATTAAAATATAAAAACTCCTTTGAAACGGTGAAAAGGAACTGAAACGTAACCAACACATCAAAGTTCTAAAATACTCGTACATAATTGAGAAATGTTTAAGTGATTTTAAATATACTTATTACTGTTACCATTAACTTCTTTTTAAAAGGGTGAGGAGGGTAACTGCCATCTAGCCGTGGTATGGGTAATGGCCTGGGTAGCCGCCAGGATAGCCTCCAGGGTAATGGCCGGGATAGCCTCCTGGGTAATGGCCGGGATAGCCTCCAGGGTAATGGCCAGGATAGCCACCAGGGTAGTGACCGGGGTAACTACAGAAAGATTTTTGTTTTGATAGTATGCCTGTTTGATATAAAATATAAGTATTATTACAATGTCTAAAATACGTAAAATATCATAAAGCTTAGCCAATAACATTGTTTATAAAACAGCATAAATTTGTTAAATCTCTATAATTATTAATCACGAATTGTAAGGTTAAATACGAATCAATTCAATGTCTAAAAAACTAGTTTTCATCATTAAATATTTTATATAGATTTCTCTCTCTAAAAGACCGCATATATATTGCGTAACGCTGTTTTGAGAAATAATTGATGAACCTTACTTTCGGACATTAGCAAGTTTTATGAGTATACTGTATCATGACTAATACAAAATAATAGTAATTTTTTTCATAGTGCTTTAAAAAAAAAATAATATATTGCCGTAGTATGCATTGTTTCATGTAATTTAATACAGTTCTCGTGATCTAGTAGGAAACTTCGCACAGCGTTCTTTTACATTAAAGCAATGTCGTTCTGACAGTTTTCAAATGTAATTGAAGGTATTAAATGGATACAAACTGGTAGGGTTGCGCATGCACAGCCACAAAGCCCAATATGGCTGCCAGAAGGAGACCGATAACGATGAACTTCATTTTCTGAAACAAGTAATTGAGTACGTTATCTGTAATTTGATAGAATTCTGACCCTTTGTCTTTTTTTCATCTATAGAATATATGCGAAAATACATTTGTGGAGGCAAAAATTAGTGTTGGCGACACGCCCTTTGTTTGTGTCCATACATGTGTCGTGGGGGCATTCGTGTCTGTGACAAATCTAGGGGTGTATTTATCGGCTAATGTTAGTAAACAACGACTTGGAGTTCTGATGCCTAGGAATTGAACCACGAGGGCGTTGTTTACCAGCCGATGAAGACCGACAATGCGCAAAATTATTTCGATTCTAACTTGAGCTGACAACATAATTCTGGAATTACAGTGCGAACTATATTTAACAGTTTCGGAACTATTATTTCGGGCTGTTTACCAACGGTTAGTTTTGTTCTTTGTCTATACTATACACAGCACGTGTCATGTTAGAATGTTATATAGTGCATTCAAATTTAACATCTCGCCATAGTTTGTACTCTTCAGAATTACACATTTCCATTAACACTTTTCACAACTTGTATGCGTAGAATTTTGAAACTATTGTCATATAAAGAACTGTAATAAGCATCCAATTCCGCATTTAACATAAATTAAAGACCATACAATAGTATATTATGCTATGCTCAAGTTAAAACATAACGTGTAGACCTTATTGCTGGATAAGATAAATTTAAACGTTTTCATCAGAAAAAGTCATTCTTGGATAATGTTTATCAGCATTGAGTATGTTGGCCTATTTATCTATCGTAAATCATGCCAAATACAAACAAAGTGAAACTCTAGCTGCATCAGCCGGAGAGTTTTCTTATTAGCAACATAGGGTCCTTTATTTTTGGCAAGTGACCAATTTCCAAAACAGTACGATACAAAAACTTGCGACAAACACAAATATGAATAAAACTGGGGTCCCCGCTTTGAAACCGTCATGGGGGTTTAAACCGGTTTACCGCCTGAATCTCACACTGGTCCCAGAACTGTTCATAATACATTTGAATTTTAAATGAAGATTACCCTCATAACATCGCAATTTAAGTCATAAAAGAGATTACTAATTCAATAATCAAAGTAGCATATTTGCAAGTTTCTGAGGCACGATGAAATGGCAGACAAAGAAGAATCAACTACATCACGTATTGTTAAAAAAGACATAGCGTAATATAGTCTAATTTTCAGATCATCGTCATGCAATACAGGAAGAAGCCGTACTGTTGGGTGAATGAAGCCAGATTGCATAGCTTGGCTGTATATAGTCATATTATAACTTATTTATTATCTTTATAAAATATAATATATATATATATATGTTTATATATTTGATAAATATTGCTGCGAACCAAAATTAAAAAAATAATGATAAGGATAATAAACGTAAATCAGATTAAAAACAAATGTTTAAATCAGCATCGGACACCAGACAGTACAATATTTGATAATAATGACGCAATTTTTGATGACATTCAAAATCGAAACCCAAACAGGAAACCCATTTCGATTGTAATGACGTTTTTCAAAGGCGCAAGTGTTTCGGAGTATAAGTGCGTTATATCCTTTAGATAAAAAAAAGAGCGTACCACATTAGAATGTAGTAGTTTAAGATTCAGTTTAACATATTTTCATTTCCGAACACATTTTAAAACATCGCTGTAAAATGATGGGTGGGATATTCCATTAGCCAATAACCATTTCAAAGAAACATTATATTTAGAATCTTAAACACTAAATGTGTACAGAATTAAGCAAACTGATTACGTAGGTCATGGTATATAAACCTTAATTAAATAATTTCTTAGTTAGTGTAAAATACCCACTTGCAAACACTCACTGACTTTACATAAAAAAGTATCCGGGAAATTAACGACTAAACCGTTTTAATTCCGTGTTCATTCCATGCACAATACATGTATAAACAAATAATTCATTGTATGAACATGAAAACTGCGTATAAAATGTTTTAAAATAGGCTAAGTTAAATAAACCCATCTATTTGTGAATATATACCATCTTATGTCTATATTTACGAAATATTTTTATTTGAAACGGACTTGGTACCTTTAACTATCTTCGAATAAAATATATAATTCCCCTTACCTTTCAAAAAGTGAATGTGCGCTTCTAAGTTTCGTTCTGCTTTTAACGACAACATGTTCGAGCTAACGACCCTATAAAGTATTGAAGGCGGCAACATAAATGTGTTGTTTTGAATGCATTTTGTTACATTATGAAAATTATGTGAACCCTAAGATCAATCGTAAAAGCAACACGTGTTCACATTTGTCAAGCAAATCTGATCAGGCAATTGAAAAAAAGTGCAATTAGCAACGTCTGCAGTTTCGTAACTTATTTCGCCGTGCCCCATTACATGTGATTTCTGACTGCATACATAATGAGTAAATAAAATTAAATGAAGGTGAAAACCGTTGGGTTCGCTTTTCATGTAAATGGTAATTCTAGGCCGAAATGCCAGCGAAATATAGCCCTTTCACTAACGATACGAAAAGGTACATTATCTACTTTTTATAACTACAATCAAAGGCCCATAACTCGCCTTATTCTTTCAAGTAAATTGATTTAGTTTTTATTATATCTATATTGCCATTGACCTCATCTCAATGCATACATCAACTACGTGTGTTTGTAACCCCAGATGTAGACATTTTGCAAATGTAATGTTAATGTACTGTTTAGATTGAGTAAAAATATGAATATATTGTGTTGCCTCTGTGATCGTTTTTGCCTGCTATGTTGAACTGTGCATATTAGATTAATGCATTCCTTGCTCTATGTTTGATTGTCCACTAACATATGTCTTCTTCTGGATATAGAAACATATGTCTAGTTGCCATAAATGAGATAATATGTGGGGTTTAAAGGGACTTGTTCGCAAATTTTTGTATTTTTGAAATATGCCATTAAACGACATAACTTGTGAAATTAAAGCATCTGAAATAAAAAAAATAATTTAACAAGGAAAGAAAAAAATAATGAAAAAAAGTTACTCGCACCGGGGTTCGAACCTCAGACCACCGGATCAAAAGTCTAACTGGTTAGCTCTCGGCCATTCCAACTTGCATACTTGATGATGTATTTTTTACTTTATGTAAGTGGTTCACGCATTTTAAGTAAGAATTTCAATGAAAACAACAGAAACACTCCAAAATGTTCAATCGTTTAGCGTTACAAATACTTTATAATTTTATCCATGTTAACTTATGATTACTCATTAACAAAACTGTATTTATAGTATATTTTTAGGTCATTAGCATTAATTCACTCCTTTATATGCACTTGTTCTTTTATTTTTCGAATATGTGACAAAACTTTGAAAATTGTCAATTCGTCAATCTGTGAACAGGTACCTTTACAACTACATCAAAGGTCATTTGTCGAAGTGTACTCATATTTGATTATACAATGTATATTTTTTATGTTCGCAGGATAATGCATTGCACTGTTTTTTAAAACGTCAGCAGTCCGGGAAAAACTAGATCGATATGCACGCAGAAGTAATGTGTTTCTTGTTGTTGTTTTTTAATTAAAACAAATGACAGCCATCAATTTTTTACTAAAACATTATAGATAAATAGACACATAAGACACAGTGTGTTACTTGACTGCAATTACGTCATCAATTAATTAAGAAGGCCAAGTTTAAGGAATGTCTGTTCTCTCCATGGGGCATTCCACTCTGTGTATTGGTCCACCATAAAATCTCTGATCATTATCTGCAATACATTATAAAGACATGCATCGTTTTTCCTTCCAATCGCTTCCATGTTAGCATGATAATTTATCTCTAAAGCACATTTATCTCTAAAGCACATTTATATCTAAAGCACATTTATCTCTAAAGCACATTTATATCTGAAGCACATTTATGTCAACTACTTCTGAACTTGTAGTTGATAATTTCAATAATAATCGTTCTTGGAGATGATTTTGTCGGGCGAAATAATGATATATTTAATTGCTGTTTTTGTTTATAGGTTTACATATGAGAGGGTTTTAATGCAACTTCATCTAACGACTTGGTATTTCGAACTGAAGTGTAAAGGACATTAACCATCATCTCATGGTGATTTTATCGTTAATGTTCTTGTATTGTTTGAACGAACTGTAACTAGAAACAGTAGAAACTGTGATGCTTTTGTGTGGTACATAATTTGAAGTGATTCACACGTTCATACAGCGATAAGTATACGGTTGCAGGTAAATATCGAAAATAAAAAATCGTATATTCTATGTTTTATATATCGTGCTCCAAACAGTCTTCCGTCTTAGATAGATTCTTTTGAGAAACAAATTTAATTAGCAGAGTCATCTGATCTTAACTGGTTAGCTATAGGTGATTTTAATGTTGAATTTTTATCACGAACTAAATTTAATAATACTAAATGGGCAAAAACTGTTCTTGACTACGGACTTACTCAACTAGTGCAATATCCTACCGGAGTTACTAATACATCGTCAAAAATATTGATCATATATATACTACATCAGTAACTTGCGTATCGGAAATTAGTGTTCCAATAGTAGGCATTAGTGATTACTATCCGATAACGTGTACACTACTTTGTAAGATTTAAAATGAATCTTTATTTGAACATACTTCTATAACTTATAGATAATTTAAACCTGTTGATGGAAACTTATTTTTGCAAGATCTTCGAAAATATTACTTAAATATAATAGAAACTACGTATGACCCTAATTTAGCGCTTCATACAATATATTAAACAAGGTATTATCGCAGCATGCACCAATTAAAAGTAAGCGTGTTAGACGAATACAACAACCGGGGTGGTATTCTGACGAAATAAAACAAGCTAGAATAAAACGAAATAAATTTAAATCGTGCAATGATTTTAATCAATATAAAATATGGAGAAATAATTGCAATTCCATAATCAAGAAAAATAAGAAAATATTTTACAATAATGCTATTAAACAGAAGAAAAATATTAAACTGCTGTGCTAATGAGTTTCTTACATAATTAATAATTTCAGTCACAAACTCGTGTAAATCCAAAAACAGGTAGCTCGCGTTTTCATTGCTGTAGACTTACCAAATACCACTCTACACAACTAAACAGTGCTAGGGACCGTTCTTGGTATCATGAACTCCGCAAGGAGGCGCCCGATATGCGCGAGATACTATCGAACTGACAATTAAATTGCTACAGCAGTGTGAAGTCACACTAGGTTAAGAACGTTCAATTAATTACTTAATTACATAAGGAACCATTAATTAATTATAACACCATTATGTGTCATACCGGATGTGGCTCTTACCATCGTATCGTACAATTTGTAATTGTGTACCGGTACTCATTTTTGGCAAATTCATGTACGTTACTGTTATTTATTGATGTTAATATTGATTCAAACGTTGTTACATGTTTTATTTGCTTCTACTTATATTTTTGGGAACATATACACCATTACAAACAGTAACATGAGTTTTGCTATTTTCATACGATCTTTTATTTGTTGAAATATTTTAATTTATTATTTGAATTTAAGTAACCTATTAGATGAGACTTTCCCAACAAGAAATAATTCAATTTTCAGATAACACACTTAATAATAGAAAAAGAAAGGAAAGAAAGTAAGATTTGTATTGTTCTATCAGTGCTAAATTGCTGTTATGTTCGTCAGGTATTAATTGTAATGTTTACATTTAGTAGTCTTTATGTGAAACCTAACGAAAGTAAAAAAATTATTATTTTAACAACGTTGTACTTTATGGGTACCTCTTAAGTCTTTATAAATTGTTTTAATCATTTTAATCGGCTCATCGTCTCGGCGCTTCGGCGCATCGTGTCGGCGAGTCGGCGTATCGTCTCGGCGCGTCGGCGACCTCAGAAATTAAAGGGTGAAGCGATATAAACGTCGCTTCGTCGTATCTTCGCCCAATTTTATATATTTTTATATGGCGTACCGTATTAGTCAAAAGTGAAAATATGTACGAATACGGTGCTATAAATACATATACCTGCTGCTGTAAAACGTGTGACCACAGGTGAAATGTTGTACCTATATGTCTCAATTTATACTTGTAGGTACATTTAAAATAATACCTACCCGTTCAATTTATACCTACAGGTACAAATATATAACTGTTGTCAGATTATAATTCCTAAAGATATATACAGGTGCATTAAACAATATTATGAAAACACAATTGTTTACTTGTAAAATTTTCTTATTGATATACGTATTTGATATTGAAATTGAAGAATTTACATTAAAAATAATAAAATGCTTGCATTAAGACTGCTTTAGTTTGGTCTGGGTCAGAAAATATACCTACAGGTACAATTTCAGTCCAGGTACAATTTTGTACCTGCAGGTCCATCTATTTATTACGGCGGCACAGAGGTGAAATGCACTACTCTGTTTAAATTTTGTTCCAACGACATTCTAACTCGTGGGAACGAGATACTAACTCGTGGGAACGAGATACCAACTTTTGGGAACGAGGTACTGACTCATGAGAACGAGATATTATGTCGAGGGAACGAGATACTAAGTCGAAGGAACGAAATACTAAGTCGAGGGAATGTGTTAGTATTTCGTTCCCACGAGTTAGAGAACCAATAAAATGTTTCCGTATATATGTTTTTATAATAACCATGGCCGACAAAAACGATCATGTTCTAAGATGGTACTAAGTCATTCGCTCTTGTTAGTGTCTCGTTCCCACGAAATAGTAAGTATTTCCCTCGACATAGTTATCTCGTTCCCATGAGTTAGTATCTTAGTCCCAAGAGTTAGTATAGAACGAGAAAAAAAGTAGTGCTTGTCACCTCTGTGCCACGTAATTTATAGCTGTTGTGTTTACATTTACTTTTGACTCTAACGGTACTGCATAATTTTATAGCCACAGATGAAAAAATACACACGATATTGCGACGTTTATATCGTTTCGGCGTATCGTGTCGGCGCGTCAGCGTATTGTCTCGGCGCTTCGGCGTATCGTGTCGGCGCGTCGGCGTACCGGTAACAGGGCACCGTAGTTATAGTGTTTAGTTTGAATGATTGCGCTGAAGAGCACAAGGTATCAGCTACAAAATTAGATCATTTATGTCTCTTATGGCTCTTAAACTTATAAATGCACCTTTTTGTAGGCATCGGTGACAAAACTGAATTGTAAATTTGCCAATCTGTAAATAGGTACCCTTAAAGTCTTGGACAAATGGCTCCTGTCTGTTAAATATTATATTTCTGAACTTTTAATGTGCTAATGTCTGCATTGTTAATTAGAAACCAGACACAACTTTATTCACGTAGCCAATGTTTTCACATACCTATAAGTGTTCTTTAGAAACTTAAGTTCATGGATCGTTTTTCTTATAAGATCTATTGTGCTTTGCAATTACATAATCATAAATATAATATAATTTTGCAATGACATAATCATAAAGATAATATAATTTTGCAATGACATAATCATGAATATAATATAATTTTGCAATGACATAATCATAAATATAATATAATTTTGCAAAAATACATAATCATAAATATAATATAATTTTGCAATGACATAATCATAAATATAATATAATTTTGCAATGACATAATCATAAATATAATATAATTTTGCAATGACATAATCATAAATATATAATTAATAATTGAATTATATAACGTCGTCATGTGGACGTTATCTCGATGCCCTATTGTCTACTGTGGTTCGTAGTCGTAACGCAGTTTTGCAGCAACTAATGCTAAAATGTACATGTATTGACTCGATTCCTGAGATCTAATGGTCACAGGGGAAGCTTTGTTTACCGAGATCATTTTGGACACAATGATATAGTGTTTCGCGATGCGAACTGTTCCGACACGGCAATTGAGTTGCAGTCAAAATTGAATTTATTTTCTGTTTGTTTGTTTGTTTGTTTTTTAACAACAACACTGGTATGGCAATCAATCAAAAGAAGACACGCTTGTATTAAGAGACGGCGAACCGCTTCGATTATACATGTACTGCGTTTTTGAGGACACGCCGATACAAATGTCACATCATTGTACAATAAATATACGGTCCTTCTTTTTAAGCTACATCTAGAAATGTAGAAACTCCAAATAAATGTTCACTAAGCCAGAAAAATCATGTTTGCTATTGTAAATTTAGTATATTTTTGGCAAATTGATAGTTTTAGTTTATGTGATTCAATTGTTAAGCCTATACTCACGCATATATCGGAAATATACTAAACCAAAATCTTGGATATAGTGGAGCCTTTTCAACCCAATATTGCACGAATTTTCTTGGTGTAAATGACCAAGTAAGTAACAGCATTCAGGGGCGTAGCTTTCTTTAGGCACTATAGGCACGTGCCTATACATTTTTTCCAGAGATGAAAATTTAAATATGCCAAAAATGCAATAAAAACAAGAGGGGGGATGGGGGTGAGGGGATCTTTCTTGGCTGTGTTGATACGTCATGGTTTAACTAGTCGATAACGTCAATATAGAACAAATTTCATGAAACACACGCTTATTTAACAATTATTTTGTAGCATCGGGGTTAAGCTGAAGTAAGTTGTACCTAGCCACATACGCGTAGAAACTCTCCTGGCCCAAATTTTCGCATACAGCGTCATTTTCTGAGAATCCGACTATTGTGCCTATACATTTATTGAACCCATGCTACAACCCTGGCATTGTATTGGGATAATGTGGTACATTACCTCTTTGTATTGAAATAAATCAAATCTTGCTGTAAGTTAATAAGTTAATCAGAATATCGGCATCGACGAAATGGTTACATAATGGTAAACCATATCGTCTATATGATATCGGAAGAAATGGATTTGTTAAGTATGTAAAAAGAACTGTTGTACAGCTTTGGTTTTAGGTATCGTTGAACTTGGCCAACACTTAATAAAATGAAAATTTGTTTATATAAAACAAAGTGCTTGATTTAAAAGAACGGTTTGAAAGCATAAGTACTCTAAGATGTGTTTGAACAACACATGTTAAATCCAGATACTATTTTAATCAGTGCATCATTCTTTTTTAGAAAATCAGTAGCATGTAGTCGTCGTTCTTGTCACAAAGGCGTTATAGGAACTGGTCGACAGTTAGGAGTCTCAAGAGAAGAACGTTGTCATAGATACGAGTGTATTAGTCCCCTACCGGTGAAACCGATTGGGGACTATAGGTTTGCGCGTGTCCTTCCGTCCTTCCGTCCGCCCTTCCGTCTTTCCGTCCGTCCCATTTCGTGTCCGCTCTATAACTCTGTCATTTCTAAAAGGATATTGAAATTACTTCGCAGAAACGTTCATCATCATAAGACGAGGTGTCGCGCACAAGACCCAGGTCCGTATCTACAAGGTCAAGGTCAAAGTAAGAGGTCAAAGGTAAAATATGGATCTGTTTTTCGTGTCTGTGTTATAGCTCCGTCATTGCTGGATGGATTTTAAAATGTTCACCATTATGAGATGATGTGTCGCGCGCAAGATCCGTCCGTACTTCCAATGTCAACGTCACACTTTGATGTCACAGGTCGAAAATGGAGTCTGTTTTGCGTGTCCGCTCTCTAACTTTGTCATTTCTGGATGAATTGTGAAATTACTTGGCAGAATGTTTACCATCCTGAGACGATGTGTCGCGCGCAAGATTTATGTCCATACCCCCAAGGTCAAGCTCACATAGAGGTCAAAGGTCAAAAATTGGGGGTGGGGAGTTCTGTCTGATAAATTACTGTTGTCATTTCTAGGTGGATTTCTAAATTATTTGGCATAAATTTTCATCATCATGAGACGATGTGTCGCGAGTAAGATCCAAGTCCGTACCGCCATGGTCAAGGTGACACATAGAGGTCAAAGGTAAAAAATAGTGTCCCTTTTTCGTGTCCGGTTAATAACTCTGTCACTTCTGGATGGATTTTGAAATTACTCGGCGGAAATGTCCACCATCATGAGACGATATAGTTTGATGTGTTTTTATTCCTTAATGTTGTTCTATAGATTTTCCTATGTAATTGTGTGTTTCCTTCTGTACATTATTAAATTGATTTCCTGTTTTTTCCTTGAGCATAATTATCCATCCTTAATATAATAACATGTTAATTAATATGTTTATCTGAACTCGTGATAATGCACGAAAATATGCCCTCCGCCCTCCTTCAAAGATTGCAGTTGTTGATTGGTCTATCTATTTGTCATAATTTTTTCCTGAAACAAGCCACCGGTAGGGGACTGCACTAACATCATGTGGAAAACACTTGTTTTTATATTAATTATGTAGACGAGTTCCTGTTTTTTTATATTAATATAGCTACAAACGGTAATGTCCATGCATTTCACAGTTTTCTAAAACGTAAAAGCAGTCCGGGAAAAACTAGATCGATATGCAGTAGTAATTTGTTTCTTTTTTATTTTAAATTCAAACAAATTACCTTCATCAGCTTTTTAAATAAAATAGATCTGCAAAATAAATTCTCGTGCAAACTGATTTCCTTTAATAAAAAAAAGTTCATTGTCATCTCCGTAATTTTACTGAATTAAACACATTAGACACACTGTGTTACTCCACTGCTTATTAAGTTATCAATTAATTAAGATAAATGTGCTATAAAGACGAACATCCTTTATGGCGCTTCCATTTTTTGATGATAATATATCTCGGAAAAACGATTTTGGTCAATCGCTTCTGAGTGATCATTTCATAATTAATCGTTCTTGGAAATTAGTTGACGGACGAAACAATTATATATTTGATTGATGTTGTTTTTTGTTGTTTTTACAGTTTTACTAATGAAAGGGTTCTGTTTCTTATGGAAAATTAAGACATAGAGCGTGGTTCATTTCCTGAATCTTAACATGATTTCCTTGATAAATACACATACAATTTTACTTCGTTGGAAAACATACACACTCTCTGTGCGACACACAATCAAGACCGAAAAAATCCTTAATTTGTATGTTGTTTATTATCAGAAACAGAGAAACAAACGCGTTTTATTTCCAAATCACACTATTTATTCAAGAAATCACTATTATTAGCCGTTATTGTACTTGTACAGTTAGTTTGGAGATGAAATTTTGCAAGAAAACACAAAACGCATACTTTTATGACATTAACTGCACTAAAACATACAGCATAACAACAAGAGGCGTTTGTATTATAGAAAATAACATTTACCATCGTTTAACTCCTCTTTGATGTCCATGACAATTACATAAGTCCAAGAAATACATACAATTGTACCCAACACGTGGTCAACTCGAAGGAATGTTAACATGCCCTCATTGGAGGAACATACACGCGCTTTATTTGAGAAAACTTTTAGTTTACACGCCAGTGAAACACAACTATTCTCATTCATTAATACCAATTGATAAACTACTGTTGCCTCTAAACATATACCTTTGTGCAATCAGTTAAAGCGTTTAGTTTAAATAATTCCGCGGAAAGAGTACATGGGACATGCTACAACATTATTTCATTATGGCTCTTTAAGAGCTTATACTTATTATAATCTTTTCTTGTTGCATGGCGCCGGTGACAAAAATTGAAACTGTCTATTTGCCAATCTGTAAATAGGTACCCGTTAAGTCTCGGACAAATGGCTCCTGCCATTTTGCAAATATTCGGAACTTTTAATTTACTAATGTCTGCAAAATGACTAAAATTACAGTTTTTAACTAGAGACCACACACCACTTTATCCACGTGAAAAATGTTAAAACGTTCCAATAATTGTTCTTTGGAAACTTAAATTCGTGAATCGTTCAACTTAAAATTCTACGATAGTGTGTTTTGTAATGTGTGGCAATCACATAATAATACATATTCGTATAATGATCAACTAAATAAAATAATGTCACGTAGACGTCATATCAACATCCTATTGTCTACTGCAATTCGTGGATGTAATGCGTGTAAACAGTAACTAGTGTTGTTGTTTTTTAATTTTCAGTCTTTACATTCACGATTTGTCTCGCTTCCTTAGGTGTAATGGTCACAAAGGAATATTGTCGCTAATGACATTTGGGTCATAATATAATAATGTTTGCGTTGCGAGCTGCACCAACACCGCTACTGAGTTGCAGTCACAATTGAATAACTTGTCTGGAATTTGGTCTGACAATCAATCAAAAGAAGTCGAAATTAATTGCATTAAAAACGGGCGGCCTGCATAAATTTTACAGACACTGCGTTTTGATGACAAGCCGATAAATATCGAATCCATGTATAATAAATATATGGGCCTTCTTTTTACAGCCAAATCTGTTGTGTATATATTCTCACAGCTCAAGCCGGAAACTCATTGTTGCTATTGTATCACATCGAAAACCTTTCTGACCTTTTTGTGCACAATGATAGCTTTAAATTATGTGATTCAAGTGTTAAACCTATGCTTACATATGGATCAGAAATGAACGAAACAAACATTTCGAATTTTCTTGAGCAAGTTCATATCCAATATTTTGTAAGGAAATATATGTTTGAAAATCACTAGGTAAGTAACAGCGTTGCATAGGGAGAATGTGGTACCTTACCGCTTTGTATTGAACATAATATGAAATACATCAACTTTTGCTGTAAGTTACTAAGTTTATCAAAACAATAATACCCACGAGATGGTTACATAATGGTGAAAACAAGCTGATGTTGAAGAAATAGTTACGTCTAAAACATCTTTTGTACAGCTTTGTTTTTAGTATTGTTTGGCTTAGGTAAGAAGTAGAAAATAAAGAATTATATATATACTAAAGAGTGATTGGTAAAAATAATGGTCAGAATGCATAAGTTCTCTAAATTGACTTTAAATCTGTGTTTTAGTTAGAAACTATTTCAATTAGTGCATCATTCTTTGTTAAGAAAATTAGCTGATAATTGTCGTGGCTATTGCCATTAAGTATATAGTAGTATATCTGGTCGACATTCAAGAGCCACAAGAGAAGAACGTTGTTGTAGAAATTTTAGTTTATTTAAATAATAAGTGTGAATTTGTAATCATATGCGAAGTTTAGACGATAAAAGAAATGTAGCATTTTTGTTAATTGAATAATAAAAATAAAAGATCTGGATCTTACAATACATTTAGTTTTATCTTGTCTAAAGTTGACGTCAAAAATGCTTGAATCATTTTGGAGTCGTTTATAAGTTTAATTGTTTATTTTTTCGTTTTTTTCTAGTTTATGCCAACATGAAGAGTACCACAAATATATCCACTTTGAACGCACTCAATCGTTTTACACAAGAACTGCGAGTTGCCTACAGCTGTATATACATGTCTGACACATAGCCTTGTCTCTTCAAAGAAACTACATGTAGTTTAACCAGGAACGTTAAATTTGAAAATAGGTTCTTCGTTATTTTTGGAATACTTACAGATCACGAATCGGTAAAAGAAAACGCTTTTCTGCAAAAGTTATAATATACATTATTTAATTATGGTCTGATCAGAATTAATACAAACAATGTTGAATATATATAAATAAACAATTTTTAATATATATAAACAATCACGTTGCTGTACGATTAATATTTTTATAGATGAATCATATATGTTTTATACAGAATAAGACTCAGCAAGTAAGATTTTATCAAAGAAAATATACAGTTAACATATGGGAACAACATCATTTAAATTGTAATTTAGTTTAATTCATGTTGTAAGATTTATGTTTGTTTAGTTTCAACATAAAGCTAAATAGTGGGATTATAAAACAACACGTTTATGAGGTGTTACGTTTAATACCGATTTAGTTTAATATAATTAAAAAAACATGTTATTTTGATGTTTTCTGTGAATGTTGTATCTATGACTGTTTGATCCAGTGCCAATCTGCAAAAACATGTATACATGATGACGTTGTTCCTTGTAAAACAAACAGTCTTTTTGAAATTGGTCTATGACATTGAAATCGAACGAAACTATCATAAACATATCAAAGTAGTATAAATAATAAAAAAGTTTTCTAACTGATTTCAAATACTCGTATCATGCTTACCAACTGCTTTGGGAATCAGTAATGACCGTAACCGTCATGGTAGCTGCCACGACCACCGGTGTATCCACCGTGGTAACCACCTAAGTAACCGCCATAGAAACCGCCACCGGGATAACCATGATAACCGCCTCCGGGATAACCATGGTAACCGCCTCCGGGATGACCATGGTAACCGCCGTCGAGATAACCAAGGTAACCGCCTCCAGGATAACCATGGTAACCGCCGCCGAGATAACCATGGTGACCGCCTCCAGGATAACCATGGTAACCGCCGTGGTATCTTCCGTGGTGACTGAAAAGAAATCTTCTTAATATACACATATGCTAAAAAAATATAAGCATTCCTAAATTTCTCCGATACTTTCAATATGTCATGTTCTTGTTTTGAGTAAGATTAAAAATTAAAATATCAAATGCAAAATACGAATCTCGCAAAAAAAAAAATCAAATATAATTTAATATGTTCAGACAGTTATATTGTTAAATACAAAGCAAGGTTTCCAATTCTGTAGTTAACACTTCCTGTTGGGTACATTACTAGTAAAATGTTTAACCATATTATATAAATTACTGATTATGTTGTCTATCAAACAGCATTGTGTTATTCATTATGTAAGACCATTGGGCAAAATGTCTTATTAATATCACTTTCTTACATTAATAAGAATTGCGTGAGTATAATATAATTATTTATTATAATAATATACTGTATGTGGTAATATAATTTTATTCTTCCATAATTGCTGGACAGCAAAACATATTTACAATATCCTTGATTTCGTGGATGTAAGACATTATCAAATAAAATTGCAATTTTAAACTCTCCGCTGATTATCTAGCAGCAAAATGAGCACAACGTTCGATTACATTAAATAAATGTCGATCTGACAGTGTTCAAATGTATTTATTATTTATGGTATTAAATGGATACAAACTGATAGGGTTGCGCCTGCACAGCCACAAAGCCCAATATGGCGGCCAGCAGGAGACCGATAACGACGAACTTCATTTTCCTATATAAAAAAAACAATGGCATTCTTTGATGGAATCTGAGGGAAGAGCATATGACTTCTGCGATAAATGCCTATATAAGTGTAACAATATTTGCATCTACATGTATACTACTATCAAATGAATCGAATGTTGTGACGGATTTACCGTCAAAAGGGAACAAAATACGATTTAAATATATCAACAGGCACTTAGTATAGACATTGAAATTAAACCTTTTGTACTTGAAATAAAATTTTAATTGAGTTTTCTATGTAAAAAAACACGTGAATTCCGTTTAATTTAGATTTTCCAATGAAATACGATAATATTGTATGATCGAAA
Source organism: Congeria kusceri (assembly GCA_027627225.1). Lineage (NCBI taxonomy): Eukaryota > Metazoa > Mollusca > Bivalvia > Myida > Dreissenidae > Congeria > Congeria kusceri. The sequence continues at coordinate 62,487,000 of CM051032.1, forward strand.
CACTAGGTTAATTTGCCTATAATTTAAAATAAAGTGTATGTGAATATGTTTATTTAAGTTTAATTGTTAAATTTTTTCTACGGGAAAATATAGTTCTTGTGTTGTATTAGAACATCATGAAGATCGACAAAGTAATGATGGATATTCGGATTTAGTTCGTCACGATATTAGGAAAGTATTGTTTAATGAATAAAACTGATATTTATAAACAGTGCGATTGGACAATCAGTGTTGTTGTATTAAACGTTTTCCGACTACGTTACACAAATACATTTCATTTAAGTAAAATAACCAAGAAACGTGGAAATTCCACGAAAACCAAATTTTTCGAATGATATGCATTAAAGTCAGCACACCCAAAAAATGTCGTAATGTTAACCTTGACCCGAACAACTCATACACAATCCCAAGCGAGGTCTAGATACAAGGTATCTACATATGAAGTTTCATTAAAATATCTCAATGTCTTATCAAGCTATTGAGCTGACACTCTTTGTCTCTTTTTTAGTAATAGTGACTTTGACCACACTCACCCCATATGCAAACCCAATCGAGGTCTCGATATAAGGTATCTATGTATTTAGTTGCATTAAAATATCTCAATGCGTTCTCAAGTTATTGAGCGGAAACCATGTTTCTATTTTTAGTAACAGTGACATTGACCTTCACCCCCATCAACTCCATATGCAATCCCAAGCGAGGTTTCAATACAAGGTATCTATGTATGATGTTTCATTAAAATATCTCAATGCGTTCTCAAGTTATTGAGCGGAAGCCGTTTTTCTATTTTAAGTAACAGCGACCAAGACCTTGACCCCACTCATCCCATGTGCAATCCTACGCGAGGTCTTGATATAAGGTATCTATGTATGAAGTTTCATTAAAATATATCAATATGACGAATGTACCGAGTCGAAAAACGTGTATTAAATATTGTTTCCATAGTTAAAGATTAAAAATCATCTACGACTAAAACAAGTGCTAACATTCTGTGCCGATAGCATGCACAATATAGACAAACTGTATACATCGTGTGAAACAACATATACAGTTGTTTAAAAGAGTAATGCATAAAATCATACTATTTTATGTATAATTATGATACAAATTATTTAAGACTTATTGTTATTTCAAACGGATTCAGTGTTCAAACACCTTTTTAATTTGTAATTGCATAAAGTAAATAATCGTCTTACCTTTGTCAAATCAGACTGTGCACTTGATTATTTGATTTTGCTCTTTAAAGGCAACGTTTCAACTCAATGGCCTCCATAAAGTATTGACGGAGGAAACATTGAATTGACATACGTTCCTTTGAAAATAAAGTTTATATAACATCGGATCAGTTGTGAAGATTTACTTTCACCTTTTTACATTGTGAAGTCCTTTATCAAAAGAAAACAAACTAATGCATGCATATTTGTCAAGTAACGGAAAAGATGCATTGTTCATGTCTGACCTGATACGCTTAAATTAGCAACTTATAAAGCTATATGGTTCTAAATTAGCAACTTATAAAGCTATATGGTTCTAAATTAGCAACTTATAAAGCTATATGTTTCTAAATTAGCAACTTATAAAGCTATATGGTTCTAAATTAGCAACTTATAAAGCTATATGGTTCTAAATTAGCAACTTACAAAGCTATATGGTTCTAAATTAGCAACTTATAAAGCTATATGGTTCTAAATTAGCAACTTATAAAGCTATATGGTTCTAAATTAGCAACTTATAAAGCTATATGGTTCTAAATTAGCAACTTATAAAGCTATATGGTTCTAAATCGTACACATTCAAACTTAGCTACTAGTTGTTGTCCTAAAATTTGTCAAAGCAAACGTTTGAAGCTGTTGTGTTTTAATTTCTTCCAGAAGTAAAATAGTTATTCTCTGATTAAATTACGAAAAAAAAAATTGTTAAAGCTCTGTGAGTCTTGTTTGTAATTTGCGATTTGGCCAAATACATTTTATCAATCTACGATTATAAAACCGTACACACACGCACGCTCGCACACACACACACGCTCGCACACACACGCACGCTCGCACACACACGCACGCTCGCACACACACACAATATCTTAATGAATGTCATGTAAACGACAGACATAACATATGCAACAAAATAGTTGTTGGTCATGCGACTGTACAAATAAACAAATTAACAACATTTGTTGATAGAGCAAATACGCATTTTCAATTGGGTAACTTATCAAATGGACATATATAGGTATAAAGCAATAAAATTGAAACAAAAATTAAGTCAAGTTTACTTTGGTCCTCAAATCGAGTGCTGCTTTTACCAAATGCTAATTAAGTTGCAAATCATTAAGATAGATATGCTGTAAAGACGAGCAACTGTTTGTCCTTTAATGGGCTTTCCATATTTAGACGGCTGTCAATAATTTGTCACTAGAGCACATGTATGTGTCGTTTAAAGGTACAACTGCTGGCGTTGGAAATAATAGTGGGGTTTTTTTCTTTGTAAAAAATCGTCATGCCAAATAATTATAATGTTATATACCGGTAGATCATTTACAGTTTTATTTTTGAAATGTGATGTTATCTCTATATTATTGCTCCTCAATGTAGTATTTGTTCTAAAAGCTTAACTATGACTTGTTATTTAATATTGATTTTTCAAAGTCTCACATGTTAATGAAACATATTTTACTAGTCGTAGATATATACTAAATATAGCTTCACTATAATATTTTTGTCAGAGTTTGTATTTTTGTATGCAAAATGGCAAAAGGCACAAGTAATTCATTCCTAATATTATTATTTATTAAATGTTAATTGTATTTACAAACATATTTTGTTATCGTCTGGATAAATACATGTGTAATGTTATAAAAACAATTATTTGGCCATTGGAACGTACCCGTTCAACAAAGATTCAGATATGGTTTTTAATCAAACATTTTAAATAATTTTCTACCAGATAAATAAATGACTAGGGAAGTGGTTTCTCATATTGAAGTCACATATTAAGGCGTTCATATATAAGATAAGGAAAACCCTACAAATATCAGAAGTAGAGATACCCTTACTAACATCCTCGGGGCCTTTATTTGAGACAAGTGACCAATTGCCTGTACAACACAGTACAGTACAAACAACACAACACAAAACATAAAAAATGATTAAAACTGGGGTCACCGCCTTTGAACGGTCAATGCAAAGCATTGAGGGATCAAACCAATTTAAAGGCATACAGAACATCACACTTGGCCCACAATGAATAACAATACACATCATTGTAAATAAAATTTAACCTCACCGCATTGCATATGATGCAGTTGGACTTTCAAGATTTTATTGTTTAGTTGAGATATAAACAGTTAAAATTATATATTTATTGTAGTTAAACGTCAAATATTGCTGTATGCCATTTGGAATTTATATTATTGAAACAGCTTTATTAAACTCTCGTGTGAACTTATTACGTTCGTAAAACATTTTCGTAATAACCAAATTACATTTTTCGATTACTGCTAGTTTGAGAGACCAAAGTCTAATACAATGTGACAATGAATCCATCTTGCTCTTACTAATATACAAATACGAGTCTTGCAGTTCTTGCTTCTTACAGCGGTACATAAACAAAGTATATTATATTTCCAAATATTAGACATTCTTAACAGAACGTTGTTATATTGACAGTGTATCGTGTCAATTAGTGATTTCATTAATTACATGTGCAAAGCCTCATTCAAAGGGCCGTAACTGAAGTCGTAAAATGGCCATTCAATTCCACAGTTTTGTCCAATAATTATGTAATTTTATTTTGCTTACAAACGATATTAAATCAATGAAAAACCTCATTGTAATGTTTATTAACCACATTTCAGTATACAGAATGATATCAAGAATTAGCGAGTGTTTGTATTATTATGTAGTAGATAATGTGAAACTAGAGAAAACGTTTACAAGTATATGTTAAATGTGGGTCGGTCCGGTTCTAAAGATACCAGTACATTTGTTAAAACATTGACTTGTTACAGAATTTACACTGGGCAGTTGTATGGACATTTGATATTTTATCAACAATCAACACGAAAGAAAAAAAGCACACAAGTAAAAATATAAATAATTAGACCTGGTCATTAGTTACATACATATATAATATCAATACTGTATTGTCTGCAAGAGCATGTGTTGTTGGTAAGCAACGGACACTGCTCTATACATTCCGAGAACGCAATAACTTCTATCGATCTATAATTAAAACATTATTTTTTATAATTGGCGCATATGCTTCAGCCTCAAAAGGTCAGAAACACTTAACCACTTCTTAACAAAAAACCACAACCACTTCCACGCGTGGAGACCCAAATTGCATCTAATATTTTGACAAAAATCAGATACAGGACACGTGGACTTCTATAATACATTATTTTGTATTTTGTAACATATTACACTAGACCAGCTAAGCTTGATTTAGTAGTCGTCCAACAAATCAAACAAACCAAATAATTTCGTTTGTAGTTATATACTCAATCTTCATTAAAAGTAAAAATATAGTATGTTTATGAGTCCCTTTGTTACTGTATGTAGTGGTGTAACAACAGTTACGATTAATGCTGAAATTCTATTGGCTCGTTGTACGCAAGCGTCATGCAATAAACATTTCGCTTTATAGAATGCACATTACTGTTCGCCTTGTGGGAAGACCAAGCAAGCGCTCTTAGATTTTTATCAAGTGATAATATGTTAATAAGTATGCATATTAAACATATTAAGTGCGTTTTCAGTGAAGCAAAACCTTACTTACCGAAGGTCTCGCACTGTCTTTACTGTCTATGAAAACTCTGTATGCATCAACAAAGAAATTAAACTTGTTTTAAATCGTACTTGTAGTTCAATTTGATGTTTTTATACAAGAGCTAATGAAACCGCATGCATTCATTAAAAAATATTTGCTCGGAACAGGATATATCAATTGATAAATATTGCAATTTCAAAACAACTTTTTGGTTGAAATGAAATATAAATTGAACAATTTGTGTGAAAATATCTCCAATATTTACACTCACTTTCGATGTCAGATTATGTATATTTGCATATACAAAACGCACTAATTTTACAGTTCAAAACTGTTTAGTATCATGCCCTTGCCAGTTTTGTTTCGTGGAAATTGCTACCCTGAACCAAAACGATAAAAGGTAAAAATGTTGTCGCATAAATAAAGAAACCGCTCCTTTTATAGTTAATATAATCTGTTCTAGTCCAGTAGAGAAATGGTATCATAAAAAATAATATCAGTAAATGATTTGAATAAATAATGTATATAGGGAAATACCAAGGATCACAAAAGGTACAAGGCGCTGCTAAAAAAAGGCAGGGTGGAAAGCCATCCCGGTTCTTTGACATGTTCTAATTAATTGGGAAATAAGAGGTTTTTATCAAATAAATGCTTCTAATTAATGAGTTTGGACATAGACTACTCATTTGTCATTTAATATATGTATATGTCGATTATATAGACTATATTGAATTAAAAAAAAAATTGAACATTTCTGTTTTGATTAGCCTAGTGGGGCAACAGGGGGGAACCAAAAATGAGCAAAGTGGAGCACCCTGAAATTTGGCTCGACGTATAATCAAATGATAATTGTATCGCAGTGATGCCATATTAGGCGTGTCGTGAAAAACTCGGGCTAAATACATGTGCGTAAACTGTCGTCCCGGATCAACCTGTGCAGTCCACACAGGCTGAACCGGAACGGCAGTTTCCGCTTTTATCGTATTTTCTGTTTCAAGGAAGTCTCTTCTAAACATAAATTCACTGTAGGCTGAAAGTGCCGTCCTGGATTAGCATGTTCGGACTGCAAAATTCTGATCCGGGACGACACTTGACGCACATGCATTAAGCCCGGGTTTCCCACGACACGCCTCAATTATGTAGTGTGTGTGTATGAGCACACTATGTTCCGTTTATATGTTTTAATGTCCGAACGAGACCGTCAAAAAAACAATAGTCATTCCGAAACCAAAGCGATTAAAACGTTTGATAAGTTGCGTCACAATACACGATTGTCAAGCCTAAACACGATCTATTACTTTGAATGATTGCGCTGTTTGCGTTCTCAGTTGATTGATAATACAACAATCGTGAGTACACTACTTCTTCAAAAAGTATAAAATAAACGGGTTGACAATGTATAAATCAAACGAGTCGCAAAACCGTTACTAGTGACACAGAAACAGTTAAAAGGTATTTATTAGTTGTGTTATTATTTTTACGGCAGCACTAATGTTTAAGAACATTTATTTACACTGTCATAATTCTAGGGATAATATAGTAAATTACCCATTTGTATCGGTTGTATTACTCTAGTATGTTTTTTTATGCTATATTGGTGATAATACACCTTTTTCGGTCGTCAACGTCCACAGAGGCCCTTAAAATGCGTTAAACCCATTTTTCGAGCCTCTGCGGACGTTAACGACCTTAAAAAGGATTATTATACCTCGCTTGATTATTTTTTAATATGATGCATATAAACTGCAGGGGGCAACAATTTGATATGTCGCCCGGCAATGTCGCCCGCTAACGCTATGTCGCCCGGTACGCAAATGATACGGGATGTAGCTTGTTATGAGATATTACTACATCTGTTAAAATATTGTTAAAATATTAAACTTATGTAATTGATTTATTTACTTTGATTTTGTTCGGTATAATAAAATAAATATTGACTTCCCCTCGTCAACCCTCGACAAACAATGTCGACCTCGGCTAAAGCCTCGGTCGACAGGCTTGCCTCGGGTTGACAAGACGCACTGTCACCCTCAAGGAAGTCAATATTTCTATAATATCGTATTCTTTTATAGTAAAGAGTAACCCCAAATAAATCACCTGTATGACGTAATATTTAATAATTACCTGTAAGGTCGCGTTCAGCAGAGCTCGAATCACACTAGTAAGTCGCCATTTTGTCTCAGTGTTTTCCTCGATTTGAATTTTTAAAATTAGATTTCAGATGGATTTCAGCGTGCATCACGTATGTAGTAAATAGTAATACATATCATGATATCGCAATACTGTTATTTAAGCTTACAATCGTTTAATAATGGCCAATAGTAACAAGGACGCCCGGTTCAAGCATAGGCAAAACACTAAGTCGGCCGTTTTTGGCCCGTGACTTTACTGATTAATAAACCTTTTTACGATAACCGACCGCTTTTTGTTCGTTATCACACCCCAATAACGGACTTAAAAACGGTCTTTTTATATTATTATGTTCTTTTTTGTCTGTTTGTTTTTGGCTGTGTACAATAGTATTTTCCCAATTAACTGAATTTATTGTGTAAGAAGCAATTTGTGAAAGAAAAAACACCATTTACTTCGTAGGTATTTCCAAAGTTTCAATTGAATCGGTTTACAGCGAAATATCCAAGAGAGCAAACTCGATTAAGAATTGAAAGGTTAACAGCTGTAGTTGCAACACAAAAGAAAAATGCCGGCTTTCTCATTCTCTGATCCTGTTTTTGGTGAAGTATTGCATTCAGCGGGGTGGTCATGTATATATGAGACGTGTCGTGGGAAAACCGGGTTAAATGCATGTGCGAAAAGTGTCGTCCAGGACAGGCTAAACTTTCCGCCTAAAGTGGATTTATGTTCAGAAGATACTTAATTGCAACTGAAAATACCATAAATGCGGAAAGTGTCGTCGCGGATTAGCCTGTGCGGACTGCACAGGCCAATCTGGGACGACAATTTACACATATGCATTAAGCCCGGTTTTCCCACGACAAGCATCATGTTTATGTAATCTATGATGAACGCAATCGCAACATTCGGACGTACGTTTAATAGGTTTCTACAGTGGGGTATAGCTACTATTTGGCGTGTGTAGATATTTATGGAATGACAAGGAGACAAGATGATGTACAAACTAACTCTAGCATGCTTTCTGTTTAGGTATATCTTTGTTGATTACACCGTCCCTTGCAAGCCAGAAGGGACTAACAGCCTTCGTCGCCCATATTCTGATGACTTCTTCTGGCTTTCAATGAACAATGTACATTTGCCAACGAAATGTTACTAAACCGATTTCGCCATACTTTAATACATTATTTTGTTATATTTCAGGTACAGCTATGAATTCCGTTTTCGTTTTTATGCTCATCGTTGGGGCTACTTTGGCTGTGCCAAGATATGGTAGCCATCATGGAGGCGGTTTATACGGTTCTAGCTTAGGCGGCTACGGATCTGGTTACGGATCTGGTTACGGATCTGGTTACGGCGGCTACAGATCTGGCTACGGATCTGGTTACGGATCTGGTTACGGCGGCTACGGATCTGGCTACGGATCTGGTTACGGCGATTACGGATCTGGTTACGGATCACTGTATGGCGGCCACGGATCTGGTTACGGCGGTTACGGATCTGGTTACGGATCTGGTTACGGATCTGGTTACGGATCTGGTTACGGCGGCTACGGATCTGGCTACGGATCTGGCTACGGATCTGGTTACGGCGATTACGGATCTGGTTACGGATCACTGTATGGCGGCCACGGATCTGGTTACGGCGGTTACGGATCTGGTTACGGATCTGGTTACGGATCTGGTTACGGATCAGGTTACGGATCTGGTTACGGAAGCTACGGATCTGGTTACGGATCTGGTTATGGCGGCCTCGGATCTGGTTACGGCGGTTACAGATCGGGTTACGGATCAATGTATGGTGGCCATGGATATGGTCACGGAAGTCATGGCGGTCATGGTGGCTACTAGATTGCAAAGTGAGTTTTTGTAATATTTTCTGGTTCAGCAGATTCTATATAATATTATCATACACTGCAAAACACTATTTAATTGTTTTTGCAAAAGTAATTATTCCAAACAAATATATGGAAAATATTGTGTACATTTGCAAATATATATGTGTCAGTTGTTTAACGGAACCAATTTGAACTATTGTGTGATTATTATAAAATGATTTAATCATCGGCTTACATTATTGATAGCTAGACTGTGATAGAATTGTTAAGTTAGGTTAACCAAGTATTATTATACATTACGGTGGCATAGAACTGCCTCACGATAACTGCTTAAGGTTCGCGAAACTTTTCGTGTTACCACTTAAGTTTCGTGTTATTCATCTTATATCTTAATAGTGTTTGCATTTTTTTCGACGTAAGATATTTATTGGCTTAATGAAAAACAGGCCTGAAACTGCCCAGAACTGACATCAGAATTTCAGTTAATAAAAACTTATGTGGTATCACAAACATTAACTAGTTAAAATTTGCGTTGTAAGATAAGTATCATGATAATATTCGTGTTTAAAGACGTTCGCAACAATTTCCTTCAAATTTTGGCAGATTTTCTTAAAACTTGGCACAAACATGCATCAATGTATCCTAGAACTAAAACAGTCTTAAAAAATAGGGGTCACCGGCCTTTTTCCGGAAATATTGAATTTTGAATACGGTACCTGTAGAAGCCTTTTTTTCAGTTTGTGTTACTTAAAATGTTGAATAATATAAAGCGTTTATTTTCAAACCAAGATTGAGATTTTTAAATGCATCGTTTTGTTATGTTTCGTTTGGTAATATACAAGTGCAGTTTAATGATAAAACGCGCTTTATCTAGTTATCATTTAACAAATGACTTCTAATGGACACTTAACGAGGTGAATTTTGCATTAAATTTGCTTGGGAAAACATCCATAATTTATCAAATATACGAATATCTTTTGTTCCAATCGACAGATTTTGTTAAAAGATCCTACATATATGCGTCATTGTATACTAAAACTAAAACAGTCTTAAAAAATAGGGGTCACCGGCCTTGTTCCAGAAATATTGGGTTTTGAATACGGTACCTGCCAAATTCCCTTTTTCAGTTTGGATTTTTATCAATGTTTTCAGTATATATGATAGTTATTTTTCAAACAAGGTTATGGTTTTTTCAATTGATATGTTTGTACATGCTTTGTTTGGCAATATACATGTGTATGTTGATAATAAAAAGTTTTACCTACATTTACTGCTTAAATAGTGAATTTGACTGGACATTTAATTGTGTCAAATGGGAACTAATAATGCTTTCTGAAACTTCATTTTAATCAAATGCATATTTTGTTCCAAACGTCAGGTTTTCTTAAAATTTCGCACAGACATGCAGCAATGTATATTTACACCAAAACATTAATAAAAAGAATGGCTCACCGAAATTGCTTTGGGAAATATTCGATTTTATATAGGGTACCTGTGTAGCCTTTTTCCTGTTTCGTTTTAACATACATAAACAACGTATCAATAGAATGAAGATATTTAATCGATCATTTCTGAACTAAATTTGTTTGGAAATACATTGCATAGTGTATTTCTGATTATTATATATGCTTTATGAGCTTTTACTATTAAAAATATTTATTTTGAATGGCCATTTGAGATTAACTTAGTATATTGTAACCTATTTGCAATAAAGAAAAAATGAAGTAAAAGGAGAAATTAACCCAATTATTTTCTTTTTATTGCGAACGTTTTTAATAACTGGCAACACGAATTGGTTTGCGAATACATTTGCGATATATGAAAATTAAGTGGTATCGCGAATGTTAACGAGATAGGATTTGCATTGTAAGATAATTATCATGATACTATTCGTGTTCGTAAGATAATGCGAAAGACCTCGCGCACAAATTAAGTGGTAACACGAATATTATCTAGTTAAGATTCGCGTTGTCAGATAATTATCATGATAATATTCGTGTTTGTAAGGTAATGCGGAAGGCCTCGCGCAAAAATTAAGTGGTAACACGAATATTATCTAGTTAAGATTCGCGTTGTCAGAAATTAACATGATAATATTAGTGTTAGTAAGATAATTCGGAAGACCTCGCAACCCCAAGAAAATGTATCTAATGTTAGTTCTGGGCATTTTAGGCCATACTAAAATACATTGCAGAAAAATATTCGCAAACGCTATCTTAATATCCAGACAAATATCATAATCAATAAGTGGTAACACGAATCTGTTCGCAAACGCTAAGTAGTTAACACGACAGTTTTTGCGAACCTTAAGTGGTTATCGTATGGCAGTTCTATGCCACCATAATACATGTAACATTTATGTTTCAGCAATGTGTGCCGTTTTCTCAATGCTGTCGGAAGAATTTTTTAGCCGTCTGCTACATACAGGTCAAGGATTGTGGACGTCTATTCTGCGACGCATGATGTTCATTACCTTTCCAATTGGTGCATTTCTTTATTAATTCTTTAATACTGTAGTGAAACTTGGTGCTCGTTGCATTTCCGATTGATTTATTCCGTGGTTATTGTAGTGAAATTAGTTACATTGCCCTCCTATGTACATGTATTAATATTGATAAAGCACGCAGCTTGATCTGTATAGCGTTATTTGTTATATGTCGTATACACCTCCGAAAATCAGATCCACTTCTATAGTTTGTTATTTATTTTTCGAAAAACAGGTACAAGATTTATGAACAAAAGGCATTTTTATTAATATAAAAATATTATTGTTGACACCAATAACTTCGTCACGAAAACCAAAGACTGTGATGTTGTTGTTTTTTATTATTTCTTATTTGTGAATGTTTTATGTATTAATATATGTTAAACGTATATTGTTTCATAATAAATAACTCAAAACTGGATTGTTTTATCCTTGTTTTGTTTTGGTTATTCTATAAGGGCGTTACTTGGCAACTACTCCTATAATCTTACAAATTATAACGCATTCGCGAAATCGAAATGAAACCGACGAGTATATCAGTGGAGCTGATTGGTGATTCCCAATAATGCGCTTTGCCATGTGATGTGAATGAATAGAAAAGGACAGGACAAAAATGCCATTCCAACACAAAGACGAAGGAAAATTGTAGCAACACAAGGCCTTTTACTGTATAAAAATCACGGACGTGGAATATCGTTGTAATACGGTCAACTATTTTAGCTTCCCATCAAGTATCACAAATTCCATACAATAGTTCCAGAAAAGTAGACTTGACACAAATGGTGCCCCATCACAAACTATAACCTCACGCCATATCTACATGTATGCGGAAAATAACCAACAACTCGTATCACCTTCACAATCAGATCTGCTCCTTTCGGTGTTCGGTATTGAAACCCTCTTAAGTTCACGGAATATCAGGTAGTGCTTTTTGCGAAAAAGTATTGACAAGAAAGGCAACCATGCACTATTTGCAGCAATAATCAAAGGCCCATACCGCAAATAAAATGCGCCGAAGTTGTACATCCTGACAAAATTCATCTGCTCGCTGTACGAAAATTTCAATGAATTTCAGCCAGTGGTTAGTGAGAAATAGCTCGAACAATGTTGAACCATACTAAATATTAGTTAGCAGCTGTTATCCACTCATGACTCAAAAGAAAATAATTGAAGCGGAACAAACAAGTATTATACTCTCCTGTGTGTAATGGAACGTCTCATAGTTTCATTAGAACCCTGTCAGCCTGGTTGCTAGGAAGTATTGGTGAAGTACCTAGATCCGGACTGTACTTAAATCCGGACACCTAAAATCAAATGTTTTTGTACTATCAAGACCCATAATTCTATGGTATAAGTTGATGCAAGCACCTGTCTCATTATCGTATGTCAAGTTTCAACAGAATCAATTGAGTATTAATTCATTAACTTACTATTGTTTTTTTCTTCCTTTCGAATGTAAACATTTGCTCGTGGGGGATTGAAATTAAAAAAGTATATCCGATTATTAAAACTTTACAGAGAAAATGTTGAAAGTAAATACCAGAAAAATGTAAACAAAGACGAGGAACAAGATTACTGACGAACAAGTTGTAGTTGAATGTGTTCTTTTTGTTTTTAATAAAACATATTTTTGAAAAAGTGTCGGATTTAGGTACTCTCCATCTGTATTTTGAAACGTGTTACAGGCTTTTTCTTAACACATCATTCAGTGACTTTAAGATACTATTCCCTCTAAGATTTTGGCCAAAGCTTTTGATTAAACCCAACTTATTATGTTTAACTTTTTATTTTCGTTTGATGCAATGATCCAGAAAAATCGTTCAAAAACCAGCAAAAGTGTCTATTAGGTACTTCACCAGTTTAGCGTATTACACCAAGTACTGTCAGGGCCCTCAATCTACGATTTTTGCCACCGAATATCGGCCCCATTCCCCCACCTGAAAAGTATGTTTTTTTCCCCTAAAAATTTGAAAAACTCCCGTTTGGAGGTCTGCCAAAAAAATACAAAAACATTAACAGGAAACCTAGTTAAGATACCAATAATCGTCCGCATTATAAGTATAGCCGTTTTGGTCTAGATCTCTTCATCGCTAATATTTCATTGACACATGTTATGTGCGATAAACATTACCGATCCGTTGAACATCAAAGTGAAACAGTTTGACGTCATCAGCTTATATTGCGCGTGCCACCCGTGACAACGTCCATTCACTGCTGTCGCTTTAATTAGCAGCCGAATTACACGCTGTCCACGTGGAGGGTGTACACAGTACCTATATGTCATAAATCAATACTGACCAATCTGAACGACAATAACGTTATCGATACGGCAAAAGTGTTTTTTTGTTTAAGAGGAAATGTTAACTGCACATCGATGGCGATAAAAAAATGTGGTTGGTATGCGCTTCAAAACTTTTATTCAAAAGTAAAGATCTCACAGTTCTCTGCGCTACAAAGTGTTTATATGGCCATCAATACATCCACGCTTTCCATGCGGATGACGGGACGTTGTGCACGTCAGCACAAATTTCGCGCGCTTTTCTAGCCGAACAAAGGCTTTTCGTGAAGTACATGTGTATTTTAACTGTAAATAAAATTTGTGTTTGTGACGTGTGAGCAGTAAAATTCGGATAGGCGTTTCGCATTTCGATTCAGTATATGTGTTGTGATAACTCATTTAAAATTAATTACAAGGAACAGCGTAATATTTTTATTTTTATACAAATATAATATTTTACATATGGATATAATACATTATGGATGTTAACAACAATGACAAGGTGATTTAATTACATTTACTTTTTGAGATAGCGAAAATAGGCTTGTGTTTACATGTATATGCACATGAATGACCTGACACGTTATATTGCGATTGCGATCCATGGACCCCGCGAAACGCGAAATAATGGAGTTGTAGTGTATTTCCATTTGCGGTCTTCTAAATGAATACATTAAATTAATTAATAATTTAAAAAGCGGGACTGCAAATTACTTTTACAAAAAATATGTGGTGCATTTTGAATTATATTAGTTTCATATCTACGTTATAAAATCGTGCTGGGCTAGAAAAACGCGCGAACTATTTATTAACGTCGGCGAAATCACCAACAACTCGTGGAAATGACGCGTGTATAGCTGCAATGTTACATGTACCGCAGCCTAGTCCAAATTTTAAGCGTTATCGGTAGATTCTGAGCTATGATTTTTGTGCTTTAAAATAATTAAAGTTATATTTATAGAAGTTTCATTTGCTGTAAAGATTACATGACGTTTTTACCAAACTACAATTAGACGCGAGTTTGTTCGGGTTGAGTTAGTTTTTAAATAAGTTAGTCTGTAAAAATTTCCATATTAAAATATTCCCCCGGTCAGTCAAAAGTCCCCCTCCAGAGGGCGGTCGGCCCCTTCCCCCAAAACTGATTGAGGGCCCTGAGTACACATATTAAAACGAAACGTTGTAATACGATGTTCAACTGCTTTTTGTACTGAAGCTTCACATTGAATTATTGCAAGTCGTTGTCGAGAAATAGCTACCTCAACCGGACCAAAGGCATTTATCGACTTCTGCTAAAAATTCTAAGAGCTTCGTTAATCTTGCATCTTGACCACAATTATTACATGTACGCCATATCCAAACTGTAGTTGGCGTGTTATGTTATTTTGTCTACTGTGACAGATATGTGGGAAGTTATTGTTACTTCCGAAATTAAAAGCATTCGAAGATATGTGTTATGCGTCCTTCATCGTTCATACAGATCTGGTTACGACGGCCACGGATCTTGGTAAACGTCGAACGATACGGCTACTTAGCTAGTGCTTACTTACGGGAATATCCAGAGAAAAATAGCAGGGCGTTGAATCCTACGGATCTGGTTACGGCGGTTAGGGATCTGGGTAAACGTCTAGCGTTATGGCTAACTATTTAGTGCTAACTGAAGGGGAAGATCAAGAGCAAAATAGCAGGGTGGTGCACCTGTTGCCCTTCTGGGCTGGCCAACATATAAGTTTGGGATATATTTTATATTTAATTAAAATGAGTCAAAACAACATGACGTTTCACAGTTAACTTTAAGTTGTTGAAAGTAAGCCACCATCATCAACGACAATGCGAAAAGTATTTCTTAAATAAATAAAAATCGAACAAACAACATATTCAATAAAAAAAATGTCAAGCAAAAAATATCCACGTTTGACAGGTTCGAGGTGTGGTGCTTTATGTTGATCGTCTAACGCTGTATCCACTAGACCACAGAGTACGATGTTCACTTTTGTTGTATTTTGACACATAAACGTGTTATGTATATTACCGGAAGCGTACAAAAACGTGTAATGGGTTAAAACCTGCACAAGGATATACTGAATGTGTATATAAATGGCAAAATATATTCTGAATTCAGCTAATTGTAGCTAGGTCTGCATTGATCAATGCGGATATTTCCTACTCTGTCCGGTGGACAGGGTTGCACGGGCTGTAAGAGCCCACCATCATCGTTTACTGGTCGTGGTAGCCCGATGGCTTTATTAACTCTTGCCTTCTTCTCTAGGCATTCATTCTAACACTGTCCTACATCTCTAACTATGTCCTAACATAATGAATGTAATTTTAGTCTTATCAGTTATCATACTAATGTTTATTTCTCTGTATTCCTTAGTGTTCTCTTTCCTTTTTTTTCCCTAGCTTTTACGAACTATATACATGCATTTGCTTTTTCTAACAAACACTTATTTCTCATTTTGTTTCACTAGCTCTTAATTCTCACCACCTCTTCCTTGTCCGTCATGCTCGTCATTACCCGACCCCTACGTTCCTTTGTTTACCTCTCTCTGCTTCATTCTCGCTCAATCTTTTAACTATTTTTCTTCACGAATCCTTCAATTCCACTTTTCCTTCTCACTCTCTTTTTTCTCACTCTCTTCTTTCTCCTTCTCTATCACTCTTCATTTCACTTAGCGTATCTTCTTTCTCCTTACTCTCTCTAAATGCTCGCTCACACTTTCTTCACACTCTTACTTCCTGTCTCTCAATATTCTCTTTCTCTTCTCATTCTTCTCTCTCATCTTATCATCTCGTCTTTATTTCTCCCGCTCCGTAAGTTACTTTAACACGTGTGCTAATCTTCGTAAAAGCTACGACATGACGCAATTTAACACGACATCTACTAGTTTTACGTTACTACCGTAATTTTTATGTTTGCTTTTAAGTTTTATTGTCATTTTCATCTGCTTATTTTGAAAATAATTGATATGAAAGATCGTACATACACACTTTAAAGTTTTTAATATAGCCATATAAGAAAAATTGCCGCGCCCCCTGGCGGCCATGTTTTTAACGAAAAAAAAAATTAAGTTTTTGGTAGAGCACCACCCACCAAACACTTCAGTGAAATTATTTCGAAATCCAACCGGTGGTTCCTGACGAGAAGATATTTAATGTTTTAAATATATAGCCATATAAGGGAAAAGGCCTCGCATCGCATTAACGAATCAAAATAAATTGAAGTAATTTTGTAGAGGACCACCCAAGGAACATTTCGGTGAAATTATATCAAAATCCAACAAGTGATTTCTGACAAGACGATTTTCAAATTTTTCAATATAGACATATAAGGAAAAAAATGCCCCGCCCTCTGGCGGACATGTTTTATCGAATCAAAATAATTTGAAGTATTTTGGTAGAGAACCACCCAAGAAACTTTCATATTAAATTAGGTTAATTTCCATCATCATTTAACCTTTGTCCTTATATGGCTATATTAAACAATTTAAAAAATCTTGTCAGTCACCGCTGGTTGGATTTCGCATAATTTCACAGATATGTTCTTGTTGGTCCTTTACCGAAATACTTCAAATTATTTTGATTCATCAAAAACATGGCCGCCAGAGGTCTGGGCCTTTTTTTCTTGTCACAAACCACTGGTTGGATTTAAACATTACTGCACAAAAATATTCCTTGGTTGACCCTCTAGCAAATTCCTTCAATTTATTATGATTTGTTAAAAAACATGGCTGCCAGCAATTTAGTTTTCCTTATATGGCCTTATTGAAATATATTCTATAACCACTATCTGGATTTTTTTTAATTCACAGAAATGTGTCATTATGATTCATAAAACTCAGATGAGCGACCCAGGGCCATGTTGGCCCTCTTGTTGAATCTTGTACATTACTTTTGTATTCTGTTACAATGTTCAACTAAGTAACTAAATAACTGAAGGACCGGAACATGCTTGTTACTTCAGTGTTATTATTAATTAATTACACAAACGTCTATTCTAATCAACACGTCTCGTACCTTTAAATCCAATAAACAAAGCTTCAAAGCTACGAACATTGAAACTATGTCACATTATACAGGTTAATTATAATGAATTGAGGTAGTGAAATATGTATCTAGAAAATATCTACAAAACCAAGCAACACCTTTGTCACGTTTTCACAAAGAGAAATTAGCATATTCATATATACTAATTACCAAAATGGTATGCAAACATGGTCTCATCATTGCATCTCACTGTAAACAATGTTCACATTACATACAAAAAGTAATGAATCTGTATTGGTTACTGTGACAGATTATGAGGACAACATTATGGTTGTGTTCATCGCTATGTGTGAGCGATGTCATCAATCAATATTATAAATATATCACACTATATTATGTACCTTTATATTTCATATATTATGTGACTTTCCAATATCAGTTATGCAAGGGGAACTACTTCTTTTCTTTGCAGGCAACGAGTCAGTGAATTGAAACCTAAAAGGGTTTCTCTTCAGAACAGCAAAAATTCACACATGTGTCCTTACATTTTAATTATTTTAGATGATGTATGTCATGTATAATAATGTATATATTATGTGATTTATTACAGTTACAGTTTCTAAACAAGTTACTTTATTAAAAATGTTACTTCAAACTTATGACACCCCTACTTTCGCAATTTACATATATGTAACCGAAATACTTATCTGAGTGTCCTGGAATAAGACCACTCAATTAATGCGCTACATCGATTATTTTTGACTCGTTGCGAAATTCTTTTTTTTTGTTACCGATTCTTATTCTGAATGAATATTTTGGCAACGGATTACTGCAATGTATTAATTTTAAACTGTAGTACGGATAGTCGAGAGCATGCATCGTTTGACCTACTTTGACTCATTTGGCTACGAAGCACTATCAATCGATGCTCCTAAAGCCCCTGTCACACTAGAGCCGCATTCTCACGGCGATCCCACGGCGTCCATGAAAAATGCAGAACACCGAGGTGCGCGCAGTACGATCGCAAGCATCGCCGCAGCAACGCAGTGGCATCGCCAGTAGACGCGTTGGTATCGCATAGAACGCCCAGTGACGGGGCGCGCACTTTTAGCATGCACAAAACAAACGCCGTCGCTCGGCGTTCTGATAAGAGCGCAGTGGGGTCGCTGTAAGGTCGTCACAGCAGCGCAGTAAGGTCTCCTACGACGCCACAGGAGCTCCGCGGGCGAGCACAGAGGTCGCAGTTCGAACACTGTGGTTGTCGGTGGCGCTTGCACGGAGATTGTTTGGCATTCTCTGAGATGGCACTGCGTCTCTACCGCGCTTATACGGAGTGTTATTTATTTTACTGCGCTCTTACCACGACTGCTAGGAGCTGTCACGGCGATCATTGGGCTCCCAGGGCGCTTCTACCGCGTCCATCGGCGTTTGCATGACAAACACGAACAAAAACGTCTGCAACACGCCGTCAGCGGAGTGTGAGCGCCGTGCACGCAGTGGAAGCGCCGTGAGAGCGCAGACAACCGCTAACAAGAACTCCGTGGGAACGCGATAGAACGCCATGGAGTTCCGTAGCAACGCCTTGATTTTTCTTGCGATCTCACGGCGCTCTGGAAAATAACAACGCCGTGTAGTGTGACAGGGGTATAACTACTACGCTTCGGTTATTCTGGCCCGTTGCAGACTTGTGAACTGGCGTGTATACATTCCGTTTGCATTAGATAATAAGCTCGAAACATATGTGTTCGTTAGTTACAAATTAATATTTTATTATGATGTCTGATACTATGATACTATCGAATAAAAAGCCACATTATCTAGTTTAAAGAAGAGAAATTGAACTTCATTCAAACAATTATTTCCTTTTCAGCAAACATGTTTTCATAATTAACATGCTTTTTAGTTTCTTTGTTGCCAACAGTCTTTATCCGCTCTCATGGTTTTGATAGTATACGCCTTCGACACGAACGGTGCAATAAATTAAATGAACTACAATTATCCTGTTTGAGGTTTTAGTATTCTTACGAAAGTATTGGTGAAGATAATGTGTGTTGAGATATGATGTAATTGCTGGTTACGCTATTGGTTTTCTACGCATAATGATTGCATTTTATGTTAATTGGTTGGCGATACTGCCGTAATAATAAATGTCTAGTGCTAAAACTACGTTCATAATATGAATGCTATGACTGGCGTCAATACAATTGTTCATGCAGCTTGTGGCGTTAACCAATACAAGTACCTTGACGATACGCTCTACTAATAGAATGACATTTTCATTTCGAGACTGCATCATTTTAACGATATTAATATATATTTTCCCAATTATGAATTTCTTTATTTGATTTCGTGTACAATTATGTAAACCCTTCACACGAACCTAAACCATAAAACACATGTGGCTAGAATGACACGACCAACGTCCCTGATTCTTTATCCATTGCATCGATAGCACCCGTTGATCTTGCAGCAACGAAATCTCATCCGTGAGTGGTTATTATTTAAGCTTTTTTAAATTATCTTCATTTTCCGTATGAAAAGCGTTTTGCAATAATTTCTGATTATGTGTTATGTTAGGTTTCTGTTACGTGTGTGCGTTATAACTAAATGGAGTTCGAGTTAGTTTCAAACATGAACAAATATAATTATATGATACAACGTTTACGGACTGCTGTTCCAGGTGACGCCATGCAGTCCACGACCATCTTTCTATTAGCTCTTGTCGGCATCGCCGCTGCACAGGCCTTCCCGAAATGGGGCGGTTTCTATGGTAACGGATACGGACTAGGTCATGGTGGTCTATACGGAGGTATCGGCGGTCTCTATGGAGGATATGGTGGTCTTTACGGAGGATACGGTCTCTATGGCAACGGTCTTGGATACGGCGGCCTTTATGCTGATTACGACGGTCTAGGATACGGATAAGGCGGACTTGGCTATGGTGGCTATGGATACGGTGGTCTAGGATTTGGCGCATTCGGATTTGGAGGACATGGATACAGAAGGTTTTACCCCAAATATGGATTCGGTGAGAATGATGTAATATTTCATCAGTGGCATAACATAGAACTGCATAAATTTAAATCTTAACAAATAGTTTCCTGAATGTTAACATATTTTTCGCAGTATAAACATCTGCATACATTCGCTTTTCAAACGACTCAATAATTTAAAAGCATTAGAAAAGTAAATAAACGAAATGCATTGTAAATTGACTAACTAACAATAAGAATTAATACCAACTACTATCGATTTCTGTTGTGGAAATATTTTGTGTTCCGTTTTACAGGAAAGAAGGGCTATTATTGAAACAAAATGCCCTGATCAACACAGTCGTAAGAAAGCACTTGCTTCATCCGTGTGTGTATGACATGTAATCATTGTACGTGCAATAAAAACATATGCAAATAACTCGATTTCTTTGTTGTTATTCATATCTAACTTATGTAATGAATGCGGTAAGATCTGCTAGTTTACTTTGCCAGCATGCTGATTACAATAATTTGGCTTCGATACTTAACTTTGCTTTTTTTTTAAGTTTTCTTAATACCGGTCATATCCACGAAGCACTCGATACCACGTACTCCACACCAAAAATGTCCATATGAGCACTGAAAAACAATCGCCGACTTCAATATAATCAGTATGCATCTACAAAACTAACAGATCACTTATCGTTCGGTCAGACTTTTCAGAATCGAAATATGTCAGGTCACAGTCATATTGAAAGAAGGTTTTGGCACTACAAGACCATGATTTGGGAGCCGTAAACATATACAATAACACTATGTCCACTTTTATGTTGGAAATTGGCTGACATTTAGTACTTTGTCGGATTTGGCATCACAGTATTCACTTGCAATTATTAGGTTTTATTATTTCCAGTATTGAAAGGTTTTCTGCGCTCTAAGACTACTAATTTCTCATAATTTATCTCGATGTTAACTAATATATCTTTAGGCCAATCAAATTGTTATTTCATATGACAGTAACTCATATAAGGATATTTATCACATGCTTTACATTGTTTTCCGTGTAATACAACCATTACGAATATTTTTTATCTTACACATGTAGAAAATAAAATTTTGCTAGATATTATTTGACTGACCAATCGCATGACGTTGTTTTGGTAAAATGACGTCGTCAACATAAAATGACGTCACATCAGTACAACAGTTTTAGAATTTTTCAGCATGTTTTGGTAAAATTAGAAGTTTTTTTTTCGTTTAAAAGCATGTGATAAAAAAGATCTGACACTCATATCACACTATTTATTATTCAACTCGTCCAGGAAATTCGTTAGTAAACAAATCTAAGGCCATTCTGTTTTATTACTTTGTTAAGCGTCCGCGTGCGCGTAGGTTTTGAGCTCCGTCAGCCGAAAAAAACAACGAAAAAAACAACATTTTTATAAGAATTAAAAGCACTAAAGAACGAGCATCTAGTCACTCTAATCGTTGCATCTTTATTTAACACATAAACCACCCGGTCAATCCGTATCTCAATGGCGTATCACTGAGAAAGCAACTACCGTATAGCATCGTTTGAGTTATGGCTTCAAAACCTACAAAAGGCTACAGTTCACTCCTTGGACACAACTTTTCTTAGTTAAGGGTTTAGATGGACAATAAGGTTAGCACAAACCCTACGCATGGTTTCACCAACAATGGAGAGGACGTTCACACAGACTAGTCGCCGCACGGCTGCACAGAAATTTACCCATCTTTAGTTAATAATAGACCAAATAGCTAACTTTCGCACTGTGGTATCAAGAAATTCCATAGTGAGAAATTCCACAGAATTGAATGACATCTGGCAAACAATACTTTCTTCCTTACTGGACTAGCAGTTACAGTTGGCAAGGAGCCTTGAAAGGACTATTCTTCCTTACTGGACTAGCAGTTACAGTTGGCAAGGAACCTTGAAAGGACTATTCTTCCTTACTGGACTAGCAGTTACAGTTGGCAAGGAGCCTTGAAAGGACTATTCTTCCTTACTGGACTAGCAGTTAAAGTTGGCAAGGAGCCTTGAAAGGACTATTCTTCCTTACTGGACTAGCAGTTAAAGTTGGCAAGGAGCCTTGAAAGGACTATTCTTCCTTACTGGACTAGCAGTTACAGTTGGCAAGGAGCCTTGAAAGGACTATTCTCCTTACTGGACTAGCAGTTACAGTTGGCAAGGAGCCTTGAAAGGACTATTCTTCCTTACTGGACTAGCAGTTACAGTTGGCAAGGAGCCTTGAAAGGACTATTCTCCTTACTGGACTAGCAGTTACAGTTGGCAAGGAGCCTTGAAAGGACTATTCTCCTTACTGGACTAGCAGTTACAGTTGGCAAGGAGCCTTGAAAGGACTATTCTCCTTACTGGACTAGCAGTTACAGTTGGCAAGGAGCCTTGAAAGGACTAATCAGTATCACTGCAGGTTTATTTGAATCGAACATGCAACGCTAGCAAAGCGGCGCCACCAGGCATATCGAACATGCAACGCTAGCAAAGCGGCGCCACCAGGCATATCGAACATGCAACGCTAGCAAAGCGGCGCCACCAGGCATATCGAACATGCAACGCTAGCAAAGCGGCGCCACCAGGCATATCGAACATGCAACGCTAGCAAAGCGGCGCCACCAGGCATATCGAACATGCAACGCTAGCAAAGCGGCGCCACCAGGCATATCGAACATGCAACGCTAGCAAAGCGGCGCCACCAGGCATACATTTGAGACGCATCGTTTTGAAGGAAGATTCAGTCGAAATTGTGTGGGGTCGTCTTTGTAAAAACGCTCGTGTGAATTTTTGAACTTTGATCTCAGTAAGCGCCTCTGCAATTAATATATTATAATACTGACAAAGTGCCACATATTGAATAATATATTGTTATTATGATACATTATTGTTAAGTCAACTGTTGAAACGTTTTGTGTTATATTTCAATATTCTATCAATCGATAGTCTTTAAACTAGTCAGTAGTTTAAAATATGTTTCATATGCTGTTTCTGTTATTAAAGTATTTTAAAAAAATCCATTTTCTATTATCAGGGTAAAAAAAAAAGGTTTTTTTTTTTTTTAACGAGTTTGTGTGTTTTTTTGTGAATAGGTAGCTAGGTTTTACAAAATGAGGCTGACGCTTAACAAAATATAAAAACAGAATGGCCTAACAGATCTATATTTCCATTGCCAAATATTTTGGATCCAGACAAATAAAACTAATCGTTCCCAATAAGACTACGGTAAGAACAGAGCGGGTAGGGGATAATGTGAACAAAATTGCTGACTCATAAAGTATGCGAGACAATATATGCGTAACATGTGCTTGTACTTTCAAATGTGTTTGCCAATTCAAAAGTAAGGCTTTCAACCACCAATGCTTTGCATGGACCGTTCCAAGGCGGTGACCCCAGTTTTAATCATGTTTATGTTTTGTTTTGTGATGTGCGTATTGTACTGTGTTGTATAGGCAATTGGTAACTTGTCTAACATAAAGGACCTGCGAATTTTAATAAGGGTTTCTCTCCTGGTGATGTCTCTGGAGTTGTATTTATCTTATATTTACGTGACTCTGATCGCAACTGTTGCTAAGAATTATAAGGTCATGAAGATGATTCATGAATACATTTACTGACAAGAGTGTGGTCTTGTGAAAAGTTTACGTTGATATTATGTATTAATGTGGTTAATTGAGATGTAAAGATTTGCGTATATATTTTCGTCTTCTCACTATTGTTAATTTTTGCTATGATCTGGTGCTATGTTCTTAATTCTTACGGAGTTTTGAATTACCGTAAGAAAAATTTATAACTTTCTTCAGTGATTCTTTCGAGCTTAGAGGCAGAGTGTGCATTCGATGGCAATGCCAGTGTAAATTAGCACCTAAGTATTTAACCATTTCTATGGTAAATCTATCCTTTATTGTATTAGTGACACATTTCGAGGGCGCATTGGCATTTTCTATCCAACTGGTTCACAGATATAAGCATTGTACTAGTCGTAGAATTGTGTTAATGCTGCAATGGAAACTATGTACACTTTTGATTCAGCCAGTGAGCCCTATAAGGATGCAGGGTCTTCATCTTTAACCATATATTATTGGGGAATGTGGACAATAACCTTTCGACTACACCCTTTATTTAAATACTTGGGTTTATATTGACCAGGCATGTGGCGCAACACATCGAAAATATTGTATGCTTGATAAAATAGAATTTTAAGACTGAACAAAGGAATCTTGCAATAATAATGTTGTAATGTGCGATAATGTATACCGGATTGGTTGTTATTTCTGTTACTAATGTCGTTTTTATATTTATTCACACACTTTAAAAAAGGGAAGTTAAATAAATATGTTTCACGTAGAGGCGGACAATGGTTCATAACCGAGAGATAAGCATCAGTTTGATTTTGCAAAAGAATCTTTAAGTAAGGCGATTTGTTATCTTATATACATCATACATAATGACAAACATATTTATTAATATTCTCTATAGGCTATTCAATAAGTACAAATTTACTGTATAAAACATAATTTGACTGCTTACTGTTCAAGCTTGGGGTACTGGCAACGTTTTACGTTGTTCTTTGCTATTTTCAGCTTTGATATCTAAAACGAGCTTATTGACAAAAAGAAACAAAATTCTGCGAAATTGCAAATGAACACGTGTGATTTACACTGCATTGAATGAACAAAATATTTGCTGGGAACAGAGTACATATGTTTAAAATAGTTTGGAGTTAAAACAGTCTTCTTTAAAATGTTTGAGTTTGGGGCGTAAGCCGTTGGCTACCCCTCTAAAAAAATGCCGGAGAAAAGGCAGACATAACAGATGCACTACAGACTATATTCTTTATTGTAAGACTCAAATGCTTACAATTCCGACAAAAATTAGTGCAGCAAAACTACAAAACAAACAAACAAACAAACAAGAGTTGTGCCTTGTTTACTATTTGCAGCAATAACGACCCTTACCTCAAATTAGCATCATCGAAGCTGAAAGTCGTGACATTATGGCCATCTCCTCCTAGTACCAATGCTTCCCTTAAAGTTGTATTGACTACCTGCAAGTGGTTGCTGGGACAGGAACCTAACGGACTGACAGAAGAACGAACCAAAGGACGAAAAGGCAGGCGTTCATGTACAACACCGATTTTTATTCAGAGGAGCATAATAACCAACTGATTGGAAAATGTCGTCGATCAGTCAAATATGAATATCTTTTAGTAAGCATGCTACGTGTTTACGATACTGTAAACACACTTATAATATACATCTATGTTAATTATTTGTATAGATTTTTTATTGACAAGGCAATCAAATAATAAGTAAATAATATTCAGAAAAAAAGAAACATTTGAGAGAAGATATGCATAATCTTTCATCCGCAAATAGTTTGAATTTTCTTGACCACCAGAAATTAGTGTGCAAAAATACATTGCTGGAGATTCAGCATTGCCATTTGATATCTGAGTCATTATTAACGTTCGTTGTTATGGCCAAATTTATCCTTTTAGCGTCATTATCAGTCAGCTAGGTAGGGTGTTTATTTGTCGATATACCATTAAATGACGCGAAGAGAGAAAGATTAATTATGTTCGTGACAGGCATTAATCATGTGCATCTATAAACCGATTTTCCCACATGATTAATTTATTTTTTCTTAGCCATGATGTAAGACTAATTAACACACCTAGTACAGTGCGGTTAACTAACGACAATTCATTACTAAACACTTATTAACAAGGATTTTTGGGTTAACTAGACAGATAATGGGGCCGTGAAGACCAATGTATTTCCCTGTTTTGTGGGCAGACCCAGCTATATAATCTGGCCCTGCTACATAACCGTTCGCCCTGCTCCATATCCCTCGCGACCACTCTGTCAGTCGAGCTCCGACAAACACAGCCCAGTGAGTATTAGTGCTGGCATATTCCGCTTGCTCTGACAGATTTATATTGGTCCGTTTGAAACTTTTGAGACTTCAAATACAATGTTATTATAAATTAAAATGTTAAGTATTGTATTTTTCTTAACATAAATGAGTATAGATACGGCCATTCACACGGCCATTTATGTAAGTGTTGATTTTTCAAGCTAATAATCTGGTATGACATCTGAATGCAGTTTGCTCGGCTATGGATACGGTGGTCTTGGATTTAGCGGAATCGGATTTGGAGGACTTGGATTCAGAAGGTTTTACCCCAAATATGGATTCGGTGAGAATCTCAGTTTGAGACTTTTAAAACTATTATAATTTGATATTCTAATATATTTTAACACAATTTAAAAAAAAATGAAATTAATTATAAAATGTATATTATAAGATGAATAATGGTATGAGGTATTTACTTTTCTATTTTATGCAGTTATTACCATTGGTTAGTGATAATTACCCATAAGAAGAAAAAACTTCTGCATTGTAAATAGCGTATTTTCTATGTTTTTGCAGGAAAGACAACACAGACCGTAGAACCAGTTCTTTTATCCTTACATGTTTGAAATGTATTTATTGTACATGCAATAAATATATAGAAATAAAGTTCGTTTCGTTGTTGTATTGCTGTTTATATCCCCTGGATATCCACTTTACCGACGATATTGCTGCTACCTTAAGATAAGGTCTGCATGTCGATCATACAGATTTGATTTGGATACTTAACTGAAACATTTTGAATTGGTATAAGCAAAGAGCAAAAAACAAAACATGGAGTAATCACTTTATGAACTTGCATCACAGTTACAAGCTGTATGGCTTAGTCCGCTCCTTTTGAGTAACACTGGTGTGCAGTTTACATGTTCTTAATCCAGTATTTTCTAAGGCTAATATTTTGATATGGATTTACGAATACACAAACGGACTACAGCGTATTACTTAAAAGTTATAGGCTGTAGCCCGTTTGTGTATTCGTGAATTTAAAAATGGTTTGCATCAGAGGTATTTACTTAAGTCTTTAAATGAAATTGTATATGAAGCCCAGAGAAACATGTTACAGTTTGCATATTTAAGATCTATAATAATGCCTATAATAACAGAGAATTTATACGTAAGTATACCTGTTGTTGAATGTTTTGACTATAGTCAAAAATTGATTTTACTGTGAATTGAAATTAGTCTCTGTATTCTTGTAAGGTCCCATCATTGTAAAACTAACATGTGAAATCATTTGGAAATACCGTCCCTTTCAAAACCATGGATAATTCAAGTACAAATACTTATCTGGAGCACTGAATACATGTATGTATTAATTTAATTGTATTAATTTGAAACATCCATCTCTATAACAAAACTCTATGATAATTGGTTGTTTTTTTCAAAAAGAACACAAAATTCGGACCGAACAAAAGGAAAAACAGGCTTCTGATGAACACATAGCTGTCAATCACTTAACTATATGGTTATGTCTCGTCGGAGACAAGGCAAAGCATACGGTTATTTAACCAAATTAAATCTCACCAAACATAATCCAACGACAATCTACAAAACAACTTTTTTTCTTAAAATAAACGCCGCAGGATATGTGTCAAGGTTTGAGTCCATA
The DNA here is from genome assembly GCA_027627225.1 of Congeria kusceri. NCBI lineage: Eukaryota > Metazoa > Mollusca > Bivalvia > Myida > Dreissenidae > Congeria > Congeria kusceri. The sequence goes on from CM051032.1 coordinate 62,515,012, forward strand.
AACTTGTCTTAAATATAAGATGTATAGTATGAGTAAGTTAAACTAGTCCTTCTACCCAGACAAGAAGGGCGTGGGCTTATATAATTGCCGGCCTGTTCCTCTAAAACAAATCATTGCAGCAGAACAGCCTGAAATCATCATCTACGATTTTTACTGAAGCTTAAATGAAAGTTTTATTGAAATTACATCAGTGGTTGATAAAACTATACCAGACAAGAATGGTACTATATATACTTTTTACAGCAATACCAACAAAGACCCATGACCCCAGTACATATCTTCGAAACGGATCGTCCTGATAATACGCTCCTCTCCTCTTGGCACTGAAGCTTTGTGTATTCGTGTTTTATTAAAAAGCTGCCAGTTGTTCTTGAGAAACCTCACAGACAAGAAACAGAAGAACGGACGGAAGAACAGTTGGACGGACAGAGCCGGAAGAATACTTAGTCTAAGCAAATGATTGTCAAATCTCGTCAATCCAAGAAATACAAATATATAGTGGAATGCAGTTCTGGCTTGTGCGAAAGTACTAGTGGGAATCGAGTTGATGATATAAGTCTTATTTTATTTTCAATTCTAATTTGTTTCCTGACTAAAATACTCCAGTGTTAAATATAAATAAAACTGCTATAACAAAAACTGCAAGCGATCGTATTTCAGAAGTATGCTTGATTTAGCATGTGAAAAAAGGCGTAACGAGCTGCATATATATCCCCAATATGTACCATGAATGTTTTATTTTGCACGTTTTGTACGTTTATTATTAGGCTTTAGCTTTTTTTTAAAAGAAGATATAAGTGAAACGGCTGCTGTCAAATAATGCGCTTTGTCAAATGAAATAAGAAGGGCATAGCTATTTTAAAAAACAAAAAGTCTCTAGAAATGCAAGACCTACTTCTTGTCAAATATGCATTTAAGCAACAAAAGAATGCCCTGATAATGTTACCATCTGATTCTTCATTGAATTCCGTCCAATGGTTACTGTGAAATACCTCGACCAGAAATGGTGAATAGAATACAATTGATAGTATAATCCAAGGCCCATAACTCCCAACAAAAATCGCTGAAGCGAAACGTTCTGATAGCATGAATAACTACTCTTGGTTTCCCATAAACTTTTATAAACTATCTTCGAAGACCCATAATTGCAAGGAAAAAAATCGTTGGCATAAAGGTACTGACACAATGCACGCCTACTTTCGACAAAGAAGCTTCTCCATAAGTGTCATTTAAACCATGCAAGTGGTTTCTGCGAAATAGCCTGGACAAGAGCTACGTAATAAGCACTATTTGCAACAATCCTAAGGGACCATAACTTCAGGACAGATCACACCGGAACACACGCACTCTTGGAACTGAATCTTTCATTCCAAAAAGGTTTTATTAAATTCCGACTAGAGGTTGCGGAAACAAATCTCCGAAGGAACATCAAGGATTTAAAGTGTAATTTCATAATTCCATTTCAGTAAAAACATAGTGTGCTTGTTGTCACAAAGTGCAATGAAGTCGATCATTGCTTTGGCTGATACACTATGCATCAGTAAGTAAACAATTAATCGTTTACAGAAGGTGATTAATTGTTCTATTGTGGATTGGTTCTCCGAAATCGTTGTCAAAGTCAAAACAGACCTCAAGCAATACATCACAAAGACATAGCGGTTCTTAATTTGCTGTTTGGGGTTAACGAAGTTAAAAACATAGACGGTGGTTTCAACTCATTTCGAGGAAGATTGGAAAATAAGTTTAAAACGTTACTTGGGTCTATAATTATAGGCGAAATATGGAAACGATTAAGGTCTCTAATGTCTGACCCAGCACCATGCTTACAGAAAAGAGCATGATGCTCGTAAGATCAAGCATCAAGCTCAATGAACGAGCATGATGCGCTTTAGGTCGAGCATAATACTCGTAAGATCGGGTATCATGCTAGCCATTTCGAGCGTGACGCTCGTTCACAGAGCATTATGCTGTGTCAGCCAATAAAACCGTCTTCATACGGCCTAACTTTCGGTTTCGTCTAAATGCCGCAGCATTTTATTTCTTACTAACAATTATTGGCAGTTGCATGGAAGAACAGCACCGGTGTATGAAATTTCAGTTGTACAATCTGCATTATGTGTATTACCGTAATTACCCTAAGTATTGGGACGCCATAAATATTGGGATACGCCTAATTTTTTGAAAAATAATTATTTTTCGCGCCCCTTAATATTGGGACATATTTCAAACTTGAATTATTTTTTGTCCCTTACTATTGGGACACCAAAATAGCACCTTATGTTGTTACTGTATAAACATTCCATACCCTGAACACGTGTGACTTGTGACACAGTACATTGCGCTTGCTTATCTATACACCATAATGTACACATTGAGGAGAACGTTTGCATGTAGTTGACACGTGGTGCAATGTGTACTCTACTAGAGCATGGTCTTCTCAATTAAGCTTCTCAATTAATTACCATTAAATCCCCAGCAAGAAATAATTATCTTACAAACATCAGTCACCTAAAAATATTCCTTCTAAATATTTATAATTAAATATTAAATATATATTTTACTAAGCGATTATTATTCAGAAGAAATAAAAAATAAATAATTGGTTTAGTAGCAGTAGTATGGGAAGTAACTAGTACTAGTTTTGCTAATTAAGTAGTATAATAGTAGTAGTAGATCAAGGGAGTCTTAATTGGCTGACCTTGCATAATGATCAAATGATCTCTGAACGAGCGTCACACTCGAGTTGGTTAATATGATACTCGATCTTACGAGCATGATGCTCATTTCTTTCAGCATCATGCTGTATCAGACCTTAAACACCCCAATCGTACTCCATAGAAATACTGCACAATGACTATACATTAGACCATTACATCCAACTTAATATTCGATTCCTATATATGTTCATGTAACAATGGGTATATTTTTCGGCATAGCTGTCTAAGATCAGTTTTGACCTAGATTTACGGCGATAATTTTAATAAGCAGCGGGAAAATTGAATGCCAATAAAATTTGGCATATTTTCTAATTTCAGGGAAGGCAAACTTGTAACAATGGTTTGATGTCTACCAATAACTGTTGAATGTTTTGGGGGATTAAAATTTACATAATTGTTTGCATAAGCTGTTAAAATAAAGTTATAAACATATCTTCGACATACACTCTAGAACTGAACATAAGTATGTACAATTTTACTTATTGTATGTCATGACCATAATGTAATATTTATTCACACAATGAAATCGTTATTTTGTTTAGCCTACATCAGCTTCACGCTGGTAGAGCTATGCTAATATACATTCATCAGCGTCCGGAGAATCATAAACCCGAGAATTTCAATAAATGGGGAAATTATATTTATAGACTTACTGTGCATGTTAATTTATATTTGAATTGCGGTTGCGTTTTATTAAGAATTATTTATAATTGCGCCTTTCTATAACTTCTCCATTAGATGTTATTCAATTTTAAAATATTTAACATCTTTCTATAAATAAAATGTTGTAAAAGAAGTCTCGTCATACGTCAAAATGTTACTTTTACTTCATTTGCGTAGCATGAATACACTGTTTGCAAAACTTATGATACGTATAGTATATTAATTACCATAACTATGTACACTCGTCTGATATATGATAATTTTCATTCATTTCCGCAATTATTTTTTGACAAGGGTAATTTGTTAAATTTGCCTGACAAATTTATGTAACAATTATAGTAACGTAAATTACTAGCATTTAGGTTATTCATTTATCACCGGTGAAAAAAGGGAAGGTATGATCGGTTTATTCACGGTAAACATCTTAATAATGTTTGAGTTTATCTCCAATTAATTTTGGGTCCGATAAGGTTTCTTATAGTGTCCGAAAGAAATGTCCTTAGTGGGGACCAAACAAGCTGGGGTCCGAGAAGTCACGTAAACGATCATCTTGTCCCTCTTGTTGTATGTTTCGGGTAAAAAAATTACATCTCAATACTAATTTCAACGCCGATTGTCATTTTTTAAGACATTTCTTGTTTCAAATAGTATTAAATCACACAAATGTTATAACTTATTTTAAATATATTACTGAATTTTGTATTATTATTATAAACAATTTACAGTCTGCGAGCCTGTGTTTGACACATTACGTATTTTGGAAATGTTAATTTATACTTTGCTGGACAAGTAACATATACAGCAACAATAACAACAACCATTATTCAGCATTAAAGGTTATAAAAAGCTTCAAGCCTACAATAAATACATGAATGTGAAATCAAATATACGTATAACCTCGTGTCATGTCTTAAACAAGCGAATAAAGTATGTGAACAAATAATGTTGACCCGGTATATTGTTTTGCGACTTACACCATATAAACACACACGAATGTCGTATGTGAAGCTCTCCAATGTTTTCCACACAGTTTTGATCCGGTAGATTGATTTTGTGACAGGCCCAAGTCAATGAGACGGTAATTTATTCTGACGTCAACGTCATTAATTATAATGAACTCATTCACTGTTCACGTCCATTGCACACTCTGTAAACCAGCGCAACCGTATGACGTACAGACGTTACAACGCGGTAATTAAACGCACCACGTAATTATATCTTTAAACAAAATAAGAAATACACATTCGCTAATAGACAGTGGCTATTTTCCATGAATTTCAAGTCCTTCGCCCACATCATCAATCATAATGGTTGCCGTTTCCTTTGTCAACCGCCGAAATTCTAACGCCGTTCATTGATTTCGTAAACGTATTTGACGTAATTTACCAAAATAGCTAATAAACGTGTTGTAAGTATTGACAGTTGCGGATTGTTGGTAATTTTGACTAATGAGTGGGTTATTATAATTGTCCTAATTTCCTGATTTTGTGGGTAGTGAATAGTATATAAGCATATCTTCGTTTTCAGTTTGTATAGTCCCGGTGTAAGCCAAAGAAGAGCAAGACGTTCCTGAAGTTTCTCAGCTTCGTGTATGTTTAATTCGTTATTTAAACAAAACTTTAAAGAAACGTACTTTTTAGGGCGAGAAGAAACACATTTTTAAATATTGTGTTTTAGGTTATACTTATTTAGCAAAAGCGATGTCATTTTCTCCCGTAATGCGATCTGTAGCCAATTGTGTATAACTGGACAACTTTAACCTATCAAAAGTTATCCGCTGGATAAGATATATTCAGTTTTGTATATTGCCTTGATCGCCAGTTCTTTAGGGAGATTCGAACCTACATTTGCCGTCGTCTACAATTGATCTGGACTTCATAATTCGATCATTTTCACTTTCTATATTAACGTGATTAAATATACACAAGAAAAATTGCGATACACATTTTGTATTAACTGACTGATAATGTCAGATAGAAATGCAAACATTTATGATGCAGACACGATCAATATTTTGTATTAACTCACTGATAATGTCAGTTAGAAATGCATTAATTTATTTTGCAGACCTCAGACCTCAAGATGAATTCTGCATGCGGATGTTTGTTGGTCCTGCTGGCTGTTTCTGCAGTACAGGCGTACACTAGATACGGTAGTTACTATGGCAACAGTTATGGATTAGGAGGACTGTACAGAGGCTATGGCGGCATGTACGGCGGATACGGTAATCTGTATGGCAACGGATATGGCGACTATGGCAACGGATACGGCTTGGGTCACTACGGTGGTCTGAATGGAGGATACGGTAGTCTCTATGGTAGTCGTTATGGTGGATACGGCAATCTCTATGGCAACGGATATGGTCTGTACGGCAATGGATACAGCATGTATGGCAACGGATATGGCGTGTACGGCAATGGATACGGAATCTACGAAAACGGTCTCTATGGCAACCGTTACGGCTATGGTCACCACGGTCACCACGGTAAGTGTGGCAGTCGCAAATGAAACCTTATTACAAGTGTAAAATATATTCGCAAAGTGGCGTATTTCGTTTGACAGTTGATATTTTCATACAAATTGTGTTTCTTTTGTTTCATCCTTGTTGTATGAATTGTGTTGTGTTAATTAAGTGGGTTGTGTTGTGGGGGGTTTTACCTATGGAGATATTAAACGTGTACTCGTTTAATGAAATTGTTATTGTATTCATTTTTTTTTCAGGAAAGAAGAGCTACTACTAAGAGGACTATTGGCTAGTTGGACCGGACAACAAGTCATCTCACTCATTCGGATGACCTCACTCATATCGCCTATCTATGCCATTGTTGTAATTCCAATAGGTGCAATAAATTCTAATGCAACTTTTAAATGTATTCGTATGTATTTATATATTTTATATACAAATATTCCAAAATAATCTATTCATAATACTGTTTTCAAAGTCACCGTGACAAAATATCAGTCTGCTTCTTATGCATGCACACACGTACGGATGTTTCCTGATTTTTTTTCCTGATTTCTTGGCGGAAATGTAACCCAGCCGCTTACCACCACAAACTCTTCATTTAAATGAAACTACATGTATTACATTAGCGACTCAGCAAAAACGATGTGATAGTTTTGTCCACAGTAGAAGGCTAGGAACTAGATTAGCTTTATAACATTTCAGAGCCGTAACTCGTTTCGACGAACGCCTACTGTACAAAGCAGTGTGCTCTCCCTTTGGCCTACTCCCGGTAACAGGACGTAAATATCAGACGATACTTTTCCAAGCATTAATTGGTGTTCACTTTCGAGCGCCTTTTTCTTTTAATTTTACATAGAGTATTTTCCGTGATTATATAAACTTCCAAACTTCAAATACAATTCGGAGCTACAATTTCAGATTATCACTTATACATTAAAGGGAGTTTAAATAAATATACAAAGGAACAGTGGCTGGGTTGATTTTCAGAAACACTTCAGTTTAGGAAAACAGCCTGCCCCCTCAAAGGGTGCTCCAAAACTCGTTCTGTTCCAACAGATCCAGCTTATTAAGGCAATACTTATATACAATTTCACCATCAAAAGCAGGAAATCGGCTGAAAGGAGTGCCCCTGCATTAGACGGAGTCATAAAAAAAGCGTGCCGAGCAATATAAATAGCGCGCTTGTCTACCAGCAGCAGTTACGAAGATGACATGTGAAATATACATGATTCAGAGAGGTCGATCCGGAAATAGTTCAACGCTTGTTTGTATGTGGTCATTATTCGTATGTATGTTACATTAATTTTATAAAATACTTTGAGGTCTAGCCGTTTATTAGTGCAAAAGCAATAATCATTGATATCCTTAAGCAGTAACGGGTAGTTATTGTCACGATAACTTTTAAATGCTACTTTTGATAGTGTGCATGCCCCTGACACGGGATTTGAACCTCGGTCTAATCGGAAATGTGTGTTTGTGAACTTACATTTTTATCTAGTGCACCAGGATTCTCTCCCATCGCCCCCAGAAGACTAGTTAGTTGGGTTACGGGGGATAGTGCAAGATACAGGAGACGCCCCGTTCCAGCGGCGACCCTGGGTCTGTTAGTGCCCGGTGTGAAGCACCTAGTTTAACGTCTGATGCGAAAGACGAGTTAGTAGGTTAGGGTGTGGCGGGGTCTCGAACCACGGATCTGCCACATTAATCGGAAATGCCAGGATGTGTGTTTTGTACTGCAGTAGTGATAGCGTAAATTACTTGATGGCACATTCATCGCTATAAAACAACAACACGAGTGCACGTGTTTTCGGATTCGGCGAGTTCAGCATGGTTCACGATATTAGATTAAACATACTGAATGTTGATGTTTACATAGCTGATGGTATTTTTCGGATGAAGAAAGAAAACATGATGAATTATGTATTCATTTATATTTTAACCATGAATAAAGTAGTTAAGTGCTATTGTTGAATATGTAAAAGGAAAGGTTCAATACGGATTCGGATGTTTTAACCTATTAATGTAAACATTGCACACACATTGAAGGCAATGAAGTTACTGAAATCAATGCAAATCGCGATAAATTACAACATTCTTTGATCAAGAACAATTTTATTCACAAAATGCCACTACAGTATAATTATGCAATCTTATTGAGCTCATATATGTAACATGTGATTTATAAATCAATAAATACACAATATAAAAAGCAACCAGGGACAGTCATTGAGCTCATATATGTAACATGTGATTTATAAATCAATAAATACACAATATAAAAAGCAACCAGGGACAGTCATTGAACTCATATATGTAACAGGTGATTTATAAATCAATAAATACACAATATAAAAAGCAACCAGGGACAGTCATTGAACTCATATATGTAACAGGTGATTTATAAATCAATAAATACACAATATAAAAAGCAACCAGGGACAGTCATATTTGCTTAAAATATAAAATTGTACTGGGTTTCTTACATCAAAAAATAAATATCAAATTAATAATAAAGTTCTGGTTTGGTACCCATGTTAATACATATTATTATGCTAGTTCCACTTAAAGAAAACTGTTACACGGCAGAATACTTGTCATGGGAAACCCGGCCTTAATGCGTAAAGTGCCGTCCCGGATCAGCCTGTGCAGTCCGCATGGTATCTTCTGTTTCAAGGAAGTCTCTTCTAAACATAAATCCATTGTATGCGGAAAGTGTCGTTCCGGATCAGCCTGTGCGGACTGCACACATAAACATATTTACAGCTTTTATCTGCTAAATAAGATAGATCATATCAAGATTTCATAAATAACAAACCACAAGAACAACAGCAAACGAACGGCAACAAAAAGCACCAAACTTTTAATAACAAGCAAACAACCTATAAATTCAGACACCAACATGCTAGCTAAATGACTGAACAGAATCGCTGACCTCAAACTAAACTGCACAGAGGACTCAATCTCAATTTACTTACAGTGGAAAGGAATAAATATATTTTGCAAATCAAGGTGTTACGGTCAACATGTTGTATGTTCAAGCACGTTAAAGCAGCAGTCCGGAAATATTTTAATAAAAATACAATTTTACAGAAATAGCTTCTAATGGTCATCTTACCGATCCAAATACAATAAAAACTAATTGAATTTAGGAAATTAAGAACGTTTCGGAAATTTTTTACCATATAGTTTCTTTATGCAATAACTGGTGATGCCTCTGGAGTTAATCAGAGAACATGAGTGTCTATTCCATTCGTACCAAGCGTTTTCAAACATAAACATTATACAATGCCTTTCGTAAATAATAAAACATTATACAATGCCATTCGTAAATAATAAACAGTTTTCAGTCTAATAAATGCCATTAACATTCATTAAAACTATTGCCAATTTACGATGCATTGAATTATATTCTATGGACTGCGGCTTTAACAATATAATTATTATATAATGTGTGAATTATTTTGCAGTTTAAATCAATTCGCTATAAAACAACATTCACCTAACTGATATATTTTTTAATGGAACATTTTATAAACATCTGAAAAGCTTAAATTGCCATATTTCATCTTGCAATTTGTTCTACAACTTAAACACACTACCAACAGCAAAAGTGTACTGATATTAGCAGTATTTACTGATATGAAGTGGAAAGGCGAAGTTATTGAAATGAAGTGAAAATTGTGCAACACATGAACAAGTACAAAGATACAAGACTCCCTGCACAAAGAATTCAAAGTTAGGTATACACAGCTTAACAAAAGCAATATTTACTGAAATTGACAAAAATATTGAAGTTGACTGTTTTAATTACCAAAACCATTTCAAACCCATATATAAACACTAAGTTACGAATATTATTGTTTTAAGTCTGTTCCAATTGCTTAACTTAAAGTATAAATTTTATGCTTTCATAGAAATCTTGAAACTTAACAAAATAGGGAGGTTTTGCATGTATTAACTGGACATTAGGTAAACTGCTTTTCTGCAAGAAAACTATAAATAAACAGCATAGTTAACAATTTATCAACTGAAACTGTATTGTACTTGATTTGTCTCCCTTTAACTAACGGGTTAAGAGCTGCAGAAACACGTGTACCATACATTGTAATAAGGTTTAACAAGGTTTATTTAACATCAGATAATGCCAGTATTATTGGCAAATGTCAAATCTGGTTCTAAATACATGCTTAGAGAAACCAGATTTCTTCAGCTAAAGCCAGTTATAACAGATCTTTTCCTGACTGTAAAGTTCAATAATTCAAATAATAAGGCCATTGATTTAACAACACACCAACTCGTTTTTTTAGTGAACGAAATGTTACATTCTCGGTATGGAATTCGAGAGTTTGAAATTCAAAACAAAACAAAACAAAATGAAAACGAGCTAGATCTACTGTTCCATTGCATAAGATGTTATTCAACATCTGAGTGTAATCTTTTCTCTGATCTTGAACTATCAAATTCATGGAAATGATTATTACTTTGTAACCGTTCAATGTCATGTAAATAAAATTTTACTAAAAGAAGATCAAGTCTGTAAACTGATAAATGTTTGATATTTTCTTCGGTGTTAATTACATAATTGCATTTTCTGATATTATGCTGCTGAAACTGTAATGCTACATTTAATGACGACCTATATGTGTTGGCATCATGTAATAAACACAGAAATATAAACAATATCTTATTATGATAAAACATTTACCCATTAAAATGGAATGTTTAATAATACAAAATGTCACTGACACACATACAAGCAATAAAACAGAAGATTTTTGTAAACAAACTGTGTTAAAAAATTGTGTTTTCAAAAAATTCAATCATAAAAAAGTAGGAATACGGATAGTACAGAATTTGCTGCTGTGGATTCACAAACAACGTATTTGTGTTTGCTTTATATCAATCTGTACCTTTCCAGGGACAATATTCCAGAAACATCTCAAGTTTAAACTTAAATAGTTTTACTAAAGTTCCAAATTTTGTCAGGTTATATTTTTAAACTATATATAAATCAGTGAATCCAATAACAGGTTAGTAAAGTTAATGACAAGTGGATAAATTACTGAAACACTAAGTAGACTTTCATGTAAACATGGAATACAATTCTAAAGAACAAGATTCTGTGTTTGATAAACAGCCATGCACCCGGTTGGTGCTGGATAGCCCATTTCTTAGTCCAAATTAAGTCAAGGTCAAAGTGAGGTTGGGTGATTGGAAACTGTCATAAGTAACAACTGTGTAAATTTCGAAGTGTTGTAGTAAGCGGAGTTGGTGCTAGACGAAATGGTAAAGTCAAGTTAACCAAGAAATGGCACATTTGAATTATTATAAGTCCAAAATAGGTCAAGGTCAAAGTGAGGTTGGGTGATCCAAGTATCCAAGTGTTGTGGTAAGCAGTGTTGGTGCTAGACGAAACGGTTAAGTCTAGTTAAGCAAGAAACAGCCCATCTGAACAGAGATCTATTAACATTTATTGAAAGATCTTTGATTTGAATTATTCTAAGTGCAAATTAGGTCAAGGTCAAAGTGAGGTTGGGTGATATGGGTGGACAGGGAATGGTCATAAGCAACAACTGCGTAAGTAATCCAAGTGTTGTAGTTAGCTGTGTTGATGCTAGATGAAACTGTAAAATCTACTTAATCTGGTCACGGACGGACAGACGGACGGACAGGACAATCACTATATGCCACCCGCATCAACATGCCGGGGGCATAAAAATGATGATTTTAAGGCTTAGATTTTCTTATGTTTCTGGAATGTGACCCCTGGTGCCAGCTTTGTAACTATTTTGCATTTATAACCATATTTAAAAGAAGTCATGTAACTAATTGCATTGCTTCAACACATACCCGTATATAAAAGGAAATACAACTATACAACTGTAATAACAATAAAGAATACTTACTTAATAAATACAGGATTTACTGATATCTGTGAAAACCATTTAAATAAAAATGATTATAATTACATAATAAATGGATAATCACGAACAAAAACCTAAAAACATGGATAAAATATATTATGTCATGACTAAAAAATGAAAATAAATAATGCATTAATTTTTCTAACAAAAATTTCAAAAGAAAGATTCCATGATACTTGATAATGGAAATCATTGCCCAAACTAACAAGGATAACTACATGTATATATCCTAGACTATATCAAATATTGCTAGCAGAATACAAATAATTATACTGAACAAAACGGGCACCTGAATTAACAACATGAATACTACACACCAGTTGTCGTTCAATGGTCCAGAATATTGGATCAAATATTCTAACTGAACAAATGCAGAGCGCCGTGTATCACGTCCCTTGACAGCCTGAAGGGGCTGTTCCTTGACAGCCTGAAGGGGCTATCCATTGAGAGCCAGAAGGGGCTGTCCCTTGAGAGCCTGAAGGGGCTGTCCCTTGAGAGCCTGAAGGGGCTCTCCCTTGAGAGCCTGAAGGGGCTGTCCCTTGAGAGCCTGAAGGGGCTGTCCTTTGAGAGCCTGAAGGGGCTGTCCCTTGAGAGCCTGAAGGGGCTATCCCTTGACAGCCTAAAGGGGCTATCCCTTGACAGCCTGAAGGGGCTATCCCTTGAGAGCCTGAAGGGGCTATCCCTTGAGAGCCTGAAGGGGCTGTCCCTTGAGAGCCTGAAGGGGCTGTCCCTTGAGAGCCTGAAGGGGCTGTCCCTTGAGAGCCTGAAGGGGCTGTCCCTTGAGAGCCTGAAGGGGCTGTCCCTTGAGAGCCAGAAGGGGCTGTCCCTTGAGAGCCAGAAGGGGCTGTCCCTTGAGAGCCAGAAGGGGCTGTCCCTTGAGAGCCAGAAGGGGCTGTCCCTTGAGAGCCAGAAGGGGCTGTCCCTTGAGAGCCTGAAGGGGCTATCCCTTGAGAGCCTGAAGGGGCTGTCCCTTGAGAGCCTGAAGGGGCTATCCCTTGAGAGCCTGAAGGGGCTATCCCTTGAGATGCTATCCCTTGAGAGCCTGAAGGGGCTGTCCCTTGAGATGCTATCCATTGAGAGCCTGAAGGGGCTATCCCTTGAGAGCCTGAAGGGGCTATCCCTTGAGAGCCTGAAGGGGCTATCCCTTGAGATGCTATCCCTTGAGAGCCTGAAGGGGCTATCCCTTGACAGCCTGAAGGGGCTGTCCCTTGAGAGCCTGGAGGGGCTGTCCCTTGAGAGCCTGAAGGGGCTATCCCTTGAGAGCCAGAAGGGGCTATCCCTTGAGAGCCTGAAGGGGCTGTCCCTTGAGAGCCAGAAGGGGCTGTCCCTTGAGAGCCTGAAGGGGCTATCCCTTGAGAGCCTGAAGGGGCTATCCCTTGAGATGCTATCCCTTGAGAGCCTGAAGGGGCTATCCCTTGAGAGCCTGAAGGGGCTATCCCTTGAGAGCCTGAAGGGGCTATCCCTTGAGATGCTATCCCTTGAGAGCCTGAAGGGGCTGTCCCTTGAGAGCCTGAAGGGGCTATCCCTTGAGATGCTATCCCTTGAGAGCCTGAAGGGGCTATCCCTTGAGAGCCTGAAGGGGCTATCGGCCTTCTGTGCACAAATGCTGACGACACCTTCTGGCTTTCAAGTTATGAACAGCAGGCTTAATTAACATGAAGTGATATCAATGTTCAATATTATTTCTGAAATAAGTGTTTTTTCTTTGTTACAGATTTCTATAAAAATTTGTTTTTTGGCACATATTTTGTACATGGATGAAAGCTTTCAATATAAGAACAGTTTATTACATGACTTTACAATACCTACTGCCAAAGTCTCACATAAAACAATGTGTATGTATTGCAAAATATACTGGTATATTCCCTAAATAAGATCCAATATAATTATGTCCTTTGAATTTGGATTCAGTTCGTTTACTCGTTTCTGACACTATCATAGTACCGTATGTCCAGTAATCCCCAAACACTTTTCGGAATGTCTGTAATAGTATTTAAAATACCACACTTCTGAGAACATTTCTATACCAAATTCCTATTACAGCAATAAATAACACATTTACTAGCAAAGCTCTAGTCACAGACTGCTTGAGGAACATCCTTGCAAAGTGCTTCAGCTGACCACGACATGACAGAATCCTCGTTATCGGTACTGGACAACTTAGATTCGTGATCGTGCATTGATCCTGCTGTTGAACTACTGCCAAGGATCCTTCGACTGCTGGAAAGAGGAATAATGATATTTTCGTCCATATCTTCTCGTGGATCTATCATTTCTTCCAGAATGTTTTTCTTTGCTACAGGTACAGCGTTAGAGCTCTTATGGCTCTTCTGTCTAATCCTGTTGCTATGGCGACCGATATGTTTCGTAAGATGATCGCTACGCACAAAGCCACGGTTACATTGCGGGCAGACAAATTTTTTCTCGCCTGTATGTGTACGTCTGTGACGTGACAGTTCATCGGAGCGTGCAAATTTACGACCACAACTGTCCCATGTGCAGCAAAAAGGTTTCTCTCCTTCAAAATATAAATGCATTTTTTGTTTTTATCCCATGTCATAAAAAATTTTATGTAATAAAACTAGAACTGAAAACTGACATTTATAAAGATTTTAATACATAATCAAAACCATAGAAGTTAAAGCATTTAGTATGCACTGAAATAAAACAATGCCGAGTGAAAATGGAAATGGGATTCTGTAAAAATATACATGCAAATTTGTTTCTTTACTGGAAGGATTTGCAACACTACTTATATATGTGGCATAATAATGCAGACAGAAAAATGAACAATTATTCGATGTAACACTTCTACTCACCAGTATGAATTCTCGCATGTGCTTTTAAATGGGAGCTCTTGATGTAACTCTTGTTGCAGTCCTTGTAGGTACACTTGTGTGGCCGACTGCGACTGTCACCGGCTTCACTCGCTGGCAATACGTAGCTCTTTCCATTTGAAAATGGCGTGGGAGCAATTTTGCACAGACCGTCGTTGACTAGAGGTGTATTAGGTAGGCAAAAATTGTTCACAACAACTACTTGGAGAATCTGAGGAACAGAAGTATTCGGTGTTGAATTATTTGGAGGCGCCTGCAACATTATCGGGATCTGAACTGTGGAATTTGTTCCACTAGAAGAGATTTGCTGCGGACTGATTATTATTGACGCCACGGATGTTTGAGACTGTGTTAACGAAGCACCGTTTGAAACTGTTGTTTTATAGGTCTGAGAAATACTTGACCGTACATCGCCTGATAAAGGTTCGAGTCCAAGAATTTGCTGACTTTGTGCACTGTATGTTGAAGAACACAAATGTTGTCGGAGAATAGGCGAGGATTTTTCCGAAAACACTGATGACGAACTTGACTGACTAGAAACTGAGGACAACTGTGCAAAACTAGAAACTGGGGTCGATGGCAATGTTTCAGCGCCGGTAGCACCAATGGACTGAAAACTGGCCAATGCACTGGAAATACTGTCACAAAAGTCGACTCTGTTCAAGTTATTTTCAACAATAACCGAGATAGGCTGTCCTCTCAAACAGTTTTGCCTTGGTGGCGACATGCAGAAGTTTGAACGCCTGGATGCCACACTGTTTGGGGGTTCCATCAAGAGCTGAAAAAGATAAAAGCAACATTTAATCTGTATGTTCCACCAGAATGTTCATGTACAAAACATGTATGTAATTATTTAAGCATGCAGTGCCTAGACATGATTTGTACTCGATCGCAAACTTTTTTGAAATTTAAATTATGTTGCTAATGAACTTACCAGTACCATGATTTTTATAAACAGAAGCAAACCACGAATTTCAAAACAAAATCAACTTTAAAAACAACTGGCTTATTTTACTATGTCGCTATGTTGAAGACTGAGACAACAGTTAGAAACTTGTGCTGATTCGTATATGTATGTATTGGAAGCAAACAACCAATTTCAAAACATAACCAAATTCAAAATTAAATGTCTTATTTATTAATTATATGTTGAAACTATGATGGTCACTACAAGGTACCTGTGCTAGTTTCGACTCCCTCCGCAGGGGTGGGGCATACACCAATGACCCTGAGCCGTGTGTGGAAAACGAAGTCGCAGTATAAAGTTGCCCCGGGGGAGAGTGGGCGTCCCTCAAGCCCCAGGGCTCGCTAACTGACCCCTGGTAAAGGCCAAAGTCCATCCCCGTGGAGGAATGGTCACTGCTGGCCGGACTAGATGTGGAGATGGACAACAGGGTCTCCACTGCCTCCCGCTCGACCGACTCGTCAACAAAGCTGGCTGGACTGCTGGCCGAGTACTCGTGGTCTGATCGGACCTGTAAACATACAGATACACGTCTAACAGGCTGGTCTGCACCTAAATTCCAGGGCTTACTCTGTAATTTGCAAAAAAAGACAATGGCTATACATGTGAACATTTGGCTACAGAAATTAACCAATGATATCTAATTTGAAAGTTTGGCTTAACAAATATTGTTTAATTGTGTTTAAATAAACCGGTCAAAAATTAGATTTTTCCATTTAACATGAATTACAACAAAAAATTGCTTTAGAATAATCACAATTCAACGATTTTAAGCCACAAAAGTCCTAAAGCCAGTGGCTTTTCCGCCATAGCATGGGAAAAAGGTCTGAATGTAGATGGGAGATTCACTTCACAAATCAATAAATCAATTTTAGCATTTACATTTTATTTTCTGAATTTGAAAATTGTGTTGTCGAAGTTAAAACAAGGCACACCCAAACACCTCTGTAATGATAACATCCATCAAATTTTTGAAGTTGTCACTAAGAAAACATATTTTCAATCCAGGTTAATTTCATTTAATAGTAACACTCTTTTTAATGATTTCTTTTTAATAATATCTTCTGAACAAATCCATCTAAATAAAACTCACCAATGTAATATTCCAATGAACAAGGGTTTGATCACATTTTACTTCAAAATCCTGACCCAAGTCCAACAAATACAGTCGGCAACATGTTGTGACAGAGTTTCGCCCAAGTCAAGATCTTATCATTCCTTATGAAAACAGTTAATACCCTCTATACAGGACACGCGCCACTTTAACACTTACAAATCAACACAGCTGATATTTTACACGCGAATTATCCTACTTTAACATATATGTAAGCTGTCAGTTCACAATTATAGCATTCATATATAATCAAAACAAATATCTCAATAAGGAAATAAATGACTGACATATGCACGTAATCACAGTTTTACTAACACTTGTATAAGACATCTCAAACCTAAAAACATTTAACCCAATAACAAAGAAAATGGACTAACCAGCAGTTTGTAGTTATGATTCAGCTCAAGAAAGAGTGCCCTAGCAATCTCACAATGGGATATATTGAATTTTAATTAAGCCTGACCTAGTTTACATCTGTGGTGTAGCTAGATAAAAAATGTTGTAAATGAGAGACCGGGCACCTCTGAAATGGCTTGTTACTACAATGTAAGGGGAGTGGAATGTCTCAAAGAAAAGAATGAAAATAACTAACTGGGGGAGGGGGGACAATATCTAACAGTGAACTATAGAAGGCCCTTTTCTCCATATTTCACAGGTCCAACATGGATCCTCTAAGGTGCATTAGCCGGGGCAAATACAGGTGAACTTCATTTTGTCAAACTCGCTTAAGTTGAAGTTTGGGATAAGTCAAAGAGAAAACTAATTCCCCATTTACTTCCTTCTTATTTTATATAAAACAAGATATTGTGAAATTTGACCTAAGGCGAAATTTCGAAAGTTGAAAAAGGGGCAAGTACTCTTCCAAAATCATTGATCGAGTTACCTCCTCTTGTCTACATAATAAGTTCAACAATGTGATCAAGTACTTTGAATTTCAAGTCAATACCTCATATAGGTATTGAAAAATTTGACCTAAAGGGAAAATTGTAATTTGAAAAAAGGGTAATAACTGCATCAAAATCATTGAAAGAGTTACCTCCTCTTTGTCTGCAGAATGGTGTCAGCACCATAAACACGTACCTTGAGTTTCAATTTAATGTCTTATTGAGAAATTTTATATTTTCCAAATTATTTTTTCAAATTGTAAATCATAACAAGAGCTGATAACTCTGGAAATACAAATCACAGGGTTACCTGCCTTGTTGTAATGGAGTACCCTTTTGATAGTGAACAAGTATTGAAAGTTTCAAGTGGATACCTTTGATAGTTTTTGAGAAATGGACTCTGACAAAAAACTGAACCAAAAACCTTAACTAACGCAGATGCTGACGCAGAAGCTGACGCAGACAACTGGGCGAAAACAACAGCTTGACTTTTTTTCTTCGAAATGATTGTCTTTCAACTCAAAGTTTCAGTTACGTGGAAGAAGTTTAGTTATCCCAATTATTATTTTCACATTTATTTTTATGTGTTTGTCTCTAAGTGTTAACGCCAAGGGCAAAAAAACCTGTACAATCTCATACCAAGTTTGTCACACACTTGCAAACATCTTACACTTTTTTTCACGAGTTTTAGTGATTAAGTGTGTCATTCAAACGAGTCAATGATCCTTCGTTTACAGTACAGTTTACTGTTATATGCATACCTATTGCTTAATTACCCTATGATTTATCAATCATTTGGACCCAATATTATATACAGTCTGCATTCGAATAAGTCAAATTTCGAAAAAGTAAAAGTCAGTTCCAGTTTCCGACTGCGAGATCACAAAAGTTTAGCCATTGTTTAAATTTATAACATTTTCCCAATTTGAAATTCTGGGCCCCATCTGGCAAAAGGCAGATACCAGTCCAAGGTGGAACTCTTTGCCCATATTTATGCAGTCACTTATGTTAGTGGTTGTCTTAACTTAGGTTGAATAAATGTCAAAATTTAAATTTTGTGTTTGAAAAAAACCTTTCTTGGAACATGTGCATGACAAATAGCAAATATTTATTCACTTCATCGAAACATCTGTGTCTTAATCTTCGATCAATGCATTTCTTTTTAAGAAAATTCAATTAAAAATTACAAATAATACAATATTTCCTAATTATCTTTATGATTCTTTAAAAATGTGAGCCCATATTCATCAACAGGGGCATAGCTTTGGTTCAACAAATGTATAGGCACAAAAGGCGGAATCTACAAAATGACGCTGCAAGCGATAATTTGGGCCAGGTGAGTTTATACTCGTATGTGGCTACAAACAACTAACTTCAGCTAACCCCGATTCTACAAAATAATTGTAAAATAAGCGCGTGTTTCATGAAATTTATTTCATATTGACGCAATCGACTTGTTAAACAATGAAGTATTAACACAGCAAAGAAAGATCCCCTCACCCCCATCCCCCCTCTCGTTTTTATTGCATTTTTGGCATTTAAATATTTCATCTCGATAAAAAATGTATCGGCACGTTCCTATTGTGCCTAAAGGAAGCTACGCCCCTGATCAAGCTCATAAGTATCAAAATATCTTCATTATCACTTTACTGAAGCTTGTTTCCAGTTAAGTGTGTTCTTAGACAAAATTATTAAATACTCAGTATGTACAAAACATGCTTTTAAGAAATCACGAAAGTATGACTTAAGTTAAGACACAACTTTAGAGTTTAATAAAGATGCACACAAACATTTGAGAAAGTCTATGGTCGTTGTTGGGTCATGTGTATTTTTAAGACAGATTACAGACTTTTCATCATGTGTTTTGTTATTATTTTGCTACATACGAATTTACACTCAATCAATTATATTTGTGTTGTTTATATTCAGTCAGTGCAGTTTTGGAGCATGCGCAAGCTTGAATGCATAAGACATGAACTTACAGGTGCATAGACTATTTATTTAAAGCAATAAGTCCATTCCCAACTACAGTCTATGGTGGATATCAATATTTAAATCATTCATTTATTAACAGCCTTATTATTAATATAATTATTAATAATATTATTATTAGGCATAAACATAAATTATGTTTGTTTCAGGTTACTCGACCGACCCTAAAAAATGCCCTACCCTAGAACATTTTGTTGAGTTTGTCGGAAATGTTTTTGTTTTATTTATTATTATGATAAAAAATTATTATTAAAAAGTATTATAATTTAATTTACTTTGATTATTACTTCTACTATTTTATTATTATTATTATTTCTGGACATATAAAGAGACTCTATCCAGTCATGTTACCTCCAACCGTGTTGACTAATAACAAACAAAATTGCCTAATTGAATAAGATAGGGAGTGTTACATAACAAACCGCAAGCGATATGGGGGTCGTTATAGATCATAACCCTCAAATTAAATCGGCCATTTAGTAGTTCTGATACACTGTCAAAGCATCATCATGAATAATCATATTCTTCAATCCGATCAGAATGAATATCACATACAATATTCTTCTGACAGACAAAATAAAACCTTACTGCAGTATAGATCTACTGTAATTAACAAGTCAAACTGCTCTAAATAGATGAACACGAAAAATAGGAAATATTATTTTGTTAATTCACGCAGACGCATTTCACCGTCTGCATGAACTTGGTGACTGGGTAAAGTGTACTTGATAAGATGTAGGTCATTGTCATACAGGGGAAGCAACTATGCGCAAAATATCATGACACCCGGGAGTGAACGCTTGTAGCGTAGACACGTGATCTGACGTAAAAAGGCATTTTTACATAAATGCATATATGAAACACAATTTTCACGATAAACTAATTCGAATTAGAACATTTTAAGATTTCACAAAGCGTAAAATTTAACAGATAATAAACAAAACCATCTTTCTACGTTGAAACGAGGTTGACAGACCCCTTTGTCATCTGCACTCTGTCCAACACTTAAAACACAGTCACAACTAAAAATATTTCATATTGGAACTTGTTTGCACACAATAAATATTTGATAACTATTAGTGTTATGAAATAGGTTCACTAACTGTCTTTTGTTAACTTAATAACGCTCGTAAGCAGCATTTTGATCACGATTCGCACGGAAGCAGACGATAACAACAAGAGATGCGCGAACATTGTCAGTTTCCCGTTGTAATAATAAAGTTACTATATTCTTACCTCATTTAAAGCACCTGATGCATTTACATCCATTTTCTTTTATCTTTTTCGTAGTCTACAGACACTTTAGGGAAATATCATCGACCGTCACATTACGACAGTGCGTGAAAATCATAATAAATATGGCCATGACATTTGCATAATGAAAACAGGCGGGACCAATGGAAAGTGAGGGTTTGTCTGTTTTGACCAATCAGAATCGCGCGTGTGCCTGATCAGCCAGTGATCACCTCTACTTTCTGTTTATATCTACAAAATCATGCCGGTAGCTCGTGGTGTTTAAAAGTTCGCGCTGGTGAGTGTACAATGTACTCCTAAGGCTAATGAACTGTATTACGAGCGGAACATGATCATTTCATTTATAGAACGTATAGGTGACTCTGACGAAGTATTGCAAAGATTCAAACTGTTTTCAGTTTAAACACGACTTTCAATCCCGTATATATTACTATTACACTATAGGACTCACGTTTGCGTCAGATCGGATCTATAGAAGGGGATTCCGCTCAAAAAGTTTAATGTACATAGTCACTGTGTTGATTAAATTAAATTATTGCACCGTAATTGATCATATTATATACATACAATTATTTGACCATTTAGATATACGCATAAGTTTAACGTTTGGTTACTTTGGTACTGTATATAATTTAAAATAGGCATAGATACATGTAGATCTTCAGTAGATCTCTATTTTAGAAAACATTAAAATAGAAGCTTTGGTATTTGTGAATAGTATGGTCTAATGTGTAACAAGTATATTTCCCTAACTATTTGTGAGAGATTTGCATGTTTAACTAGTTAAAATACATTTGAATAAAATAGAGTACAAACATTGAATATATAATGAATTAAATCTCGTATAATCAGTATTACGTAGATCTACAACAGTATATTTTACATTAAATTTTGTAAATGCATTTTTTTCATATAAATTATTGCCTACGTAAGCATACTAAAACGACACAATGACTTGAAAATCAACAGGTTTTATTGATATTTTATTGATAGTTTGTATCAGTATGAGAGACCTATATACATTTATTTCTAAAGACAGGTATTTATAATGAATCTTAGTAGAAAATTAAGACCTTAAAATCTTAAAATTCTGAAATTATAACATTGTATTAACTGACAAAGAAATGCATTCTTTCAAGATTTGGACACATTTATTTTAAAATTTAGTATTTGTCATGCTCATGTTGCACTGCATATTGCTTCAAACACTAATTAACTTATTTTCAACTTAAGTTAAGAATAGCTTAAGAAGCTTTATAAATACTGGCCCTGAAGCAGTCATCGTCTCAGTAAATACTCGTTTTTGAACTTTACACAGTTTTTTTGTGTCATACTAGTTTTGTGATAAGATCATAATTATGTAATTATGTACTGTACTTAAATTGAGTTGTCCAAGTGTATACTGGTCTCGGGGATTATACACGTAAAATTACATTATAAGGATGGCCTGTAATAGTACAAGCACATGCCATGATTTAAATAATACAGTCTTAACAAATCGGTATACCACGTGGAGTTATAACAAACAGGTTGTGACATCTGATAAGTTTATCATAATAGCCGGAATAAACAAGAAAAGATATCATTTAATTATACGAGGCATGAAATAGAACTTCAGTTCATCAACATTTTTGGTGTATACTTACATGACCAATATGGATCTAGAAGAGTTAAATACTAGTACATGTACATTGTATTTATGTACTATATATAAGGCGTGTCGTGGGACAACCGGGCTTAATGCACGTGCGTAAAGTGTCGTCCCGGATCAGCCTGTGCAGTCCGCACAGTCTGATCCGGGACGGCACTTTCCGCTTTTATGGTATTTCCTGTTTCAAGGCGGTCTCTTTTAAACATAAATCCACTGTCGGCGGACAGTGCCGGGACGGGACGACACTTTACGCACATTAATTAAGCCCGGTCTTCCCACAACACGCATCAGTTATATATAGTATTTTACTTCCCAAACCTATTTTGACAAGGCATTTCTAAAGGGTAAATGCAGTGAATAGAGAACAAAAATTGGACCACAACCCAAATAAAATAGTGTTCAGTTATCATCGTTTCGATATGATCTCATACAATCATTACCAGTAATATGTTTATTAGTTACTCATACAAACATGTTTACTAGTTACTCATACAAACATACTCATCATAGCTGAGTAAATATTGCATCATAGCTGAGTAAATATTGCAAGCTGCGTTATGTCAAGAGACCTCTTGAGATCACAAAGGAAATATCATTGAAGTATTTCAATAGTGTAAATACGTGAGATGCACATTAATTACCGGAATAATAGTAAACATCAGATTTTTGTGTTGCTCAGTCGAAACCATAAAATAAGTTGAAGTATGTTGTTCAGATTCTAGTACATAGAATTATTAATAGATATACTATTTTTTTTTATACAAAATGTGTTTTCCCATACGCTAGCCGAATGCGCAAAATGACCGCTTAGATTACAATGGTATAAAAAGATTGTCAAAATGACGGAAAAAAATCACTGAAGAGATCAGCTGCAATACACGACTTACTTCCTCCTACTAGATAATTTCTTAACAAGGTGCACTGTGCAACAACCTCCATAATAATTATATGTAGATTGATAAACCATCTGGCACTAGCAAGGGCAAGCCATGCAATTTTGGGATCAACATTATTTTACAAGCCATGCAATTTTGGCATCACAAATTTCTCTTCCAAGCCATGCAATTTTGGCATCACAAATTTCTCTTTCAAGCCATGCAATTTTGGCATCACACATTTCTCTTTCCAAGCCTGCAATATATGGCATCACAAATTTCTCTTCCAAGCCATATAATTTTGGCATCACAAATTTCTCTTTCAAGCCATGCAATGTTGGCATCACGAATTTCTCTTTCAAGCCATGCAATGTTTCTCTTTCAAGCCATGCAATGTTGGCATCACATATTTCTCTTACAAGCCATGCAATTTTCGCATCACAAATTTCTCTTCCAAGCCTGCAATATATGGCATCACAAATTTCTCTTCCAAGCCATGCAATTTTGGGATCAACATTTATTTTACAAGCCATGCAATTTTGGCATCACAAATTTCTCTTTCAAGCCATGCAATTTTGGCACGCGAATTTCTCTTTCAAGCCATGCAATTTTGGCATCACAAATTTCTCTTTCAGGCCATGCAATGTTGGCATCACAAATTTGTCTTTCAGGCCATGCAATGTTGGCATCACAAATTTTTCTTCCAAGCCTGCAATGTTGGCATCACAAACTTCTCTTTCAAGCCATGCAATGTTGGCATTACAAATTTCTACTGTTGTTTGTGCGTGCGCGTTTCTGCTGTTGTTGCTGCACACAACCTTGATACATACCGGTAATACTATCGATGTGCTTCTTGATTGAAAGGTATCTTCGACACTTCGCCAGTTCCATTAATTAAATTCTAATAAATACAAATAATTCGTATCAAACGTAACAGAAGTTTGAAAATATAAAGCAGTTCGCTAACACGACATGTATTTACGTGTATGAATTAAAATCAAAGGATATAATCGTTGACAGTTATCAGTAATTCATTACGAAACATTCCGGTGGGGTATGGCAGCTTCCTGGTGACAGATGACAAATGTGTTTATCTCGTAATTACCACTTAATAAATCGTAATTAT
Source organism: Congeria kusceri (assembly GCA_027627225.1). Classification (NCBI taxonomy): domain Eukaryota; kingdom Metazoa; phylum Mollusca; class Bivalvia; order Myida; family Dreissenidae; genus Congeria; species Congeria kusceri. Next base: position 62,539,480 of record CM051032.1, read on the forward strand.
GGCTTAATAACTAGTTATGACGACTTACCTATCTCATAACTACGACTTAGTAATTCGAAATAACGATTTATTATATTGTAATTAAGACATAATACTCTTACTATGGGACATGTCTTTTATCTCGTAATTACGACTTAAAAACTCGTAATAACGACTTATTATCTCGTAATTGCGACTTAATTATCTCGTAATAACAACCGTTAATAACAGGTAATTACAACTTAGTAACTTGTAATTTCGAAATAACGCAAACTCCAAATCTGTTACCAGGAAGCTTCCATAGTTGAGCGGTATGTAGCGGCTCCTTGGTCTAGTGGTAAAGCACTGGCTTAACAACCCCAGGGTCGCAGGTTCGAGCCCCCGGTACGCCTAACATACTAACTCGTCTTTCGCGTGAGATTTTAAATCGAGGTGTAGTGTACTAGATGCTTCACGCCGGGCACTAAAAGACCCAGGGTCTGGAACGGGGCGTCTTCAGTATCCCCTATAATGTTTACACTATCCCCCGTGACCCAACTAATAAGTCGTCTGGGGCGATGGCCAATTGGGAGCGAATGCCGGAGCACTCGATCAAAATTCACCGCACACAGACACACACAAAGAGAGTGGATGTAGTTCTGTGTTACATGTTCATTGTTGCTGTATGTTAATACACTTGCTGATGCCCACATATGGGCCTCGTGTGAAATAAATCTTGAAAACTTGAAACTTGTTAACCAAACACGGGTCAACTACGGTAACTAACGTCAATTATACTTGAAACTAGTATTCGTTTGTAAACGCACGTTCGCATAACACCGACCGAGTCATCTATGTGGACGTCTACCACGGCGGTCAGTTAACTTTAGTGGTCCAACGGCGATTGACTGATCAAGAATGTCTGTGTAAATACAGTCACGTAGTGTCATTTTTTCTTGTTTTGAACGCTAGAATGAACCGTATAAGATCAAGCTGAAGTCACAATAGTTAAACACAAGAGGGTCATGATGGCCCAAAGCGCTCACCTGAGCACTGGCAATGACAGAGACCAGCTCTGACATCTGAATGTCATCGCCTACAAAATGACCTACATCAGACAGATATTTTACTGTTGCTGACAGGGCAATCGACAGACGCAATATAGATTCCTGTCCGGCCTAATGCGGTGTAGTTAACGTGCTAATCGACAGGCGCTATACATATGCATTTTCAGCCTACTGCCGTATTCACCAATCGACAGGTTCACTACAGATGCATTTACGGTCGACACTGTTGGGACCAAGACCAACAACAGGCAAGAGATTTAACATGCCCAATCACACTTACATTACAAAGAGGTTCATCCAATTTTTGCAATCACATGAGGTTCAAACATCAAGTTAAATTCCACAACCGGTGTTTTGTTCTTATTTTTACAGAACAATAATTAAAAAAGTCGCAAGTGACAGCAGTAAAGACACCTGTCAGCATTATATGGAATCCGGTTAGTGCCATATGGAATATTGTGCCTCTTACGGCGAGGGCGAGTCACGAGAATTGCGCGAGACACGATATTCCCGCGAGACACGAAGCGAGGCACGATATTGTAACACGAGATCTCGCATGGTCGCAGTATCCCATACCACGAAATATTGCGGCAAAATATCGTGTCTCGCTTCGTGTCTCGCCGGATTTTCGTCTCGCTTCGTGCGATACACGATATTCAGGCGAGACACGAAGCAAGGCACGATATTATATCGTTCAAATATCGCCCGAATCTCGAGTCTCGCGGTAGATTTTCAAACCACGATACACGAAGCGAGACGCGAGAATCCGGCGACACACGAAGCGTGACACGATAATGTATCGTTCAAATATCGCCCGAATATCGAGTCTCGCGTCTACATGTGCACCAGGAATTTATCACGTTGTAGTTGTTTGATATTATTTTGTAAAAATATGACGATGATGATGTTGTTGTTGTTGATGATGATGATGACGACGATGATATGTAACACCGAAGTTGAGTTGACACCAAAGTGCGTTGCTACATAGGACAATAGGGCAATGCACCTATCTGCTTAATTAGTGCATGATGCAACCCCACGTCGTGGTGACCTACTACTTTCAGTGTGTGAAAGTTAATCTGAAGAAGGCCTTTAGTACACAACATTACTATTTAAAAACGCCACAGAAGTCATCGCAGCCGCAGTTTCCTCGAGACGGATGGGCGGACGGACGGACAGACAGACAAAGAGATAGTCCGACAGATAGACAGACCGCTACTTATACTGCAACAGACTTTTCATGAAAATAAACAATAAGCATAAATAAAACATATACATCATTATAGTTCAAACAGAAACAGTTATCAAATCGAGTAGAAAAAGCCACAAGAGTAATCGCAGCAGCAGTATCCTCCAGGCGAATGGGCAGACTGGTGGTTAAAGAGGCTGACAAACAGACAGACAGTGGGCCGCCATGGACTGGGCCGTCAACGACTTGGGTCGTCCCGACCCGCATTCGTTCGTTTAGGAAAAGAGTGTGTTCGTTAAGGAAAAGAGTGTTTCCCTGCTTTGCTTTCCTGCTTTCAAACCTCGAGACTCGATATTCGGGCGATATTTGAACGATACAATATCGTGTCTCGCTTCGTGTGTCGCCGGATTCCCGCGTCTCGCTTCATGTATCGTGGTTTGAAATCTACCGCGAGACTCGAGATTCGGGCGATAATTGAACGATATAATATCGTGCCTCGCTTCGTGTCTCGACTGAATATCGTGTATCGCTTCGTGTCTCGCTTTGCATCTCGTGTCTCGAGTTTTGAGCGCCAGGCACGATATTTTACCGCGAGACACGATAATCCGGCGAAACACGAAGCGAGACACGATATTTTGCCGCGATATTTCTCGCGCAATTCTCGTGACTCGCCCTCGCCCTAAGAGGAACGATATTCCATGTGTCCTAACCGGATACCGTAGCATTAAGTATATCATCGATTAGGACTAGTCAATCAAGCAGACCATCGTTCTGGATGTAAATGCATTTTAATTGCATGGTTAGGTCTATCCTGAACATTTTTGCTTTTTTCACAAACAATGACCAATAACTGTTGTTTGTACCCCAATCTTGGCAATTATTTGGTTTATTATGAAATCTTATGGTCATACACAATCCTTGCAAGATTTATCAAGGTTAGATGAACAATGATGTTTCTATGTTTCACAAAGTCCATTTTGCAAGTTTTTTCATCAACACGGGGAAATAATTATAGTGTTCCTGGTTCTATCTGGCCCATCATTGCACCCAGATGAGATCTTATGGTCACACACAAACTGTGCGAGTTTATTTAACATTGAATGAAAAGTTAATTCTCTATAGATAATGAAAGCCAGTTGCTGAATTATGCACAACAAGGGACAATAACCCTGGTCTTTCTTGTCCGATCTAGCCAATATTGGACTTCGATTGAGACCTTATGGTCATACACAAACAGTGCAAGTTAGGTTAAGATTAGAAAAAAAGAAGTCTCAATCCTCCACAATGTCAATTTTTTGCATTTTTCTCACAAACATATGGCAATAACTCAGATGTTTGTACCCCAACCTAGACCATTTTGGGATTATTTTGAAATCCTCATACAAAAGCTTTGCAAGTTTGTTCAAGATCAGATGAAAAATGAAGTCTGTATGTTGCACGATTGAGTCCTTTTTCAGTTTTTCTTATGAAAAAGGGGCAGTAACTGTAGTGTTTCTGGTCTGATCTGGCCCATAATCGAACTTCACCGAGAGTTTGTCGTACACAACTGTGCAAGTTTGGTCCAGATTGAATGAAAGGTGGTCTCCATCCCGTTCACCCGCTTAATTGTCGACGCATTACGAACGCCGCATGTAACATAATAAGGGGCATGACTGAATGGCGGGAAGCGCCCCTTTCTGCAGAAAGGGCTTTCAGTGTACGAAAAGAGCTTCGTATGTTTTATTGTTAACCTTTTTTTTTTTTAAATATAATCAGTATTATATTAGATAACTACTAAAAATATGTACATATAAAATTTTTTATCCAATTTCATCAAAGTAATAATGACTTAGTGGAGGTGAGCTAAGAAGGCTTATTATGTTACATACGTTATGTTCACGACTGATGTGATGTTATCATTAATCTTCAAGACGGACGCATCCCTAGCAACGATCGAAATGTTAAATGTAAATATGAACCCATATGGGCTCTCTTGCTGGGACCCATATCGGCTGGTTTGTTGGAGAACCATATGGGCTTTATTTTGCTGTTATGTTTGCCCAGATATAGCCCATATTGGGGCCAGATGGACTTGCTTGCCGGAAAGTAGCAGCGCAATGGTTGCTGCAAGGCCACAACAAGGTGGCCACTCAAATTCCATAGTAGAAATGCCCGATTTTTCCCCGTCAGACGGAGTGTGATTGTCCCTGACAAGCACTGTCAGATTACTGGTACATAGTGGTTACAGTGTCAAGTCTTAACTACAAGAACGCCCTTCTCTTCTGGCAATTTTAACCAAACATGTGTACTATTTATTCTACAAAATATAATATTTTCATTGTTTTACTGTCACAACATTCAGATTCTTTCAAAGATTTTCTATTTCACTTTTGGTCATATTCCCAGATTTCTTTTCAAAAGTTCTGTCATTACATTTCCAAGACCAACAACTTAGATACATACATTAACAAAGATAAAGGCATACAATATATACATGAGGCATGTCGTAGGAATATCGGGCTAAAGGCATGTGCGTAGTGTCGTCCCGGATCGGCCTGTGCAGTTCACACCAGGACGACACTTTCCGCCTACAGTGGATTTATGTTTAGAAGAGACTTCATTGAAACAGAAAATACCATAAAAGTGGAAAGTTTCGTCCGGCTCAGCCTGTGCGGACTGCACAGGCTGATCCAGGACAACACTTTACGCAAGAGCATAAAGCTTGGTTTTCCCACACACGCCTCAAATTTATTATGATCTACTTTCTACCAACATTCAATTTTCTACTTATAAGGTGAAAGCTATAAAAATCCATGCAAAGAGAAGAACATGACACAAGTATTTTGCTGATGAAGCACTTTAATCCACAATAATGAACAACCTTACCTGTAATCTACACCAATACATTGAACACAACACTCAAATACACAGGTGTACATTATAGAAAAGTTACAACATTAAAATCCTGGCCAGGTAGCCGTATAGCAAGTGTCCTTAGTGTTTATATAACCAATCTATTGTTAGCGTGAATAGAGATGGATGATTCGTTGGAATTAAAATTTCTCCTTAAAGTGCCCATATTTTTCCCATCATTTTAAGTACTTGGGGTTGATTTCAGACAAAAAATGATGAAAAATATTCTTAAAAATCGACAGTTATTCCAGCTCGTCATGTCACGAACGACCAGTTCTTGTGCCAAAAATGAAATAAATGGATCATGCGGTTATAACAGTAACATGACTATAAAAATCATGGAAATTTGGCCCATTATTTTGGCAGTTAACACGTCTGTTCTATAAGAATGCTACTAAGTGAATTCACATCAACACGTGTTAAACTTCTATGCTTTCTTTAACACTAGCATGTGACTGTGAAATACGATGATGTTAGGTTAAGGAGTAAAAGTGCTAAAACTTTGGCAATCTTCCTCCAAACAAAATGAACCCCAAACACTTAAAACTAGCAACCTATACACATAATACAATAGATGCCACACGTTAAATGTGTGCCCGATATGTTTACAAATAAAGCAACATGCTAAGATTGACATCAACAATGTGATGATGAACAAATAATTCCCCTTAACTCAACCTAAAGTTAGAATTATGCAACAAGTGTTTGCTTGCTAAAATTGACACCAAAGTACCATTTGCCAATAATTTATGTTACAAAATACCCATGAATTACTACATTTTACCGATGAAGTCAATTTGTAAATTATTTCGATAAAACACGTATGAACAATGGAGAATTCCGTCAATGTTTCTATAAATTTAATAGTAAACATGTAAAAAAATAAATAACATGCTTTTGTGTACACGGATGGTCCTACAACATGACTAGATCTTATTCGATCACAAATAACGATGACATGTGAATGAATAAATAGGCGTGTATAGTCAGCACCATCAAGATTCAGCACATACAACATGACGGTCAAAATTGCACAATTAAAACTGATATACATGTATAAAACTGTCATCTTTCAAAATACATTGTAAGTGTTGGTATATTTACACATTATCAAAATACTCCTCAACTCCAGGATGTTGGAAAAACGTGTTTATCAATTAAATTCCAATTTAATACGAAGATTGCCGTTAAAGATCTTTGTGACTTTCTATGTCAGTGATGTCAATAACCAAACTTTTATATATTTTGAACACAATTGTTCACAAACACTAGGCATTGTATAAAATGAGCAAGAACATTGGTCCACAATATGTGAATACGCAATCAAACATTTGTACACGTGTATAAGCTTTGTCATAATGATGGCAAGTTGTCACGAGTAACGCAATGGCATCTATGGTACTAGTGATTTTTTTGGAAAATAATGGGCTTTAAATAAGGTGTGGGGGGGAGGGTAGAGAAATCAAAGCAATGTTTAAAATCTAAAAACCAACACACAATGTTAAGAAACCTGTTTTACGAGGATTATTTCTTCCAAAATGTATTATACCCCATTTTAAAATTTTGTTCCTAAAATATCAGACCCTATTTCAAAATTTTGCCCCTAAAATATCAGGTAAGTACACTTTTGTTTCATATCAATTTCCCGAATTCAAAAACAGGTTTCTGATAAAACACAAGTATCAAAAATATCAATTTTAAAACTTCGAAGTTAAAAGTTCCGAGTGTAAAAAGAAATCAGGATAGCAGTTTCAAGTCCATTTCAGTCAAAGAGTCGTTTATTCCGGTAGTCGTGTGGTAGAGCGTCTCGTTACTAGTAGTTGCAGATAATAGAGTTATCACAAAACATTTCGGGGGCTGGGGCCCAGTCTTCGCACGTGTCCTGCAGGGTATGCCCCGTGCGCAGGGACGGAAGGAGACCTGTCTGGGAGCACGGGTAGGCTAGAGTCTCCGGGTACACGCCATACCTCGAAAAAATACCCGCAGCATGTGATTGTGAATACTGAGGTATTAGTTTATTACTAATAATTATGAGCGTTATTTAATCCAGTCATGATCTGTTCAACAAAATACATCATCAAAATATTTACCAATATATCTTGACAGACAAATGTTTACTGCCCATCATCTTAAGTTTTTTTAAATAAAGAAAATGTGAATTTTCGTAAGCCGAATATGAAAATTTGTAGCAAATGTATGTTAGCACTTTATAGTCAAGCTATCTGAAGCTACTATGATATCATTTTGGCCTTATGTCACTACAATCTCACTGGGTTTACAATTTTTTTTGGTAATTAACGATTTACAAAATTAAAAAGAAAATTTCATAGACTTAAATTTTTTTACAAATGCTTCAAAAAACTTTAATCCAAGAGTCTTTATCTGTTAATAGTAATAAGAATGTGACAAATGAAATTACTCACCAAACGTCAGCATCGCAGTAATAGAACCGAGTGGGGTTCTGCATGCCATTGAATGTAGATGCTGCAGCGATGGTGTAAGCGCCCATGTTCTCAAAATAGAACCAGTCTCCGACATCGTGCATTGGAAGCTGCACGTTCTTCAGGATACAGTCCATCCCGTCGCACGTCGGTCCCCACACACTGCTCTTATAGGTCATATCTTGAACATCTACGAACTGGAAGGGAAAAAGGACATTGGATTTAAATAAAAATATTTAAACTGTACTAATGGTAAATAATATTAATTTCACCGAAGAACCCATAATTTTAAGTATAATTAATTTAATGTTTAAACTTAAAGCATAGATCCCTGTCTGCATGTGACACAAATGTATTAAACATCAACAAATTACCGCTGACAACCATGTATACTTTGATTTAATATTAACCCGTTTGCACAGCAGACAAATGGTAGTTTGTTTTCAGAAACCTATCAGTATGAACAAGTGAAAATGACAGCCCAACCCAAGTGCAGGGTGCTTACAACTAATATAATCCTAAAATCTTATAATGCAAACTCAATGCACGTAATTAGTAAATAACCATTCACAACCAACCAAACACATACAAGAGATGCTATAAACCATGTACATGTACCTTGAGTGGACTGATTTTCACCTCTGCGTGGTCGTACAGGAGACAGTTGAATGAGCCGTAGACACCATCGCTGACGTAGTACATCACTGCAGGCTCGTCGCACATGCTGGGCTGATCAATGAGCTCACCATCTGAGGAACACAAAATGTTGTAGGATTCATACGCATTTATGATTTACCATTCAAACACTTTTTTTTTCAAATCACAACAATGGCTTAAACAATTGATATACGTTTCCTCCATATATTAACTATTTTTTGAACTGCAACTAGAAGTTTTATGATTTATACAGATATCCACCATATAGACTACCAGTTTTTGAATTATGAGTTGAACAATTCATACAGATTTCCACCACATAAAGTTAAACTACCATATTTTTTAATTGCAACAAAAAGTTGTAAAATTCATACAGATTTCCACCATATCAACTACCATTTTTTCTCCAATTGCAACAAGTTGTGCATTATATCCATATTTCTACTGTAAAACCTCAAAATACACAACAATTTTGTCGTACAAATCACAACTATACATATATTTAGTGTTTTCTTAAACAGACACTGCTATGATATAACTATCAACAGCTGTCAAGCTTATAAAGAACAACTTTTTTTCCAGTAACTAACAGTAACCGTCCTCGTGTACACATGCCTTTAGGCAGTTCAATAATCATGTTAAGTTTGTCTCCATTTGATAAAGAAGTCTCCACAGTTCAAACTCGTACGCTTTTTACTGTTTGTTGGGTTTTTCTCGCGGTTTTTAAAAGTATTACAGTTATACACGGCAGTCATTTAACCTACTCACACTTTTCCTGGGCAAGCTTAGCCGACATAAACGGTTCACCAGTAATAAGTGCACGTACCTATGCCAGTTACTGACAACTGCCCTACTTGAATCAGAGGTAGGGGAGAATGGCCCTAGAAATTATTTCGTGACCAATCCCCACACAAGTTATGTGGCCGGGCTGGGGTTCGAACTCACTATCCCCGGATTGATAGCCTAGCAGTCTACCAACTGAGCTAGCCAGAACCAGCTCGCTTTTTACTAATAAACATATAAATATACAGACATCCAATTACATCATTTAGGGCTTACTTCGCCATTTGCCAAATTAGAATGGGAATACAAAGTTCATTCTTTGGCTTAAGAAAATAATGTTTCAATAAAACTAATGAGGATTTCGAGGAAGTGAGGTAAATTTGGCTTCAGAACGTTATTTGGACAGGATGAGGTTGCTAATAAACCTATAAAGAACACGTACTGTTGCCATGTTGGTCGCGAGCCACGATACGCTTGGCAATGACGTTGACTGCCAGTGTGAAAGCAGACGCCACAAAGTAGCGGCCTGGTTCAGCAATCAGTTCCACGCCCTCGTCCGCTGGGAAGTACTTGTCCAGTGCCATGTTCACCACCGGGGATATCTGAAAACAGGACCATATTCACTGTAATATTACTAGTCTTTTAAACCACCTATGACAATCTTAAATGAGATGAAGGACGAGTCAAATGGCAGGTCATTACCATGTTCAGTGTTAGTACATATAAAGACATGGACATAGCTTTTGAAACTAGAAAATTTCATTAAATTGCATCTTAGATATAACTTATTCCCTTATTTGCCAAGAAAACAAACAAACCAACCTAACTAATACATTCTATGAAAACATCATTAAATGACATCTTAAACATAATGGATTCACTATTACTCCAGCGAAACAAACTAAATACTCCACAAATGTGTACATTCTAACCATCACAAGTAAATGTACAACAAAGAACTTACAGCGTCAAATGAGACAGGTGCACTCGCGTGGCCGGGAAAGCCCCCGCCGATGTCCAGCAAGGTCATTTTGAACCCGACGTCAAGACCCTGGTCAAACACCATGCGGGCTTGCTGGATGGCAGCAGCAAACGCCTCGGGCTCCTCACACCCGCTACCCACATGGAAACTGATACCCATAACATCCAGGTCTAGGCTCTTGGCTGCGCGCAGCAGGTGGATGGCTTTGGCGGGAGTCACGCCAAACTTGATGCCCAGCTCGCACTGGACTTTGAAGTTACTGGGTGGCAGGATGCGGAGAACCAGTCTGAAAATAGAAGTTATGGACATCATGATTACTTTTCATGAAAAAAAATACAGCTTATGCAAAATTATTATTTTATTTTTTATTTTATTTGTTTTAAATTTATTACACTTTCAAATTTCATGTGTTTAATTGCATGTCATCTAGACTGGTGATAAGAAACACAAATAAGTAGCCAAATTAGCAAAAAAATATACGTCCCCTACAAATAATTTCGGAGATTTGAGCACCCATTTCTGTGTAAGCCTAACCAAAAATAGCCTATGGCTGCTTAATTTTAAAAATATTTATATTAATATAATATTTTAAAAATATTTTAAAATGGGGCATTTACCATTTTTGGAAACATGTTTAAAAATAAAACAAATAATTGCTAAGTCAAACAAATTTGGTGAACAGCTTATTTCTAAGCATCAACCATTGGTGATTTAATATTTTTACTCGAGACGCTTACATAGATATAATGCGCAAAACGTGAGATCTGTTTAATGCACACAAGATGCTTACTTGGCAGTTGGGTAGAGACTTTTCACTTTATGCAACTCTGACTCGTTGTCAAAAGTCATCATGGCCACATTGCTCTTTGCGGCGAAGCGGATCATGGAGGACTGCTTGCAGGGGTTGGCGTAGATAATGCGTGACGGGCACACCCCCATGGAGAGCACCTTCTGGATCTCTGCCTGTGAAAACACAAATTGACAGAAATGTCAATCACGGTCAGAAAATGGTTTGAAAAACAGGAAAACAGCACAAGACATTTTTAATGCAGACTGCACATGCTTATCAGGGATGACACTTTGCTTACATGCATTAAGGCCGGTTTTCCCACGATACGCCTCAAATATGTGAGAGCATGAGAATGTTACAAGCCTGCCTTTATAAAAGTGAGAATTGGAGCAAATCTGGTTTAGAATTTGCCAGTGCAGGGCTTAAAGACTTCTAAACATCAATCCACTGTAGGCGGAAAGTGCCGTCCTGGATTAGCCTGTGCGGACTGCACAGGCTAATCCGGAACGACACTTAACGCACATGCATTAAGACTGGTTTTCCCACGACGCGCCTCATATAGGATCTGACAAGAGTCGTCTTTGCATACCATATTTTATTAAACAAGTTCAGGAATTGTGTTAACGAATTTCCTGGACGAGTTTAATAAAATAGGGTATGAAATGACGAGTGTCAGATCTTTTTATCACATGCTTTTAAACGAAAAAAAATCAAATTTTACCAAAACATGTTAATAATCCTAAAAGTTGTGTATTGGCATGACGTCATTTCATGTTGACGACGTTAGTGATTGGTTAGTCAAAGAATATTTAGCCAATGAAAACGCTCAAAAAGTTATCTTACGCATGTGTAAGATAGAAATATTCGTATTGATTGTATTAAACGGGAGACAAGGTATAGCATGTGATAAATTGATACAAGTTACATCATCTTACACAATGTTGTTGTTTTGACAAGAAATACAAATAAACATACATTGTTTAATTGGGGAATAAAATAGTGATGTGCATACATAATTAAGAAACATGTAAATGAAATTGGTAATTAAAACAAATGCAGTTAAATAAAATAAATGGTGATCATATAAATACATGATCAATGGCAATATAACGTACTCTCTACGTGCATTAATTCAATTACTGACATTGATTAATTACATTGTGTTCTTTTTAAACCCATTAAACAACAATCGATAAATCAATATTGGATGAAGATAAAGTCTTCAAAATTACCCACACAATAAACTACATCAGAACTTGTTTATATCAAAGTACTTGGCTACAAAGAGTATAATTCGTCATCAAAGCAGGTTTCTTATCCCGTTTCACTGGTAGTAACTGGTTTAAACACACTACACTGTGAATTACCCACATCCAAGCTGATCTACACGATATGGTGAGTGTTTCACCAGTGAAGCTAGCATTATGTATTAACAGTCCTCGGCTCAATTAACACCACATCTCGATTCTTGCAGGATGAAAAATTGATTTTTTCCTTGGATTCTAACAATAAACTTGAATAATGTGTCTGTATTTATAGTTTCCAGAATTTCAAAGTTTTTCATAGTATATTACCGGTTTTCCTTATCTGAAAATGTACTTTTTAGTTGAAGCTTGACGCCAAAATTTACATCCAATACAAAATTTAAATATACAAATGGACGTAAATGATCTTGTTCATGCATTTTCCCCTTAAACCCTAGTACTGATTAATTCAGCGATTTTAAATAATTGAAAACTGCAGCAAAAAGTACTCACTCGTAGACACAACTAAGGCACATGACTGAATTTATGATCTATACATATAGAACATGCCTTGCTAGCACAGTCGAAATTGGCTCCCAGATCGGCAAGGATTTTCATAACTGCTGAATCATCGTTGCACTTGACCGCTACAAACAGAAACAAAGAATAAGCTAGACAAAGTCCATAACAAGTTAGACAGAGGATGACAATGGATATGAGGGGCGTCGTTGGAAAACCAGACTTAATGCATGTGCGTAAAGTGTCGTCCCGGATTAGCCTGTGCAGTCCGCACAGACTAATCCGGGGCAGCACTTTCCGCTTTTATGGTATTTCCTGTTTCAAGGAAGTCTCTTCTAACTATAAATCCACTTTAGGCAGAAAGTGCAGTCCTGGATCAGCCTGTGCGGACTGCACAGGCTGATCGGGGACGACATTTTACGCGCATGCATTAAGACCGGATTTCTCACGACGCGCCACATGTATACTTCAAAAGGTGGTTATTTTGATCCACAATTTAACGAGTTCTATTATACACCATAAAAGCATTGTGTACAATATTTGGGTTTCAATTAATGTATGAAATTTGGAAACCTATTTTTAATAATAAATTTACACATATACTGACTTCATTGGCATTAACCTGATATAACTTTCCAGGGAAATTGCCAACAAAGTTTCAAAACAATTTATGATGCTCTGCGAATCACAGTCCCTCCTACCTCAAGCCATACAATACTTAATCAGTGGTTTTTTATGGCCAATTAGGGGCTGAAATTCGGCCCCATTCCCCTGCTAAAATGTATATATTTTCCTCCTATATTAACCTTAAAATTCCCCTCAGAATGTAAGTTTTATTTTGAAAAAAACCAAAACCGGACAAAAGTTGACCAAGATAGAGAAATTTTCGTAAACAATCCCAGCATTTTTTTTGTATCAAACTAAGTTTTTGCATAATCTAAGTTATCATTTGTAGCAAAACAATTGATTAATGTTTTATAACAAAGTAGAAAATAAAAATGTATTAATGCTTTTATACCAAAAAAATACCCTTTTTGCCGTAAAATTCCTTCGCATGAAGGGCACTGCCACCTTTCCCCCGAAGGTGAAAAAAACACTGTTCATACTTTAAATATTGAGCATGCAAGAAATCAAACGAACTCACCATAGTACGGCTTGACACGTGGAATCTTTCTCAACCAGTTGTTGTACTTGTGAACGACGTCACCAAGGTTACCAACAATGAGGGACTCGTCACCGCCCTGGGAAAACAATCAGGAGATTTATAAATATGAAATATTCTTGATTCAGAAATGAGGAGTGACGCTGTCATGGGAAAACTGGGCTTAATGCATTATGCATAAAGTGTCGTCCTGGAGTGGCCTGTGCAGTCTACACAGGCTAATCCAGGATGGCACTTTCTGCTTTTATGGTATTTTCTGTTGCAAGCAAGTCTCTTCTAAACAGAAGACAATGTTTTTAAATTGAATCTTACCAAGACAAATAACCCTGGATTTTTTGTAGTACCCGTAACCAATGTAAAAGAGCAGTTTTCTTGTCATTTAAACCCCACCCCCCGTCACCACCGCCCCAACTGTCTAGAACAACACTAAACATTAAACTTTTCTGATACTCGATCTTACGCCATACGCATTATTATCTGGGCATTTGTAAACAAGTTGTTGACTTTTTCTTGTTTACAATATGTAGCAATGTTGAACTTATAAATTATTATTATTACTCACCTCAAGTTTTGTGTAAGCAACATGTGTTTCGATGATTGAGTGAGTGGAATGGCCGCCATGATGAATATCAACGGCCTGGTTTCCAAGAAACTGCTTCATGATTTCTTCTTAAGATTACAGGAATTTAGTAGCACAATGAGAATGGTTATAAAAACACTCTGAAAAGAAAGAAAATAATCAACAATTAAGTTATGTGTCGTAACATCTATCAAGTATTTAGTTTAATAGTATTTAGGTGTTTGGTCTCACTGTAATTGTTCCTATTGTCATGTTATGCATGAACTGAGCTGTAAGGGAAAATAATATATTTATTGTACAATGAATAAAAAGGCAAAGAAATATGCCTTTTTACAGAAAAGACAATTTGCCAGTTATGAAAACCTAATTAGTAAACAAGACTGCCACACATTTAACAAGCCAAAACACACATGCAATGAATATGTGTTACTAGTACATCTTGGCAACAGCAATGCAGAACTATCGATATTGTCTATTTATGGAAACAATAACAAGACACTGTCCAAGCCTTGAACTTGCTGCGCTATGAATTATTAGACAACAAAAGACTAGGGCAGTATAGGAGGCCAGTGCTTGTATTGTGCAGTAATTGGACCACAAGAAATATGAGTATTTTATAAGCAATAATTGATGCAAGTCTACATGTTTATTCCATTAATTGTAACCATTAAAACATCATGTCCGAAAAAGAAAACAAAAACTATTCCACAGTACTGGTTCACTACAATTGTGTTATTATTTTGTGTAAACAGATTCAACGAAATGCATCGTATTTTTTTAGACATGAGAGAGAACTGGTATTACAGTAAAATTTTAAATTTAAATATGCAACCAGAAAGACAGTTTGACAAAATGTATTTATTTATAAAAATAAACTAACTTCTGGGGAGCATTATATTTAATTATATTTATTCAACAAAACTATGCTTACTTATATTTATTCAACAAAACTATGCTTACAAGGTGATGAGATGAAGTTTTGGTTATAGGCTACCTACAGGTTACAAGTTTTCCAGATGTAGTCCAGGTAGGCCCCCCAGACTTACACTGATCAGACCAGAACCAGAATAAAGCAGAACTTTTGTCAATGGAAATAATTATCATCCTGCCCAAGAGGGCAATAGTGATACCTTGTGTACCTGAAATACTGACAGAGTAATTCATAAAGAATACTCAATGGGTGTATTTTTAAACACTGTGAAGACCAAAACTGGGTCAATGCATACCACAGATACCTTTACCTTTACTGTGTTTACTTGCTGAGAGACTAACAAAGGTCTATGTTAACATTTTTAATCCAGGCTTTTCATGAGTCTATTGCTTTTTTGAGGTTTTTTTAGCTTAGCCTATTCATTTGTCACTGCAAAAATATACTGAATTTCAGAAGATATAAAAAATTTCTGTGTTGACCAGCTTAGAGGGGCGGCAGGGGGGAACCAAAAAGGAGTGTCTCGTGTTTGCAATAAACCTCCTCAAAATTATTACCACTGTACTTTCGTGTTACCAAACTGATGTAATTTTTTTGCATCTGATTTATTAAAGATGTACCCACACATCCTGAATAGATAACAGCAATTTTTTTTTAAACCATGTATGTTAACGAAACATCCAAATCAGATAACAAACACAATATTAACACTGAGCACGACTAGGCTTATTTTGATAAAAGTTTACAAAGAAACTGTGCCCCATTCTTGATGAGGAGAACCTCTCGTTTAAAATAAATGCAAAAACTAGAAGCAAAACAATCAGATAAACAACATAATTATAAGCTTGGTAACAACTAAAACAGCATTCATTCATATGCATGTATATGGAAACAGATTGGGAACCCATCAGAATGGGCATTTCTTATTAATTAAATTTTATCACAAATTTTTCTGAAACCCACAAAATATAGTTAAATTTCAACTGCAATCACCATTTTTGTAGTTAATATTGTCAGTACACAGTTTGTTAGGCAAGAATTCACAACCTTAATGTTTTTGCTAACTTCTACGGCATTTTAAAAACATTTTTGGTCTAGTAACACTGTTCTTATTTTTAGTCTACTCTTAAGTTGGGGCTAAGACCATCTGAATTAGTAGCCCAAATTTTCAGTTTGCAAAGATAACATACACTCACTAAGTCTGAAAATATGTGGCGCGTCGTGAGAAAACCGGACTTAATGCATGTGCATGAAGTGTCGTCCCGGATTAGCCTGTGCAGTCCGCACAGGCTAATCCAGGACGGCACTTTCCGCCTACAGTGGATTTATGTTTAGAAGAGACTTCCTTGAAATAGAAAATACCATACAAGCAGAAAGTGCCGTCCTGCACAGGCTAATCCCGGAAGAAACTTTACGCACATGAATTAAGACCGGTTTTCTCAAGACGCGCCACATAAGCTTATTTTCACATATTTTCAAAAATTGTACTAGCCAAGCAGAATTTTTAGCAGCCAATGGCTATTTTGGCTACCGGAAGCGCTTACATAGTTAGTGATTGGGAGCAAGTCCCTTTACCCAGGCCTTTTTCTGACCTTTTGGGGGAAAAAGTACCTGGTTTAAAATTGAGAATTTCTCAAGGTAACATTTGGCAAATCGGGAAACGAATGTACAAATAAATCTTGTTGTCAGTATCAGTTTCAATTGATTAGTTGATTAAATTGCAATTTATATATAAATTTCATTGTGATTTTTTATGTGTTTATTCTTAATATTTCTTGGTTAATTTTTTATTAAGATTGTTATAAATATCAAACCAAATTCTGTAGTGGAGTGTTATTTTTTCAATTGGGGAAAAAACAACCATATTTTGCATTGGGGATGGCAAACATGGCGAAAGTCTGCCCGTCGTTGCCAGAAATGTCAAAAGGCTGGCAGTAAAATGCAAGATGCCAGACTTACTGTCCGGTATTTTTTTCATATCCTTAAATATATTATTTTTTTCAAACTCTATTTAGGCTGGTGAAATTTACAACTGGCCTGAAATTTTTCCCCTTTCGTAGGACAGTCTTGCCTGTTAATTTTGTCAGTCTTTCGCCATGTCTGGAATGGGTCAGATATTCTGACCCGTGAGGCTTATAGAAAAAGGCCTGTTACCAGTTCTTTTCAAACAAAACAAATGAGGCGCGTCATAGGAAAACCGGACCTAATGCATGTGCGTTAAGTGTCGTCCTCAAGGAAGACACTTTCCGCCTACAGTGGATTTATGTTTAGAAGAGACTTCCTTGAAAAAGAAAATACCATAAAAGCGGAAAGTGCCGTCCTGGATTAGCTTGGGCGGACTGCACAAGCTAATCCGGGATGACACTTTACGCACATGCATTAAGTCCTGTTTTCCCACTACGCTCCTCAAATGATTTAATCCCTGTAAAGATTGTGACATACCTGGCCAGCAAGGACACTTGCTGTCGGCAGATGCTAGCTTGGGTCCCAAGGCGGCTCTGCGTTGAAGTTAAGCTCCCCTAACCGGACAAACCCCTCTGGGCGCCGTAAGTGGCTGAACCGCCTGCCCTGTAAGCACAAATGATAACTTTACGAGTACATGTACATCGACATTTTTGTTGCTTTTTGTGTTACACAAAACTGTTATACAACTAGTGAAAGATCTACTAGGATCAGATAAGGTTCAGGGTGTTCAGTAGACTGTAAATTTCAAGGGTCATTGACCATTTGACCAAAATTTTCATGGGTCAAAATTCAATTTTGAAGAGTCAAATTCAATATTCAAAAGTCACCAAAACAAACACAGACCAACTCAAGGTTCACATTATACTAATAAATATAGTATATTACAAAATATTACTAAAATAAAAAATCAACCTGGTGCTGATCATAATATTAAAAATTAGCCTTTGTAAGATTGTGTTAGGTGTTGTTTTTTTTTTTTTTTTCATGCAATTGTTTAGAAAGACCTAAAGAGATAAGATTTTGCAATAATTGATCAATATAAAAAAAAGACAAAACTGAATGATGCTATTTTTTTGTTTTATCAACAAATATCCGAAAGTGTTGTCCGAAATTATTGACGGTTGTAAATTTTCGGTCGATTTTTTCACAAGTGTTTCTGGTGTTTTTAATCAGTATTGTTTTTAGATTATTATATTTTATGTGAAATATTGTTATTATTATGTAATATTTTAAACATCATTTCATCTACAATTGAACATGTAAACATGATAATTATCCAGGTTGACAGTACAGAAATACCATAACAAAAGCTGTAACAAACAGAAGTTCACAACAAGGCTAAAGGTGCATAATGGAAAATGTCTGTTTTCATTGGTGGAAGTGTCCAATACATACACTGATAACTTCCTGGCATGGAAGATCTTATCAGTAAATGCACAACAGATTAAGATAAGGCCTAATGTGTTAATAACACAGTGGCTGGACTGGCTTCAGTTGTAAAGGAAGTGATGATGCAATCCAGACATTTACCAAGGGTCAATATGACTCTGGGGGATTTTACCATGCATCAATGTCATGGTTTCCATGAAAATCAAGGGTCAAAACCTGGGAGCTGGGGCAGGTTGGGGGTAGCCTGACCACTGTCATTGAATTTTGCAAAAATGTATAATAATTTTTTTTCTTTAATAACAGATATTCAACACTCCTGTCAGTGTGTTGCCCATTCCAGAGACTGAGAAGCAGCATGGGGGCCAAAAAGGAACAAGGCACAGCACCCTGCTATTTTGCTCTGGATGGTTCACTATAAAGGACATTTTTTCATTTTCCACTACAGTGAATGTTGACCTTCTCATGGACTGGTTTAATTATAACAGCCCAAACACTGAGGTCAAAAGTTGAGGACAAACTACAGCCAAGATGCAAAAGTAGTTTTTACAAGGCTTGAAGCCATATTACAAACCTAAATATTTCAAGCAAAATTCATTGTGTTCTCTATGAAAACATACACTGTACATTTTAGTACAAATAACTACATTCCTAAATTCGCAATTGTGCATGCAGCAAGAAGTATTTTATTGCACATTAAGACTAATCAATCACAATTTCAAAATCAAATCATCTGATGAATCTATTTGATATAAATATAAGTTTTTATTTAATAAACTACTATATAGATTCTGCAATCATTAGCCATTTAAATTAGTAGTTATCTATAATGAGCTGCTGTACAAATATGTGCAAAGAGGTGAGGTGATGGTTTTATCTGTTAACACACATTTTAACATTTTGGTGACTAAAATTTGATCCCCCACAGAACACAGACTGCGTCCATTCTAGTTACAGTCCTCAAAATTATTGATGTTCTCATCTTCATGTGCTTGGACAGTGAAACACTTTAACAGCTTAATAATAATATGATCATACACTCCACTACTTCATGATCATTTTTATTGAAATGCCAGGAAAGAGTTAAAATAAACTTTTTAAATAGACTGAAGTACCTTTGATACACAGCAAATATTTAATCTCTTTTGGAACAACATGTAGCCAGAATAAGTTTGTATCCACTGATAACTTCATGTTCAGGGTGTTCAGTAGACTGTAAATTTCAAGGGTCATTGACCATTTGACCAAAATTTTCAAGGGTCAAATTCAAATATTCAAAAGTCACCGAAACTGTTTGAAACTCTTGACGTCTTTTATTCTATTTAACTACACAACGTCTAGTGTCTGAATTCTTTGCAAATTTGGCCCAAATCATATTTCCGACTCAGAACAACAAATACATGCCTAAATTATAATTTTAAATCACCAATAAAAAATAAAATAAGAACTTAATTTCTGTGAATTGCATTTATTATGTTGTTTTCACCTATTCAACTCTTATAAATATTGGTAGCACTGAATGCTATTCGAATATAGATTTTGAGCAGCATAAAAACAATATCACCACTTAACATGAAAACATTAAATCAATGACATGGTCATGCCATATGAAATCAGCAAAAACAGTGCAACTTTGCCTCATAAATTGTCAAAAATTCCCCCAATCGTGAAAGAACATTTTAAACAAAAACCAGGCCTTTTTCTACTGCTCTCACGGGTACGATAGTCGGACCCGTTCCCAATGCCAAATATGCATAATTTTTCCCAAGTCCGACCCAAAAATTCCCAATTGTAAAAAATCTGTTTTTTTTTTTAATGAAAGTGAAAATACAATTTTTCAATACTTTACAGTCGATTTTTTCACGCTGGCTTTACATTTGGATATCCTCTAATTTTATCGTTGACATTGTTTATAATGGGAGAACACTCTAATAGCTGTGTAATAAAATGGGTTACAAAAAGAAAAACTAGTGGACAAATATTTTGTTGTTTACACATGTGGATGTGTCAGTTAATGAAGGATATAAATATAAGGAGGTAAAGATTGCTTTTCAAGTTATCACATATTTTCGCGACCTACTTAGTGTAAACACTACACAATTTTTGTTAACACATCATTAAAAATAAATCATGTAGACAGTAGATCCCACAATTTTATTTTGGTGAAGTTGGTCAGATTTGGTGATGCTTTTTTAGAAATACACACATACTTGTTTACGTATTTATCACAATTAAATTTAAATTATTAGTGCTGTTAAATTCTTATTTACTGATTAAAAACTGTACATTTCTTCATTATACTTACGATTTAGCGATACAAATTTTTCCAAATTTTGAAAATTTCACGTCGTGAATTTCCCAATTTAACCAAGGTTCTTATTCCCAAAAAGGTCAGAAAAAGGCCTGAAAACTAACACTATCAATTGTTTTATTTGTAAAGTAAGAATTTCAATTAGAGCGACTGCATTACATTTCATTAAATATGAAATATCTAGAATGGTTTATAGCACAAAAATAGACTTGTTAAAAGCAAACTTGAATGCGTAACAAGCACGAACTTGCGAGTGTAAAGGCTATATATGATATATATCAGTGAGTAAGGTGTCTTTTAAAGAGACATCTTGGCAATACAGTGAAGACTAAAGTGTGACATTGACTGAAGGCTTGTGTTCATTTAAGATTTACATAAGATAGGTTGGCCTTTGGCACTACAAAAATTTTGAAAGATTACCTGTTATTGAGAAACAGTTCAAATAAATTCAGAAATGACAGAGTGGTAATTGGCTATTTTGGATAAAGGACACACTACTATCCATAATAAAGTAACATACAAATAAAGTGTAGGTCCCCATCTAGGATTTGACTCATTGTAAGATAGATAGATAACAACTAGAATTGTCAAATGAGTGACAGATATACCCCCACAATATGGCCTTGACACATGTTATATAGAAAAAGAAAATAATAATCTATGTCAGCGCTACCAGTAGCCAAAACAGCCAATGGCTACTAAACTTTCTAATTGGCTACTACAATTTTTGGAAAATATTTAAATATGAAGCATATTTACCGAAAATATTTCTAAATATATTGGGTTTTCTTTGCAAAATCAAAGCTTTTGGCTGCTAGTTCAGATTTCTTAGCGCCAACCTAAACTTTTGTAGTATGACTGGTATTTCCCATTGTAAAGGCTTGTTTGAATTATATCTGAGAATTAAACACATCTTTTGTTATCAGTTCAAGTTAGTTTTGTTGTTAATCTTGTTTAATTAGACTATCTAATATCTTCATGTATCTACAATCTTACAATTTACTCTTTAGGTTTTGCATATTTTGTAATGGTTGACTGTTTGTACGAGGAAGTAGATCTTCCACTATTGGAGTTGAAGCTCAACCAGGAAAAGCCTTTTAGCAATGTTTAATTTGGAATTTATATACCACTGATATACGGTATTTCCCCAGTAAGTTCAGTTGATTAAAATTTTGAACTGTTACAACTCTTGTTTTTCAGCAGTCACAATTTTAATTATGATAACCTTTATTTGTTAATTGTCATTTACAAAAACAATTATATTTGAGCGAGTGGTGACATCCGAGTTATGGTAACAACATTTCTCACGGTGAACTATTAGTATAGGAGACTTCTCACGGTGAGCTATTAGTATACGAGACTTCTCAAGGTGAGCTATTAGTATACGAGACTTCTCACGGTGAGCTATCAGTATAGCAGACTTCTCCTGGGTCGTCCCTTGTCAGCATTAACACTATTCCTCCGAAATTGCCTGCAAAAGTTGGATACCAGAGAAAATATACTTAGGTCCTTTCTGTTTTTTGTTTGTCTTTGACATCAATTGCGAGCCAAGGACAAAACGAAAAACAAGTATGAAAGTTACTCGGCTAGACACATTATTTATGGACAGTATGGCGTACATTCCCGCATTTGTTCTAGCCTGTCACAACAGTATAGGTTTTAATCTGTGTCAGTACTCATTTAATATGGCCCTATTATCTTATTTATTTGTTACATTTTCAACAAATTATATTTGATTTTCAACTCCTTGATCTGACATTTTTCTAGTCAAACTGCATGTTTTTGTACTGTATTAATATGAGCCTGTCTATAGTCAGTTCAACCATTGATAATAATACACATATTTTCTTGTAAGACTGTATGTATCTATGCTATATTAATTTATATGCATGTCAAGTCAGTTTAGACATTGGTATCAAATAGAATACAATCATGTTACATTGTACTTCGCACAATTTTTGCTTTAATTTTCGATTTTAGGTTTATGCTCATTTTTTTATAAAGCCAGTTTACCCTGTTTATTCTTGGTTGTATCAATCAAGATGAAGTAAGTAATTGTGATTTTCAAATAAAGATACAATTATTATTAATTGCTATTTAAATGACAACATTCATGTATGACAAATTTTGAATCGGTAAAGGGCAAACAAAAGATTTTTTAATTAAGGCCTAATCAAAATGTCACGTTTACTGTAATTGTCTCCAAACACTGAAACGTAACAAATGAATTTTTGACATTTCAAAATGTGGAGGTGGCGGCACCTATAAATCAACATGTCAATAGGTACACATGATGAATTCTGGCCTACTTTCTACCCATAATCCCACATGTTCATTCACAACCAAAATGACTGAAGTTAAGAATACACAGAATAGAAACATTGTGTGAATGATTTTATGTGTAATACAGTACTGTGAATTATAGTTCGGTCAATTAAATATAAAGAATATGACCGAAATGAAAATCATGAGGTCGCCTCGTGATCAAAGATTCAATGTCTAACGGACATTTCATCCCTGTCCTCATAACATTTTGTTTCCCGATTTTAAACAGAAATATCCCCACATAAAAAACATTGAATTTCATTGTAAAGACGTACCTTTTTGCGTGCTACCAAACCCTGGAATCTTCGTTCCTTTGTGGACGTAATTTTTCCAGCTTAACTTTTACAAAAAGATAAATTTGTATCGCACAATATTTGAACTGTTTCTCTCACACACGCTGTTTAACGACTGATCACCATGAGCCGATATTAATGCAGTCACGTGATACCATGAACTACGAACAAGCTCGCACCGGATTGAACAGCGGGTCTTTGTCGTTATTGGCTGAAACGGCCCAATATTCATAACAACAGAGCGGCAACATGTTCTCGCCTTTCGCGTGGGTCGAAACGTTTCACCGAGTGCAATATATTAAGGCTTCACACTGGGCACAAAGACCAGGGTTCTCATGCTGTGTATAGGGAGGGGAGGTTTCTTATATGTCATGTAAAATGCCCAATAACACACACCACTAGTATGGGAGCTTGTGCCCTTTTGCAAAGAACCGCATTGCAATCAATAATAAGCCTCGAAAAACTATGGTTGTCTTAATAGAAGATCAATAAGTATTAACGTCTTAGTTCGATAAGTATAATATGTGTATTTAATATGTATATTTATATGAATATTATTATTTGACGACATGTGCATAGACTGTTTGATACATCTAATACATTAATTATACACATGTATTTTATATAGAACCGAATAAGAACCTCTCTCTGTAATAATTGTTTATATTGTGAACTTTCATCTCGCCAGTTACATGTATGAGCACGTTTACTGACTGTGCATTTCTTATCTATTTGTTGTGTGTTTTTTGTCACAAATGTTATATAATAGTGATTTGAAAGTGAAACAGATAAAGAAGTGATACCGATTTCTTTTCTGATATATATTTATTTGTTTGCCGACATTTTGTCGCATAACATTCACGCGTTTAAAGTTCAATTTATGTCCCCAAAATAATTCTAAATCTTGTCCGTTATAGTCTAACCAATGCATATACATATAGAGATTTTAACGTGTACCTAACTCTGAAATTTTGTTATCATAATTGAAATATACATATACTCTTTTGACGTAAAATTTTATGTTGAATTAATGACGCATGATTTTACTGACGCGCGCGTTCATTTCTTTGTACTTCTTTTACTGCAAACACATTTGACCGATCAAGCAAGCGGAGCGCGCCTGGTATTTCAGAAACCGGATAATTCCAGTTCCGAATTGATATTTCTGGATCACTTCAATGGGTTAACAATTGTGTTTAGGTTTAGGTTTACTATTCAAGATTTGTACGACGAAATAGTTGCACTGATTTATTTATTGTATGTAACTGTAAAATACAATATCTGATCCAACAGTCGGCTAGAGATAAGAACTATTTTAATGTTTTGACCAAGTGTCCTGGATAAAGCGTGACAAGGTCACTGTAACACGCACTTTCCGCATGACATATTTCTACTTTGACCTAGTTGTGTAACTTAAACCGATTGATAAAAATCTTAAGTAATGGTATTTAGGCGTCATATAATAAAATAAATTTACAACGAAGATTAAAATTTTTAAATGATCGGATTGTGTATTTAATAAGAATTTTGAAATAAAGGTTAACTTAAGAAAATGTTGATAATTTTCTATTTATCGTTGTTTATCGGCCAATACACAACGATTTTGAGTTCTGATGCGTAGGAATTAAATGACGAGGGCTTTAGCCCGAGTTGTTAAATAGCCACGCGTCAGAACGACAACGAGTTGTTTATATGCCGATAAACAACGACTATGCGAAAATTTCGATTCTAACATGATTTGACATATATTTTTGCAATTGTAATTGGAACTACATTTTACTATGCTCCGCTTAGAATCGGGACTTCTTTTTGCGTTGTTTATAGTTAGTTTAACAACGATGTTTTGTTCTTTGTCTTTAGAAAAATTAGCGAGTATCATGTTAGAATAAAATATTAATGAATGTTGCGTGGATCGACGCGTTAACAATATTCCCATTTAGATAAAACAAGAAACGTCTTTTTAGAAAGACAATCGGCGTTGAAATTAATATGGAGATGTCATTTAAAAATTACCTCAACAGACGGCCAAGATGATCGGTTACGTGACTTGTCAGACCCCAGATTTTTCGGTCCCCACCAATATTAGGAGACTTGTTGGACCCCAGATTTTTCGGACACTATAAGAAAACTTCTCGGACCCAAAAGTTAATTTGAGATAAATTGATTAATTTAAAAATTAAAAAAATTATCATTAATATCTTTGCCGTGAATAAACCAATCATACAGCTAAATGATTCCACCAGTGATATATGAATAACCAAAATAATTTCGGTTAACATAATTGTTATCTGAATTTGTCAAGCCAATTTAACAAATTAACAATGTAAGAAAATAATGTCGGGAATGAATTAAAATTATTATGTATCAGACGAGTCTATATTGTCGTTTATAGTACCGGTAATATACCATTCATGTTAGTTATCTAATAATAACGATTTGAAGTCCAATAAGCATTTATACTGTGTATCCCAATTAAAAGCAATATAGTCAGGGACAATTTCAGCGGTTTTTGTAATGTAAAGACTTTATTTTTTATAACGCAAACATAAAAATTCATTAGAATATGACTATGTTAAATTATATAAGTAGAAATATGATATATCAAGGGTGCCTGTGTATAATTAGTATTGCAAATTGTGTATTTATGCTACGCGAATAACAATTCGACGTATTCCGAATCTTATTTCATAACATTTTATCTATAACAAGAAATGTCTTTAAAAAAAGACAATCGGCGTTGAAATTAATATTGATATATCAGTTTTACCCCAAACATAATACAATGGGCCAAGATGATCGGTTACGTGACTTCTCGGACCTCGGATATGTTGGTCCCCACCATATATAAGAAGACTTCCCTTGGATCCCCAGATATTTCGGACACCATAAGACAACTTTTCGAACCCCAATATTAATTTAAGATGAATTCAATCATTATTAATTATTGTACTGTGATTTAACCGAGCATACCGCCCCATTCTTTTACCAGTGATACATAAATAACCTAAATAATTTATGTTAACATATGGCAAATTTAACAAATAAACAATGTAAGAAAATAATTGCGGGAATGAGTGAAAGCTATTTTGTATCAGACGAGTGTAGTTATTCTTAAAGAAGTTCGCAACAAAAAGAAAATAATTGGGTTAATGTCTCCCTTTGCTTCATTTTTTCGTAATTGTATATAGGTTACAATATACAAATTTCATCTTTAATGTCCATACAAAATAAATTGTTTTAATAGTCAAAGTTCATAATGCATATTTTTAATGATCAAAAACACACGTATGCAAAGAATTTCCAAACAAATCTGTTCAGAAGTGATCCATTAAATATCTCCATGCTATTTTGGTCATTGATACGTTGTTTATGTAAACCATGTTAAAACGAAACAGGAAAAAGGCTACACAGGTACCCTATTTGAAATCCAATATTTCCCAAACAAGTACGGTAAGGCATCCTTTTTATTAATGTTTTGGGGTAAGTATACTTTTATGCGTGTATGTGCGAATTTTTAAGAAAACGTGTCGTTTGGAACAAAATATGCATTTGATAAAATATGAAGTTTCAGAGAGCGTTATTAGTTCCCATTTGACACACTTAAATGTCCAGTCAAATTCATTATTATAGCAGTAAATGTAGGTAAAGCGTTTCTATTGTCAACATACACTTGTATTTTGCCAAAACAAAGCATGTAAAACATATCAGTTGAAAGTAACCTTGTTTGAATAAATTATCCTATATACTTAAAACATTGATACAAAAATATTCAAATTGTAAAAAGGGGCTTCGATAGGTACGGTAATCAAAACCCAATATTTCCAGAACAAGGCCGGTGACCCTTATTGTTTAAGACTGTTTTAATTTCAGTATACAATGACGCAAGTATATGGGATATTTTTACAAAATCTGTCGTTTGGAACAAAATACATTTGTATATGTGATTATTTATTGACGATTTCACAGGCATATTTATGAACAATTAACATAGACAAGTGTCCATTAAAAGTCATTATTTAAATGGTAACTGTAGATAAAGC
Organism: Congeria kusceri; assembly: GCA_027627225.1. Classification (NCBI taxonomy): domain Eukaryota; kingdom Metazoa; phylum Mollusca; class Bivalvia; order Myida; family Dreissenidae; genus Congeria; species Congeria kusceri. The sequence goes on from CM051032.1 coordinate 62,566,992, forward strand.
GCGTTTTATCATTAAACTGCACTTGTATATTGCCAAACGAAACATTAAAAAAAAAGATACACCATCCTTGTTTGAAAATGAACGAATAGTATAATTCCACACTGCTAATCACACAAACTGAAAAAGGGGCTTCGACAAGTACCGTATTCAAAACCCAATATATCCGGAACAAGGCCAGTGACCCCTATTTTATAGTTTTATCATACATTGACGCATGTTTGAAGTTATCTAATACATAAACATTTTGAAGTCAAATAATCATTTATACTGTGTATCCTATACTGAAAAGCAATCTTCAGGGAACATTCAGCAAATTAGAAATAATGATGACTTCATTTTTGATAACACAACCTAAAATTTCATAAGACTATGGTGATGTAAATTTATATTCGGTAGGAATATATCTGGGTTTCTGTGTATAATTAGTATTGCAAATAATTTATTCATGCTACGCGAAGTAAAAGTACCGGTAACATGAATAACATATCGACGTATTCCGAGACGTCTTTCACCACATTGTATTATAAAAAGATGTAACATACTTTTATAGATTCAGTAATATTCCTACCGAATATATACGGAATATTATGCTAGTCAGTTGTTCCAAGAGTATGTATTAGTCGAGTGGCTTGTGTGATGACGTATCACACGAGAGGCGGAGTCTCGAGTGTGATACGAAATAACGCAAGCCACAAGACTAATACATACTCTTGGAACAATTGACTAGCGTAATATTCCTTTTATTATATACCACGATAAACTTCAAATGTGCATTTACCTTATTTTATTTGTTTAAAAACTACACTAACGACTAATCATTGTAGGTATAAATTACATTCGTTTACATAACTCTATGATGACGTCATTAAAAAAGTAGTCCGGCTAGTATGGTAATACGGGATCGGAAAAATAGCGAGTAGCATAATACGGGATTTTGTTTCTGACGACATGTATTGCACCGATTGATACAGCATGTATTTTGTTAAGATAGTAAACAGGTATATAATAAAATTTAAAATCGTCATGTAGTCATATGAAATATTTTGTTTGTGGTATCAAATATGGAGACGTTGATACAAAATGTGCAATTCTAAATAATGTTTAATAAAACGCAACCGCAATTCAAAATCAAATAAACATATTAGTAAGTTTATAAACATAAATTCTCCATTTATTGAAATATTCTAGCTTATGATTCTCTGGACGCTAATGCCGGGCCGGCTAGCTCAGTTGGTAGAGCGCTGGACTAGCCGGGCCACATAACTTGTGTGGGGATTGGTCATGAAATTATTTATACGGCCATTCTCCCCCTACCTCTGATTCAAGTAGGGCAGTTGTCAGTTACTGGCATAAGTATGTGCACTTAGTACTGGTAAACCAGCTTACCCAGGAAAAGTGAAAGTAGGTGAACTGACCGCCATTATATGACTGAAATACTGTTGAATATACGGCGAAAAATCCAAACAAACAAACAAAAAACTCTGGACGCTAATTCATGCATGCAACACAGCCAGTATGGTACCCAGCTTCTATCATAATATTTACAAAAGGGCAACCAATCCAGACTATACGCGCGCTATTTTTAGAATGACCTGGAGTTTGTTGAACTCATTAGAATAGAATTGCTATTTATAAAGCGTGTCATTAGGCTAAACCAAATAGTTATTTCATTTTGTGAACGAATATTACATTATGCTCATGACATTCAATGAGTAAAATTGTTCATAATTATGTTCAGTTTTAGAGTGCATGTCGAAGATATGTTAATAACTTTATTTTAACCGCTTATGTAAACAATTATAATCCCCAAAAGTATGCAACAGTTATTGGTAGACATCAAACTACTGTTGTAAGTTTGAATTCCCTTAAATTAGAAAATTTGCCCAATTTCATTGGCATTCAATTTTCCCGCTGCATGAAATAATCGCAAGAAATCTAGGTCAAAAGTGATATTAGACAGCTACGCCGAAAAAATGTAGCATCTTTTTACAGATTAAATAAAATCTACTGGAGAAGTTGTTAGTGAAAGATGCAATTATAAATAATCGTTAATAAAATCGTAACCACAATTTTAATTCAAATTAACAGTAAGTTTATAAATATAAATACCCCATTTATTGAAATTTTTAGGTTTATGATTCTCTGAACGCTATTATTGATGCATGTACGAGTATATTAACACAGCTATACACTGTTCCTAGCTACGCGCGCTATTTTTAGAATGATACTACTGTTTCTGGAATGTGAAGAACTCGCTAGAATATATGGGCTACATGGAACGGCAACTCTGGGAATTAGATTTATGAATGGGAACATTGCACAATTGCTATTTATAGAGCGCGTATCGATTATATAAATGTCGGCTAAACAAAATAGTTATTTCGTTACGTGAATGAATATAGTATTCTGTTTATGGCATACAATGAGAAAATACGTTCATAATTAGCCTCAGTTGAAGAGTATGTCGAGGATATGTTTATAACTTCATTTTAACCGCTTATGTAAACAATTATGTAAATGTTTAATCCCCAAAAGTATGCAACAGTTTTTGGTATACGTTAAACCACTGTTTGAAGTTTGCATTCCCTAAAATTAGAAAAATTGCCCAATTCTATTGGCATTCAATTTTCTCGCTGCATAATTATCGCAAGAAATCTTGGTCAAAAGTGATCTTAGACAGCTACGCCGAAAAAAAAAGACACTCGTTTTGTACGCCAATTTAGTTGCACTGATTTGTTTATTGTGTGTAACTGTATCATACAATATCTAATCCAACAGTCGGCTAGAGATAAGAACTATATTAATGTTTTGACCAAGTGTCCTGGATAAAGCGTGACCGGGTCACTGTAACACGCACTTACCTCATGGCATATTTCTACTTTGACCTGGGTGTGTAACTTAAACCGATTGATAAAAATCTTAAGTAATGGTATTTAAGCGTCATATAATAAAATAAATTTACAACGAAGATCAGCATTTTTAATGATCGGATTGTGTATGTAATAAGAATTTTGAAATAAGGTTTACTTAACAAAATTATGATAATTTTCTATTTATCGTTGTTTATCGGCCAATACACAACGATTTTTAGTTCTGATGCGTAAAAATTAAACCACGAGGGCTTTAGCCCGAGTTGTTTAACAACCACGCATCAGAACGACAACGATTTGTTTATTTGCCGATAAACAACGATTTTGCGATATTTATTTCGATTCTAACATGATTTGACATATATTTTTGCAATTTTAATTAGAACTACTTTTTAGTATGCTCGCTTAGAATCGGGACTTCTTTTTAGGTAGTTTAACAACGATAATTTTGTTCTTTGTCTTTAGAAAAATTAGCGAGTGATAATTTTGTTCTTTGTCTTTAGAAAAATTAGCGAGTATTATGTTAGAATAAAATATTCATGAATGTTGCGTGGATCTACGTGTTAACAATATTCCAATTTAGATTAAAAAAAGACACTCGTTTGTAGATATCTTCAGTATATAGGCTAACCAACTAATTTGAATATAATTATTTCAATAACTGAGCTATTTAGTTCCTACTCGTCTATTACATTTTTATATTTTTGACTAACTCACTTATTAGTATTTGATATCAGTTTAACTTATAGATGCTGGAATTAAAACATGAACTTGTTTGGTTGATCGGTTTGTTGTTTGTTGTTAGTTAGTGTTAGGGGCGTATCTAAGGCAAATCGATTTTGCGAACGTGTGCATGCGAGTGTAGCCTTAAATTCAATAAACTGTTAAAGCCGCAGTCCATAGAATATAATCTTAAATTGGCATTAGTTCTAATGAACGTTTATGCCGTGTATTCGACTGAAACTGTACACTCTTTGAAATGACCGCCATGACATAAGTTTGATTGTCGTAGGCCAGTAAAGCAAAAAGGTTAAAGATTAGCTATTTTATTTTCAATATATATAGTTTAAAGGATTTCATAAATTCTGTAGTAAAATATACATTTGGCAAGCATAATTTATTTTTTCACGTGCTGTTAGCATTTATCAGTCGCATATCTGACTACATGTGCAGGGCACACACTACTCACATACCGAGTCATGCTATAATTATTCCTCATATCAAGATATTATTTCACTATTTTTGACAATAAAAATATGTTTTATCTTCAGTTTAAATGCATATGAAGGTCGCATGATTCTTTTCATTTACCCGGTAATGTTTAATACAGATTTGAAATAATCATAAAATAATGCATCTGGAACGAAAACACACACTATTTCCTTCAGATTTATTGTACTTAGAGCGTTGAGTTTCACTCTTTTGTATTTATAACGGTCATATTTGTTGTAACAGAGCAATCGATATAGATAAATTCATTTCGAGTCCCCGCTTCTTTAAATGCGATGTGCGGTACACTTTAGGTTGCACTTTAAGGTGCATTTGTTTTGTATTACACAGTATCTAAAACACAATAATATTTTTATGAAGGTTATACCACATATAGGCATTGACATAACCGTATATTTGACGATAGTTTTAATTGTTTATTCTGAATATTGCATTTTCAAACTTGTATGGCTTTAAACATATCGAATAATTTTAAAATGCGGACGAAAGTGTGCAACGCAGAAAACAAGGCGAAAAATAGAAATAAAAACATTGTTAACTCAGCATATAAACAGTAAGCTACTATGTAACTACATTCCTTTCTGGAGTATATTCATTCAATTAATGTATTGTAAAAAATTTCTAGTTTGATATCAAGTGGAAGTTTTAAGCTATCTAGCATGCACGCAGAATGACCACATGTAGCATGAGCACAGTATGACCACATGCAGCATGAGCACAGACTGACCACATGTAGCATGAGCACAGACTGATCACATGTAGCATGAGCACAGACTGACCACATGTAGCATTAGCACAGACTGACCACATGTAGCATTAGCACAGACTGACCACATGTAGCATGAGCACTGTGTAACCACATGTAGCATGAGCACTGTGTGGCCACATGTAGCATGAGCACAGTGTGACCACATGCAGCATGAGCATAGACTGACCACATGTAGCATGAGCACAGTGTGACCACATGTAGCATGAGCACAGTGTGCCCACATGTAGCATGAGCACAGTGTGACCACATGTAGCATGAGCACAGACTGACCACATGTAGCATGAGCACAGTGTGACCACATGTAGCATGAGCACAGACTAACCACATGTAGCATGAGCATAGACTGACCACATGTAGCATGAGCATAGACTGACCACATGTAGCATGAGCACAGTGTGACCACATGTAGCATGAGCACAGACTAACCACATGTAGCATGAGCACAGTGTGACCACATGTAGCATGAGCACAGTATGACCACATGTAGCATGAACACAGTGTGACCACATGTAGCATGAGCACAGACTGACCACATGTAGCATGAGCACAGACTGACCACATCTAGCTTGAGCAGAGTATGGCCAAATGTAGCATGAGCGCAGACTGACCACATGTAGCATAAGCACAGACAGACCACATGTAGCATGATCGCAGACTGATCACATGTAGCATGAGCACAGTGTGACCACATGTAGCATCAACACAGACTGACCACATGTAGCATGAACGCAGACTGACACAAGGTAGCATGAGCACAGTTTGACCACATGTAGCATGATCACAGACTGACCAAATGTAGCATGAACGCAGACTGCCACAGGTAGCATGAGCACAGACTGACCACATGTACAATAGCACAGACTGACCACATGTAGCATAAGCACAGACTTAACACATGTAGCATGAGCACAGACTAACACCAGGTAGCATGAGCACAGTGTGGCTACATGTAGCATGAGCACAGTGTGACCACATGTAGCATGAGCACAGACTGACCACATGTAGCATGAGCACAGACTGACCACATGTAGCATGAGCACAGACTGACCACGTGTAGCATGGACGCATAGTGACACCAGGTTGCATGAGCACAGTGTGACCACATGTAGCATGAGCACAGTGTGACCACATGTAGCATGAGCACAGACTGACCACATGTAGCATAAGCACAGACTGACCACATGTAGCATGAACGCAGTGTGACCACAAGTAGCATGAGCTCAGTGTGACCACATGTAGCATGAGGACAGACTGACCACATGTAGCATGAGCACAGAATGACCACAGGCAGCATGAGCACAGACTGACCACATGTAGCATGAGCATAGACTGACTACATGTGGCTTGAGCAGAGTATGGCCAAATATAGCATGAGCGCAGACTGACCACATGTTGCATAAGCACAGACTGACCACATGTAGCATTAGCGCAGACTGATCACATGTAGCATGAGCACAGTGTGACCAAATGTAGCATGAGCACAGACTGACCACATGTAGCATGATCGCAGACTGAAACCAGGTAGCATGAGCGCAGTGTGACCACATGTAGCATGAGCACAGACTGACCACATGTAGCATGAACGCATTGTGACTACATGTAGCATGAGCACAGTGTGACCACATGTAGCATGAGCATAGACTGATCACTCGTAGCGTGAGCACAGACTGACCACGTGTAGCATGAGCACATACTGACCACATGTATGATGAGAACAGACTGACCACATGTAGCATGAGCACAGACTGACCACATGTAGCATGAGCACTGTGTGACCACATGTAGCATGAGCATAGAATGACCACATGTAGCGTGAGCACAGACTGACCACATGTAGCATGAGCACAGACTGACCACATGTAGCATGAACAAAGTGTGACCACATGTAGCATGACCACAGTTTGACCACATGTAGCATGATCACAGACTGACCAAATGTAGCATAAACGCAGACTGACACCAGGTAGCATGAGCACAGACTGACCACGTGTACAATAGCACCGACTGACCACATGTGGCATGAACGCAGTGTGACCACATGTAGCATGAGCACATACTGACCAAATGCATGAACGCAGAGTGACATCAGGTAGCATGAGCACAGTGTGACCACATGTAGCATGAGCACAGACTGACCACATGTAGCATGTGCACAGACTTACCACATGTAGCATGAGCACAGTGTGACCACATGCAGCATGAGCACAGACTGACCACATGTAGCATGAGCACAGACTGACACCAGGTAGCATGAGCACAGACTGACCACATGTAGCATGAGCACAGACTGACCACAGGTAGCATGAGCACAGACTGGCATGTAGCTTGAGCAGGGTATGGCCAAATGTAGCATGAGCGCAGACTGACCACATGTAGCATAAGCCCAGATTGACCACATGTATCATTAGCGCAGACTGATCGCATGTAGCGTGAGCACAGTGTGACCACATGTAGCATGAGCACAGACTGACCACATGTAGCTTGAGCACATACTGATCACATGTAGCATGAGCACAGACTGACCACATGTAGCATGAGCACAGACTGACCACATGTAGCATTAGCGCAGACTGATCACATGTAGCATGAGCACAGTGTGACCACATGCAGCATGAGCACAGACTGACCACATGTAGCATGAACACAGACTGACCACAGGTAGCATGAGCACAGACTGACCACATGTAGCAAATCGACTAGGAAATGCCAACAGTAAAACCACCAGAAACGTAAACACATTCGTTTTGCATGAAAACTGTAAATTGCCAACGCGTATCTGCAGAAAACAAATTTCCTTGCAACTCTAAATGCCTTAAATGTGCACATTGATTAATATAGTGCCCAGTAGTCCTGATGAATCTATTTTTCCTGATGACTGTAAAAAAGGATGACCAGCAAGTAAAACTATTTAACGTTGTAAATACAATTGCAACAAGGAAATAATGTATCATTGCAATAGACTATGACATAGTTTTCATTCTCCAACAAGTCGAAATAATGTATCAATGCAATTGACTATGACATAGTTTTCATTCTCCTTAACAGCTAGAATTACCCGTAAATCTACAATTCACAAAGGGACTATTTACCGTATCACTGCGCTCGAGCGCAACGCGGTTCTGTTAATGTGCCAAAAAGTTACCGGTCAGTTATTGGCAAATGCATTTTAAAAGTTGATTTCGAATTAAACATTTAGTTATCACTTTTTGCGTACATTGTTTTTAAAGCATAAAGAAACACTTTGTGGTATAGTTATTAAATGTTCACAATTTAATTACCGGATATATTTAGGCACAACGAAATATGTGATAAATTAGGAATTGTACTTGTTCTAATAATCAGTCAATAACTGGGAAGTTACCGATAGACGGTTTGCTTCAGTGATATTCTGTAGACACCTGAATTGGTGCACACATTTACAGCATATACAACATTTGGCATATACGGCAAAAGAAACATCTTAACTAAGCATAAACGAAGGATATGACCCAAACTTGAGCGTTCAAATTCAAATCTCTCGATGTCTCATCGTACTAAGAATTCGGAGAAAATGTCGAAAGAGTGGCATCTGGCGTATTACAACAAGTACGGACGACCAGAGAGGACATATTATGACACCGGCTACTACGACGGTTACATTCCACCATATCCGTATAGCCTCGCTTACGATGTTCCCGGTTTGCGCTATTCCCGGTCGCTGTACGGGCGCGGTGCGATGTCGGAATACGGGTACAGGTCGCCGTACACCTATCAAAGCGAGCTGTTCGGTAACAGATACCCGCCGTACATGTCGGAGGACGAGTATGATCTCTACTACCCGAGATACAGCCGGTACCGATACTGTAAGAGTCTCTTAAAACTGTGTTTGAAACAGTTTTCCACTGTAAACATAATGATCAAATTTAACACATGTAGACCTAATTAATAAATTAGAACATAGCCATAGGGCCATTAACTTTCATTCCACATTTTGCGACAGAAAATTTATTGTTTCCAGTCACTCTTTGTTGAGACCAAAATGTTATTCTAATACGATATTTTATTCCAGTATGCATTTTGTTTTGTAATTGTACTGACATAACCGACAAATAACCATAAACAAATCCATTAAACTTATCACAGTTCCTTGAAACGGACAATACAAGAACCCTCCCAGTTTAACAACCTCATTTTACATGTTTATAATTATCACCTTCGGATGTCGTAATGCATATTACCGCATTTCCTATCCCGCGTAATATACAACAGCGCGAACTGACAACAAAAAGCTGACACATCGGTCAACTGTGGAATTTAGGGGCCATCCTAACGGAATACACACGTTGTATGGATTATTGGACGATGAAGGCTTTTGTTTCCTAGGGAAAGGGACTTGTGCACTTATTTTTGTATTTTTTGGTAATGTATGCCATTTAATGTCTTAACTTGATAGATTGAAGCATCGGAACTTAAGGTTCAAGTATAATAACGTGAAAAAAAAAAGAAAAAAAAAAGTTGCTCCCATTAGGGTTCGAACCATAAACATCTGGATCAAAAGGCTCACGACTTAACTACTCGGCCATTCCACATTTTATGTATGTAGCTGCATTTTTTACTTTATGTAAACGATCCATGTACTGTCAGCTATTTTAATGAAAACAACAGAAACACTCTAAATTATTCCACGTTTAGCGTTACAAACGCTAAAATATGATTTTGTTAATTTCAGCTGATGATTACACGTTAACAAATGGTATTTATAGTATTTCTATGTCCGTGCAGTTATTGCGCTCCATTATATACACTATTCTTCCATATTAGGAATCTGTGACAAAAATTGCAAAATTGTCAATTAGTCAATCTGTGAACAAGTCTCTTTAATCCTGTACTTTAATATAATAATTACGTCACACTGGCGAATTTAAGCTACGAGTTCTGGCGAGTTGTAACTCGCCACAACTCGCCCGGTGTCGTGTAGATCTTGTACACATGTCGTTCTTTGTCGCAGTGATGTCTGCTTATGTCTTCTTATGTAGCCAGAACTCGCCAAGAAGCGGCGATAATTTTAAACCCTTTAAAATTCTCGCCGCTTCTCGGCGACTTTTCATTCTCGTACACGTGTCGAACACATTCCGTAGACATGTCTTCCCTTGTCGTAGCGTATTGCCGTATATTATCGTTCTACGACATAGCACGAGTTTGCTGCGAGTTTGGGAGAATTGCCTACGACATCTGCTCGCCCGTTTCTCGTACAATGTCGTCATAAACTCGTGCTCATGTCCTCACAAGTCCTACAGACTCGTCCACACTCGTACATTCTCGAAGACTAGTCTTCGATTGTCGAAAATACGTCGTACGCATATCTCGGCTGAACTTGTAATAAAATATCAATCGTACTTGTGTCGTGTCAATGTCGAGTCAAGGTTGAAGAGAACTCGAACAATTGTCATCTTGAAACAATTCCGCGACTAACTCGTGCACTTTACGGCGAGTTAAAAATCGCTGGAAATCGTACAGAACTCGAAGCTAATATTCGCCACAGTGTGACAGGGCCTATAACTCAGGCAGTGAATGCTTGGTTTTGGAGTCGACACATTGATTGAGTATAATGCGTTGTCAAACGTTAAATTACGTTAAATTACTTCGCGCGAAATGGCATCTTTGTTCAACAATTCGTACGACATTTTAATGCCAATTGAAAGTTAGCGTCTATAGAAATTGACATGACTTGAAGCCAACCAAGACTATGCAGGTGGCATATTTATAATGCAGTTGGCATTTAGAAGTTTTTAATACATGCATATAACGTATGCAGAGTAAGAATTTATGATTCTGGTCACGATCTGTTATTCATTAGTTTGAACAGTTATACATGGTTAAGTATCTATATATGACATATTTTTTTATAGGTTTCCTTAAAAAAAGGATAAATAAATATAATACAGCTTGAGTAAAGAGTAATGTAATTAATAACATAATTATAATAATATTTGTTGTATTATTTTTTCAGGGTATTAGTCCGAGAGAAAGATGATGAGGCCATTACTAGAAAACCAGAAGATCACTAACATATATTATGAACAACTCTCAGTGTTGCAGTTCATATTTATAAGCACTCACGTGATATTAATAATTTGGATCTGACAATGTTTAACCTGAAATGGGGTTATTTTATGTGGACTCGTTTATCATTAGTATTGTATTCAACATGTACTTTGACAATGCGTTTAACGTATTTTCATATAGGCTGTGGCAAAACAACAATAAAAACAACTAAAACGAAACTTGAAAAAGCATAAACACTCAAAGAAGATAAAGAAGAGGGGAGAGAGCGGCGGGCATATAATGGGCTTTAGACTGACCACGATTCCCGACAGGCCGAATGCTTCCGGGTCCCGGGGAAAATAGACTTTGGTCGGATTTAAGATCCCGGTAATATTGGCCCCGGGCCATTTGATATCCCTATAGCTTCTCCCACTGAGAGGATTAAGACAAAAATGCTTGGCTCTAGGGTAGGGAGTTAGACCACCAAAAATAAAATTAGTCAAATTCCCCTGGGTCAGCCCGCCGCTCCCCCCCACCTATTGAAAGGTGCATTACGATCAGTGTTAATAGTTTTAAACACATCTCATACGTGAATATTTATCAATAGTCAGTGGCCATATCTATAAATCTCCAAATGAAAATCTTAAGTTATATATACTCGAAAAAAAAAATCCAAAATGTTTTGAGTTGAAAATCAATAATTTTGTTCGAAATGGGGTAAAATAAGAATCATCTTTTATCACATGCTATACCTTGTTTTCCGTGTAATACAGCCATTACGAATATTTTTTTATTTAATGCTAAGTAGTGAAATATAGAAAAATATCAGTGAGATATATCCCTATATAACTCACAGTAAGGGACTACTTTTTGGGTCCCGATTTAATACGGTAAATGAAACGGACCGTCATCGATGCCGGGCTCAAAACTGTGAAAAGACGTAATTATTTTGACGTCATGACGTTATGATTCCCATGATATTTTCCAATAAAATGTAAGACACAGTTTAATAAAGGCATTAAATAAAAGAAAATTTGTTTGTTTTCGGTGTGATAACGCCTTATATCATCAACTTATATTCTTTGACAATCGCATGACGTTATTTTGGTGAAATGACGTCGTCAACATGAAATGACGTTACGTCAGTACACATCTTTTAGGATTTATCAACATCTTTTGGTAAAATTATAAGTTTTTTCTTTCGTTTAAAAGCATGGTATAAAAAAGATCTGACACTCGTTGTCATTCCATACATATTTTATTAAACTCGTCCAGGAAATTCGTTAGTAAGCTCGCTTACTAACAAAATTCCAGAACTCGTTTAATAAAATATGGTATGAAATGACAACTCGTGTCAGATCCTATATATCTGTATTAATTCTTCAACATAAAAAAACGACGGATACAACATCTTATTGAATTGTAGATAAAGTCACACGTTTAAGGCTATGAAGTTTTTATTAAGGAGCTTGGAGGATGCCAGCTCATCTGCATTTCATCAGAACAGAACAGAACAGAACAGAACAGTACACACAGTTTATTGGTATAACTTGAACACTTGTAAACAGTTCATCGTTACTTATACAAAATAATAATAAATAGGCACATGCATAGCAATGCAAAAGTGAACATTACACTACATTTCAAAGTGTTATATACAGGCCATTTTCAAATTAAACGTGTGCATTTAAAGCATCAATTCTCATTTTAAATGCATTTTTACAGTATAACGCAAGTTTCAAAAGAACTTTAGAATTCGTACTTGTTAATAAAAGTATCTATTTATGCATACTAGGTCGGTTATATAGTAAAATTTGTTAATATATTTTTTTTCCTAATATTAATATAAAGAGGACATACTATAACAAAGTGATACTCGTTTTCGATATTATTTGTGTTGCATATAATACATTGTTAATTTTTAAGATTAGTTGCATGTCTACTAGATTCAATTTTTTAACATATGAGATGATTCATCATGGTCGAATTACTTATTTGGGGGTGTGTTTTTGTGGACCATCTAGGCAGGCATTTATAGAGCTCGTATGTATATTTCTCAAGACCGTAACATTCCTTGAGCCTGTCTTGTCATTTATAATTTAATACGCTCGGAAAGATTTTAATTCTGAAAAGATTGAAACATTTAATCCACATGTTAGTGAATTTAAACCGTTAAACGACATGCTTGATCTGAACCCTTGATAACCCTTTATAATTACGCGTTAAGTTTTTTTAATTCTAAATAGCTTTATAAATGCAGACCGCATTGTTTTAAGACTATTTGTGCATACGTGAACGTGCCTTTGAATTGTGCTTTTATGTTTGATCTATTTTATCATACACACGGTTCTATATAAGAGATGGGAATCTGCAAAGGTTGCAATAAATTGCAAAAAAAAATCCGATTGACTGTTGTGTTTTCCGGATATGGATGTTTCTTTGTTATGATTTACTAGACTGCAATACGTGGATTGTGCACGGTATGTATTTTTTTTACAGGTATTATTTGGTTTGTTTCAGAATTTTGAAACAGAAACACTACTGTATTGCATTTTTACTTCTTACTAATAATACGAAATACTTGTTGAACAAGACTGCTTCTGTCTCGAAAAACGGATCGTTACTTTTACTCCAAATGATTGGACATGCACGGTTATATGCTCAAATAAAATATGTATAATGTATTATATGTTTGATTTGGTTATTTACTAGAGTTAAAAATTAATTATTATTTTGTGAATAAACTATTAAAGATAGATATCGAGTTGTTAAATCCGTGGCCAATGAGTCCTAAATCGCCAGATTCAACTGTCAGTGCATGGATACTTCCGAATTAACCCAATTAATTTAGACATTTATTTAATTATAAGTTATATAATCATGTCGCTCTATGCTGATAGTCCAGTCATAGGATGACCCAAATTACTTTTAAATATCGATTTATATAAATCGTTTTCTGAATTATTTAGCACTTAATACTTTTATTTTGCCCGTGAATGTTAAACTGAGTTTCAAGTGTAAATATCCAAATGGATAAAATATCACTTTAATAATAATTTATATCCTTTTAATTGTTTTGGCGTTGCGCCTTTCTCAAAATATGAAATGTTTAATTTTAGTTACGAATATTTCCGCCACTTTCAACTAGAAACCATGCAACCGCGCCTGTATTCCATATCAAATATCGGTCAATATGGTATACTTGTTGCGGAAAAATACGAAAAAATACATGAAATTAAATTATTAATAGCACGTATTTATATTATAATCGTTTTTCTTTACATTCCATGAGTTTCTTTAAATGTATCTAGCTTTATAAATACCAGTAGTTTGTGATATGAACAACTTACATACCAGCTCAAGCTAGTTGCAGTTTACCAAATTAAACTTTGGAGTACTGATTAAATATTAGATCCGCATTTTCCTAACGTTAGCCAGTTTTCTTTTCACGCGCAAATGTCTTTATAACCAACAATAACTTAGTGCTATACTGGCATGGAACTAGTCCATGTCCTTATACATGTTTAATCAGAAGTTTCATATCAGTTATATTTAAGAAATATTTTTCGATTTTGAGTTGTTTATCTGTAAATACACAAAGATTTTGACTTCCGATGCGTAGGAATTCAACCACGAGGGTGTTATGTACGCGCATCAGAACGAACACTTGTTGTTTATTTTTGGATAAACAACGATAAAGCGAAAATTATTTCGATTCTAACATGATATGACTACATACATGCATTCTGCAATTGAACAGCGTAATATATTTGACAGAACTACTTTTTCGAGTTGTTTATTGGCAGTTAAACAACGGAATTTGTTCTTCTGTCTATAGATATATCTGCGCGTGTCACGTTAGAATAAAAGTTTAACGTTACTTGTATTGAAATAAACCACAAGTTGAAGTAAACGATACGCGTTTAATTATACACGCGTATATATAGGATCTGACACGAGTTGTCATTTCATACCATAATTTATTAAACGAGTTCAGGAATTTTGTTAGTAAGCGAGCCTTTGGCGAGCTTACTAACGAATTTCCTGGACGAGTTTAATAAAATATGGTATGAAATGACAACGAGTGTCAGATCTTTTTTATCACATGCTTTTAAACGAAATAAACCGCTTCTAATTTTACCAAAATAAGTTGGTAACTTCTCAAAGTTTGTGTACTGACGTGACGTCATTTCATGTTGACAACGTCATTTCACCAAAATAACGTCATGCGATTGGTCAGTCAAAGAATATGTAGCCAATGAAAACGCTCAAAGTGTTATCTTACACATGTGTAAAATATAAATATTCGTAATGGTTGTATTACACGGGAAACAAGGCATAGCATGTGATAAATAGGGACTATTACATGACTGTGGTGTTCCGGTGACTTGTATCGCTCGAGTTGATTGTGTTACGCTATATTCCACGCGCCCGCAGGGCGAGTGGAATTCAACTTTACACAATCAACGAGAGCGATACAACCCACCGGAACACCACAGTCATGTAGTATTCCATTTATTATATACCTCCTTACGATCAAAACATCAAAATACGCTACGAAACAAACAAAATAATAACAAAATAGTACCGTTAAAGAACGCGCACGAACACATGCCATGTACATCAATGCCGTCATTTAATTCAATCAGCATGTGGCAACGGCGTCGTAGTGTCTATAAATAGAATAGGGTGTTTCAGTATCGCTTGGAACGTTACGGAAATATACGATACTCAACGAACGTAAAAGTAGTCCGGATTTTGCAGCCGTTGAATACGGAAAATAATTTCACAGTGTGAAATACGGGAATTTTATCTGGCCTATTGTATTTTATACCGAAAATACACCAGTATTTGAGTCAGATTATCTATAGGTGTATAATAAAAAGGATTATACACTTTGATGTAACAATCCTGAAAGTTTCAATTGGTTTATTAACAAAATGGACAATGCCCATGTGCTATGTATCATTTCGTTATGTTCTTTGACAATGCCCATGTGCTATGTTTCATTTCGTTATGTTCTTTGACAATGCCCATGTGCTATGTCTCCTATAACTTATTTTGAGTGGCAATACATTTTATTGATATTTTAATTTGAAATGAATGTAAATACGATGTATTGTCAGATGAGACTGAAATGAGGCGTGTCGTGGGAAAACCGGGCTTAATGCATGTGCGTAGAGTGTTGTCCCAGATTAGCCTGTGCAGTCCGCTAAGGCTAATCCAGGACGACACTTTCCTCTTTTATGGGATTTTCTGTTTCAATGAAGTGTCTTCTAACATCAATCCAAACTGTAGGCGGAAAGTGCCTTCCCGTATTAGCTTTTGCGGATTGCACAGGCTAATCCGAGACGACACTTTACGCACATGCATTAAGCCCGGTTTTCCCACCACATGGCTCAAATACACTATGTGCTATCTCAGCTATCTCAGTTGGAGACGCATTATATTGTCTGGTGTTGTATGTGCATGTATTAGTTTTAAGTTTGTTTCTAAGCGTGATCATTTCGACTTTATTATATTATCGTTGTATCATAGGTGATAACTGTTCACGCTTAAACATAACAATTACAATTAGACGCATGCGAACACGTATTTAAACTAAAAGACAACCAGATGATCATCATTAAAATATGGATAATATATAATTAATGCGTTCTGATATAATGAATGGGTTCTGCCTTACAAATTTGAGAGATATTGTACAAATATTTAGTTTAGAAATCATATATTGTCCTAACATATTGAGTTTTGTTAAAATATTATGTCTATGTATAATGTCTTTTAATTAATTTTGTTCAAGAACATGTGTGTGTTTACATAATAAAATAATTATATAGCTTCGCCTTCATGTTAATATAGCGAGTATTTCAATTACACTCCATTTGCGCACTCGTATTCATGCAAATAATCATTGAAATAAATATTTTACGTCAAATTAGATCTAGGACGATAACCAAAAGTACATTAGCCTAGTCCGGAAATGCGGGACAATAACCGATCATTTATAAATAAACACGCGTGTACGAAACGTTTTTCTTCAATGAAAGCTTCAGGGGAACTAACTATTACAGAACCTTATGAAAACACTCTCAGGATTATTGCCCTTACTATTCCATTTTCATTGAACAAGATGAAGGATGTTTACTAAGCATGACAATTATAATTATTAGTGTATCAATAAGGTATAATTGGACAAGATAAATTGGCCGGCCTAATTATAATACCAAAACATACACAACCTACGTTGAGCGGTCACAATGACTGATACATTCACATTCAATATCTATATTTTCGACATTGTGCTTTCGAGGTATTCGTGGAGCAGCTGGTAACGGGTCGGGTTTGTAATACTGATATAGTAATTTTGCTGCTCTCAGTTTGAATCACGGCCGGAACATTCTTGTCAACATTACTATATTTAACTTTACTTTTCCATTAATCAGCTGGATTCCTTTCTGTATTTTAGAACAATTTAATAAAGTGTTGATTTTCTTTTTTTGTTTTAATCCAGTAAACGTTGTTTTGACATTACTCTTACGCTGTTAATTATACCATCAGAAATTTGAAAATAAAACGTCTTCCGTCCGACTATTTTTTGTGCCATGGACAAATATCATAATTAGAAAAGATAGCGCTGGTACACTGAAAAAAGTAGCATAGATTCGAACTCTTCGCCGCATCAAGAGACTGATATGCTACCACTGTACTAACGATGCAATGGAATAATAAACGATGGAAGAAAATATTTATTCGCACCAAGCCGGTATAAACAAGCGTACTTATAAATAAAATGGCTTTTGATTGGCGAATGACAAGCGATTGTTCTGTTTTGAACTGCCACAGAAAATTGCAATTTTGCTCTGTTGTAATAGTTCAGTTTCAATCCAGTTAAGTAAATCTATATTTATTGGATAACCAAAAATACGTCTACTGAAAGCCACAAGGAGCTATCAGTCTTTATTGTACTTATACTGATGCCCCCTTCTGGCTATCAAGGGACAAATATGCTTACAGCAAAAACTATGCAGTACATAGTTGTTATAATATCGTATGTTGTAGTTTCTGGTATACAAATGTATATAGTCAAAGGACTTAGTATCAGCACAAGTGTGAAGTTATATGTCTTTTATTCTAGCATTCTAATGAATGCAAAGCATTGCTCTACAAATACTAACAGAGACTGAGTGTGCGGGCTGTCTGCATCTCTTATATGTATTAGCGTTTGGGCATGCAAATTAGATATAGTCTGTTTCATGTAATAGGAAACTGAATATTGGAACAATAGTAAAAAAGTACATGTAATTAAACTGGCTATCGTAATCTCTTTAATTACTCTCTTAGTTGCAAGGCAATGCTATGAGATTAATATTCATTTGGATGTTCCATTATAATAAATTATTAATTAATGAGTCTGAACCAAAACGTGTGAGGTGGAGTGCGCCTTAAAATGTGCTGACACCCCAATGCGCAGTATTGACCCTTCCAAAGCGATGACCTTAGTTTTAAATCAGGCTGCGTTTCCATGAATCAGTGTCTATATTCGGGTTCGTATCCGCAAAATGTCAATGCGGAAGCACGTTTCCATGCATCCGTATCCGTATATTTGGCTTGCAAACTGTCGGCATTAGACGATCATACTAATTTTTAATAGTGGCTGCAGCGGCGAAATCCAACAAAAACCTGAATACGGGGATTTATGCTTTAAACCAATTCCAATAAATTCCCTAAATTTGACAGCATTTATTCAAATCCAACAAATTCTTTTACTGTATGAGCTTTTAACCGATTCGACAAGATCCCATACTATGAATTAACCGATTCAAAAAGATCCCATACTATGAAGAATACATGCGTAGATAAAAATATATATCTATATTGCTTTCTGTACTTTTCACAGCATACATATTGCCTTTCGTCTTGCTAATAGATCATTTTATTTGCGGTTTGTGTTTGTTTCGTGTTGCGTGCTTTTCGTATTGTGTGGTTAAGGATTACCACTGACGAGAATTATATATTTTTTCATTTATTATTGACACGTACATAAATCTACACGTATATGAAAAAAACTGTCATAAAAGTACGAAAAAGTGGCTTACAACTTAAGATTGTTGCACATCCACCGCGAACTTACCAAACAGGTTCTGGATTAGTAAAATTAAATGAAAATTCATAAATTCTCCACGCAATTGTTTGTGACCACGTAAGGCTGTGGTATTACCGTCGTTTCATTTACTGATAGATATACATGTACTCATTCGGTTGCAGAACTAGGTAGTTAACCAAATAACAACATTCCTAGCGTTACATTGTGTCGCGAGACGCTTTAGAAATTCGTATACATCAATAGTTTATTTATCTTATCTAATACGTTTCTATTCGAACCCTGTTTTTTTTCGAAAGATGACACTATACAAAGCATTAGACAAGGTCCGGGTGTCCAAAATAGACACATGATGATGCATTTTAATAAATCGTGCCTATAGTTCAATAATAAAGGGACTTGTTCACAGAGTTTGTTTTTTAGAAACATGCCATTAACGTCTTGACTTGACAAATTGAAGCTTCTGAACTGAAGAATACTTTAACAAGAAACACATAAAAAAGGAAAAAAAATGTTGCACCAACCAGGGTTTGAACCTTAGTCCTCCGGAACAAAATTCTTTTCCGTGTGTTTTGTACTATATGAAAGTGATTTTGTTTTGAATTTTTAACCGTTACTTGTTCAATGTTTACTTTGGTGTGTTTTACATGTATGTTATGGTGCAATTTGTATTAAACAAAAAGCATATATTAGAATCAAACATAAACATACTAAGATGTTATTTGCAATGGAGGGCACGCCAGAAAAAATATGGGTTGGGTGTGTCGGACGTAGATGTCCAGCAGAGTTTATATCATAATACGTCGAACATCATTTAACAAACAATCACTAAAATACATCGTTCAATAAGCATTTAAAAGAGAAAACCGTTATGAATGACCTCATCAAAAGTCTTAAAGGGACTTGTTCACAGAGTTTCGCATGTTTAAGTATGCCATTAAATGTCTTAACTTGACAGATTTAAGCATCGGAACTAAAAAGCTAAAGTATAATAATAATAAAAAAGCATTTAGAAAATAAAAGAAAATAAAAAAAAGTCTCCACGGGAATCGAACCTAGGACCTCCGGATTAAAAGGCTGTCTCTTTAACCACTCGGCCAATGTGACTTCTATATTTCGCCCTGCATTATTTACTTTATGTAAGTGTTCCACGTGTTGTCAACAATTTCAACGGAATGAACAAAAACACTCCAAATTATTCCAGCAAGTTATTTCCCTACGGGTTTAGACAAACATATTGGATAATTTAGGAACTCTTTTGAGTACACAGGTTATTGGACTGGATACACATTGAACTGATACCGATATACGCGTGCTGCATAGGATGATTGGCCGGTAAAATGGACAATATAAGCGAACAGGATGTGTGAATATGCCAGGAAAACAAAGTTAATAACATAAAGAATCTCTTATGTTGGTCAATTTTACACGATCTTCCATGAAACCTGCTCGTTAAAGCAACAGTCACACCAACGCCGGAACATAAACGGACCATCCAGGATTACCCAGGATAATCCCGGACCAAGAGGGGGCTTTTCATTAGTTGTGCGTACTGCCCCAGCTCAGGTCTTTGTGCCATTCAATTTATTAATCAAAGGGTTCGTCTTTTTCTGGCCTTGGAACATTGGATTTTTGTTCAAGATCCTTCTGTCTTGTCTCTTCTCTTCTAATTTCTTCGCTTTCGCCATCAACATGGCGTTTTGGCTTTGCAGTTCAATCATCTTCATTTACAACCGCATCAGTTGGAGATTCTGTATCTTGATATTCGTTTAGGATATGTTGACGGCTGGAGTGTCGCAGACAAAAATTATTTTCAACATGAAAAGTAGCCCCCTTTATATACTCTTTTGGAACTCTTAATGGATGATCCGTGATCATCCGTGCTCTACCGTTGTCTATCGTGGTTTACCGTACTTCATCCGGCCCTATCCTGCGCAATCCGTATCGTAACCGTATTTATCCGTATTGTCACCGTCTTTATCCATGATGTTCCTGGGACAATCCGTACTCATCCGTGTTGAAACCGTGTTGGTTCCGTGGCGGACCGTGAGCATCCGTGATCAAACCTGGTAGCTATACGGCATGAAACGTGCTGTGTCCTTGAGGGTCCGTCATGGCACCGTCTTGTGTCTGGGGTGATCCTGGTCTGTCCGTGTCCACAACTTTTATGATATTACGTGCCGGTTTGCCCCGGACAAGCACGGTAACATTACCCACCTGCACGGTACCAACAAGGTACCGACACGAACCAACACGGCAGCTACGGGGACCATCAGTGTTTGATCTACCTTCCCGGACCACCACGTTAGTTTGAAGCATGTCTAAAACTGCCGGGACAGTGTCCGGACCTAGCAGGACCACACCGGACCATCAAGGACAACCAAGGTCCCAACACGTGTCAGGCCCCGGATACAGTCCGGGATTGTCAGCAACAGTTCGGGACGATGGTGTGACTGTAGCTTAAACTGGACTGGAAGCATGTTTGAGGATATCCTTGGATTTTCAGTCTGTGAGACTGAAGACTACAAGGTGCTACATACGGACTGAAAATCCAAGGATATCCTAAAACATGTAATCAAAAGGTAAATACATGCCTCATGTTCATAAAACAAGTTGAACATGATTTTCAAGCTCAAGATCAACCAACCAGATATGCCAAGATCAGGCTCAAAATGGCGTTCACTACAATTGTAGTTGTTGGTCAAATGTATGTTGGCATAGAACTGCCATACGATAACCACTTAAGGTTCACGAAAATGTTCGTGTTAAGTACTTAGCATTCACTACCAGATCCCTATTGCCACTTATTTGTTATGATATTTATCTGGATATTAAGGTAGCGTTTGCGAATATTTTTCTGCAAGATATTTTATTATTATACTAAATGGCCTTTAAGTGCCCAGAACTGACATTAGATACATTTTCTTGGGGTTGCGAGGTCTTCCGAATTATCTTACTAACACGAATATTATCATGATAATTATCTAACAACGCAAATCTTAACACGTTAATATTCGCGATACCACTTAATTTTCAAGTATCGCAAATGTATTTGCAAACCAGTTCGTGTTGCCAGTTATCTAACACGAATATTATCACGATAATTATCTTACAACGCAAATCTTAACACGTTAAAATTCGCGATATCACTTAATTTGTGCGCGAGGTCTTCCGCATTAGCTTACTAACACGAATATTATCTTGATAATTATCTGACCACGCGAATCTTAACTAGATAATATTTGCGTTACCACTTAATTCGGCGCGAGGTCTTCATTATCTTACTCATACGAATATTATCATGATACTTATCTGACAACGCGAATCTTAACTAGATAATATTCGTGTTACCACTTAATTGGTGCACGAGGTCTTCCGAATTATCTTACTAACGCGAATATTATCGAAATTATTATCTTACAACGCAAATCTTCACACGTTAAGATTCGTGATACCATTTAATTTTCATGTATCGTAAATGCATTCGCAAACAAATTCTTGTTGCAAGTTATCTAACACGAATATTATCATGATAATTATCTTATAACGCAAATCGTATTTAGTTTAATATTCGCAATACCGCTTCATTTTCATCTATCTCAAATGTTTTTGCAAATCAATTCGTGTTGCCAGTTATCCGATACGAATATTATCGTGATAATTATCTTACAATTCAAATTTTAACTAGTTAATATTTGTGATACCACATAAATTTTTTGTAAACTTAAATTCTAATGTCAGTTCTGGGCAGTTTCAGGTCTGTTTTTCATTAAGCAAATAAATATATTACGTCAAAAAACTCCCAAACGCTATTCAGATATAAGATAAATAACACGAAACTTAAGTGGCAACACGAACATTTTCGCGAACCTTAAGTAGTTATCGTAAGGCAGTTCTATGCCACCCATGCAAATGTATACTATACAGCGTACGTTTAATATCTGAAATGAAGATTTAAATCAAAATGTGACAACAATACATGTTTAATCTAGAAGAAAAGTTTTTTTTCAAAAATAAAATATTTTCGAAATTCGGCTCAGTTGAACTAGGAGATCAAGATCAGCTAAGAGTGATCCTAATTGATCCTACGGTTAAAGCCTTGTGAATACGAGATCAGTACTCGCGACTCTTTGTTATGACATAATGTACGTTTGTATTAAACAGACAGAATTCTTAAAAAGAACAAAGCATACATATTTCTCGCTGTATTGTTTGTGTCTATGAGTCATGAATTTAAAAAAATGAAATATTGACAGAAAGTGAATTGGCAATGGCGCAGATGTTACGAAGATCGTTTCACCGAATGAGTGGAAGAAGAGAAAAGGAATTAACGGACGTGACGGAATCTGTAAATATATCGAAGTTTCGAATACATTTATTTTGATAAAAGATGCGATCACTGCTGCTGCTACTGTTGCTACTGCTGCTGCTACTACTGCTACTACTATTACTATTACTACTTCTACTACTACTACTACTACTACTACTACTACTACTACTACTACTACTACTACTACTACTACTACTACTACTACTACTACTACTACTGCTACTAATAAGTATCATTATCAGTTAAATGACTTTTCTATAATTTATTTTTCGTACTAACATATTTTCAACACACATACCCTGTGTTTTATTGCAGTTACAGAGACAGTTGGCGAACAAAGAACGTCATATTTCCAACCTTGAGGTATTGCGGTAGTTGATTTTATTATCAGATACTGAACATTTTAGCTTTTTGTTTTGAGTGAATAGATATGACTTGTTAACGTTTTGTATGTCATTATTAAGCAACCTGGTATTTGTATTTGCCTTTGCAGAGAACATTATCAGGTATTCATGAGCTGGCTAGCACACACAGTATCCAGCCCGGAGGAGCGAATAATTCTGGAGCAGTTAAAATTGCCCAGGTACTGTATCATAGAAAAAAGCAACAACATCGAACTGAAATATGTGAGCTTTTTTGTTAAGTCGCTTGAAAATATGTGAGATTCATACAATCAGTTACATACTTTTACACAAAATAATGTAAATTGCAAATGATACAAATTCAAACATATATATTTACTGTTTTGTGGGTAATAACAATCTCGCCACAAACTGTCATTGTTATTTACATGTATCTTTTTTCTTTGTTGTGCAGTGTTGTTTTTGGCAACTGGTCACTTGCCATAAATAAAGGACCTCGTGCTAATAATAAGCGTTCTCTCCTGCTGTTTCACTTTGTTTATATTTTTATTGCTCATCATAATATAAGATCAGAGATATGTCTTCCGGAGAAAATATTACGGTGGAAAACGATGGTGACGAACAAGTTATAACCAACGCCCTACAGTCGGTAAGTGAACGCAACGGAAGACTATTTGAAAACATCGATGAAATTAAAGGGAACGACGCCGCCAACCAACTCTTTCCAGCCGTGCATCGCACATTGTTCCTCATAGGTATTACTTAAATCGTTTTAGATATGTCATGATGGTCTTTTATTTCATGAAACTAATCAATCAACTTAAAAACCAATGACAATCAGATGTATATTGCAATGTGCATTTGACCCGCTAACGCTTAGGACAAATATTTCAATAAATAAATAATAATTAACCGGCACAATCCATTAACTCCATTGCATTTGCAGGCGATGTGCTTTGCCAGACCTTGGTCTCCGAGCTAGGACTGCAGGATGGCTATCCTCGGTGTAGTGAGAATGAAAAACTGGATGCTCTACAGTTAGCTAATATAATGACAGCATGGCGTCATCGATACCCACAGTCGACAGGAGGCGTGTTTCTTTCACATGTCTACGAAATAAAGAAACGTTTAATTCAGGAGATTTATGGTAAGTGCTGTAATTTCCCGTATTTAGCTTACTGTTTAAATCATCAACTTCATGTGTACATTGTGTGGACATCTACCATGACTGGAAATCAACATAACCGCTAATCAGTTAATAATATATAACACTAATAAAAATGCTTACCTTAAATAAAATAATTAGACTATGACATATTGCAATACATTTATAATACACCAGAGCACGAAATAAAAAGTTCAGAGAGCGCTGAGACCACCAGAGCAGATTCTCCCAACACGATGAAAACGCCGAGCAATGACTATTCTCACTTCAATAAGGAAACAAATGAGATAGTGAAGGAGAATAATAAAATCTTGCAAGAATTGTTACGACATCAAAGAGGAAGGTAATGTACATTGTATTTCATCTGACATGGATAACATGAAAAGGAATTACTTTTGTTGACTGCAAAATATACTTTATGTGTACTGAAAAACAATACTATGTTACTATAATTTATAGAATGCAGCCACAAGGGGCTCCGAGAGCTTCACGTGAGATGCCAGAGCCTGAAGGAGTCCACGTCTGATTTAACATGTTATGCAAAGCATGGCGATGTTAAACCAAACGCCGATGGAGCGTATAGGTTCGGGTGTCGATTTTAAGTGCTTCGTATCCTGACAAAAAGTTTGTGAGAGCTGAACGCACTAAAGTTGTTCGTATTGAGTAACAATGTGCACAACGTAGTCTTTTCAGATCTTCAAAGCAACACAAAGTAAAATAGAATGACGTAGTTTTGATTTTTTGAGACTTTGTCTAAACGAAAATCCCTCAGCAGTTCTGTTTGTTATAAATGAAGAATAAAAAAAACATAACGTTCGATGAAACTTATCGATGTGCCTAAGTAACTAATCCCAACTGCCACTCATGCAATCAAATGTAAGCTTGATTTGGCAAAATATGAATATTTGATGTCTTCTTCATTGTATTAACATCATGGTTTTTATTGTTGTACTATATTTAAACTTATTTTTATATGCACTGCATCTCGATTCTATATTCATTGAACATTAAATTATTCTTTTTGCATTAAACAAAATCAAATGTTTGCTATATATAAACTTAAATCTTTATTTACTTCTTGATTATTATACTGCACATACCAGTGGTATGTTAACTGACATTGTTCCAGGAGACATTTTTATGTCGATACCGAACGTGGAACACTCGAACATAATATAAATAACACATTGCTGAGAGGGTAATATTATATAAATATCACACCACATAGAGGGTGATACAACGTATTGTCAACCCGAGAATATTTAATTTATTATACCGAACAATAAAACAAGGAAACTTAGGCCTGATTACTTGATTTATAGATCTACTTTTTTTAATGCCCTTTAAAATCAACTAATAACCTAAAAGTGTTAAAACTAATTTACCACGGATTATTTTCATTATTTAAGATGTGTATCTATATGAAACATTTATGGTTCCTTCACAATACAACAGTTAAATAATACTGCAGAAACAGACTTCCATACTTTCAAACAGTTTGCAAAAAAAAGTGTACCGGCATGACCGGAGAGTGTTTCGATAGGATGTTTTTACAGCGCGTTATTTTAAATCAGTAATATACATGGCGAAATACGGGCGAATATTATTGTTGGATACAAAACTAAATATTATAGTTGATGGGAAGTGTTTAATGGATATTCAGAACACATGAACGCGATAAATGTGTACAGTAGAGTAGTGCAGTAACGATACAACCAGTTGTATGACAAATGTGCACTTTTTTGTTGTTCGTATACTAAAATAGGGCCTAGGTACGCCCCTGGGTATGATACCGATTCATCGGATTATATCTTCACTGCGAGGATTAACTACTCTCCTGGGGATGTGTCCAGTGACTCAAACAACACCAATGAATCATGTACCTGTATTTGGTTCATAGACTGAAACCTTTCCTTATGGGCTCTCATGTTGGCAACTAGAAGAACTTCACACACCAGTGTGCAGGGACCAGCTTGACATAAAGTTACGACACTTCTCATTTCATTTAGTACTTGACATAACGTTGGACTGAGATGACTACTGGCAACTTAGTTTTTAATACAGAAAGACCGTAAATCAATACTTTCCTGTTTGGAAATTTGACATAGGCTCTGTTATAATTTTATTTGTGACTGATTTGTTTGGTTGCTGACGTTCTTACGATGGTAGACCTTCGACGACCGTCACCGCGGGACTGCATAAACATTGATTGTTGTCTTTGTCCGGTGATTTGACAACCGTTCAAAATATATTCGACAAAGGTACAAAAGTTTTCTGCCATACGATTCCAACCGGCGGTTTTGTACTGTTGCTAGTGGCTACTACAAGTATGTAAAGCAATGATATTGCCGTTTGTTCGTTCGGCATGAGGTTTGTCGCGCCGTGGTATGTGCGTACGGTCAGTGCAAATCGCAGTCTGTGATTCCGTATACACGTGTAAATAACACACTTACTACCACCTATGTGTATCCCTATTGGTCTTGCCCTTATTTGGTATCCAATACATATCATAGTAAGACCAGCATAGGTCCAGCATAGGTGTTACTATGAAATGTATTGGATACCAAATAAGGGCAACGTGGTCTTTCTGTAGTAGGACAAACATATATACGAAGACACCCCAAAAAGCCCGAATACACGGGTGGTAATCAATGCGTGAGCATTCCAGAATTGGTATACTGCGATCTGATAAATTTTGACTATCATGGAATATCTGGAAATGAAAGACATATATGTAAAATTTTAATAGCGCAAAGAAAGAAGGTCTGTCATATACAATCTATCGATCTAAAGTGGTCATTCTGCGAAACTTTCTACTTAAGATAATTTTCTCACGCTTTTAAGATACAACAGCGGTAACATAGCATTTGTTACAGCGATCATTGAATAGAGGGGTGAAACGTCCGTACGTTGCGCTACAAATATAGTATCTCATGTTTCCAAATATTCCATAAAAACCATAGTAAACCACAATGATTCGAATAGTAAAACATACAAGTTTACAATGTTACACAATTACTTAGTAGCCATCCCGGTTAACTTCATGAAAAACAACTAATTTGGAACACTTTGGCCTCAAGTAAAACCGTAAATGTGAAGAATGTTACACAACAACTTAGGAGTCACCCAGTACATTTCATGTAAAACAACCTATTTGGAACACTAATATGTAGAATACATGGCCCGGACAAAAATATTAAATAATATTTTTGACCTATGACATCTAAGTGTGACATTGACGTTTAAACCAAAGGCCTGGTTCTTTCGCGCAACATACCGTCTAATGATGATCATCATTTCTTTGTCAAGTAATTTGCCAGAAAAAAATATGCTCCAGACAGATACTTGAAGTTTTAGCCTTGACTTGTGACCTAGACTTGTGACGTCATTTCATTTTGACGACTTTATTTCACCAAAATATCGTCATGCGATTGGTCAGTCAAAGAATACGTAGCCAATGAAAACGCTTATAATGTTATCTTACACATGTGTAAGATAAAAAATATTCGTAATGGTTCTATTACACGGGAAACAAGTTATAGCATGTGATAAAATATCATGCTAACAATATTATGAGAAATATTTAACCTGTGACCTTAAATTGAGACCCCGGCCTCTGACAGACAAGTATTTGTGAAGTACGCGTCACGTCACCTGATCATGGGAAATAACAATCTGAAGAAATATTTAAATCATTCCATGCATTTAGAAGTTCAGGAGCGGAACCGAAAATCAGGACGGACAAACACACGGAAACCCGGTAAGACAGTGCGCCGACTAAATGCTCTTTCTTCGAGGGCATAAAACTACAAACCACGAAATGCACACAAAAAGAATATTTGCTAGCTGCATGTATGTAGGACATTAAACATATAACCTAAATATACATTACACTTGGACGGGTTTAAGGAACCTTATTTGACATGCTTTTGTCGTAATGTCTCGCTACGTAAGAGAAAAGCACTTTGCCTATGAGATCACGTTTCGAATAATTTACGAAGCGTTACAAAAACTATTCTTTTATTTTAAAACTTACTTCTCATCAGAAAATACGTTTTGTAAATGAACATGTAAATATAACACTTTTCGCCAACATAGTTTTAGTAACTGGCTTAATTATTGAAACTTTGACTGTAAAGTAATTGGATTAAATTTTCCGAGATTCCGCAACAATAAAACGGATATTACAAAAAAAACTTGCGTAGATTTTGTGTACGAGTACACAACATTTTGTCTATTTTACAAATATTATTTTGTTATGGCTCAGAAACTTTTTCGTCGCGTTGGTGGAAGCGCAAAGAAAGAACAGGCATTAACGGATGTCGTAGAATCGGTAACAATTGATGTTAGTAAAGAGGGTGTTAAATAGCTCGGAAAAAATGACCGGACTGACTTTTGTGGATAAATATATTACACAAAGATTACGAGGAATATATTAAGTTCCATTTTGAAATTGTTTTACAATGATATAATATTACAATACTGAAAATTTAGTGACGGTATTAATACAAATCTGAAACACTTGCACAAACTACGACCGAGTATGAATATCGGAACTTCTCGTATTTCAAGCGTTAATTTATGCTAGAGT
Source organism: Congeria kusceri (assembly GCA_027627225.1). Lineage (NCBI taxonomy): Eukaryota > Metazoa > Mollusca > Bivalvia > Myida > Dreissenidae > Congeria > Congeria kusceri. The sequence goes on from CM051032.1 coordinate 62,596,437, forward strand.
ATACGAAAGTCAGGTTAATTTGTCCGGGCTATACACGTTTTCGTGAAGTTATTTTCTCAACACAAAAAGAAAGTATCCACTAATATGTATAATTTTTGTTTCGATACGGCCTAGATTTAAAATTTAAAAAAAAAAAACGTCAGCGTAACCTTAATTATCTTTCAAAAATGCTAACGTTTTTTTCTGAATAAATTCCATATTTATGGCAAAACACAAAATAAAGACTTAACAGGTGTAAAATGAAAATCACTGAGAAGATAGTCAAAACAAACAATAAAGTATCCACTTTTTAACATCTGTATCTTACAAAACAATCACGAATATTTATCAGGTTTTAATTTACGATTATCGATTTAAAGAGCATGTTCTTACACTTGCAATATCATGTAACTGCTTATCATTCAATACCGAATAGCCCGCCAAAACTCAATTTCCTCGTACGCAATTAGGCGTAAAAAATATGTTTGTTTCAGGTTACATGCCCCCAAAAATTAAGGTAGGTAGGTAGGGATTTATTTGTTATTTTTTTTTTTTTTGGTAAATGGTAAACTTGAAGATTCTACAACTGAATAAATATTCAAAACATATCAGTAATATCCTTAAACATTGTTTATTGGTGGATGTTATCAAAACAAAACACTTAGGCCTCAGGCTCGTAGGTTTTTGGATGCCTGAACAAAAAAAACAACAATTTTGACAATTTGGAAAAAGCGGAATTGTATAAAAATGTGGGGAAAAAAAAGAAAAAAAAAACTTTTTTTTACCAATATTTGTAAAAATAATGTGCAACTAGTAAATTTACACAGTTAAAATACTGTGTAAAAGTAGGTTCCCAATATGAAGATGATATATAAAGTTTTGCAAGAAAACATTTTCTTTAGCTTCCAATTTATTGTATTATATGCAAACTGTTTCCTCCTGTATTCATGTTTCATGAATGTGAGCAAATAAAACGTTGACTTGACTTAGGCTACTGAAATGAAAAGGACGTGAAAGACGCATGTTTTTTATCAACTTGAAGTTTGTTTTTTCCTGTCTGGTTGGTAGGTTTCGAAAATCATGGGGACATTTGCATGGCCTTATTTATCCAAAAAACATTTAATTAGTGGAAAAAGTAATTAAAACATAAAAAATCTGACAAACCCAATAAAATGTTCTAGGGTCGGGGCATTTTTTTTAGGGTAGGTCGGGTAACCTGAAACAAACATATTATTTTACGCCTTAATATGTGTGTGCACAAAATTTGTGCAAGTGTTCATTGCCATCGATACTGTGTGGAAATAAGTTCTTTAAATCATCCGAATCCTGTGAAATTGCCATGGCTATCGGTATGCTGATAGCAGGACGGAGTATAACTGACGAAAGCCACGTGGGTGGCAATTAATTGTCTTCTCACACGTTACTGCACTGTGACTTTCATTTTCACACCTGTTTTTGTTTTGTGTTACCATTAATATGGAATTTATTCAGATAAAAAATGTAAGCATTTGATTGAAAGATGATTAAAGTTACAGTGACTTTATTTTTTTGTTAAAATATTTATAAAAAAAGAAAGAATCGAAAACAATAACCTGTACTAGTGGTACTTTCTTTTTTAGTTGAGTAGATTTATTACCGCCTCTTTGTAACAGATACTACTACACGTACTACTACTTCCTAAACTACCATCACTAAACACCAATAGAAACAGCAACCAAACAAGGCAAAAGTCACTGAAGGAACATACAAATAAAGCAAAAAATGATTTTTTTGCAAAGACATGTTAACATCTTACAAGAAATAAGTGTTTGTATTATTTAAGATAAAAATAATATCGTAACGACAGCGATTTACATCTAATAACATGCTAAGGTAGATATGTTGCGTTTATTTTCTGTTGTCTTCGAAAGAAATAATATGAATCCACAAAACAATTTGACTGCTGTATATGTCAGCATTTTTAAGATGGAGTAAAATTGCATTGCTTTAATCCTATAAGCAACTACTATTTATTTTCTTCACTGTTCTACAACCATTCTGTATTATGTTCATCAATTATGTATATATAATATATATATAAATAATTTCTTTATATGATTGATAGTTCATTTGTTAATCAATATTGTTTTTATTGAATCTTTTCGACAGTCAGATTTGTGCATGTTTTGTACATAACCTGTATATGTACCAATTACTAAAAGTAATATAATTTATTGTTATTTAAATCCTTTGAAACACCAGATAAGGTGCCTTTAAACAGCACGTGCTACCGGTATGATATATTGTTTTGTATATCAAAATAAAAAAGCGGAATAAGTCATTTTGCAAAATAATAAGAATAAACTCGTCAGATATCTTTCTCTTTAAGCTGAAAGGACAGCTGGCTTGCTATGAACGCCATATTTCCAACCTACAGGTATACAGTTGTATAATTCTGCTTTAAAGAGTGTATATACGATCTTACAACAAACATAGCGACATAAATTAAAACAACCCGATAAAGTACCTTACCATATACTTTGATTTAAACTGCAAGACAAGTAAATAAGAACCGTTGTTGTAAAACGCATACATGTAATTTGCTTCTTTTTAATCACAAAATAGTTTTCGGCTGTACAGCTGGAAACTCCAATACATGTATATACATTGGCAAGACAGTAGTTTTAGGCAACACTACACTAATAAATCATGCAAAAGTTGACACTTGTATTAGTTGATTATTCGAAATTTTAGTGTTTCCTTTTTACATTTATCTGCTTTCAAGTTATATTGTCACTCACATCTGCTTATTTTGAAAGTCATTGATATAATCGTACATACACACTTTAATAAACAACGGTTGAGTTTTGATTCAAAGTATTTAATCCACGAGGGTGTTTACAATGAAAACATTTACTTGTACAGTTACTTAGTTTTGTGTTACCTTAAAACTCATTGTTGAGTCTGATTCATTTATTTAAAGTAAATGAGCGACGTCAGTTTGACAAATTTTTCTTACGACATTACGAGTATATTGCAGAATATACAACATACTGTTTGCATTTTGGTCATTACTACGCGAATGCGAGAATATTTATTAAAACATTTAGAACGCATCTTTATTAATTTTGTTTTAAATTCATACAGGACATTGTCTGGTATCCATGACTTGGCAAGTACGCACAGTGTCCAGCCTGGCGAAGCCGAAAGCAACGGTTCTTTTAAAATTGCTCTGGTAACCTTCTCTGTATATACAAATGTTGGATGTTTTTCTAAATAATTGTTCACGGAATGTTACGGAACTCATCTATGAATATACTTATTACAAAATGATTATATTGGCAGACAATGTTAGATTGAAATAAAAACCTTTTACGATTATTTGCTTGTCTTTCTCCAGATCAAAGAAATGTCGTTTGCCAAATGTCTGAAGATGGAAACCGATGACGATGAACCAGTTATTGAGACGGCTTTTCGGGCTTTACGTTACCGCCGGGGCGGTTATTTGATAACATCAGTGATATTCAAGGCACAGATATCTACAAACAAATAGTTCCTGCTGTTCACCGTATACTGTATCATAGGTAAGGCACAAATCACAATACGTATTCTTTTTAATTATGAGCCTTTTTTATTCATAAAACATTCATATGTCTTCGTGTATATGTGTTTCCTGTTTCAACAGGTGATGTACTTTGCCAAACATTGGTAAATGAAATAGAACTAAAGAAGGTAATGTACAGACACTTTGCAGAGAACGACACCTTAAATGTTCAACACTTATATACATGGATCCACCATAATCAAATGTCCGCTGGCGCAATGTTTCTTGTTCACGTCAAGAAGATTGAGAGCAACTTAACTCCAGTGAAACAAGGTACGATATGTTCGGTGTAAATTCTGTTAATAGTCTAAATAATGTTTCACAAAAATATTATACAGGTCAAGGGGCATGCAAATGTATTGCCACAAGAGCGTTTATGAGAGTTGATATACTTGCTGAACACTTAATATCAACCTATGATATTTATTATAAATACCTTAACCAGCTTAAAAACACTCGTATTAACATCTTTCCATTATTGGCTGGATAAAAATGACGATCTGTGTTCTACCAAATTTAGGTCAATGTTTATGTCGTATATATAGTACGTGTGCCTTTTTCAATTTAGTGACTGTCATAATCAATATGAAATTATGTTGACACATTTAATTACAACGAATGTTTTGAGTTTACTAAATATATATGTATTTTAAAATGTAAGCCGACTGAAATGTTCGAAATGCAATATAACAGAGGTGTAGAACTTGCAAGTAAACAACAAATAACCATATCTTCTTACTGCCCGACCCATCATTTTGTGCATTCAATCAGTGGAAACATATGTCATAAACAGTTATTCCAGAAAAAGATCAAGACGGGTCAGTCAGTTCGGCATCAAGTCCTCGATCACCAAGACAGGAGGCAGATCTTTTAAGTAAAGAAACGAATGAGATAGCGAAGGAAACTCGCAATATGGTAGAAGAATTGTTGAACATACACAGAGAGAGGTAAGCAAATATGTTTATGAAATATACAAGAAAAAACAATGATGCCTAGGTCGCTGTTAAAAGCGAATATAAGCGAACAGAAAAACATAGTCTTCACCCAGCAAGCAAAATATATGGGACCCATATGGTTACCCATGTGGGCTGCCCATATGAGTCCCACATGGGTAGTGCAACCGGGAACCATGTGGGACCCATATGGGCAGCCCATATGGGCTGAATACGGGTCCTATATCGGTCCCATATGGGCTGCATATGGGTCCTATATGGGCTCAATATGGGCCGCATACGGGCAGTATTTGGGTCTATGAATGCTCCTTTTTTCATCCCATATGGTAGGTATACTGCAATATTCTGTAAGTCATACCTGTCAGAGGAAAACAAAACACGTACGTTATCGATAAGATACAGTTTTAATCAATCAAAAACATTTACTTTTGAATCTGACAATCATATCATGGTCAGCATATTTTAATAGTTGTACATGTAACAAAAGCGTACAAAACTAGTTAATACAACAAAGAAACCAGGGAAATTTGAATATAAAAATAAGTTATTCTTAAACAAAATATTTCGTTATTTTAAACACAAAATGAATTATCAGAATACCGGTATTTTTTTTATTATAGATATTTAAATTAGCTGAAGAGACTTACAGATATGATATATGCATCATACATCTGACGCTTAAAAATCCCTTCAATATCAATACAAAATGTACTTATCTACCAGGTATATAATGTTATCAAGCATGCAAATTTGAACAGGATGCATTAGAAATCACTTAAAAGTCAATTATTACATGAAAATATTAAAACAATATGAAACACATTATGTTAAAATGCAAAAAAAAGGATAAAATATCCAACTTTAACGATGTTTCTCTTTATGTAGAGTAATCACAATCAATTATTGTATGTACTCTCTTATTATATATGCATGCATATCTTGTTATTTTAGACTATATTCACATAAAAGACAAACAATAACATGCAATGCAGATGGTTAGCATAAGCAGTAAATAAAATCTCAAAAATATAGAGAAACACTTTCTACTGAATACGTGAGACTTAAAAGACATACAAACATTACATTGCCACACAATTGACATACTTTATTGTTATTGTAATTGATACAGCAACCAAGTTATTTCACAAAAGAAGATAAACTATTAATGTAAATGATTAACACAAAATGTCACATATTAAGGGTTTTCCTGTCGATCACCACAGTCACCAAATCGTGAAACGAGGCGACAGTTTTGTTCAATGTGTCGAATTTCATAACTCAAAGTCAGCGCAAAACGCTCTGAATGCTCAAGACTAGAATGCTCGTATTCAATTGTAAATCAGTACCGATCACATTGTTTTATGTAACGATGGACTTCTTTGTTTCCACCCGCCACCACAATCCCTTGCTTTAGTCTGTTATTTGGTTGTTGAATGTTCCATAGCCTTGTCGTTGCAGCCCAGGAGTCGAGTGTCAAGCCTTGAAGCTATCTTCCATGACCTCCATCATGATAATGATTCTTAGGTCTCGCGCTATTAAGGAAAAAATCATAATTTATTCATTTATGTTGATTGTAAACTGAAACATAAACATGTTAAAATACATATACTTTACAGAAACAAAAGTTATTACTATTGCATCAAAGTGATTCAAAGATTCTAGTGTATCTTTCCGACTACTTGAACACGCTGTCGGTTGAAAACAAATAAATATTGTTCATACTGTTTTGATGATGTTAATACTTTTATTTCTTTTTATTGAAGATTTCCTGTGTTTTGGCTGCATAAACATAAACTTTTACGACTGTCTGAAAAGCTTTTTTGGGCCGCGTTTACACACCACGAAATGTCGTGATAAGTATTTGTTAATTTATTCAATATGTAAATGTTTTATTTATTTTACATACAATTTTCATTGCAATTTATTTTGAAAACGTAAATAACTTGTTAATATAAAATGTTTGATTGGTGTGCATTTCTGGTGGCTTTCGGTAAGTTTCTATGCGCTTTCGGTTAATCTAGTGACCCATACCATTCTGTTCTTTGCTACGTGTGCTGATCCATCCATATTACCTAGTGGGGATGTAGTTGACCTTTGAGTAGCATAATGTAGAACAGGCTGGTGGTACATGCAACATTTGTGGTAGAATATTTGGCTGCCTCATCACGGTCCACAAGTCTTCGTGGAATGCTTCAAAATTGATACGTACATACAAATAAACAATAGGTCAAAACTATGTAACAAAATCAATAATAAGTCGCGGTATAGATGTTTTTGACAGAATATATCGAAATTTTCAATTACTTCCCTTGTGTTTTTGCAAAAGATATTTGACCAGGCTAGTAATTTCTATGCCCTGTGAAGAATTAGCAACGATTCGCCACAGTTTAATAACGATTCGCCACAGTTTAATAACGATTCGCCACAGTTTAATACCGATTCGCCACAGTTTAATACCGATTTGCAACAGTTTCATAACTATTCGCCACAGGTTCATGATGATTCGCCACACTACTTTGATGATTAAAACAAAGATATTTGGTGATCATTATAATTTAAAGGAAATGTGTGTTTTTGATAAATTGCATTTAAAGATATATGATGAATACAAAATCACTAATAAAGCTTATTAATTTGTACTTTATAATGAACTATGTACAGTATTGAGAATGATGGCAATGTCCACGACTTCGACGATTATTGTTACATGAATTTTATTGTGTCAAGGATTAACTATCAATTTAAGTTAAAAGTTGACCCGGATACTGTCTGCCCACCAAACATGGAAACTCAAAGGTGTCTCACCTTGAATCAAAAAACTTTTTTATTAATATTGAATGATAATGAATTTTTAAACTTGACAGTTTACAGTTCGACAGTGCAGCAAAGTTTCTGTATACCCTGCAATATTTCCAACATAATGTCACAAAATTGAATACAAACGACTGATATGGGTCCAATATGGGCAAGCCCATATGGGCTTGCCCAGAAACAGCCCATATGGGACCCATATGTGCATGTTTGCTGGGCATTAAATAAAAGTTAATATGCATGAAGGAGCTAATACAACAGTGAACTCATTATTATCGTCGGGTGTATTTAGCTCATGGGAATACAAAACTATTATGAATTACATCATTATTTAATGTCTATACAGTTAATAGATTCCTCATGCTTTCATCATTGATACTTGGATAACAAAAATAATTCACCTTAAAATTCTGTATGATTTGTCAGTCAAGTTGAACTAAGTCACATTTAAAAAAAAAGTGGGGAAATGAATAAAAATAATAGTATGTATCAGTGTTTTTACGATCGAAATTCAAACAAGCAGTTATACTAGATATGTCAATTAAAAGCAATTACCAAGACACATTCTGCTCATTTTGAATAACAATATGACTTTGTTTTGAGATACCCAAATCTTATAATTTAAATTATATTAAATTTGTATTCCTGAGGAAAACAACGTCTCAAGCGTTTTCGTGTATTCAGTGAAATCATATACACACATGAAGCAGTAGCAAGAACAAATTTGCAATGTATTTCGTAACGCAACCGTAATTTAAATTAAATTCCCTGTAAATTTATAAATGTAATTTTCCTAATCATTATTATTTATTCTGGTCTGTGATTTGTCGGACGCTATGGAAAAGCTGATTTCATATATGAGAAGCAATTAATTGCATGATTTTTGTTGTTATATGCTGGCGAAATAATTGATTTGTAAATAGTATATCATCTAAAAGCAAATGACGAAAGACAGTTAATTCCAATTTTATTCAGGGACTGTAAAAAATAGACGCTCCTTCCGTATGCTTCCAGTAAAAGTCATATAAACAAATTGCGCGCGTCGCCAATAACGTATACATGATATATATGTTGTACATCAATACCAGGACTTACCGTTAGTAATTGTATGTATCTTTTTCGTAGTTATTTCATCGTAGGCATGGATGATATTAGGATCAAGACTACGAACATTCTTAAATTTCTATCTTAAATATTAAACCAATAAAAAGCAAAGCTCTTGTGTCAAAACAGTATAGTTTATCGTTAAATATGCCTAAGTTATCATTAAACATGAGATAGAGAACGCTCAAAGCCATGGTGTCTGCAATATACACGAACATAGACCAAATAATGTGTAGAACGATACTGTGTCTTGTGGAGAGAAATTTAATGTATTGGTAATTATACTTTCAATTTCCAGACTGCAGCGTCAAAACAATGTTGACAACGCATAAACTCCATCAGCCGAAGAAGTAGAAGCCCCGGGTCACTATCATTGCAATGGATAATGCGATATTTTTATTTCTTGTTCTTTTAAAAATTTGCCAGTGCTGTAAAACATATCATATTTAGTTCTGTGCATTTGTAATGTAAAGCTGCCGTTTAAAGTGAAGATATTCAAATTACATATTGGTATTTCATTTACATACGAGCCAATAAAGATAATTACTATTCATTTGTTGTTCACTTTGAAGCGATCATAATTTGGTTACTATAATGGACATTATACTCTAAAAAGACAAATCATTTTCAAATAATTTTTTTATTTTTTTTTTATTTTTTATTTTTTTTTTGTTCCGTATATTTTATTTTCCTCGTCAATAGGTGTGTGGGGGTCGAGGGCATCCCCCTCCACACCGTACAAAAGTACATTAGATGCATGTATATACATATGTCGTTTATAATGTGTAATGCTACCAAGTGCTCCACGAAAACCAATACCTATATATGTATAAACATTTTATTTTACAAACAACAACTTTATTATTAACAGTCACCTAATAGCACGGTATTTTTGTTCTAACAAAAAAGAGGTAAAAATATGCCCCATTTGTTATTATCACTTGAAGTATTAAAGTAATTTATTTCATTTAGTACATTATAGTGTAGAGCAAAATATGCCTTTGCCGTATTTGATGTAGGGATGGTTTTGTTCATTTTACAATTATCAATGAACATTTTAGTGAAAAGAAAAATTAAGTTCAAAGGGTCATTTTGATTTTTATGACCCAAAATAAAAGAAGACGGGTTAATAAGATCTGCGATACTTTCAAATTGGCCAAATAGTTATGTTATTAATCTTTGAACATGATTACATTCCCAAAAGATATGCTCAATTGTTTCGCACATATTTTGATAAAAAGAGCAGTTGGCCGAATTTGTGTAATGGATTTTAAATAAGAACGAATTGGTACCTAGAATTCTGTGTATAATTCTATATTGTAACCACTGTAAATTTGAATCTTTGGTAATACAAAAAGGCATTTCAAAAATATGTTTCCAGTCTTCTATATGGATATCGTTAAAGGTGGTCGACCATTTCGATATACAGACTGGTAAGATTTTATTCTTTTTTAATACATCATACATAGGCCGAGTTCCTTTTGTGTTTTTTAAAATAGACTGTAACGATATTGGAACAAACGGTTTACAAAAAATAGATTCAAACGAGCTACAGGTTTTTAAATATTTTGTTAAAGTATTAACAATACCTATATAAAGCAAGTAGTTTGGATTGAAATTATACAATTTACAGAAGTCTTCATAGCTATAAAATGTAAGTAATTCTTTGTTGCTGACCAAATCCCCAATAAAGTGAACACCTTTTTCAAACCAAGATTTGAAAAATATACTTTTATTACCTATCATAATATTCGGATTATAAAAAATTGGATTTTGTAGTATGTATTTTGTATTTAATTGTTCCGCTTTGCAGAACTCAACAAAGGATTTTAATGTGTCTTTCCAAAAATTGTTTTGTATTCTATTGATTAAGTTCTCAGGATAATGTAGACCACAGTTATATAATTTATCAAAGTCTATCATTGTTTGTGCAACACTAATCCATTTACCATTTCCGGTGACAATTCTACGAATCCAAGAACATTTTAAGGAGCTTATGAAAGAGCATAGATTTATCATATTTAGACCTCCCTCAGCATATTCCTTTGTGATAACATTTTTGTTAACTTTTGATCTACCATTCCAAACAAAGTTGAAAAATAGGTCATTTAACTCAGTTAATATTGTGTTTGACGGATTTGGAAGCGAAGCAAACAGATGATTGAGTATTGGCAGAGCTATTGTTTTTATCACTTGTATTCGGCCAATAGGCGTTAGTATCCTTCTTGACCAGTTTTTAAATACTGTTTTAACTTTTGATAATTTCTCCGTAAAATTAAGTTCCAACATCTTTTTAAGATCAATATGAAATGTTAGGCCAAGCATATCAAAGGTTTGCTGGTTCCATTTTAACTTCCATCGTGTTTTAATGCTTTCAGAACTAAACTTGTGCTTTCCTATCCAAACTACTTTGGTTTTATCAAAGTTTACTTTTAAACCTGACGACATTGTAAAAAGTGACAATACATCAAGCGTTTCATTAAGAGATTCTGCGGAGCCATCCAGGAGTATAGAAGTGTCGTCAGCAAATTGAGACAACTTGTATTCAGTATTACCTATTTTAATTCCTTTAATTTTGGGGTTAGACCTAAGTTTAATGGATAATATTTCAGCGCATAATATAAATATATAACAACTGAGGGGATCGCCTTGTCGGCATCCACGTTGTATATGAAAAAAGTCTGAAAGTAAACCACACTGTGTCACAGCTGAAATTCCATCTTTATACAAAACATTAAACCATGTTATAATATCTGGACCAAAATTGAACCACGATAGTGTTTTGTTTATGAATGACCACGACAAAGAATCGAATGCCTTTTCGAAATCATTCAGTAGAAGGAGACCTGGAATGTCATTTTCATCAGTATAGTTTAATATGTCGTAAATAAGTCTCGTGTTTTCCCCTATAAATCTGCCCTTAATAAATCCAGTTTGATCGGTGTTTATTAATGTATCAATGTAACGTTTTAACCGTGTTGCAATACAACCAGAACCAATTTTGTAAACAGTATTAAGCAACGTGATTGGGCGCCAATTTCTTAAAAATTGCCTAGGCTTATCACCTTTTGGTATACAAGTTATTATTCCCTGAGTCTGGGTTACAGACAACGTACCACTTGTAAAAGCGTGATTTAAAGATCTACAAACAAAAGTGCCTAATTTCGTCCAAAAAGCTTTAAAAAAATCTATTGTAAAACCGGACGATCCGGGGCTTTTATTATTTGCCATGTTTTTCAAAACGGCCGATGCCTCGTTAAGTGTGATTGGCCCTTCTAATGTTTTAGATTGTTTTTTCGATAATTTCGGTATTTCCATACCCGTAATATAGTTATTAAGATCATAATCAATGTCGATACAATCTGTGTTTTGGTATAAGGTTTTGTAAAATAAGGCCGTTTCTTTTAAAATGTCGCCTTGTTTATCAATAAGTATTCCTTCATCATTAATTAAACTATTTATAGTTTTTGTTGTATAGTTGTACTTTTCGAGATTACAGAATAGTTTAGAAGGTTTTTCGCCATACTGTATCCATTCCGCTCGCGATCTTATCATAGCCCCCGTTAATTTTTCATCTTGGATTTTTTTAAGTTCTTCCTTTAATTCAGACAAATTTTGTAAGTTATTCTCGGAGAAAGTTTCTTCTTGTTTTTCAATTTCAAGTTTTAAATGCATTTCGCGATTATTACGGGACTTTGATATGTATGAACTATACGAGATGGCTTTGCCTCTAATTTCCATTAATAACGTGTCCAGAAATAGTTGATCATCTAATGTGAATTGGATATCTTGGTCTAATACTGAATCGACATTATCGAGGTTGTATACAGGTAGCATGTATTGTTTTTTAATTTCTTTTATTTTGTTATTTATTGTATTTATGTAGTTTATATCACGTAAAAGCTTATTATTATGTTTCCATAGCCCCTTGCCATGTGTAAAATTATTGAATTTAAAGGTTGTCATTACAATAGAATGATCCGATTGGTAGCTAGGAGTTATTTTGGCATCATGGACATATGGCAATAAAATTGTCGATACAAGAAAAAAGTCAAGTCGGGCTTGCTGTATGGGATTGGTTCTTCGCCAAGTATATCGCCTAGTATCAGGATACATAATTCTGAAAGGATCAGCCGTGTCATACTCTTCAATATGTTTTAATACACACATTCTTGCATTTTTATTATTTATTGTTTTATAGTTATGATAATCTAAGACCGGGTCTAAGACTAAATTAAAATCACCACAAATAACATATGAATCATTTGCAAGTTCGTCTAGTATACGAAAAACCTTCATAAAGAAGTCTGGACTGTCAGAATTTGGCCCATAGATAGAGGCGACGGAGAGTCTGGTCTCGCCAACGTTTAGGTCTAAAATAATATAATTACCTAGCTCGTCGTAATGTACCGTATTTATTTTATATTCAAGCTTCTTCGAAAAAAGTATTGCGACACCCCGAGAATTGGAAGAGCCACAGCTAAACAAACATTCTGCGCCCCATTCTGAGTAGATAGATTTATATTGATCACCGACAATATGCGTATCCTGCAGACAGTAAATATCACACCCTATGTCTTTTAAATATTGAAATACTTGTAATCTTTTCTTTTTCCCCTGGATGCCTCTGCAATTGACAGATAAAATTGTTAGATCACCCATAGATGAAAATAATAATGTAAACTTGTAATGGTATAATACAGAGCACTTGGAATAAACATTGTAATGCATCTATTGTTTTTGGTGCAGAAAGGAACATAAACAAGTAAATGATTGAACAAAATAACATCAAAAATGAGAACATTTTGTTAGGCAGCTAACAGGGGTTTACTACATAATTTATAGCAGAAGGGCGGAAAAAAGCAGTGAATAGTGATTGATGAAGTATAAAGATACACACAAGTTTAGGATGAGAAGACAATAATTGAAACACTATGTTTTGGCATGTTATTTGGAAGTAACAAATAAAGTGGACATGACTATCCGGATTTTAATATAAGTTTAATGATTACGATCATAAAAAATAAAGGATATAAATGTTGTAGCTACATTTAATGAATAGGTTTTTAGAATTGCCATCGAACTAAAATGCTTATGTGTGTATTAAATATGTAAATACGCATTAAAAAAGGACCTTAACTATTATTTTAGATGCAAAATAATAGTACTCGTACAAGCACAGAAACACGCATACAAACGCAAAAGAAGCTAGCACACAAACTTAAAAACAACATCACAAAAGCACACGCAACCTCAAAACCACAAAATAGTGCCAATACACGATCTTCAGCAGGATACTGATTTGAAAGGGAAAAAAAAAATAAAAAAAAAAAAAATAAATAAATAAACCGCACGCTAAAATGCAAACACCAATTGACTAGTCTATACAGATATTGTGTATGAGATTTTAGCTTTTAAATAAAAAACAAAACGACAGAAATGAACTTATTTGAAGGGCACAATGATGCGCCTACAGTTTCGCTCACAAAAGTAAGATACCACAAGCGCGCTAAATGCCATACTTATTTACGTTTAATATCAAGGTGAGGTTTATGTATACATATTTATTTTCATTGCATAATACGCATACAATCTATTAAAACGAAAACAGACACACAGTTACGCATGCACGCAGGGACGCACACGAACACACACACTTGTGCGCACGCACGCACACACGCACCACTCACAGGTTTATATTAGCTCGAACCAAAGAGAAAAAACAACAACAAAAAACATCAAGCAGTGCAGCCCATGTGATACATCTTTTTAAACAAAAGATGCGTCAAGGCCACTGTTAATAGCGGAGTAATTTCAAACAAATAACTTGGGTTTATAATAATACATACATATATAATGGACATTTCGATTTAATAATTGTATGACAAAAGAATATACGGAATTGGTTGAATGTGATATCATTGCCAGAGAAAGGTTTTCTATTATGGTACACGCCCTAAAACCTGTAAGTTGACCACGACAAATCTGGTACTAACACTATGTCATTTTTTATATTCTACTGTGTATTTTGTAAATATCTTAAATACGTTTGACCATAATATCAAATCTGAGGCTTGTTTATCATGTTCATGACATGCACACACTGCCACAGACATGTGTTAATAAATAACACCAACATTTTCTGATATATTACAATCAGTGAATACTGAGTTTGTAAGACATGTTTATACAACAACAAGAACAACATATAAACACGTTTATTGCGCATGTATATCAATTGTGTACACCTGAATGCATATTACAGTTTGAGCATAACACTTTTTGCAATGCTATACCTAACACAACACTGATTCAACCAGTGAAACAAACAGGTGTATAATATTAAACAATTACTTAGGGAACATTTAAGTACATTTCACCTGTAACAACCTTTTTGGAACACTTATTTGATCACATCTTATAGTTTTAATGATCATATTTCTGAAAACTTCACATAATAAAACACATATTACTTAAAAAGTAAACGATAAACGCGGGCAATGTTACACAATATCTTAGCAGCTATTCCTTCTCAACACATGTACAACGACCCACTGGGAACCCCCGGAACACTTATTATATCATACACTTTTCACAAAATCTTCATATGTCTTCTTACATCACATAACAGAACACCCGTTAGTTCCCGCCTTTGAATCGTACTTCCGGTCGTACTCATCAACCTCCTTTAAATAGGATAATGGCGGCCATCTGTGTTCATCGACGTGTTTTTGATTTTCACCTTTCAACAGGGGGAATTCTGGACGCTTCTCGAAGGCCAGGTAGTTGCTGGATATGAAGAACAGACACCACTTTTCTAGCTGTTGGGCGTTGTATGTCTAAAATATAAATAACAACAGTACGTGTGGAAGAGTTTTTTAAGCGAAGGAAGTACAATGTAGGCACTTGTTTGCTGAAGTATGTTCATTTGCCAACATACACACGCACAAAAATGGTGACCGATACGAAACATTAGACCATATTTTAGTAAAACATGTACAAGAAATCAGGAGCTATTTTAAGAATGCTTTCACAACGAAACTGGGATGGGTTTTTTATTGATCCCCCTAACTATATCCGAAACATTCATAATATTTCCTGATCGACCCTACACAATTTCTTGATGTTCCTCTAAGAGAGAAAAAAAGCACTTTAATGGAATCTTAATAGTTTAAAATGGACTCTTAATAGTTAAATAAACTTCTAACACATCGATGTTTGATTCTTGCAATGCATATAAACCATTTATGTGTCTATCAATATATTCCTCCAGCGGGGGGTGGGGGGGGTGGGGGGCGAAACGCCGGGCTGACCCAGGGGCATATGACTTATTTTATTTTTGGCGTCTAAATCCCCCGCCAAGCAGTTTTGTTTCAATCCAGTCAGTGGGAGATGCGTATAAGCGTATCAGATGGCCCAAGGGCCAACATTGCCCGTATATGACCGCCGCTCCCCCCCCCCCCCCCACTGGGAGGAAACGTTGAAAGGTGCATTACCACAAATGCTTTTGCAATTACCTGTGCTGTCAGGAGAATGCCGATGACGTCTATTTCGGATCGTTCTATTCGTTTACTAACACTTCTGTCGACTTCTTTGGTAATATACAGTTCACACAAATTCACGAGTCGTTTTTGTGCGTATTCGTCGGCAAGGACCATGATGCCAACGGCATCTGAGTCCTCGATGGGTGAATGGTCCGTGTACAGGTACTCCAGAAATGCCAGGAACGTTTCCTCTGTAGTGTTGGGAATGTGCACCTAGTAAAAGTCAATGTTATACAATTGTTGACGCATTCGTTGGATTAATCAATTGAATATTAAACCTTTATGAATGAAACATAGCTAACATGGCATTTGCTGTTTGAATTCCAATGAATGAGTCCATAAATGCTGTATAAAAATCAAGCCATTACATTTTCATTAAAAAAAAAAAAAAACCTTCCGGTCTTTGGACTTGAAAAGTTGATCCAGAACAACCGAAATGTTTCCTAATCTCGTGAACATATATGATTGTATATACGGTTAGGATTTCTGGATGAGAACGTGTTCGTTTCCAAACATCTTCCCAAACAGTTCTCACCTCTGTTAGGTTCTGCTTAAAGCTTTCCATGAAATGTCCACCGAACATTGCCGCCATTACTTCACATCGTGCTGTCAACACACACTTGTTTGCATAAATCTTAGAGCCTATTAAAAAATACAATGTATTGGTTACATGTATTCCGTTCATAACAGAGAATTGAATGGGACAGAAAGCCATGTGGTTTTGAAACATTAAGGCTTACACAAAACATCAATTACTTAGTAATAGTATATTGGCAGGCCAATAAAAACGTCAGTGTGTTTTGTTCTAATTTGCAATTATGAAGTGAAACTGCACTGCAAAATGTCAACATCTTGCCCTCTTTCAAAAACGTTTAAAAGCGAGACCAAGAAGTTTCGAAAACGAATGTAGATATATAACAAAGTGCTCAATAAACAAGACGTGCCTGCAACATCGAACATGACATCGGCGCTCTCCGATTGGTTGAAGAAGAGTTCCTTCATCCGAGACCCAGTTTCGTTGTTAAGGTACGTCCCTATACTGGGGTTGAGGAACTCTTGATCGGTAAGCATGTTCTGGCAGATGGTTTGCAAGTAGGACAGTTTGAAGATGCCGGCCACTCGGTCCAACTCTTTTATCTCATCTTCGTTTACCTCATTAGCATCAGGAAAATGTGGCAAGCCTTGAAAAACAAATTTAATTTTGCTTTCATTGAGTTCTTTATATCTGTATGTAAACCAGATCAAGTCGACCCGAGACAGTATTAATCTATATAACGTTGTGTAATTCCCAAATACGCATACGGTTTGGTAAATAAATGGAAGCATATAACAAAATATGGAAACTAAATACTTTTTTTTTTAATAATGGAAATACTAGTTGTTGTTTTTTCATAAAAAGTAACATTGTACTATCAGCTGACATCAACAGACAAGAAATCTTTTTTAAAATTATGCATGAGTAATGGTGAGTTGTTATTCACCAGCATGTTCACTTTTGAACAAGATCAATAATGTGAAACTCCAGCTTCATCAGCGAGACATAACTCTTATTAGCCGCACAATGTGCTAGCAAATATTAAAGGCAATTAACAAATTGCCAAAACACAAGGCACAACACAACCAACACGTAACAAACACAGAACACAGATATGAATAAAACTTGGGTCAATGCCTTGGAATGGTCAATTCAAAGCATTGCAGGTTTACACCGGTTTACGGGCGTCCGAACCTCACACTTGGTATGTAAGACATACCTGTATATAAAAACTCCAGGACCCTCACAAATGTTTTGGCAGAGACGTCTGCACTCAGCTCCACCACCGTGTGACCGCGTGGAGACTGACCCTTGTCCTTTACATCGTCAGTTCCCTTGTAGACAGCAGAAATACCTTGTACGGCGCCAGAGTTCAGCTGTTCGTACGTGAAGTTGTCTATCGCGTTGATTTCTTTCATCTGATTATTCTACCAATGCAGATAAATACTTCTGACTTAACATCTAATGTGACACGCATATGAAAGTTGGTTTCGTCTTGCTGATGTTATACATTTTTTATACTAGTCGTTGTAATAATTTATTCCTTTAAATCTTCTTTTTCGGTTAGCGGAACAGGGGTGATTACTATGTGTATTTAAGACATCATTTGTGCCTCATATCTTGAATAGCAATCTTGCCAATGTCCACAGTTTCACATGTATGGAACTTTTGTGAGTTTGCATTGCTTAAAATATCGATCACAATTGCAGAATTTGGTGTTTAATTAAAATAGGAAAACAAATACAGATTGTGCTCAAGGAAAAATTAAATATTTTATAATGTGAGCCAAATATTTGTTTCGTGATCTTTCGATTATCGATATAATTTTACGTCCTTATTTATCGTAACAATTACCTTTATCGGCTTGGAAACGCCGAAGACTTTTGCGAACATTTTTGAGGCGGCGCATAAAACCATGGAATGTGCGTCCAGGCGATGCTGGTCTCCAAGAACGAAAGTGACGTCACAGTGTTTGGGGTCCTGTAGCATGCGGTACCAGTCGGTGTCGAACGTGGATGTCATAACTTCGATGCTTGGAGCAAAACCTGTAAAAGAACCATTGAGTGAACTTGCATAGAGACTGGGCGGTATGACCGGGTCTTTTTAATTTTTTAGAACACAACATATGCATGCATTGGGTTTGTATTGGTGCAAAAAACGTATGTTTGTTTTAAACTTCATATCTGTCAAAATGAAAGAAGTATAAGTGTTACGTTTTCTTTTATCTTTTTATGTGTTTTTTTTCAATTAGTGTATTCATTTATTTTCTCCTCATCAATTACATGTTTCAGACACAAACATTAAGACATCTAAATAGCATTCTGTCCAGTGCATTTTTTTTTTATATTAATAAGTAGAATTTTACTTCACTCTCAAAGATCATCAATGCTCCAGTATTACTTCTCCTACATTGAACTAGTTACAGGCAATATATCTTATACTATGGAGACTTACTTTTCAAATGCACTGGGTACCTTTATTTCTTTGAAACTTTGAATATATACGAGGCGTGTCGTGGGTAAAGTATCGTCCCGGATCAGCCTGTGCAGTCCGCACAGGCTGATCAGGGCAGACACTTTTTGCTTTTATGGTATTTTCTGTTTCACGAAAGCCTCTTCTAACCACAAATCCACTGTAGGCGGAAACTGTCGTCCAAGACTAGCCTGTGCGGAATGCACAGGCTGATCGGGGACGCCATTTTACGCACATCTATTAAGTCCGGTTTTCTCACGACATGCCTCAAACAGACCTGTTTTAGGCATAACTGGGGGATCGGGTATTGTTTTTCCAGCCTTCTTGGAACCGAACAACCCGCCCTTCTTCTTGGGTTTTGATTGTGTGGCCAAAGCTTCCCTGATCTGCAATTAACGTCAACAGCATTGTCCACTAGATTTTGGAACGTGAATTTCATGTCAAAGTCTTGTCATCTTTGTCAACCCAATGACACGTAAGCTGAATCAGAGCTTAACTCGTATTATAAAGAATCCTTAAAATGGGGGGTGGTGTAATGTCTACTCTACGATATACCCCTGGCGATCGGGAGGTCCCAAGTTCGTTAACTCGGCACGTAGAGGGTGAGCTTATATCTATAAAAAAAAAGACACCAAGTACATGTACTGGTTTTACCAAACAATCGGGCTCGCGTGGTCTTATCAACTCCTGTGCTCTCGACACAAACGAGCTAACATTAATCGGCTTGAAAAAAATATATTCAAAAATACTATTTTATTCACTCACCGCTTGTTCGAAGCAATCTTTCAGCCCAGACTGTAATATTGAGCTGGTCTCTCTGTACTTTAGTCCGTGACGCTTGACTAAAGCGGTAATGTCGACCATAGACACTCTTTTTGGAAGGTCTGAAGAAACCAAATAACTCTTAAAACATGGCCGTTGAACGTTTATAAAATTTAATTTAAAAATTGAGCATAACATTCGCATTTGGGGCTTACAGGCAACTAATTTCGTAAAATATAATACGAATAAATTATAATTGTGACAACGTTTTTACACGTTTAAATATTTTAAACACATACAAATAGATTCAGTTTTCAAAAGTTTAACAATGTACGCGTTCTGGCGAATAAAGTTCATATTTTAATATAAAACAGTTGTTCAAGTGCCGCATTGACCCGATAGTATCTAGCGGAGTTTAAAATCAGCTATATGAAGGTAGCGCCTGTCCTGGATAAAAGGTATTAGACATATATCAAATCACAATATTGTGTGAAGTTGTGGTGTCATCATACCGGCTTTACATCCCACTAGCATAATAGGAACACCCGGACAAAAATGACAGATTTCCGGTAACCATTTTGGTTCGATGTTTTCAAATGACGACAGGTTGCTCAGGTCAAAACACAGAAAGAACACGTCCGTTTGTGGATACGCCAATGGTCGGAGTCGGTCGTAATCTTCCTGTCAAATAAAACACCTTTAGTCAAAAATATGGTTGACAATGCAAACAGTGGTCAGGGTCACCTATTCACGTATGTCCAATACGACAAAAAGATCTGCCTATATGACTTCGAAATGTCCCGTTTTCTTATTCTGAATTTGCTCGAATCCAATGAAAGTAAATTTTAACATTTATATTAAATGGTGTGTTAACTTACACTTATTGTAATACATTATAATTGTGAATCAGTACGGATTGCTGTACAAATAATTTGAACTCGCACAGATTTAAATAAACTTTGATATAATGTAACTAGCAATAATTCCAATAAATACAGTTCACTGCTTATAAAAACGATCACAATGTTAGCAAGTACTGATTCTTATACAGATAATTTAAACTCGCAATTTATATTCTATTACATGTACGATCATTTAACTTCCGAATATTTTAAAACAGATAAGGTAAACTAATAAATATTCTAATGCAATACATGTAATGCAACCCCGATTCTAATACACATAGAATCTCAATAATAAATAAATAAATAAAATGAATGAATGAATGAATGGATGGAAGATGGATGGATGGATGGATGAATGGGGGAGGGAGGAAGGAAGGAAGGAAGGAAGGAAGGAAGGAAAGTAGGAAGGAAGGAAGGAAGGAAGGAAGGAAGGAAGGAAGGAAGGAAGGAAGGAAGGAAGGAAGGAAGGAAGGAAGGAAGGAAGGAAGGAACGAAGGAAGGAAGGAACGAACAAACGAATGAATTTTGGACTGTACTACCTGTCCCGCTGTATCCCAAAGGCCAAGGCAGACTGGTTTACAGTCCACCATGACGTTGGCAGAGTAGTTATCGAACACCGTGGGGATGTATTCCCCGGGGAACGCGTTCGTGGTGTACGTAATGAGCAGGCAGCTCTTCCCCACCGCGCCATCCCCAACCACGGTCAGTTTAACGGGTTGCATTGTTCAAATTATACACTTGCCACTCTTAAAAAGTCAATGATTAAGAATCCTGAATTGTGATTGTTGCTACCAAAACACATATATATTTCCTTCTCGATTTGACACTAGTCTATAAGTGCTAAATATATAATACTGATGTTTTTATTATACTAAAGTGTTATCGGTTTTATTTATGTCCAGTTTATTTACTTTCAGGTAACGATCCTTGCAGAATATTTTTAATATTTATTCCTTAATAAGATTCGCTCTCCTCTTGTACGATTATTCGTTAGGATACATTAAAAAGTTATTTTTCGTGTATATTTATATACATTTCAATAGGTTCTATTTTTACGCTAAATCGCAGTCTAAAAATAATAGCCAATCGAAATGTATATCAACGAAATCTAAAAATAGATTTGAGCGCCTTCGATTTCTGTTAAACTGGTTTCCGAGCTAGTGTTTTATATTGAAATTGAACTTAATTTACAGCAGGGAGCCAGCTTTTCCGGCATATAACGACGATGGTCCGAAGAAACGCGAAAGAAACATTTTGGGACCTCGGGTATTTCCGACCAGACGTAAACATCCGAGTTCCGACAAAAGCAGTTTCGTCTGGATCGCTGGACACGATTGAAATGCAGGGAACCAGTTTATAAATTTAGAACATTGATATTTATGCTTTTACTTCAGTTTGTTGTTATTCTGCTTGAAATTACTTACATCTAAAGCAAAAACATCGATAAAACGGTAAGTTTTTCATTTATTATATGCAAATCTATTCACTAATACAGATTGCTAGCATACTGAATGCTTTTTTTTAGAATTTCGTGTTTGAAGTTGACAAGTTCGTTCGTAATAAAATAGAACTTTTATGTGGATAGTGTACATGTACGTTTGCGTATTTAATTATGCATATATAGTGTATATACAAGATTATTATTACAATACGCACTCTCGTAACGAATTTTGCTTTTATAAAAGTTAAATAATACGAATAAATTGATTCAAGCTTTCGTGTTTAGTTGGTTATTCCGGATCTTGGTTAGTTCCGGATCAAAGCCAGTTAATAGCTTAAAATATATAACTTAATCATAAATGTTCGTAAAAGTGGTTATATTATGTTGAAAGAGTAGTCTTTTCTACAGAGTTTAGACGTTTGTTTGATTACAAAAGCCACTCTTACGAGTTATCTACGAAACGTAACTGACATGCGCACTTCGTCAAGGAAATAATCGCGGACTTGTGACCAGAGCCATGTATATCGGTAAATATTGAGTCACTGCATCATGTTTATACATCAAAATTTTCACAAACACATCCTCTATCAAATAGTTTAAGCCAAAATACCGCTAATTCTTTGTTATAAGTTAACTACAGCATTCCTTTAAACGAAACCCGGAAATTGGTTTGTTTCGGTTCACGTGACTCTCAATAATGGGGGTTTACTCAAACGTTTTTGAGATGTCAAACAACTGGCATTGTATTTCGGATCAAAGGGATAAGAAATGAGTTGTACCAGACGATAACTTAATATGTGCATGTGGTGATTTTGGTTAATTTTGCAGTATGTATTGTGGATTTACTCATTTGTAATTACATTTTGATATAATATTTACCTAAATATAGTGCAGTGATAGTTTCAAAGATTTTAATGGTAGTCATCTAATCAACCATTCATTGTGGATCTAATTTTGAAGGTTCAAATCGCACAATTATTCTGCTAGTTATATGTATATATAGTATGAATAAAAACTTTAGTCACAACCGGACAAAATATAGACAGACATTATTTATTCAGATCCAATACGCCAAATGTGGCACATGAGGACAACATATTTACATACATGACATGGTAAACTATATACATATATTTACATAACATTCATGAGCATACGTTCTTGCGGAGAAGAATCTTTATTTAGAAAGTTTTATTTAAGTAAATTAATAATTATATCATTCCTATAATTATAAGTTTGTGGTGTTAAAATAATTTAAAATACATTTTCCAATATTCTTTTGCATTTTTATAACGGTGAGTAATCAAAAGTTTTGTTTGTTTATCATCATACTCAAATTTGCATCTTCTTAATGTTTTCTTGTATTCACTTCTGGCATGAACTAAATCAATTCTATTCTCTTCTGATTTGCATTGTCTGAACTTGTTTAACATATAGTTGAAATTCAACTTTTTATTTCTGCATTTTTCGTCATACCATTTATTATTATTATTATTATTATTATTATTATTATTATTATTTACGGATACGTTTTTCTTGAAAAAAGGAGCAGCAACTCTGTCAAGAATTTTAACAAAGTCATTTACACAAGTTTTCAGGCTATCTCCGTTTTGATCACCGTGTTCAAGCGCATCGACTACTGAAGCAATATTATTCTGAACCTCCTCACATCTAAGTGCGTCAATATAGTCATTTTTATATTCATTATTCCAAGTGAACTTGTATTTAATCTCAATATGTTTCATATTAATTTTTGTGTTGTTACATATATTTGAGTTCGAAATATTTTCATATTCAAAATATATTGCACAATGATCTGATAATACATTGGGGTCGTCTACCGTAAAAACTTTAAACAGTTGAAAACAATCAGACATCGTTAGTACATAATCGATTAAACTACTGCCTCTACTCCCAATATAAGTGTAATTTCCTATTCCGTAATCATCCCCTATTCTACCATTTAACATTCGTAAACCTGACTGCCTACACATATCAATTAAGAGATTACCATTGGTGTTAACACCGCTATCTTGAGAAAAACGAGGAAAGGGAATATCTGTTTCGTAATCATCGGGTAACGGTATAAAATCACCAGTACAATCGTACGGGACATAATCTGGTATTGTAGCTGTGCGACTATTAAAGTCACCACACAATATTAATTTTGCATTTTTAGAACCGTTTTTAAATTTGACAATAGATTGTAATATTTTATCAAATGGACTTGTTTCATATAAGTTATATCTCGAACTAGATTCTGGAACTATATAACATAGACCAACAAATAAATCTTCATCTAGACCTAACTGAGTTTTGCTAATCTTTAGCCACAACAGATCATCAGAGTCCTTCATAAAAACTATATCATCCGTTACTAAATTGTTTCTAACATAAATCATTATTCCACCCGAGCTTCTTTTGCTACTCGAATGTCTTACTCTGTGAAGTGCAAAGGATTCGAAGCCTGGCACCTTATAGTCTATGAACTCTTCCGACCATGTTTCGGTTAATAAAACTAAATCACTTTTGTTAAAAAGTTCCTGCAATTCACTGCTGTTAATTTTGTTTATTCGTTTTGTGATCAAACCCTGAATGTTTAAAAGTGAAATTCGAAGTTTGATCTTCTCCTGTGTCCCCTATACAGAGGACGCAGAACCTTCAACCGGCGAGTCAGCGGTTCGAAGCGACGCGTCTGTCGCTATTTTGTGCGCTCGTTCCGGCGTGTTATTCGGATGTTGTGCACCGGGCAACGAAACTGCAGTGTTTGATTTCGCTTTCGCGGTTGGTGTCGTCTTCGATGCATTGGCAATGTTTACGAGTGTAGCCGCTACACTGTTGGCCGACGTTTTGTTACGTTGCGAATGGTTACCTTGTGGTTGCGACAGGTGTATAGTCGAACTTGAGTTTTTAAGTGATATTTTCGTAGCACGGCGCTCACGGCTAGTAATGACTGCCGACTGAACGCGCTGGCTTGCACCGTCCCTTCGAAATAGTGACCGTGACTTGCGCGCTGATGGAACCATTTCAGGAACCGTGGTTGAGGAAGCGAAGGGTGCCTCTGACATTGAAGTATCGGGTGCATTTACATCAACGTTTGCTACTTGTGAAGATTGACTATTTATGGGTGTTGTGGAGAATAGCAAACTTTGTGCATTTTGCTCAGTATCTATTGACAGTGTGTCTGACATAACATTGTTCATCGAGAAATTAAACATCGATGTACGACCACTATCATGATTCCAGCCAAGTGATGATTCTGCCTGGTTTACATTTGAAACTGGGTCAAGGTTGTCAAAGTTAATCAGCCTGCTTTTGCCCATCACCGAAAACCAGTCAGGGAATTCGTCACGAATCACCCGTTTATCATGCACTAACCTAGCAGGGTACAATATTTGCACTTTCGTGTTTGGATGTTTAGTTTTAAGTTCATGAAATTCATGCCAAAGTCGCTTCCGTGCCAATCTAATTTCAAGAGGGTAATCTCTATCTACTGAGTATCTGGTTCCCTTCAATTTGTATGCACTGCCCATTATCAGCTCGACGTCGGGAAAGTCTCGAAAGCAAACAATAATAGGTCTCGCACTCTCTCTTTTGAATTTCCCGCTTCGGTGTGCTCGAACCAGATACATATCGTCTGCAGCGAGTGCGAAAGAGTCACTTATTAAAGAGCGCACAACATCAAAACAGTTTTCAAAGCGCGCTTCTGGTATGCCAAAGAACAAAAGATTGTTTCTTTTATTTCGCGCTTCGCTGTCTATCGATCGATACGATAACGTTCTAATCAGCTGACTTTGGTTGTTTACAACAACAGTGACTTCATTTACCCTTTTATTAAGCTTTCCAATGTGTTCAATTTGGGACGCAAGTAACTTTTGAGTATGGCTAGTATCTGCCTTGATTGATTTCAATTCAGCGAAGATTTGCATTATTGACTTATTCAACGAACTTTCATCAACAACAACGGCTGGATGCTCACCAGTATTCCGCTTACGCCTTTTTGCCTTTTCCCAAGCACCTTCATTGGCGATATCATCTAGTTCATACATGTTACTGGCCATAGTCAGCTTGTTTGAAGTTTGACTGTAGTACGTTCGAGAAGATTTATCCTTTATCACCAAAACACTGACCGCTAATCCTACACATACACCCGGTCGCTAATCATACACTTCAGGTCATTCAATCGTTATTTGGTATTTGGTGAGCGAACTTCACAATCACAGACACATTCCTATAAATATGCAAAGCCATCAGGGAAAATGTCAAATAAAGTCAATTTTCAATTAATTTCGTATTTTATACTTGGGAAGAAGGTTCAAAATACACTTATCTGTATGTATGTCCATTTGTATCCAGACTCACATTATTAGAAAAATCGAAAATCCTCGAAAACTTAAGAGCCCACAAAAACGTGACCTTCCCGCACAAAAGCATACACATTTAATTAATACTAGATTCTCAACTTGTATACAAGTTTGATAATTAAATGTGCTTATATTGATCAGATTCATGGCAGACCATGTGTTATGCTGTACAATACATGCCATTGGTAGCTGAATTTGATATTGGTAACATCAAAAAGCAATTAGTTATAAATTACAGATATGGGGAAGCCAAACCAACAGGTCCACCTGTAAAAAAAAGCAAAAACAATGAAGAAGAGGGTCCCCAGGAAAATCGCTTAGAGCAAACTTAAAACAGAGGCCACTGTCAGAAACAAAACTTTAAAACTGTATGATTTATCCTATGGTTATTTACAAAGAGAGATGTTGACTTTGATAGCTGAAATGGGTTATTGTTCTTTAAAAATATATATTCACTCTTTTCAGGTAAAAACCAGTTCCTTGGCCAATCAGATGTGACTGATTCTACTTTGCTATGGAAAATTTGGAAAATTGTGTTATTAAGGAAAGGGGTCCAGTACCCGTAAGACGAAGGCTTTGACATTGTGGAATCTTACTAACTGGGTGAAAATAATGAATAGAATTTAATAAAAATATACTTAAACTAGTGATGTACATGTAAGAGAATAAGTTGAATATTTTAATGTTGCCCTTTGATAACCATACAAGTACTTTCACTATTTACAACCATAATTCACATTTGTCATTCCCATTGGGCTAGTCTGTGGATTGTGAATGGGTCCTTTACAAAACCCTGAAAAATCACTGAATTAGTTAAGTTAAATGTGATCAGGGCTCCATATAACCCACTCAAAGAATAATATGCAAAAGGGTACTGTAGCCCCTAACCTCTTTTGTAGAGTCAGTATTTTACCCCCTGACCATATTGGAGAATCTTAAAGGATATTTTCCGAGCTTCAAACAGGTGTGATCTTAAAATGGTATTTTAATCCCATGATATTAAGTGTGTGAAGTATATAAATGTGCATGTAAATATTGTAAAGTACCAGTTTTGTTTAATTAGATACAAGAAACTTGACTGCAGAACAATTTTTTTCTTCAAAATAACAGGTTTGTCAATGTTGACTAGAACCAGTACCCCCACTTTAGTTTTCTTTATGGCACTTACACACCCTTCTTACTATTTCTAAACGGTATTTGCAATAGTTAAAAGGGTATTTTCACAAATAACCCTCTTAAATTATCTGGAGCTCTGTGTGATGTGCAAAATTCAATGTTGGGTAATATTTTTATTAATTTTAATTAATCTGTTGATATGTAATCATCTATAATCATGAACACAATATATATTTACGTTTTATTGCCATTTGTATTTTGAACCATAATAAAATGTTAAATGAAATGGAAAACACACCCTAGTTGATTTGTTATTCTGTTAGCTATATACGCCCTTGCCTAAAACTACCCTAGTGTGTGTCTACAAGGCATATAATGTGCAACATTAACTGAGAGATGTCTATGCCCAGCTGATAGATTCAATGGAAAAAACTTGCAATATATTTAATTTAGCGATGTGTAACCATTTGTCCATATTCCCAAGATGTTTTGAGAATATCCCTGACGTGATCCGAAACTGCCGTAAATGATTCGGAAATGACCGAAAAGGTTACGTCACTTGTGCGTGTAAACAAGAACGAAATCCAAGTTTTTCGTACAAAAATCGAGTTTAATTGAAAGAGGAAGGATTTATCTTTCTTTTGGTGTATACACATTAACTATTACGATACATTTGAAAAAGTAACGGAACAAAAATCTTGTTAGTGATCCGGAATACCCCAAACAACTGTACACATCAGAACTCCAAATTGTTGTTTATTGGCCGATAAACAACGATAAATCGGATTTAAAAAAAAAAAATTATATAAACGTTGCGGCTATGTGGAATCCCCGGTTGCAGTCTTTTTTCAGAGATTGGGTGAGTGGTACGGTCCTAGCATTTGAGGAAAATACCACAATACAATTTATTAAGGGTAGCCAAAATGTCAACATTCGGGAAAATGTAGAAATAAATTCTATATATGGTCAAATCGACATAATATATTGAGGATATTTGTTTAATTTTGTTGTGATAACGCGTTATATCATCACTGGAAAGGGAGGCAATTAATATTTTATGAAAATATGTAAATTGTCTCCCTTCCCAGTGATTATATAACGTTTATCACACCGAAAACAATTTTTTTATGCTGTTGAGTATTTTTTTTTTACATTAAAATAAGTAGTCCAGCACATTGAGTGATATAGAGACATATCTCACTGATATTTTCCTATATTTCACTACTTATTAGCATAAAATACATATATATAATTCAAAACACTAAAAAACATAACCATCTTTGTATGTTTTGTTCTGCATGACAGCGCATAATGTGCTGTTTAGATATGCTGATACCACGCTCTTGAACATCGAGGAAACAACAGTTAAAAGACAAAATATGTTGGGCGTCTTAGTGTAAACGTAAAGCTCTGCGTGCAAGTATAATCATGAAGTTTCACAAATAATATATGAATTACATTACCTCTATAAAGATGATAAAAAGGTATATAAATTGTATGCATTTTACATTCATTAATACACCTGTATGTAAAGGACAGTGTACTGATACAGGATATCCGTTTTGAACAATGCAAAGGATAGTGATCCAAATTGGGCATGATTTGCCATAGAAAAATACATTACATTTATATTACGGCTTTTAAGAAAAAACTTCTGACAAGTTTGAAACGTTTACGTACTTAATGTACATGTACCTGCTTTACAACTCAAAGGATAGTGATTCAAATTGGCAATAATTTGCCATAGAAAATTACATACTAGTAGGCTCAATACATGTACGGTTTTGAAAAAAACAAACACACTTCTGACGAATTTGAAACGTTTGCGTACCTAATGTACATGTACTTTGTTTTATATTTAAGGTCCACCATGTCTTTGGAAGGCAAGGTTTGTATTGTTACTGGCGCCACGCGGGGGATCGGAAAGGGAATCGCTCTTCAGCTGGGAGCGCATGGAGCAACTGTCTACATCACCGGCAGAACATTGAAGTCGCTGGAAGGGGCTGAATTTCCAGGGTCCCTGGAACAAACTGCGGAAGAAATTGTCGCAAGAGGTGGTAAATGTATACCTGTTAAGTGCGATCACAAAAATGACGATCAAGTGAAAGCACTGTTTGCGCAAGTTGGAAAGGAGCAAAACGGGCGACTAGACATACTTGTCAACAATGCATTTTCAGCTTTCCACGCAGTCATTAACAACGTCGCTGTGCCGTTTTGGGAACTTGGGGAAGATGTCTATGACGAAATAAATCAGGTTGGTTTACGGAATCACTATTTTTGCTCGGCGATGGCGGCACGCCTTATGGTTCCCAGAAAATCTGGCCTTATTGTGAACATATCCGGTCACGGTGGTATGGTTCACACGTTCAACGTTCCGTATGGTATAGGGAAGGAGGGCTGTGACCGGATGGCCGTGGACTGCGCACTGGAGCTTAAAAAGCACAACGTCGCTTTTGTCAGTCTTTGGCCGTGTGTTGTTCAAACAGAGGGCTCCCAAATGGTTGTCAACGACCCAAAGCTGGTATCAAGCTTAACGAAAGAAGCCGGCGTTAGTGAAGAGGTTCTAAAGGCGAGTTACAAGTACGGGGAATCCATTGAATATGTCGGAAAGTGCGTTGTGCATCTGGCAAACGACCCCAATATCATGAGTAAAAGCGGAAAGGTTCACATAACCGGCGACCTCGGAGATTATTACGGATTTCTAGATGACGCAGGCCACAAACCGATTAACATTCGGCGGATAAACTGCCTGGTCAGGCATTTCACGCCATCTTGGATTTCATGGTTGTCGATGCTTATTCCAGACTTCGTGAAAATCCCGTCGTGGCTCATGTCATTTGCGGGACACAAACTCAATTGAATTCCTTAATGCCAATACTCCGCTGTTAACTTCGGTCGCTCATCGAAGAAAATCGATCAGCATATAAATAATTCATTATGAATTAAATGAATGACTAAATAAATTACACGTGAACAAATATATTCAAGAATTTGTAAGCATGCTTCCAAAGACAAAAATTGTGTTTGCATTTAATGTTATTAATTTCAAATGTACTGGACTATTACTATACTTTAAACAGTTGTTTGTTAAATTACATGCTATATATACCCGGCCCTGCAAGTTCGTGGATGTTAAGCAGTCGACGTTGCGCATGCGCATAAAACCCCACTTGTTTCAATAAAAACACGTCACATTAAATCGATCTGAATGTAAACTTACTATTTTATATATCAAAATTGCCAATCTTTATTCTGAAATCTGTAGTCTTCCTTAAAAATAAACATGACCCAACAACGACCTTTATCTGTTTCAACTTCCTGTAAGTTCGTGGGCAACTTTTTATGACGTCATACGCGGAAGGCCCTTCCACTGATTTTTGTGTTTTGATATAAATACGGCAACTGTTTAATGTCCTTATTTATTTTTATTTGATTTTTTTTTGGATTTTAATGAAATTAATACTTATAAAATGTTTCTTAACAACACGAGGGGTTTTAGCGATGAAAAAGTTTAAAACACAACTGCAATAAACTTTACTAACATGGTATATTTATCTGTCGATGTTTTCTACGCAATTTTGTGCTCTAGTAAGTCAAGCTGTTCTTGGGCTCACACTTGCAAAGAATTCGGACACGCGACGTTACGTCATTGAAGAGAAAATAACGTGATAATTTCATCCACGTACTTACCGGAGGCCACGAACTTACCAGATTAGGTGCTACGTCGAGCGTTCAGTTTGTGCTCCACTGGATTATAATTATACGGAATCCCGGTAGGGCCATCGCCTATAAATGGGTTGATCTTAAACGCGATACTCGACAGTACGATGATGAAAACGCCAAATCACGATACTACGATAACGAAAACGCGACAACGCGATGGTGATAACGCGACATGACTGTAACGAAAACGCGATACCACGACAGTACGATGATGATAATGAGAAATAATTTCGTGTTATCACCATCGTACTGTCCATTTTCTAATGTCGTGTTATCGCGTTTTCATTTTCGTGCTGTCGCGTTATCATCATCGTACTGTCGCGTTATCGCCATCACACTGTCACGTTATCATCATCAGACTGTCGCGTTAGCACGATCGTATTGTCGCGGTATCATCATCGTACTGTCGTGTTATCATCATCGTGCTGTCGCGTTATCACCATCGTACAGTCGCGTTATCATCATCGTACTGTCGAGTTATCATCATCATATTGTCGCGTTATCACCATCGTACTATCGCGTTATCATCATCGTACTATCGAGTTATCATCATCGTATTGTCGCGTTATCATCATCATACTATCGCGTTATCAAGGAGGTTTGTTATTGTGGTGATTTGACCCAGAACAATGTTTTGAGTGACAAAATGACCTACATAACACAAAAAACTCAATTAGATTGCAAGTAATTAATTGGAAACCTTTTTCTTTTTTTATCGTAGTAACAGTTCCTTGATCCCACACACCCGGTATGCAATCCCAAGCAAGGTCTCGATATAAGGTATCTACATGTGAAGTTTAATTGCAATACCCCAATTCGTTGTCAAGTTCTTGAGCTGGGACGGTTGTATGTTGTTTTTTTTTTAGAATTCTGACCTTGACCCAACCCACCCGTGCAAGGTCAGGTATCCTAATAAGCAGTTTCATTACAATAGCTCAATTTGTTTTGTATCTACTAAGCCTAAACTATTTTTCTTTTTTAATTACTGTGACATTCATCACACCAACCCCATATGCAATACCAAGAGAGGTCTCAGTGTAAGGTATATAAACGTGAAGTTTCATTACAAGCGCTCAATTTGGTCTCGAGCATTGAAAGGAAACCACTTAACTATTCTTAGTAAAACTGATCTTGACCCACACACTCCATATGCAGTTTCAAGCGAGGTCATTGAATAAGGTAACTTGAAGTTGCATAAAAATATCTCAATTTATTCTTAATTGACATGTTAAGTTAATGAACAAAAATCATTTTTTTAGTTTAAGTAACAGTGACCTTGACCCCACCTACCCATAGACAATCGCAAGAAATTATATGTGCGTGGGCATCGGAAGGCGATAGTACGATGGTGATAATTCGACAGTACGTTGACGATAACGCGACAGTCCGATGACGATAACGCGACAGTACAATGACGATACCGCGACAGTATTATGGTGATAACGCGACAGTACGATGATTATAATGCGATAGTAAGATGACGATAACGCGACAGTACGAGGGTGATAACGCGAAAGTACGATGATGAAAACGCGACAGTACGATAATGATAACACGAAGGTACGATAATGATAACGCGACTGTACGATAATAAAAAAGCGACAACACGACAGTAC
Source organism: Congeria kusceri (assembly GCA_027627225.1). NCBI lineage: Eukaryota > Metazoa > Mollusca > Bivalvia > Myida > Dreissenidae > Congeria > Congeria kusceri. The sequence continues at coordinate 62,629,345 of CM051032.1, forward strand.
GATATTACGATGGTGAAAATGCGACAGTGCGATGGTGATAACGCGAAATTATATCGCATTATCATCATCGTGATGTCGTAGTTTCGCGTTTTCGTTATCGTAATGTCGCGTTATCATCATCGTGTTGTCGCGTTTTCGTTATCTTAGTATCGCGATTTTGCGTTTTCATTTATTTTCTCAGACTATTGATTTACTAGTGAACCTTGAATGACTCTAGATTTGTAAACGACCTGTTCCAGTTGTAACTAAATATTATTTGAATTATTAAAAGTATCAAAATAAAATGATACTTGTACAAACACTTCAGTACCCCTGTTCGAGCCTCGAGTGTAGCTATTTATATTTTGTAACTGTGGCTTACAGATATATGTTAGCCTATTCTTATGAAGTGAAATTTAAACAAAAATAATATGGTTTATTATGGAGTATCATCCTTAGAAAAGAACAAATCAGCAGTTTGTTAAATATTGTGTCGAGTATCGAGACAATTGTACATTGCCGCAGTGTTGTGACATGTTCAGGTGTTTTTCATGTACAAAGTGATTGCGTGCACATTTAAAAATGAGATTATCTCACAAAAGCTTTTCTAAAATGAAATAATATTACGAAAAAGATTTTAAACTTCGCTTTTGAAAATAGCACGTTTTTAATAATAATGGGTACAGTTGTTGATAGCTATGAATTCAATTATAGCGGTTTTCTGCACGTGATATAATCATTTTAATTCGATCTGTGTGAATGGATTAAAAAAAGTTAATTGTCTATGACTAATTAAGGTTACTAACATTGCTTGTGCCAATTTTTATAACAAACTGTTTTGTAAGACGCGTGTACGACGAAAAAAACTACATTTCCGGGCGAAAATGGGTCGATAACCAGTATCTATCAACGTGGTATGAAGTTAATTTAATTTGCCTAGTAACTTACTAAGTGACTGCATCTCCGGTAAATGCCGTTCTACCATTAAACGAATGGGTAGTGAAAAATAACCTATTGCGATTTCGACGAAGGTTAATATTTTCATTTTACAGCAAGTGCATGACATTGAAAACATGGCATTAAAAGTGCCCGAAAAGGCACTGAACCTAATACGAAAGGCACCAAGAGTTAATTTGAGCGCCCTTAAACCTCTTCCAGCTTCATATCTCATAAAGGTTTTTATTGACATTTTGTATTTTAATTTGAATTCTTGAAATAGATATACTTGTATGCCTTTCGGAATTGGATGTATTTCGGACAAAATGGTGATGTGCATGTAAAAAGAAAATAATACAGTCTTCTTATTAAAAATCAATATTGTCATATCAGACACGGTGTTTTAATTATCTTAGATAGTTTTCATGCAGAGCTCATCCAGCCTTGAACATTTAAGAAACACATCAAATATCATTTTGTTACTATGATTAGAAGCATTGGCGGGGCCTTACCCAGGCGGTTTGAGCGCCCTGGTCCCAGGGCAATTAAATTTTAACTTGAACATATCCGGGGCACCTTAAATTGGTGTTGCACTTATAAACATTGCCCGGTGCACGTGTATTTTATCAATTAATTAGCTGTGTTGAATGCAGCAGACCGACCATTCTTGCTGTGAAAGCTAATCTCTTACGTCACCATTTTTCACTCGAGAAACATGTACACCCACTCAATTAAGTCGGTGAATGATATAAGCATGTGTCACTTCGCCGAAAATTTTAACAATTTACAGTTATTCCTAAGCGGCAATCAATCACCGTGAAGTACCGCTCTGTAGGTGGAGTTTTATCTAGCAGTAATATCAATGTAAGCCAACAGAAACGCTCTGTTTATCTTCGCTTTGGAATCGTGGCAATAGGCATGTATCCACACACAAGTAACCTTATACGCGCGTACATGCATATTATCGACCGTAAAAAGATTTCTTTCCCTTTTCATATTTTATAATGTCCTCACTAATTTATTTGATGAATTTAATAACTTCAAAAAATACACAGCAAAAGATCAGTCAGAAATACGCTTATATGAAATCGAAATCAGAAAAGCCTTTCCAGTGTTACTGTTCATTGTTGTTTCTTAAACACAAGCTGTATTTTTATGTTCGTGGGTTTTCTACAAAATGTGCGCGAAATGTCTGCTGACAAGCACTACATCAGGTTCCACGCATGGAACTTACTAAATACAGGTCAATAACATTTTAGGCATGATGTGCACGAGGAAATGTTCCCGCCATTTATGCAGGAACAAAGCATGTATTTTAATTAAGATATTTTATTACAACTAACCAATTATCTAACTACTTTCAATAGGGGTGTCACGATATTGGAAATCCATATTGCAATATATTGTGATATTTTTTAATTTATTACGATATTCATTGCGATATATTGCGACCTTTGTATTTGTGTATTTAATAAACTTAAGACTGAAAAATCACTATGGACAGCGCAATATTTCATAGAATGGTTTTTAAAACTTTTTATTAACATTGATGTTGATGAAAGGCGCAACAATAGCAACATATAAACAGCAGATGTATATTTGTTTTTTGCATTAACTAAGTATTATTCAGGGGTGATAAAATTCCGGTTTATGCCGGATTTCCGTTTTTTTTGTTCCAAAAATTCGATTTTCAGATCGATATAAATCCGGGGTTTTATTTAGTAGGGTGGGTTGGAGTGGTATGAAAACACTTGGGTACGAATCAAAATCGGAAATGAAACTGCCGGAATTTTCCGCAGTTCAACGATTTGAACCTGTCTTTTGTGTTATTGAATGTTATTGGTCGATATTTGTCCGTATATGTTTCGGGAAATGCCGGAAAATAACGATTTCATTTAGTTATTTGCAGGTACATAAGCGACCGGAAGTGATCTTTGTTACAAGCGGAAAATTTGTATAAACAGGCGTCTGTCAAGAACGTAGATATTTTTGAACAGTTTGACATCACGCTTGGTAAGTTCCAATAGCGTAGGTCTATCTCTACGGAAGAGGTTTAGTTACTGTTGTTAAAATAGTATCCATGCCGAACGTGCCATAATTTGATAAAGTTAGGACATGGCAATATTGAGAATTATCAAAATTCTAAGCAGATTGTCTTTTGACTTTTAATTTTTTTTTAACGAATGTGAGTGGCAATAATGGCATGGCTGCGGTCCGCATCCTCATCTGTATTCTCCCTTTATTAACCATAACACTGTTGCAGGTACGGACAGGTCTGTTTTAATTATTTTTACATGCCCCTAAAATATGAGCTGAACAGCAACATGTGTTTTACATTGATAAAAAATTCTCCTGGGTAACCTGTCAAAATTTTCAAAAGCATGGGCAGGTAGGGGAACCCATAGTAAATTTTTGAAAATGGGAATTTGTACATAACATTGTTTTAAAGCGTTCAAATATTAATACAGACTATATACATACAGGAAGGACCCGTGCTGATTATTTTTAAACATCTTGATATTTAGTTGGTATGACTACAATTTGTTTTCATGAAAACAAATTACGATTCCAGGGACAGAAAACTGGCAATATATCGGTAAATTCAAAATACTGAAAGCCATTCATGATAGGACTACTAATTATACATACAAGTCACAAAAAGAAATTACTTTTTGTTCAACAGTATCTTTGTGTTTCTCAAAAGCAACAGTATATGATATTGAAAACAACTGTTAATATATGTCTTATAAGAATAAAAAAAGTACTCGAACAATTGAGTTCATTATAACGGATGCAGTAAAAAATGTCTTATGCTTTGGCAGAAAATGTATATAATATGAATGTTTTGATTTGTAGGTATTCAGCATGCCTCTGGACTTTGCCACAGACAAGGACGATGTGAGGGCTAGTTTACAGTACCAGAGCGATTTACGTCTCATCGTTTCCTGTCAGCTCATAACCTTGCCGTGGAAACTTCAAGACTGTTCAATCTTACACAGTGTTCTATTATCAATTCCTGTCAAAAACGGAAAGAGAGAGACTGGCACCAATAATTGATAGCCTTCTTCAAAGAAATCACGTTTCAGATGAGAGTCAGGAGGAGATCAAAGCCATCGGACTGCGTCTTCGGAAGAAGAAAATGATCAAGGACGGGGAAACTCGGAAGGAGAGAGTTATCAACAAGATGTTTGATCAACGCAAGAAGACTAGGATGCTGTTAGGACTTTACATCTCTGTGCTGAAATGCCTGAAGCAGTATTCTGTGTTGTTTCAGTCCAAAGAGCCCATGTTGCATATCCTTCATGATCAGCATCAAAAAGTGTAACTGCCTGACTAGTGATGAGAAATTACACCAATCAGTGTGTCTGGTGTGTGCATAATAACTAAGTTGCAATAAAGCAAAATGTGCTTATAGAATTTTTGTGACTGTTCTGTGACACTTCCACTAGCTGTTTACAAAAATAATTAAAACTCACTGACACTAGTCATGTACAGGTGTATTTATTTTGAAATGTTAAAAGTTTTGAACTTCATTAGAATAGTTACTTGAAGTTTGTTGTAGTTAGATTGTTGAATTTTCCTAAAGAATAAAAAATATTAATATTCACTGGCACTAGTCATGTACAGGTGTATTTATTTTGAAATGTTGGAAGTTTTGAACTGCTTCAGAATAGTTGCTTGAAATTTGTTGTAGTAAGATTTCCTAAAGAATAAAAATATTAATATAATAGATTGTCTATGTTCCTTCTTAAATAATTGTTTAATAGGAGCTTGGTGGTGGGTTTGTCATATATAACCCCATTAAATGACCAACTAAAAAGTTAAATATGCAGGTAATGATCGCTGAAGAAGTGAATTTCACAATTCAAATGAGACAGAACAGAATACCAGCTGCCCGAGCATAATTTTAAGCTAATCTAAGTCACTTAAAATACTCAAGTGCCAGGAGCTTCAGGGGGCTTCGCCCCCTATGACCCCCACCAGGGCCTACAAGGGGGGCTATCGCGCCCCCCTGGACCCCCAGCGAAAAACTTCAGGTTTTTTTTTTTTTACTCAGTATCACCCCTGATTATTACAATCATTATTAACTGGAAACAATATCAGGGTTAATGTATTATTAAGCATAAACTTTTAAGAGAAAACATGTATACCAAAGATAAATGGAATATTTGTGGTCGCAGGTACAGTCTATATATAATGGTCTGGCGTTTGACCTTCACCCCTACAAAACGCATTTTTTAATTCAGTCAAAAGTTTTGCAATCAACGTAGTAATAACAATATAAAATACAAAACTGTAAAAAGACCAAATAAATAATAGTATATATCGGTATGGACATTCATATTGCAATATTTTATTGCAGAATCAAATATTGCAATAAACCAATAATATTATACAGGTATATTGCACAGGTATATTGTGACACCCCTAACGTTTAACAGTTGTATTGATTAAAACATTGTTAAAACATTAAACACATGCCCATATGAACAAAATTAATAGAAAAAAGAGGCACCATAAGTAGATCGAGTGTAACCTAAAAATTCGAGAACAAAGAAAAATAGTGGATTTGACCATGACGTCAGCTTGCGAATGTGATGTGCACTGGACATAAACGTCCGGAAAAAAATTGTTACTTTCAGTCTTGCAACAACAATCATGCTTTTACTTTTAAAAGTCTAGTCTCTAGAGGTGTACCGTTTAAACGATGATGTATAATTTATTTAATTTCACAATTTAAAACGTGTTAGCCGTAAATTTAAGAGGTAAAATGCACCAGATAACGTGATTTGACACGTGCCCCAATAAAAAATTTGAGGTATGGAGGGGATACCACTCCCTAAATCACCTTTAACGGGAATAGGGCGCTTGAAAAAAATCCTGGGGAAGGCACTGCATCACCTGCTAGTAGATTGTCATCTTTGTAATTAGTTTTAAATAATTGTAAAGCAGATTTATCCAAGCAGTTCCCATTGCAAAGCCATTGATTGGGTTTTAAGAGTTTAGTATTTTCCATGTTATGTCATGTTGTTCACTATTAAAGAGTGTTTTATGCCAAAGTTATTGAGCCTTATCAAATTCTCTATTCGTGTCCTAAGATTGCTTAGGTAAATTGGTTTTCATTCTGAATTCAATACCAATCTTCTGTCAAGACAATATTTAACCTAAACTGAGAAACTGCAGATCATTGACTTCTTACCTGGATTTCTGTATGTAGGCCTATCACCGCCTATGTGATGATTTGACAGTGTGTGTTTGGCTCACCTGAGCACATAGTGCTCAGTGAGCTATTGGTTTAGGGCGTCGTCCGTATGCCATCAACAATTTGGACCGTTATCGCAATAAATACTACATTTTTTATTAAATCTTGACCTAACTTGCACTATTTGTGTATGATTATAAAATCTCGGATGGGATTGTTATTGGCTCAGATCACACCAGTAACACAATTACACTAGAGTTATTGCCCCTGTTTCATGCAAAAAAGTGCAAAAATGACTTTTTCCAATTTATAGACTTTATTTTAAATCCAAACTTTAACAGTTTATGTCTGACCATCAGATCTGAGCAGACGCCAAACATGGGCCAGAGTTATTGACCTTTGTTTATTGAAAAAATATACAAAAATGGACATATAGATATAAGCAAGATCGGACAAGAAACACCAGAGTTATTGACCTTTGTTTGTGAAAAAATATGCAAAAATGGACATTTTTCAGGATAGAGACTTCATTTTTCATCCAATCTTCACCAATCGTGCACAGTTTGTCTGTGAACCTAAAACTACAGGTGAAGTTGAATATAGGCATGATCGGGCCAGAAACAGGGGAGTTATTGCCCCTTGTGATTGGAATAAAACATCAACAAGTTATCAATGATTGGCTTGCACACACGATTTTTTATTCAATGTTGACCAAACTTACACAGTTTGCGTATGACCATAAAAATTAATTGATATAATTTGATTTCCAACAGTTGCCTACCTTGTCTGCAGTTATTTGAACATACAACATTGATCAGATGGCTTCATAGCTTGAATTAACATCATTTATCATCACTGGACAGAAAATTATCAAAGAAAAAGCAAAACTTGACCTTATAGCACAGCCATCACAATTATCGCAGTGCAACTAGCTCTCCAAAACTGTTTCTGCATTTTCCCTAATTGTCACTGACTTCATGAACTCCGCACATCCACTACCCAACCCGTAAGTTAGCCCATTGCAATAACCCATTGTTTTAAATCAAAATTGATCCTTTCCCCCTTTGCATTTTGTTCAGATACCTTGATTTTCAAACCTGTCAGAACAGTATGGTCTTCATCTGTACCAGTTCTTAGGTGAGCCCTTTGTGCCATCATGGCCCTCTTGTGTTTCATACATACTTCGAAGAAGTGGAGGTATGTCGGTCGGTTGGTAGGATGGTTGGTCTGTCCGTAGACCATTTCGTTTCCTCACGATATCTAGAGAACACATTGACCTACGATCATGAAAGCTGGAATGCTGGTTATTTGGAAGGAAATAAAGACGCCTATACAAGGTCAAGGTCACCATTGCTAAAAATAGAAAAACGGTTTCCGTTCAATAAATTAAGAACGCATGGAGATATTTTAATGAAACTTTAGACATAAATACCTTATATCCTGACCTCGCTTGGAATTGCATATGGGGTGGAAGGGGTCAAGGTCACCATCACTAAAAATAGAAAAATGGTTTGCGCTGAATAACTTGAGAACACATAGAGATATTTAAATGAAACTTCATACAAAGAGATACCTTATATTGAGAGCTCGCAGGGGATTGCATATGGGGTGGGTTGGGTCAAGGTCGCCATTATTAACAATACAAAAACAGTCGCTGCTCAATAACTTGAGAATGCATCGAGATATTTTAATGAAACTTCATACATAGATACCTTATATTGAGACCTCGCTTGGGATTGCATATGGATTGGGTGGGGTCAAGGTTATCGCAACTAAAAATAGAAAAATGGTTTCCGCTCAATAACTTGAGAACACATCAAGATATTTTAATGAAACTTAATACATATATACCATATATCTAGACCTCCCTTGGGATTAAGATCAAGGTCACCATAGCTAAAAATAGAAAAACAGTTTCTGCTCAATAACTTGACAACGCATCGAGATATTTAAATGAAACTTCATACATGTATACCTTATATCGAAGCCTTGCTTGAGATTGCATATGGGATGAGTGTGGTCAAGGTCAATGTGACAGTTACTAAAAATAGAAAATGGTTTCTGCTTAATAACTTGAGAACGCATCAAGATATTTTAATCACACTTCATATATAGGTATCTTATATTAAGACATCTCTTGGGATTGCATATGTGGTTGGTGGGGTCAAGGTCACCATAACTAAAAATATAGAAAAACGCTTTTCGCCCAATAACTTGACAAGCATTGAGATATTTTAATGAAACTTCTACATAGATACCTTATATTGAGACCTCGCTTGGGATTGGATATTAAAAAAATGTCTTTACAATTGCACATATTAGCAACTTGGCTGCAATTCAGGGGGGCATACATGTTTTACAAACATCTCAAGTTTTTTTTTTTTTTATCATGATTTAGTGACAATTTTATTATTAAAATCTGACTAACAAGTCATACATAGCATATTATGAAACAATAAACTTATCACTTCTTTCTGATGTAATTTCAACTAGGCCAAACAGCGCAGATCTCGTGAAAAGGGATGTCAGAGTGGGCGTGGTAACAAAGGTCAAGGTCAAAGACTTACGCTGCCAAGACTTGGGTTTGAAGGAAACAACACACCCTTCTACCTTCAGATACCCAAAGAACCTTATTACAAAGGCCATCAGTGAGTTTCTTTTGTTCTTGTTGCTTGTAAAGCATTTACATGTGTTTTCAGACCTTTATTCAATTAGAGTATTATCGATCATTCATAATGTTTATAATATTCTAAATTATATTCTTGGTAAACAAGACAGAGTAGCTGGTCACAGTGTTGGAACTATGGTGATTTATGGTCTGTACAGGTTATAGGCACTTGCTGGTATTATAAAGTTTATACTGTTATTTGTGATTTCTTCTGTGAATGCTCATTTACTAAAATCAGATTTTATTTAAAGATCTTATTAACTTTGCCCCACAGTCATTGAATTAATGGGGCAACCGGCAGTATATTGTAATTGTGCGCATTGAATACTTAAAAAAAAAACTGTTTGACCTGAAGTCACTTCTAACAAGGCACTAAACAATAAAAATTAGTAAACTTTTTTGCTTTTGTAAAGTCGATGCAAAAATTATTTGAGGCATGTTGTGGGAAAACCAGGCACTATGCACATGCGTAAAGTGTAGTACTTTTATGGTATCTGTTTGAAGGAAGTGTCTTATAAACATAAATCCACTGTAGGCAGAAAGTGCCATCCAGGATTAGCCTCGGCGGACTGCTAAATATATGATGACTTTGAAATATTGGAATTATGACATCCCAGTTTTCTTTTTCAGTTTACGACGAGAGTATCCTCCACTTAGTCTGCACATGCTACAGCGCATGATTGATCTTGGTCGAGTGGATACGTCTCAACCCATCGATCTGAATGCCATTTGCAACTCGGCCATTTATAGTTTGAATCCCAAAGACAAGGAGTATGGCATTAATTTAACCGATGAGGTACACATCAAATGTTTTTATCAGCTGCTTATTTAAGTAACTTAGTATGTAGATGGAATATTGAAAGCAAACTTTCAACCAAACTTTTTTTCTGTCTATAAAATAAATATGTGTAGGCCCATGGGTTGACACAAAAATATTCCCTTTTCGTCTAAACTTAGCGGGATTTACAAAAATACTATATTTCCCTGAATTGTTGTTATATATTTTGCATTGAATGTAATAAAACAAAGCTTCATAATATTTTACAGGGAGCTGACATTTTCACAGCGCGTGTCAATATCGAAGTACAGTGGGCAGAAGAATCGACTATAGCAGCCATAGAACGAAACGGTGGGATGATTACAACACGCTTCTATGACTTCCCCAGTTTGCAAGCGATTGTGGACCCAGAGACATTTTTCCGTAAAGGTGTTCCCATTCCCCGGGGCTCTTTACCGCCCAGAGACGCCCTGGAGTATTACACAAATCCAGAAAAACGAGGGTACCTTGCGGATCCGGAAAAAGTTCGACAAGCTCGGTTTGAGCTGGCACAGAAGTACGGTTACGAGCCCCCGGACTATGAAAATGCACCCAATGCGGAACTGTTTAAGAAACTGAAGGACCCTAGACAAATTTTCTTTGGTTTAAGTCCAGGTTGGGTCGTATGTCTGAAGGACAAAGTGATAATTAAGCCTAAGGATGAAGATTACTTACAATATTACCATGCTTGAATATAGACTAATAATGCTTCATGTGTATATAAAAAAAATGTTTACAACAGAAAAAAGCATGTGTTCTTTTGTATAACCATTCTTGAAAATACCATTTACATACATAGTAAAAGATATTAATAAAAATGTAATGGTGTCACTGACAAGGTTTTTTTAGTTTTTTGGTGTTTGTCATTATTATGCCCTCCATCAAAGATTGCAGGGTATATTGGTTTGCTAATGTCAGTCAGTCGGTTGGTCTGTCAGTCTGTAGACCACTTTCGTTTCTGCTCTCTAAGTCCAAAAGTTTTCATCCGATCCTCACCAAACTTCATGAAAATGTTTTTGGCCGTAATATCTCAGCCAAGTTTCATAATCAACCAAATCGCCCCAGATTTGTTGAATTGTGGCCCTTGAATTATAAAAAAATGGCATTTTTAACTGTTTACGTTCTCTTAGTCCAACAGTTTTTATCATATCCACCAAACTTTGCGGAATTTTTTTTCCCGTGATATCTCAGCCAAGTTCGATAGTCGGCCAAATCATCCCTGGAATTGTTGAGTTATGGCCTTTGAATGATCTTAAATCGGCATTTTCAGACGTTTCCGCTCTCTTAAGTTCAACAGTTTTTATCCAATTTTCACCAAACCTCAGGAAAATGTTTGTGGCCATAATATCTTGGCCAAGTTAAATAATCTGCCAAATCGCCCCTGGAAGTACAGAGTTATACCCGTAAATGATCTAAAATTGGCCTTTTCAACAGCATACACTCTCTTTGTCCAACACTTTTCATCCAATCCTCACCGAACTTGATATTTTAAAGATTGCATTTTACCTATAACTGTTTCACAAACAGCTCTTATTTGGATTGGTTCTGACAGGCTTTGCAAGTAAACAATGGATGGAATTGAGTTAATGATATGTGTTTTGCTACTAATTCGTTGTACAAAATGTTTACTTATAAAGTTGTTATTATAAGAAAACAGTTCTGAATGAAATTGCCCAATCTTGGAATTGACTCATACAATTTTAAAGGGGCATATCAACGTTTTTATGCAGAAATGCGAACAATTACTCTAAACAAGCCACTTTATACTGTTATATTGTTCAAACAGCTTCAATTTATTGATAGAATTATTAAGAAAATGTATATAAAGACAAAATGTTTTTGGGGATGCACAGTTCGAGTAGGATTTTACTGCTATTTCTACTACTACTGTACTACTACTACTAATAATAATTTTCCTGCGCCCGCCATAGTGTCATCAATGAGAACTGTTTATAAAATAAAATGGCAATATTCACATATTCTATTCACATTACCATCATATTTACCAATGTTTCAATAGTAATTCTTTGTATATGTTTGTGAATTGAACTTTGTTATTGTTGACTGTTGCCATTGATATGCACCTTTTCATCAAACATCCTTCGGCTGGAGATGAACATTATACGTGGGAAAACCGAGCTTAATGCATGAGTAAAGTGTTGTCCCGGATTAGCCTGTGCAGTCGGCGTCCCGGATTAGCCTGTGCAGTTGGCACGGCGAATCCCGGACCGCACTTTCCGCTTTTATTTTATTTTCTGTTTCAAGGAAGTCTCTTCTAAATATAAATCCACTGTAGGCGGAAAGTGTCGTCCTGGGTAAGCCTGTGTGGACTGCACAGGCTAATCCGGGACGACACTTTACGCACATGCATTAAGCCCGGTTTTCACACGACACGCCTCATTTTGTTTTTAAGTCAATTATACGTGTTCATACGTCCAGTGATAGTGGAGTAATTTTAAACATATATTATCTGTATCCTTATCATTTATGAACAAGGTAAATGAAATATATATTGCACGCTATATTTATTTATTCTTAACACTTTTTAAATGTCAAAACATGTAATTAAACTTTCAGTTACCTGTTCATACAATCAAAATCGGATTCATTTTCAACCAGGCCCCTGTTAATGATTTATACAACATAAGGCGCGTCGTGGGAAAACCGCGCTTAATGCATGTGCATAAAGTGTCGTCCCAAATTAGCCTGTGCAGTCCGCACAGGCTAATCAGGGAAGACACTTAAGACTTTTATGGTATTTTCTGTTTGAAGGAAGTTTCTTCTAAACATAAATCCACTTTAGGTGGAAAGTGTCGTCCTGGATTAGCCTATGCGGACTGCACAGGCTAATCTGGGATGACACTTTACGCACATGCATTAAGTCCGGTTTTCCCACGATGCGCCTCATATTCAATTAAGTTTAATTTGCATATTTAATGTAGACCATGTTTGTTTCTATCATGTAAAGGAAAGAAAGCTATGAAAATCTAAAATCAAAACAATTAGTTGTGGAGTTTAATACGGAATTAATACAAGCATACAAATACAAATACAGATCATTATAGAAAACAATACTGTTAAATTTGCCTGTAAAATTAGATAGTGAAACTTTATACAATGTTGATGAAAACTAATGTTATAAAAATGCAACGATTTACATCATGTACACTATGTACAAAGAAACATGTTTCATAACAAAATATCATATAATATAATATCAAAAAACCACAAGTAATCTCAAAATGTACCTTGAATCTCACTTTGTATAAAATTACAAACCTATTAAAATAGCACATATAATATCAATACAATTGTGTAATATCATTAATTCATAATCAATAAAGCACAATTTTCTTTAACACAGCAGGAGTCGTATTCACAAAGCTCCTTAGGGAAAACTTAAGTAAATGTCTTAAATTCATTAAATTCCTTAGGTTTGTAGCTGTTTCACGTAAAGGAATTTTTTTACATTTAAATGTTTTAAACTAGTCAATATTGATACGATGCTAAGTATTTTACACTTTTGTAAACATAATTTATTGGATTTCATTTGGAAAAGCTGATCTGGGACCGTATTCACGAACCGATTCGTAAACTTGAGACTTAAGAATAAAGAATGTCCTTAAACTTGTTCTGTTCTAAAAAGGCTGTTAATTTTAGTAAAATCAAGTGTTGCTGCTCTTTAATGCGTATGCCGGTTGTTCGTACTTAAAACGCACGTCTGTTTCACCAATGTGATGCATCATCATATAGTTAATCATTTCATGCTATTTTCAACATATGAACAACTATATGGATTCAATATTACTTGATATTCAACGCCGCCAATTTGACCATTCCTTATTTATTAATGACATAAGCAACATTGGTACCCGGTGTATTCGCAAATGCACGAATATTATATCTTGAGTATTCCTTATTTATTAATGACATAAGCAACATTGGTACCCAGTGTATTCGCAAATGCACGAATATTATATCTTGAGTATTCCTTATTTATTAATGACATAAGCAACATTGGTACCCAGTGTATTCGCAAATGCACGAATATTATATCTTGAGTATTCCTTATTTATTAATGACATAAGCAACATTGGTACCCAGTGTATTCGCAAATGCACGAATATTATATCTTGAGTATTCCTTATTTATTAATGACATAAGCAACATTGGTACCCGGTGTATTCGCAAATGCACGAATATTATATCTTGAGTCTTAGTCTTTTAGCTCTTCAGTCTAAGAATTGGTTGGTGAATACGAGCCCTGGGGCCGTATTCCAGAAACATCTTCAGTGAAATCTTATCATTAGCCTTAAAATGTTTCATTTTTCTTAAGCATTTTATTCCATATATGCATACAATTCTGACAAATGTTTACTAATTATCAACTTATTATTAACAACTATTTACTTAACTGTAATTGGATTCATTAATTTATATCTAGTTTTAAAAATATTACCTTACAAAAATTGGAACTTAAGTGAAAGTATTTTAAGATAAACTTAAGATGTTTCTGGAATATGGCCCCTGATTGTTTCCCCTAAGTACGCCTTAAGTTAAGCTTTTTCCTAAGAAGCTTCGTGAATACCGGCCCAGCTGAAATGTAGAGGTGTATGTGTTGTAGATGTTAGGCTTTGGTAGTTTCCACGAAAGTTCCGAATCCATTACTGGCTATGTGAACTGGTAATTTGCTAATTATTACTGACCCAAACTCACTGGCCACTCTTAACAATAAGCGTGCCAGAAGAAAACGGTCAAATGTATTTTATAGTACATGAGCATTTATACGGATACCTATTACCCCCGCCATGTTTTTGTCAGCGCTGGTTTTGTCAGTGAGTTTGTTTGTTTGTTATTAACTTGACGCAAAATGCTATGAAAAGGTTTGCAAGAAATTTTATGGAAAAGTTGCAAATAGGCCAATGAACAAAGGATTAGATTTTGGTGGTGGATTTGGATTTTTTAAAGGATTCTTTATCATTTTGAGGTAGGACAAATAGCAACATTATGCTGTATGATTCATTAGTTGCACATGGCGGAACAAGCAGCCTTGACTGGGGTCTGCGTTTTCGGAGTACTTTCTAGTTACATGTGCAAACAAAATACCACATTGAATAAGTATTAAAACAGAGAAGTGTACTCACTTTTTTATTAACTTGGTCAGAGTATTTCATCAGCATTGAGGTCCGAGTAACTGATTAGTTTTCCGAACCTTGTACAGTTTTACCTGCTTTTCACATAATTTGTGTGGGAATTGGTCATGAAATCATTTCTACGGCCATTTTCCCCCTACCTCTGATTCAAGTAGGGCAGTTGCCAGTTACTGGCATAGGTATGTGCACTTATTAGTGGTAAACCGCTTAGATCGGCTAAGATTGCCTAGGAAAAGTGTGAGTAGGCTAACTGACCGACGCGATATGACTGAAATAATGTTAAAAACGGCGAAAAATCCAAACAAACATACGAGGTCTGATAGTTCTCCGTGAAGACTGTTGTGGTGTTGCAGTACTCATTTAAAATAATATATATGATACAATTCTACCTTTTTTTGCATTTTATTGGAAACTTGTTTTAAGTTCACTTTTTGTTGGAATCGCCACCTTAGAATGAAAAGGGCATATCTGACATGTGTTAAAGAAGCAGATAGGCCCTTTTCATTCTAAGATGTTGAAATATAATACATTCACTATTATTTTTAACTGTTCAGCTTATTCCCTCCCATTCATGCCGTACATGAATATTTGTCATTGACCTTCCAAGTTCACTGAGTTAATTGGAAATGACTGAGAACACAGTTACATGACGTAAACGCGATCTTAATTCATTCAATGTTCACTTCGCATCATGCCGAGTCTTAAGCATGCAATATTCACTTCATATGTTCCTGAGTCTTAAGCATGCAATGTTCACTTCACAATCATCCGGACCGTATGCATGTTCACTTGACAGACGTCTGGGTGTTAAGCATGCAATGTTCACAGATACCTGGATCTTAAGCATGCAATGTTCACAGACACCTGAATCTTAAGCATGCAATGTTCACAGACACCTATATCTTAAGCATGAATGTTCACAGAAACCTGGATCTTAAGCATGCAATGTTCACAGACACCTGGATCTTAAGCATGCAATGTTCACAGACACCTGGATATTAAGCATGCAATGTTCACAGACACCTGAATCTTAAGCATGCAATGTTCACAGACAACTATATCTTAAGCATGAAATGTTCACAGAAACCTGGATCTTAAGCATGCAATGTTCACAGACACCTGGATCAAAGGTAAACAGTGTTCACAGACACCTGGGTCAGAAGTATACACTGTTCACAGACACCTGGGTCAGAAGTATACACTGTTCACAGACACCTGAATATTAAGCATGCAATGTTCACTTCGTACCCACCTGAATCTTCAGGGTGCTTTATTTTACTGCCTTATTTCAGCATATTTATGTTTTTGAAAGTTGTACTCGTTTGTCAACGAGAGCAGTTTCAACGTTTGTTGTATACGCACTATACTATATGACACAATGCTAATACGCTTCAAGAATCAGCTTACCCAGTTATAATTGTACAATCACAATCAGCGTTCTGATATTGGTTTACACAAAGACTCGAACTTCCGGGCAAACTTGACTCTATGAATTAAAACGGTAGCTTCAGAGTTCCGTAATTAGGGCCCGATGTTCACTCCATACATCCTGCAATAAACGGAAATACAGAATTTTGTACCTGACCTTGGTGTATCGTCTGAGAAAGGTTTTTGCCAAAAATGAAGGTTTCTTTTTTCTCAATTTTTCATGAACTAATTAAGACTCCTAATCCTTACATTCAGCTGTAAGGACATGTTTTATGGAGAAGGGATACACGCGTCGTCATTTGTCCAGAATCATTTGCCGACAGAAGCAAGGTTTTCGGGTCTACTCAACCAATATAAAATGCGTTGGAGCCGAGAAAGTGCTTATGGTTCTAAAACCAAGTTGGACGATAAATGACGTTGAAAACATGCAATAAAACGAGGTACTATATATCTACATGTGCAAACAGCTAATACTGCTTTTGTTTCTGTCGATTCTGCTATTAGTGATGATGATGAGGAGGAGGAGGAGGAAGAGGAGGCTCATGATGAGGAGGAGGAGGATGCTGTTGATGCTGATGATGACGCTGCTGCTGATGATGATGGCGATGATGATACTGTTGGTGGTGATAAACGTGTTGAAGTAGACGGTGAGCATCATCGTCACCATTTACATATAAATGTATCTACAGTTATTAAAATACAAAAGAATAACAAAATAAATGAAAAGCAATCAACTTACTGGTAACACAATCTCCATCGACCATCTTCGCCTTCTGCAAAGACAGTAACAATATTTGTAGGATGGCTTTAAATCCTTGCTATATGCTTATCGACCTCTAGACTTCACATTTTAGAAGTATAAACATGTTTTTTTGGCTCAACTGTGTCGAAAGCCCGATGCTTACTGAGACACTTTCTCGAGTCCGTTTCCTGGGTAGAACCAGTACTTGGTGTCTTTTGAGAAAGATTATTTGAACGCTTCCCGAGTAGGGATCGAACTCACAACTTCCCGATCGCAAGACGGACTCCATATCCATTACACCACTGCGACCTAATTAGACTTAACATTTAATATTTTAACGGAGAAATCGACCAATTATATTACACATTCAAACAATACGCTTTCGAGGTCCAACGTCTGTAGCAATTTTCGTGCATATAACAGTAACTGGTTATAATTGTTGGGAACCTCTGAATGTATCCATGAACTTACATCGTTTTTCGAACAAGGGTGACCATGAACAGAGCACACCCCAGCGTAATAATGACGCTTAAAGCAATCCCTATCCAAACCAGAACTCCAAAATCTGCCTTGCCTGAAAAATAAATGTTTTCAGAGAAAATGAGACGCCAAACACATTGGAGACGTATATACACTGTTACTTCCCATTCCTAGATATTGATTGAGTTTTCATACAACGGAGATGTAAAACACCCAATACGACTTTTCTAATTACGTTTGCAACGCATTCCTAGAGTCTTCATAGCAACAGAAACGCACAAAACCATAAATGTCTCTCCAATTTTACCTGCAACCCATTCTTAAATATCGATGGGGTTTAATAGCAACAGTGAAATCAGATTGGGTTACGCTAGGACTCGGGTTGCACATCATTACCAATCCTATAAGTTAATATATACCACGTAAATTGGTAGCTTTAGCAGAAGTTGAAGATTACATTACGCATCATAAAACTTGCTACACTCCCCACTTTTAATAACTTGATATGCAAGCATAGAGCTGTACCTGGTGCACAGAAGCCATTTGAAGACGAGAGCTTGCGCAGTCGACCATTCCTGTCAAGTGACAGCAGCGTGATCAAATAGTGGTCACCAGGATTCAGTGCTTCTATCACATAGGTGGAAACAGTGTTGTTGAGGGTGATGGAATTTCCGAGTTCTGAAATTGAAACAGAATAAAACTTATTTTCTTGTTTTATTGCGCCACCTTTAAATTGCATAATAACTGACCCATCATAAAGCTATATGATAAAATGTTGTATGCAATTTAATAAAATTTAAAGTTGAGCAAAAACAGCATAAACCCCCAAAAACTATACGATTTGCCATATATGTCAGAACAAATAATAAAAATTAATAGACTACTTTGAAATCGGAATAACATATACTAGTAGTTTGATTTGCATATTTGAATGAGACAATATACGGTTATACTGCAGCAGACGGACTATGTTGTTCACTTGATGCAGGGGGGGGGGGGGGGAGGGCGGAAGCTACCATGTGCTTTTAATTCCCGGATTATTTTCGTTTTTATGCATCACAATTACAAATCATTTGCCATTGAAAACATTCATAATGTATCAAATTTTAAAAGATTTACTAGCATTTTTGTGTGATTCAGATCAGAAAGGCAACAGGGAGAGCAAAAGGGGACATGATATAGCGACATGCAATTTTATATTATATTTTTGCTATTCCAGTACAACATAAAACTCTGTGAAACGTTGAACCGGTGTGGTAATACAAATCTACCTGTGCAATTCAGTCCATCGTCCGAGCAGACACAATATTTAAGCACGAATCCTGATATATAGTACACCGGTTCCACTTGGTCGCAAGAAGGCGTGGTCCATTGCACGAGAAGCGTTCGAGGGGGCATGTTGTCGGAAGTCACGTGCAACGTCGATGAAAGTTTTGTTATGGCTTAAATTAAAAAAAATATATATCAAAAACGTCATTTAGATAATATAGACGTTTTCACAAACGACAATAATATACAAATTAACCTGCAATTTTATACAATCATTGCATTTGGATATAACGTAACGGACGCCAAGATCGTGGTCTTTCTCTGAGATTTAAGGCTTGGATACGATGTGATACGAGTCCATACGTTGTAATACTAAGTTTTGCGCTCGGTTGTAATCTAGTCACGATTTGTCAATTACAGATGTCACGATCTATCACGGTCGGATCTCCAGTTCAGATACGATTACATACGTTCCGTTGTGTTTGTTTCGATCGAGTCCACGATTGGGTCCCGATCTGACACGATCATTACGATCGGGTTAACCGAATCGGGACGTTCTTGTACGTGCAGTTAAGACCGATACGTTTATCGCAAATCAATGCGCTCTATTACGATAGGATACGATTGTGGTCGCGATGCCTTTCACGATCCAGATCGATGGTGATCACGATTTGAGCTATGACTGGACCCGAATAATGTAAATACAGCCCGACTGACTATTGATTTCATTGATTCTTGCGATTGCAACACATCTTAACAGAGCATTGTGTTTGTCTTGCCTAAGATCGACCGCGATCACCACGATTTAGAAGCACGATTAGATACGATTTGTCGCGTTTTGTTATGACGCATTACGATCTTATACGACGATCCCGACGGAAAATTTATCGCAGTTGATCGTGTTAATCGTATACAATTTTTAAACTGTTCAAAAATGTTCTACGATAAACACGATTGTCACGGAGACCTCAGGATCTGATCAGATCTGAAAGGATCACCACGATTAGTCCACGATTAAGACCACGATTTCAGTCGTGCCGCAAATCGTGATAGTGGGAACCTAGCATTACGGTTATCCTATTTTACACAAAAGAGGACGTGGTCAAGCTTGTGTTGTGTTTTTGATATTTGATTAATGGAAATTAATCCGTCAACAATAGCTTGTGAGGAGTTTGAACTGTTAGTGGCAAAACCTGGGAAAATCTATCGTTATAATCGTATACATGTACGAGTAAGCAGTGGTTTCAATGTATTGATTTAACTGTTAACAAATTATGTCACTTCGTGAACATCAAGGTTAACATTATATATCAAAGAAACTCGCTTTCATTTTTTTGGCGATTATTGCATTGCAATTTATAATAGAACATAAATGTAATATTCAGAAAAAGCTAAAGGATGTTAAAGATCGTGGTTATTACTTTAAATCGGCGAACGAGACACAACAGGCTTATGAAATTTTGAGTATACCCGTTTCCTCAGCGGGATATCGTTTACCTATCTTGTATACATAGTGTGTGGTAACCATGTATGGTTTTGAAAGCTGACATTGGCAGATCTCTAAACACTTTGTAGATTTTAACTTTCGCGTTGTTTGATTTGCCCATTAGGCCACACATTTATAAAAAAAATGTTATCGCTTTTTTAATACGAACTAAATGTGTCAGAGACACGGATGCCCCCACGAATATGTTTGGACACAGACGATTACCTATACATTGAGGTTCTTCAGCTCTGAAAGTTTAGGCGATTTCCGCCAATCAGTTAAAGATGAGTTGAGTCTACAAAAATTCCGGAAGCATATATTCTTAATTGGAAACAATGACAAAGGGCCATATATATAATTCTGCAAAAATTGGTCGCAGCCAAAATTCCTTCTCTTACGATCACCTACACGTTAAGGTTCTTCGGCTGTAAACGCTTGAGCGATTTCCGCCAAGCAGTAAAAGATTAGGTGAGTCCAAAAAATTTCGAGAAGTATATATTCTAAATTTTAGAAACAATGACAAAGGGCCATAATTCTTCCAAAATGGTCGCAGCCAAGATTCCTTCCTTTACGATCACCTACACGTTAAGGTTCTTCCGCTGTAAACGTTTGAGCGATTTCCGCAAAGCAGTTCAAGATGAGTTGAGTCCACAAAGTTTCGAGAAGTATATATTCTAAACGAGAAACAATGGCAAAGGGCCATGATTCTTCCAAAATCGTCGCAGCCAAGATTCCTTCCTTTACGATTTCCTACACGTTAAGGTTCTTCGGCTGTAAACGTTTGAGCGATTTCCGCAAAGCAGTTAAAGATGGGTTGAGTCCACAAAATTTCGAGAAGTATATATTATAAATTAGACACAATAACAAAGGGCCATAATTCTTCCAAAATGGTCGCAGCCAAGATTCCTTCCTTTACGATCACCTACACGTTAAGGTTCTTCGGCTGTAAACGTTTGAGCGATTTCCGCAAAGCAGTTAAAGATGAGTTGAGTCCACAAAATTTCGAGAAGTATATATTCTAAATGAGAAACAATAACAAAGGGCCATAAGTCTTCCAAAATGGTCGCAGCCAAGATTCCTTCCTTTACGATTTCCTACACGTTAAGGTTTTCAGCTGTGAAATTCCATTAAAATTCAGGACGTACGTTCGGACGTTTGTGCAATGCTTAATGCCTCCCACTTTGTGGGAGCATAAAAAAAAAAGGCTAAAGGTTACAACCATACACATACCTTCTGGTTTATAATAAATGCACTTTGCCCACACTATGCCGCCTACGTCATTCGCCACGCCCACTCTATACCGACCAATAGAATGATTGGAAGGGAGGTCCAGACTGAACTGGTTTTGCGGCACAGTTGTGATCGCGGAACCTTTCTGGAATAGCAAAGATGGAACATGTTCAAAATTAAGTTTGATAACTTTTGGCCCAATTTTAAAATAGAGTTGATACTCGGCGTCCCTCTAATCAATGTGGAAGTCTCAACTCAAGTTTCTCACAAATTCTTATTTACAGCAATAACCACAATCACACTTTGGTATTATAATAAAACTCGTATTTAGTTTAAACCTATTTGAGGCGTGTCGTGGGAAAACCGGTCTTAATGCATGTGCGTAAAGTGTCGTCCCGGATTAGCCTGTGCAGTCCGCACAGGCTAATCCGGGACGACACTTTTCGCTTTTATGGTATTTTCTGTTTCAATGAAGCGTCTTCTAACCATAAATCCACTTTAGGCGGACTGCACAGGCTAATCCGGGATGACACTTTACGCACATGCATTAATTCCGGTTTTCCCACGACGCGCCTCATTTATTAAAAAGCTCGACTATGTCAAAAGCCAGAGGCTAACTGAAACACTTCCGATTCCGTTTCCTGTGTAGAACTAGTACTTTATTTTGGGAAAGACCATTTGAACGATCCCCGAGTAGGGATCGAACTCACGACCTCCCGATCGCAAGGCGGACACCATATCCCTTACAGCACTGCGACCTTGAACTCTTATTTAAAGCTGTCGTATTGTAGAACATGTTGACAAATATTATTTCGACAAATACAATCAGAACAAAATCTATGAAGGGTGTTCACGCTTTACATACATTAGGCGAGAGTTTTTTATTTCTTGGTTTTTGGATCAGCCGACCCGATTTTTTCCAAAAAGCAAAAAAAAATTGTGGAATGTAACTGATATCGTAAAATGACATTGTGACAGGGTTTCAACCTGTTACACGGAATGCAAAAAATACGTTAAAGAAATGACTAAATTTTACGTAACATCCATTATGACTGTATATCTCTGTATGATTCATATGATCTGCTCTCTGTTATTTTTATACATCATGCAACACTTAAAGTCAGTAGAAAAAAAATGAGTAAAACTAATTAAGATCTTAGAATCATTGTACTAAATACACATTTATAATAATTTTATATCAATATTATAATTAACAAATTTCATTGTTGCATATTGATTTATTCGTAAAATAATTATATTTAGTAAGTTTTCACTTCATTACAAATGATGTTATACATATAATACGGCCCCCGTCCAGCGATATCTGACGAAGGCCTACTGCGTTTAAGTTTGAGCACATTTTAACAGTAGCTTTTATATGATAAGCACTGCCTTTTAATGTTACTATTATTGGTAGCAATGTCAGGGTCATCATGCAGTGATTACGTTTATGTTGTGTTATATAATTTACTCAAGTCTGTGATTTTTTTTCCCACCTCCAACCGGATACTTTTCCAAAAATGTCCAAGAACCAATAAATAAAAGAACTCTGGCTTTAAAAAGGGTTGAAAATGAGGTGTACATGTGCCAGTGCTCACATAGCCCATTGGTGAAACGTAAGTAATCTTCTTAAAATACTACAATTCCGTATTAAGTCAGTGGCTGATTTTTGAATAGGTCTTTCTATAGCAAAAGGTTTTAAAATAGTAAATATTGTACATAATGATATGTCTTATGTTTCCCTTTTGTCAATATAAGTCACAGCAGTTCACATCAACATTTTTCTTTTTCCTGAAGAGCTTTGTGAATTCTGGCCCTGTTCTATAAATTATGCATATCGAAGTGCTGTGTATAAGGTGTGTGGCGGGTGGCAGTGACCCACTTACATCACACTCGCCGGTTGTGTCCTTCAAGCACCAGACGACACTTCCTAGTGCGCCACGTGCAGCCATTACAGACTCGTCTTGGGTCCAAGACACGCTGATCCCAGTCTCGTTGTAGTCAGCTTCCGGGATAATCTCTTGTACGGGAGATGCTTCTAGAACGTATACGATACAATTGACATTCTTCTTCGAATAAACGAGTAGGATCTTATATCAACATGTTCCCGACAAAACTTAACGTTTATTGTAAATGTGTGTCGCACGCATGACTTTTCTTCTATCAAACCAATGACTGAACTGTAACACATTTGCTCGAAACCAAATCGCAAAAGACTATAACAACAGTTGTAACCACGCGGTGCCAAGTAAAGAAATATATTTGTATGGTTTCAAACGCAAAAAGAACACGACGTGATTGTCTTAATTTCAAAATGCAATTACGAAAATTAAAGGCATGCTAACATAAAGAAACAGTTATGAAAGAAAATACATGCAATTATCACGAATCAAGGCTACCTAAAACGTCACGCTTTCGTTTATGAACTGTATGGTAGGCTATTATGCCAAAGGAATATGTGGATTTATGCATTCAGGACCCAGTTGCTCAAAACGTTAACGGCCAATTAAGCTAACAGCAGTTCACTTTTCGGTGAAGTTTTTGATGTAAATTAAATGTTAAAATATATATTTATTTTAAATAAATTGATATGCTCAAATAATTGTCAAATGCTTCATACGCGAATTGCTTGTAATATTAGTTTTATTTACATCTAAAGTCAACAGGCCGTTAGCTAAACCTGCCGCTAAAGTTTTGAGCAACTGGACGCAGAACTGTACTGAGTCATTTATCGTACAAACATTTAATTGTAAGATGTAGTGAAGTATGCCAAGACTAAGACACATACGATGAATAAGGCGTAAAAAATATGTTTGTTTCAGGTTATCCGATCTACCCCCCAAAAAGGCCCGACCCTAGAATATTTTATTGGGGTTGTCAGATATTTATTTTTTTTTTGGAGGGGAGGGGGGTATTTATGTTTTTCAATAATTTTTTTTTTTTGTTAAGTAAGGATAAAACAGATATGTTTTGAATATAAATTCAGCTTTAGAATCATCAAGTTGATCATTTACTATAAAAAAAATTCCCTACCTACCTATCCTATGCTTTTTCCGGTCATATAACCTGAAACGAACATATTTTTACGCCTAATTTGAATGAAATTATTATTACGTCGTATATATAGATCGGACACATTAACCTGGCACTTATCACATGCTAGAATTGTTTGCAAAAATATACTCGGTTTTGTCCGTGTTCGTGTTTCACGTGTTAATTGCCAAATAGATACTTGTCAATCAAGAATTAAGTTGACCATTTACAGATTATATTTAAGTGGTAAAAATAGCGCATGGTTGCATAATCCAATCAATTTACTTCAAAACCTTGGCCAAACAACCTTTGACAAACAGAAAGGCAATCTATGTTTTTGCTACTAGTTAATTAATACCAAAACTATATGCCCTTATACTCAGACTAAAGTCGAGTCCAGTACGGAAAATAAACTTTTCCTCATAACAGACTTGTAATACATGTATATTTATGCACAAATCCCAATCTCATTAAAATCAAATCCTAACATTGTTAGGATCTGAAGACATCGTATAACAGGTCACGTTCAAATGACCTTCCGAAAAATAAAATATCGACCGTGCTGCGCCCAATGATAACAGTTGATACAGTGGTACCTTCGGCGAATAAAAACCAATGTTCACGTTAATTTAGTGCATAGTATTTGTGGTTTATATATGAAGTTATACAACAAAAATTTGAAGCCAACAATTTAATTGGCTCCAGAAAAGGTCATCTGAACGTGACCCCTAATGCGAAGTCATCAGATCCAATCAGCGGAAAATATAGTAGCGTCCGACTGGAGATGATTTTAATGAGATTGGCATAAAGCCGTTAAAGGTTAACTCGTCTGAGCTATAAGCTACGTTCACATTAATGCTCTGAAGTCCATATTTTTCACAAATCACATTTTTAACAGGTGTGAAAAATAGGATCTCATTTTTCACAGGTGTGAAAAATAGGATCTCATTCTTCACACATCGCAATCTCATTCTTCACATTTTATCTGAAATTTGTGATCGAGTCCAGTTTTTGATATGCACTCAAATCATATTCTTCATACATGAAAAAAAAGTGTTAAAATTTTCAAAAAAGTGAATTTTTTAAATCATAATCCTATTTTTCACACGGTATGTGCCCGAAAAACAAACGGGGTGATTTACTGTACGGTACAGTATGCATGGTATGATATGATATGGTACGGCACGGTACCGGACGGTTAAGTATGGTACGGCTTGGTATGGTATGGCATGGTATGGGGCGACATGGCGTGTACGGTATGGTTTGTATGGAAATGTACGGTACTGTACGGTACGGTTAGGTACGGTACGATATGGTAAGGAACGATATGGTACGGCACGATATGATACGGGAGGTACGGTACGCTACGCTACTGTACTGTCCAAACGTACGTACTAACGTGCGGAGGTTCTAATAAGATCATTATATTACCGTCCGTGTATACATAAATTCTAGTTCGGGTGGACAAATGCATGGTTATTTTGGTTTTAATAATTCAAAATATGACGTGTCTTTGGACGTACGTTCGGATGCGTGCATTGGTTAATATCCCAATAAAAGGTGTACGTTCGTATGAACGTACGCGAGAACATATACATTTCTATCTACTAATAAGACCGTACAAACGATTAAACGCATGCACACATAAGTAGCTCCTAAATAGGGCTTAGCTCCTCATATTGATGACAATACTGATGATGACGTTAAGACGATAGTGACAATAGTGACGATGGTGACGATGATGATGATGATGATGATGATAATGGTGATGAAGATGATGATGATTATGGTGATGATGATGATGATGATGATGATGATGATGATGATGATAATGATGATGATTATGATGATGATGATGATGACGACGATGATGATGATGACGATGACGATGACGATGATGATGATAACTGTATAATTATGCTACAAATAATGATTTCATTCCTTGTCGCGATACAATTTCACCATAAAATATGTGAAAAATGTGATCCGTACGCATACCCCCTTTTTGGCCAATCACATTATTCACTCTTATAAATGTGACAAATGAGATCCAATTCTTCACAGGCGTGTCAAAAATATGATTTGTGAAAAATATGATCCTACAATGCTTTGCTATTGTCTGCGGCATTACCCGACGCGTTGATCGAAATCGACGATTCCCCCGACCAACCAGCGGCGTTCTCCGCTCGTAAATTGACTGTGTACAGTTGACGGCATGTCAGGGACATTTGGAAGCGAAATACTTGACCTGGGACTGAATATTTCGAGGAAAATGTGGACTCAGAACTCGTGTTCGTGACAACCAAATGGAATTTTAGTATACGTCCGTTCTTTGCCTCTTCCGGTATGTCCTGTAACCATTTATGTGACAATATTGTTTCCATTATCCGAATTATCATACGAATGGTTAAAACATGATATAAATACTTTAATTGTATGTGACAATCCAATACTTGTATGCTGCCATTTTGTCTTTATATTTTCCCACAGGCTAATTTTAGCGTACGAACACACACTAAAACTGTTTTAACACAGATAGCAGCCGATCCGACTATTTTGCTCTATCTTCCTCATCTCCCTAACCCTAGTACTACTCCAACCCTAACCCCTAAACCTAACACTAACCCCAACCCCTAATCCTAACTCTAACCCTAATACTAACTCCAACTCCTAGCCCTAACTATAGTCCTTCTCTAACTCTAACCCCTAACTCTAGTCCTACTCTAACCCTAACTCTAGTCCTACTCTAACCCTAACCCCTAACTATAGTCCTACTCTAACCCTAACCCCTAACTCTAGTCCTACTCTAACCGTATCTCTAGTCCTTCTCTAACTCTAACCCCTAACTATAGTCCTACTCTAACCCTAACCCCTAACTCTAGTCCTACTCTAACCGTAACTCTAGTCCTTCTCTAACTCTAACCCCTAACTATAGTCCTACTCTAACCCTAACCCCTAACTATAGTCCTTCTCTAACTCTAACCCCTAACTCTAGTCCTACTTTAACCCTAACCCCTAACTGTAGTCCTACTCTAACCCTAACCCCTAACTCTAGTCCTACTCTAATCCTAACCCTAACTATAGTCCTACTCTAACCCTAACCCCTAACTCTAGTCCTACTCTAACCCTAACTCTAGTCCTTCTCTAACCCTAACCCCTAACTCTAGTCCTACTCTAACCCTAACTCTAGTCCTGCTCTAACCCTAACTCTAGTCCTACTCTAACCCTAACTCTAGTCCTACTCTAACCCTAACTCTAGTCCTACCATAACCCTAACCCCTAACTATAGTCCTACTCTAACCCTAACCCCTAACTATAGTCCTACTTTAACCCTAACCCCTAACTCTAGTCCTACTCTAACCCTAACCCTAACTCTAGTCCTACTCTAACCCTAACTCTAGTCATTCTCTAACCCTAACCCCTAACTCTAGTCCTACTCTAACCCTAACTCTAGTCCTACTCTAACCCTAACCCCTAACTATAGTCCTACTCTAACCCTAACCCCTAACTCTAGTCCTACTCTAACCCTAACTCTAGTCCTTCTCTAACCCTAACCCCTAACCCTAACCCTAACCTACCCTAGCCTTAGCCTCTAACCCTAACCCTAGCCTAGCCCTAACCCTAACCCTAACCTAACCCTACCCTAGCCCTAAACCTCCACCGCTAATGCTACAGTATTTTGGAAGCTGATTTAATCAGATTGGTTACTAACAACTGGCGACTCTAGACATATTGTAATTGTAATAATGAACAATACTGAATAACTGAAATCTGTAAGAGTATCGCTGTCATTATCTTTGATGTGCTGATAAATTTGCATCAACAAAACAGTTTACCTTCCAGTAAAGTATCATGTCACGCATACAGCTGTCATCGTTCACAAAGGAGAAACAATGGGCGCAGAACTCTGGAGCGACCGAGGGAGCTGAAAAAAGAATCATAGACATAAAGGATTGGGCGAGGATCCATAGAGATTTCTGATATATTTATATTCAGTACAGTGTTTAAACGATCAAATAGAGAAAATGGATAACAAAATGAGTATAAACACATGACTGTAATTTTCTTTAGACAATACCCTGTTTCGTAATGTTTACCAATAAGTTATTTAACCCTTATGAAAAAGAGCCGGGCTCGTATTCTCTAACCTTTTCTTAGACTTAAGAACAAAGGATAGAATCAAGATAACATCAGCCCGGCTAGCTCAGTTGGTAGAGCGCTAGAATGTCAATCCGGGGATCGGGAGTTCGAACCCCAGCCCGGCCACATAACTTATGTGGGGATTGGTCATGAAATTATTTCTACGGCCATTCACCCCTACCTCTGATTCAAATAGGGCAGTTGTCAGTTACTGGCATAAGTATGTGCACTTAGTACTGGTAAACCGCTGAGATCGGCTAAGCATACCCATGAAAAGTGTGAGTAGGTTAACTGACCGCCGTGATATAACTGAAATACTGCTAAAAATGGCGAAAAATCCAAACAAACAAACATATGAAAAAGAGATTGAGTTGTAAGGACTATAAGTTATAGTGTTTATATTGTAAAATAATAAATCGTCTTAAACAAGCGTTGTAATACCAATGTGAATAGTAAACTTCAACTAAAGCTGCAATGCTTAACCCATGTGCCTCGGGACTTTCATCAACTTTTGAAATCTGGACGTTTGAACTTCCTAGCCTCTGATTTTGGTAGTTTTGCTCATAATATTTGGATGTTTTGACAGTATCGTCTGACATAAGTCCTGAGCGTATTTTAGAAATGTAATTAAGTGTAATATTCAAGGTTTCTTTAAGGTCATTTCTTTTTTATCAGGTGTTTATAATATGCCAATTTATTCAGTTGAATCACTAAAATTTTTCCTTTTAATCTTGTTCATCCTTACATGTTGAAACTTCCATGGCTGCAAATTTGGAAGTCCTGAAACTTCCATGGCTGCAATTTTGGAAGTTCTATGAAAAAAACTGGGAGTAAATTACTCCTAAACTCCCCTTAATGCAAGCGCTGGATTTCCTGTCGTAATAGCTGGACCTTCTTTCTCGCACAAATTATCACTGCTCTGATTATAGAGCACGTGCAAATATGTTTTTAACTATAGATTTTAAATCTCACGTGCTTCCGCCGTTCTCGCTTCAGTCACACTGATGACGTCACTGGAGTGGCCATACGGACTTCCGGAACTGTTTAGTTTTCTGCACGTCACCGTGAAATCGTATTTCGTGAAGGGAGACAATCCGAAAACTAGGGAGCTAATACCGGTTGTGGACCATGATACGTCGTTTTGATTCTCCTGAAAGAAAAACGAACACAAACCAAGAATGAAAAGTATTCGTATAGTAAGTCACATATACGTATAAAATAGGAATACAATTTAAATAAGTCAGTTCAAAGGAACACGCGCACGTCAAAATTTATTCCAATAGATACGTTGCATAGTTTTTGTTATTGTTCCAGAAGTTCAATTTCAATGATAACTATATATTATTTAACAATATTTTCCAATTCCTTTCAACAAAATATACCGTCATTGTGGTTAGCGAATCTGTATTTTACGTTCCGTGTTATGAAAAATAAAGCAATACTAACTATTTCCATGTAGTGATTGCTTTTTGTGGATATCTATTTCTTATGCAAATTTACTAAGATATAAAACTATTTCAAAGAAACCTTCTCATCCTAAAAAAATGCACTTAACTAGCGTCTAAATAAAAGGGCAATGACATGGTTGTTAGAATATCGCACATGGGTTAACACTTACTATCCACTCGTCCATTCCACTTTTTCTGTACAGAACGGAATATCTAGCTATCATCGCACTGGGAAACGGCTGCCGCGGACTCCACGTGACGCTGACGTTGACGCTGTGACTGTCGACAACCGTGACGTTGAATTCATCAACAGGGGGAGGCTTCTCTGCAACAATTTATACTATTTGTTTCGTATTATTTACAATAATCATATGTACATGTATACATCAGTTTTGACTTAGCAGCACGAAACTGGCTTATGCTAATTATTTATATTATCACGTTCTTTTATAATCTGTCCATGTTCTTTTTCAAGTCATACAAATAGAATTTCCATCTTTCATTACAGACATGTTATTGTCGTGTTGTATTTTCAGACTATGCTATCAAGGTTTTGCTTCTAATTTTTCAAAGAAAAAAGAGAAAAGTTAAAGTTAAAAGTTTAAAACTTAATATAACATTTCGTTTTCGTAATCTGCGTATCCCACTTCTAAATTAAGCTAAACAACGAACCACCAAACACCTATCAAAATGTTCAAAGTTCACAATATATGTATTGAATAAGTTATTTGTGATTAGTCAATTAAAAGTGGAAACACAGAATAAATGCTTTGAAAACTCGAAATACAATAGTTACTGTACCAACACATTGGAATTTTTTTGTAACTAAAACGGTTAAATGATGTTAACTTTGCTTTATATAAACCGTGTTATTTGACGTACCACAATTGACTGGGTCGATCTGCCATTGGTCTTGGAACACCACGCTCTGATTCTTCCAACGGACGCTCACGAGCAGGGTGAATGGTTCCCCGAAGTCCATGCACTTCCCCAGTGCCGGGTTGTACGCGCATGCGCAGGAAGTGGCTGTAACGTTTGGTAATGTGCCCCAGAAACCGTCACTTGTCCTGTGTCAGGTACATGATTATTGTTCTTTAATTAACAGCCAAACTTATTAAGCGAGACAGAGGCTTATGTTGCCGCAGAAACCATCACTTATGTGGCTTTCATTAAAGTCTTCTTAAAGTCTTTGCTTTGGTAACGTATCGAAATATGGCGCACATTATATGCAAATGCTATAGTGTAGGAAAAAAATAGTTTTAATATATCGGCATTGTACGCCACCCGGTTCCGGACGAGAGCACCGTTTCACATTAGAAAATATCAAATTAAGCGATTTCGATTTAATGAATAATACCCAGAATAATGATAGTCTTTAAATATTCGAAAATATAATGGATATCGTTCATACGTCTGGGAAACGTTAAAAACTTACCAATTTACGTTGACGTTATAGGAATCTGGTGATAATGTTTCGAGGTCAAGGTCGATCGATGTCCACCGGAAGTTGATGTCACGTGGTACCAGCCAGGACTTGTAGTTTATGACGCAAGTCAACTCGGATCCAAGCAGTCCTGAAAAAGACAACAACGCCGTAAATAAACACCATTTGTTAGATATCTTGACAGTGTAACGAAGCAATGTTTAAGAAATTGTAAATATGCCGACAGAGAATTATGATTTATAATTCTAATTTCGGCGAAATTTGAAACATAAAAGTGGTTTAAATTAAAAAGCTATGTATTATCCTTTTTAGACATTTCACGCAGCGCTTATAATTCGGTGCCAGGTAACAACAACATGCAATATTCTTCTGTTATAGTTTGGAATTTATTGTGTTGTAAATATTGGTGCACTGTATTTTGATACGTGCATTTTGCACCTATCAATATTTTCCCCCAGAGGGGGAGCGGCGGGCTGACCCAGGTGAATTTGACTAATTTCATTTTATTGGGTCTAATTCCCCACCCTAGACCCAAGCATTTTTGTCTTAATCCCCTCAGTGGGAGAGGATATAGGGGTATAAAATGGCCCGGGGGCCAATATTATCGAGATCAAAAATCCGACCAGTTGATTACCCCGGGACGCGGAATCATGTGGTGTGTCAAATTTCCCGTCTGTCGGGAATCGCTTTTAGTCTAAAGTCCCGTATATTCCAGCCGCTCCCCCCACCCCTCGGGGGAAAATATTGATAGGTACATTTGGGGTAAATCAGTATGTATTATATGTTTGCAATAGCGAATCATTAACCGGAAGATGTGTTCTTTTTTTTCTTGCATTGTATTGTTGCTTTTTCAGACAATCAAACATAGACCAACATCCCCATGAACTTAAAAATCGGTCCTTTGTTTTTATTTGTCATTCTAGTGTTGGTATAAACTAACAACAAAGCATAAGTCACCTGCTGACTGGCATGCTAGCATGATCCATAAGTAGAATACATATCTTGGTGGCAGCATGTTGAATCCACGTGACTGTACATTTGCATGTTAAAAGTGCATTCGTCACAGGGCACTTCGACTAGAAATAACAGGCATTTAATTAAAGGAACATACACGTATTAACATGTTTTAACTCATTTACAGGTTTCAGTATTTAGTCAAGGGTTGTTAAATAGAAACAAACCAACAACAAATTGCCTAAACCAACCACTGCAAGTTTTATAATACTGTTATAAAATGTTTTCAATCTAAAGTCTGTTAAACATCTCTTTGAGTTATTTGATTTCACTTGATGTCAAAATGCTATAGGAAAGCACATCTTTCCCTATTTGCCATTGAATTTTGCAATAATATAACACATACTCGTATACTGAATCGAGTGACATCGATGACATACGCCTTTTAATTGCACACTTTTGATATAAATGGCGAACGACAATTTAAACTAAATACTGTATTTTTAGGTATTAAACTATAAAAGATGAATATTATAAAAATAATGTTTATATTTGTTGATAGAATACACATGCCAAATTTTCTCGAATCAACACATTTTTTTACACCCGTCAGTTGCCTTCCTTATTGCAAACATGTGAAACAATATCACTGTAACTTCTGGCTTACGCAAATCATATTTCGCAAACGACCATTGCCTTTCAACAAGTCTTTGTTCTTCAAAAGATCGTTTGTCAATTGCAATCAGATGATATTATTTCAGCGCCCTCTTCCGCGGCTCAAAAATTACATTGTTGTAAATTACAGCATAGCTGGTACTTCTACGAACTTGGGACCTTTGCACAAGCTTTTAGTTGGAAGTATGGTAAGTATAACCCTATTTACTATTTACTTAAGCTCGATTGTGTCGAAACCCGGCTGCTTAATAAGACACGTCCGAGTCAGTTTCCTTGGAAGAACCAGCAGATGGTGCCTTTTAAGAAAGATCATTCGAACGCTTCCTGTATAGGGACAGAGCTCACGATCTCCGCAAACATACGCAAGGCGAACACCATATCCATTACACCACTGCGACCTTCAGTGTTGGGCGTTAGTCGGGGCTTCCGTCCTATTAAACGGACTCGTTCAGATTTTTTTCTGATCGCGTACAAACATATATACAATAAACACAATATACACTTATTAACGCAAATCTGAGGTATTTTGGTGTTATTTAAATTTCTAAATTTATAAAACAAACGGAAAGGCTTCTCGAACCGTAGAGGATAATGTGATTTTACCACCACGCCACACAAGACATATATTATATACCAGTAATAAAGTTTTGGTAAACGTTATATAATTATGAAGGTGTTTTAAAAAGTCTAAAGAAACTTGGCATAATTGTTCCGTCCTTATTAGTTTTTGCGCGTCACACACGTGTTTTTAGTATGATACGCAATTTATCAACATAGTTTTTTTTCAAATGCCTGATTTTGTTTAATAAAATGAAATATTTTGTTTTTTATTGATATAATCTGCTGCCAAAATCTACAATGTGTCAGTCGCTCCCATGTGGAATAGGCCATTCAAGCGTAAATAATTACAACTTTTTGCATTTTCACGTAAACGCTGCATTCTGATTGGATGATCTGTCCACGTGACCCGTCATTCATAACCCGATGAACCGGCTGCGTATGCAAATTACCTCTTCATTATTCATGACCGTACTACTTTTCATTCTTTATTTGCGAAATGACTGATTTATCGGTTGCCGGTGTTGCAGACGATGAAATTGTTAACGCACATTGGGAAATGTGACTACTTTTTAGTAACTTTTTACCAGAAAGTCAACTCCAAAATGATCCATAGTGATTTGAAATGTCTGCGTTTATGCAAATTAGGCGTGATTTTCCCGACGATTCATACACCGATGAACTGCAGAAAATACTATTCTATTCTTAAATGACATTGGAGCGTACATGCATGCA
Source organism: Congeria kusceri (assembly GCA_027627225.1). Classification (NCBI taxonomy): domain Eukaryota; kingdom Metazoa; phylum Mollusca; class Bivalvia; order Myida; family Dreissenidae; genus Congeria; species Congeria kusceri. The sequence continues at coordinate 62,663,723 of CM051032.1, forward strand.
TGCATACTTTAGAGAAGCTACTTTAATAACCCTGGTGCACCTTTTTATTTTGCAATGCTCTTTTAGTGTCAACATCGCCAGCTAAACGAATTGCGTGTGTTTATCATACAAGGAAAACTAGAGACACCCGGAAATTTAAATTCGACAAACCGGTTCTGACAAGAAGATTGTTTGTTTTCCGTTTAACAATAGCTAATTATTAAAATTCAAAGAAAATAACGCTTGCAAACAAAGAATCTACGCTTTTGGCGTAGACTGAGAGTGTTGTACCTCTTCCAGTAGGCCTAGGCCCGGTGAGAACCACCTTTCACCTTGTTAAAACCGTGTCCTTGACTAAACCCTCTCGGGGACTTGCAAAACTATGACATGTATAAGTATGTAATACAGGCAACCAAATTAACCATAACACCATTCCGAAAATAGTTGTAGTCTGGGGTGTAAATATCAACAAAAAATCCTAGTCGAAAATCAAGAAAAATCTTAAAAGAAATGATTTTCTTGAAGATTTTGGCACATAAGTTGCAATAAATACCAAGTGTATTTATATTATTATTTGTCATGCACATGTTCCAAAGCACAGTGTTTTAAACACACATTTAATTTTGACTTAATTTTTAGTTTCTTTATAAATACGGGGCCTGAGCGGTTTCTGACAAGAAAATATTTATAAGCCAAACAAAAAGAATGAAAGCTGACCATACTACTGACATGTATGTTTTGAACGACCCAAGATGGCTGGAAGGAATTTGTTAGTGGGTCACCCAAACTTTATTTCCCGGTTGACTTTGATTCAAGTCTTGACCAATATGTTAATAATTTTCCACCAACCCATTCAAGGAAAAGTAACCAAGCCTTGTTTTGAACGGGCCAAGGTGACTTGAATGAATTTGGAAAGTGCACAGGTATGAACACTGGTCAGCCGCTTACAGCAGCTAACAATACTACTTACTTACTTACTGATACTATGTACGAATTAAATGAAGGACGATATATAGGTGAAACCCCCGGAAGACAGGCTATGTCGATTTTGTGAACCTGAAACAATTGAACATGAATCACACTTTTTGCTAGAATGCTCTCAGTACAATGATATTAGGGCCAGTACGATAGTTGACACTGTAGAGTGACTGTCAACAGATAACTGTGAGAAAAAAAAAACTAAAAAAAATTATTAACATTGCACCCCAGGATAAAAGCCAAATGCATTGTGAAGGCTTATTTACATAGGCAAAATACCATTTCCTCTTAAATTAGATAATCTTTTTGTGTTTATCCATATATTCAAGATTATTGCATAGTGATACGTGAATATTTGTTTGTATCAATATCCATTCTTATATTGATAATTGTCCATATCATGCTTATGATAAAGTACCTTTTAAATATTTGTATATAACGACATTTAACCACATATTTATTGTTGTGGACATTCTAGATCGACTGGGCCGGGTGCTCAAATGTTATTTAATGCTTTTATATGCTTGTCCACTTAGCTGTATGTACATGTCATGATAATAATAGAATTATATAAGGCCTGTCAAAACAGCTTTCAATTGAAAATAAAATATATTGTCGGGCAAGAAACCTGATGAGCCTATTTTTTCCGGTGTACAATATCATGGTCTTTCTTTCTTCTACAAACAGGATTATCTTACTTTCAATGACATATCTTACTTTCAATGACATATCTTACTTTCAATGACATTCCGACATTCTGTCATTAAATTTTCATAACCAACACAGTGGGTTAGTGTCACGGTTTCTATACGAGCAGTTTGTTGCAGGAACATAAAGAAATGGTAAATACTATATATAAGTTTGAAAATGTTGTGAGAGTTCAGATTATTTTACATAAGTTTGTAAGTTTGTTGATGTAATGCTAAGCTCACGAGTATGTCTTCATATTGTCGAATTCGTCGATTTAATTTGAAATAAGCCTTCTTAATACATATTTATATCGAACAAAATATGCTCTTCAAAGTGAATGATTTAGACAATATATTTATATTTATGATAAAGAAATATATTGTTTTCGGCGTAGCTGTCTAAGATCACTTTTGACCTAGATTTCTTGCGATAATTATGCAGCGGGAAAATTTAATGCCAATAGAATTGGGCAAATTTTCTAATTCTAGGGAATGCAAACTTCAAACAATGGTTTAACGTATACTAATAACTTTTGCATACTTTTGGGGATTAACAATTTAAATAATTGTTGACACAAGCGGTTAAAATGAGGTTATAAACATATCCTCGACATATACTCTAGAACTGAGGCTAATTATTAACGTATTTTCTCATTGTATGCCATAAACAGAATGCTATATTCATGCGCGTAACGAAATAACAATTTTGTTTAGCCTACATTTATATAAGCGGTACGCTCTTTAAATAGCAATTGTGCAATTTTCCCATTTAGAAATCTCATTCACAGAGTCGCCGTTCCATGAAGCCCATTGATTCTAGCGAATTCAACACATTCCAGAAACAGTAGTGTCATTCTAAAAATAGCGCGCGTAGCTAGCAGCCGTTGTATAGCTACTCGTACATGCATCAGTAATAGCGTTCAGAAAACATAACCTTAAAAATTTCAATAAATGGGGAATTTATATTTATAAACTTACTGTTAATTTGATTTAAAATTGTGGTTACGATTTATTAGGGATTATTTATAATTGTAGCATTCTATCAACTTCTCAAGTAGACGGAATTTGATCTGTCAAAAGATGCTACATTTTCTATAGATAAAATGCTATGAAAGAAAATTCGGAATACGTCGAATCGTTATTCGCGTAGCATGAATACCCAATTTGCAATACTAATTATACACAGGAACCCTTGATATGTCTACTGATATAATTTAAAATTGCCATAGTCTAATGAATTTTTATGATTGCGTTATAAAAAATAAAGTCTTACCATTTCAAAAATCGCTGAATGTACCCTGACTATTGCTTTTCATTTGGGGTACACAGTATAAATGCTTATTTCACTTCAAACCGTTATTATATTAAATAATTAACATGAATGGTATATTACCGGTACTATAAATAACTATATAGACTCGTCTGATACATAATAATTTTAATTCACTCCCGAATTAATTTTCTTACATTGTTAATATGTTAAATTGGCTTGACAAATTCAGATAACAATTATGTTAACCTAAATTATTTTGGTTATTCATATATCAATGGTGGAAATATGGAGCTGTATAATTGGTTTATTCACGGCATAGGTATTAATGCTAATTTTATTTAATTTTTAAATTAATAAATTTGTCTCAAATTAACTTTTGGGTCCGAGAAGTTTTCTTATAGTGTCCGAAAAATCTGGGGTCGAACAAGCCTCCTAATATTGCTGGGGACCAACAAATCTGGGATCTGAGAAGTTACGTAACCGATCATCTTAGCCGTCTGTTTAGGTAATTTTTAAATGACATCTCAATATTAATTTCAACGCCGATTGTCTTTTTTAAAGTCATTTCTTGATTATAAACCGCTCAACGAAAACAGTGGACTTTGTAGGCGGGAAATATGGAATTTGGTGTTGAAAATAATGTCACGGTTTAATTCCAAGATGTTCCAGTTTATATGACGATAGCAAGAAAATGTCATAGGTGTGCTGACGATAGGTTTAATCATTTTTAAGAACCGACGGGCCAGATTTAAGTTCAAGTTCAAAGTTTATTGGCGATCGGTAAAACAAAATGATGATTTGATAAGTTCAACTACATATTCATAACAATGCATACCTATATATAGTAACAGGAACGTAAATACACAAAAGATACAGAAGACGCATACATATTCGTTCAAGGAACAGATAACTCAGAAATAGTAATATTTCTGTATGACATAGCTTCTTTAACATATTTACACACACCTAACAGATTCTTAACATTTTTTGATGACATAACAGTTTTGAATAAATTAATAGTTGGCCACGAGATGTTTCCTAAATGTTTCATTCTCAAATGTCTATAGTTATCACAGCAAAGTAAGAAGTGGTACTCGGATTCTACAACATTCATATTACAACAACGACATAATCTTTGTGCGCGCTCAACACCATAAAAATCTGCCCGATTCAATCTCTAAATGATGGGACGATAAAAATCGAACATGTAATTTGTCAACATCTTTTATTATAAACAACCCACATTTCTGAACCATACAGCAATATTGGAACAATCATAGCATCAAATAATGTTAATTAGGTTTTTATATCCAGGTATACTATATCAAAAATTGATAATAAGCTGCAATAGGCTTTTAATGCCTGGTCATTTAATACTTTAAAAGAGCTTTTCATGTTGCCAGTATATGTAAAATTTATACCGAGGTAAGTGAAATTATCAACATTTAAATTTTTTCGCCGTGAATACAAATATTTACATCGGAATATACAGTTGTTTTACGTTTTTCAAATATACATACTTTCGTTGTATTCACATTCATTTTCAAACTTGTAGACTTAGTTGATTTGTCGTGAATAATACAATGTCATCAGCAAATCAAATCATATACATAGATAAGAGCCCAATATCTTTTCCGGATAACTCATCAATATTCATGTTATTGAATACATCATTAATAAATAGCATGAATAATAGAGGCGAGAGTGGCTCCCCTTGTTCTAGGCCCACTGTGACTTCAACGAAGTCTAAATAAGAAAACTTGTCGTTCTTGTCCTTAACATAGTTTGGCAACTTAATACACGACTGTATATTCTTATATATACATTTTATCATATCTATCATTTTACAACTAACACCAGATTTTATAAGTTTTACCCGTAATTAAGTAAATAGTATTCAATAGTAGGTTGATAATTAGTGAACACTAAGAAGAATATCATGTAAACATGGAATACAATGCTTAAGAAAATGACGATATGAAGGCTAAGGATAAGATTTTACTTAAGATGTTTCTGGAATGCGACCCCTGATTGGTCAATTAAGTCGTGGTCACGAGATATTATGTCGCCATTAATAAAACTAAACCAAACATGCCACCTCTATAGGGGTGCCAACCACGGAAAATGGCTCAAATTGCAAACAAAACAATCCGTTTAAACAGGTATAGTAACGCTATTTTGTAAGAATTTTAAAGATATCTATACATTATGTAATTAAAGACAATTTATTTTCTCTAACTTAAACATATGATAAAACCATTTGAAGAATTGTGTATAATAAAGATAAACGTAAACTTATAATTATTAAAAATAAGTATTTACCGCTGAAATTCCTGCTATAGAGTAGAGTATCTGGTTAACCAGAACCATAATACGTTAAACTTAAACTGAAAATACTACTAAATCGATACCCGAAACTGTTTATGTCTAAATACCTGAAACTGTTTGTGACTAATGACCACGTGTACCGCGCTTGATTGTTTGTTTAAAAACAAAACAAAATAATCAAACTTGATTTTGAAAATATGCCAATATATGATAATTCGTTTGTGTACCTAAATAAAATCAGTACAGAATGGTGCTAATATTTAACCGATGCATATTAATTCAAATTTTGGCATTTATTTTAAAGGCTTTTAAAACTAAACAAAAACATGCGATTAAACATGGCTAAATTTAGCCACAAGCAATTTTCAAAACAATGGCTTTAGAAAAGACTTTATAACATCAAGTTTGCAATGTGTTAGGAATTCGAAACCACAGCGCATGCAGTATTTTCTGATGAAAGCACATGTAAAGAGTATTATTGCAATCATTGCAGATGTTTTTGTTTCACTGTAAAACTTGATGAGTGAAATGAAAATTTAAACTGTATTTTAACCATGCATTTAAACCATTAGGCACTGATATCGTTGTTTATTTAAGGAATAATTTTCGATGTTTCGTTGTTTATCGGTCAATAAACAACGATTTGGAGTTCTGAAGCGTAGTAATGAAACCACACGGGCGTTATCATTCATGGTTTATTAGCCACGCATCAGAACGACAAAGGGTTGTTTATTGGCCAATAAACAACGATATTGCGAAAATTATTTCGATTCTAACACGATTTTACAAATATTTTTGCAATTATAATGAGAACTATATTTTTATATGCTCCGCTAAGAATCCGGACTCCTTTTTATTGCGTTGTTTATTGGGTAGTTTAACGACAATAATTGTGTTCTTTGTCTATATAAAAATTAGCGAGTATCATGTTAGAATTAAGAATATATGAGAATCAATACAGGCAAGTAATTGCTTCTTCATTACCTATAAAATACACAGTGTTATGAAGATTTATGAAGATTCCGGTGCCCCTAAGTGATTTTATACACATTTAATTCATAACATAATGCTTTTTGTTTATACCCTAATTACGAAATGGCTTTCGTAAAATCGTAATATTATATAGTAAATATGAATTAACAAGTTCGTTTTATGAATTTCGTTATTACGAAATAAAACAGTATGTCTAGTTCAATATTTATATACATGTACATGTTAAAGACACCTACCAAGTGTATTGTCGGTGTTAAGTTCCTTGTTATTGATATCCGACTGAAATTGCAACTACTTAATACTGTATGTACATTTGAACTATATTTGTGTATTTACAAAATAGCCTTACGCCGCATTAAATTTATTTATTTCAGTAATAGTACTTGCACGCATCGATTTTTCTGCCATTCAAGTTTAAAACTTTGACACAGTCGGCAAACTTGTTCTCAAGTATTGGTATTTAAGGTTTGTTTTCACTTAAAGGGTAAAGGGCAGTAGTTAGTTGTGGACTTGAAGTATCGAGGATATTTATTTTTTCATAAAGCAATTATTTAACCAAATGTTGCCCAAATCTTGGTTGATTTAATGCGTTCTCTTTAATTCAGTTACTGTGTTGTTTTTTTTATTATTTTATTTTGTCATTGCCACTATAACACATTAATTCAGTTTCTGGTTACAGACTTTATTGATTTTGTCATTGCCACTTTAACACATTAATTCAGTTTCTGTGTACAGTCTTTATTTATTTTGTCATTGCCACTTTAACACATTAATTCAGTGTCTGCGTATAAACTTAATTTATTTTGTCATCGCCACTTTAACACATTAATTCAGTTTCTGTGCACAAACTTTATTTACTTTGTCATTGTCACTTTAACACATTAATTCAGTTTCTGTGTACAAACTTTATTTATTTTGTCATTGCCACTTTAACACATTAATTCAGTTTCTGTGCACAAACTTTATTTATTTTGTCATTGCCACTTTAACACATTAATTCAGTTTCTGTGCACAAACTTTATTTATGTTGTCATTGCCATTGTAATTGTCTCGCTTCGCGTTTCGAGTATCGTGGTTTGAAAATCTACCGCGATACTCGAGATTCGGGCGTTATTTGAACGATATAATAGCGTGCCTCGCTTCGTGTCTCGCCTGAATATCGTGTATCGCTTCGTGTCTCGCTTCGCATCTCGTGCCTCGACCTCTAAACGCGAGGCACGAGAATTGCGAGAGACCCGAAGCGAGGCACAATATTTTACCGCGAGACACGAAGCGAGACACGAGAATTGCGCGAAACACGAAGCGAGACACGATATTTTGCCGCGATATATCGTATGGGATACTGCGACAGTGCGAGATCTCGTGTTACAATATCGTGCCTCGCTTCGTGTCTCGCGGGATTATCGTGTCTCGCTTCGTGTTTCGCGCAGTTTTCGTGTCTCGCCCTCGCCGTAAGAGGCACGATATTTCATATGGCCCTAACCGGATTCCTTACAAATGTGTTCATACGACACATAGACACGTTTTTTGTTTCTCCCACAAATTTAACATGTCTGTATCGGCGTTGCGCTAGGAATAAATTAGTCGTTGTGAACGAGTTCATTTAATTAAACGGCAACATCAAATATGGTACATATAACTGTTTATTTTTATTATATTTTAACTTTCCTCGATCATATTCGTCCTCTTATTTGTTTTGTTTAAAATATGATTTGTTGATTTTGAAATCATATATATTCCCTTTAAGATGTTTAGACTACGCCGAAATAGTGAATTATAAGATAACATACATTATGGACCAGGCGCATTTACAGGATTTGAAGTTAGAGGGGGCGTAAAAGTTCAGTAGCTTCCTGTCAGAGCCGGTCTGGTATTTCCCGTCGTTTGGTTGTAGCCAGCACAGCAAGGTTGGTCTGATTGTAGACCAGAAGATTTAGCATACGCTAGCATGTTCACATTGTCAGAGCATTGTTTGTACTGACTCTAATTCAATATTTCAACAGTCCACAGTCACTAAGCCACTCTGACCGTTTCTTATCGGTTGCCGTTCTTGAACTGAACCATCTTTCTTGTAAATGCTTGAAATTGTTGTATGCTACATGTGAGACACTGTACCTGTAACAAATGTATAATATTTATTACGTTCGGGCTTTGAAGATGAGTTTATTATTCCATGTGAGACATTGTCCCTGCAACAAATGTGACATTTATGACGTTCGGGCTTAACTGATTAGTTTATAATTCCATGAGATACACTGTCCCTGTCCTTGAACTGAACCTTCTTTCTTGTAACTGCTTGAAATTTTTGTATGCTGCCATGTGAGACATTGTCCCTGTAACAAATGTATGACATTTATTACGTTCGGGCTTTGATAATGAGTTTATGATTCCATGTGAGACACTGTCCCTGTAACAAATGTATGACATTTATTACGTTCGGGCTTTGATAATGAGTTTAAGATTCCATGTAAGACACTGTAACAAATGTATGACATTTATTACGTTCGGGCTTTGATAATGAGTTTATGATTCCACGTGAGACACTGTCCCTGTAACAAATGTATGACATTTATTACGTTCGGGCTTTGATAATGAGTTTATGATTCCATGTAAGACACTGTCCCTGTAACAAATGTATGACATTTATTACGTTCGGGCTTTGATAATGAGTTTATGATTCCATGTGAGACACTGTCCCTGTAACAAATGTATGACATTTATTACGTTCGGGCGTTGATAATGAGTTTATGATTCCATGTGAGACACTGTCCCTGTAACAAATGTATTACATTTATTACGTTCGGGCTTTGATAATAAGTTTATGATTCCACGTGAGACACTGTCCCTGTAACAAATGTATGACATTTATTACGTTCGGGCTTTGATAATGAGTTTATGATTGCATGTGAGACACTGTCCCTGTAACAAATGTATGACATTTATTACGTTCGGGCTTTGATAATGAGTTTATGATTCCATGTGAGACACTGTCCCTGTAACAAATGTATGACATATATTACGTTCGGGCTTTGATAATGAGTTTATGATTCCATGTGAGACACTGTCCCTGTAACAAATGTATGACATTTATTACGTTCGGGCTTTGATAATGAGTTTATGATTCCATGTAAGACACTGTCCCTGTAACAAATGTATGACATTTATTACGTTCGGGCTTTGATAATGAGTTTATGATTCCATGTGAGACACTGTCCCTGTAACAAATGTATGACATTTATTACGTTCGGGCTTTGATAATGAGTTGTTGTTGTTATTTTTTTTTTTTGTGTGTGATCCGATTCTTTATTTACCTCGTCCATAGGTATGTGCAGGTCGAGGTCATCCTGCTCCATACCTTACAATGTTTGATGTTAGTAGACAGACAGTTTAAATACAATAAAAGTTAGTGTATAATAATATTTGTTGAGTTGTCTTTAACATCTTTATAGATTACTGATAATGTTATAGAAGAGGCAAAATAAATATGTTTATATGAATGCATGTACAACAAAATAGCAAAAAACACTCACTTTCGGCATACATACAAACACAAATATGAAAGAAAGTAGAAAGGAAATAAAAAAACAAAAACAAAAAAAACAGAGAATCGTGTTTGGACTTCTGACAATATAATCTTGAAATCATTGCGAGACATACAGCAAAATGGTATGGGTAAGTATTAGAACAATAAAAAACTAGTATAATTATGATATTGGATACACTATACTACTTCATCGTGGATTGGATTGGCAAGTAGCTGTACAATTGCCCATTTTTGCTTTTCTTTTTCTTGACATTTGCCATTGTTTTGAATGTCCCATGATAATCGTAAACTTTTACTTAGTCCTAGTATAGTGGGTGGGACCCTTTTTTTCTTACACATAAATATATATTTTTTAAATTCTAAGATAAAAATATTTATTTCACTCATGGTTTCATTTGTACTGCCAAGTATTATAGTTTGACAACAGATTTCAGAATATTTGTGCATATTATGTGACCTTATAAATTGAATAACATAATTGACAACAATTTGTGTAAAATAGCAGTCCCAGAATAAATGTATAATAGTTTCTTCATGTTCTTTGCAAAAAGTACATAAATTATCCTGTGCAATATTCATTTTATACAGTAAAGATTTAGTTCCTAGGATTCTGTGCACAATTCTTGTCTGAAACCACTGGGTGTATGTATCTCTGGAAATGTTAAAAACAAGTCTATGTACTTTTTTCCATTCAATGTTATCGAAAGATATATTCCATTTCGATTGGCAAGTTGGTATATCTGTGTTGGAGGTAAACGTTTTATATGCAATTTTGTTTTGGTTTTGCATCAAGACTATATTATTTAAATAAAAGGATGTAAATGCACATTCTATATCTGGCTTTTTTATAACATCAAAGCCGGACATTTTTATAAAGTTCTTCACTGTCCTAATTAAGCCTTCATAAAATAGAAAAATAATTTGTATACCAATGTAAGATTCTAATAAATCCTTACTCACAAATAGTCCAGATGAGCTTACTATATCTCTAACATACCTAACTCCTCTATCATACATATGTTTATTATAAATACTATTCAGACCTATTTTAAAGTTGTGGTTATAAAATAAAGGCCTATTTAATATATCTTCATGCCTACTAACAACTTGTTTATTGATATATGCAATATAACATGTAAGTACATCTTTCCAAAAACAATTTTTAAATGTTTTTACTAATTTTTCAGCATAATCTTTTCCCGCATTCGTCAATTTTTTAACATCAAACAATGAATAAACCAGTAGGAAACGTTTTCCAGTACACAATACAATTTTCCTTAACCATGTCATTTTCATTGTTTTTTCAAAGGCATAGACATCTATCATAGAAATACCTCCATCATCATAAGATTTAATAGCAACATTATGTTTAATTTTAGCAGGCCCATTCCAGACATAATTATGACAGATGTTATTTATCTGTTTTAGTATTATTTCTCCTGGATTAGGGAGGGTAATAAATAGGTGCGTCAACAAGGGGAGTAATAATGAATTGATAACAGTTATCTTTCCCAGGGGTGTTAAGTGTCTTCTACTCCAAAAATTTATGACATTTTGTAGTTTTTCTATTTTACTGGAGAAGTTCATCTCTATCATTGTATTCAAGTCAACATGAAATATAATTCCTAGAACTCTGAAAGTTGTCGTCCCCCAGACTAGTTTATACTTAGTTTTTATTGACTGTGTACTGTACTTTTTACAGCCAATCCATATTAGGTTTGTTTTGTCATAATTTATTTTTAATCCAGAACATGAAGCAAAGTCTTGTAACAGATCAAGAGTTGCATTTAAGGAATTTTCCGAGCCATCTAAAAAAAAGAGAAGTATCATCAGCAAACTGAGAGATTTTATATTCTATATTATCAATTTCTATTCCCTTAACTGTTTTCGAGTTCCGAATTTTGCCAGTATTTCAGCGCAAAGAATAAAGATGTACGAACTTATCGGGTCTCCTTGTCGACAACCTCTTTCTATAGTAATAAAATCTTATAAGAATCCATTGATTTGAATTAAAATCATGGTGTTATACAAGAAAAGGGATATCCATTTTTTGAATGTTACTCCAAAATTAAAATATTCCAGAGTTTTTTCTATGAAATCAAACTCAAGGGTATCGAATGCCTTTGCAAAGTCAATCGTCATCAATAGTCCAGGGATATCGTTATCCTCTGTATATTTCATTATGTCATACAATAGTCTAGTATTCTCTCCAATGTACCTGCCCTTAATAAATCCTGTCTGGTCTTTAGAAATCAGAGTATCAGGACAGTTTTAAGTCTGTTTGCAATTGAGCCAGATGCAAGTTTATAAATAACATTTGAAAGTGTTAAGGGACGTAAATTTTTTAACAATTGTCTGGGTTTATATTCTTTAGGTATACAAGTAAGTATTCCTTGTTTTTGAGTAATTGACATATAGCCAGAGGCAAAAGCATAATTAAGACTTCTAGTAACGAAATGGCCCAAATCTTTCCAGAAGACTTTAAAAAATTCTGCGGTGAAACCATCCGATCCAGGACTTTTGTCATTTTTCATATTTTTTAATGTGAATGCGATTTCATCCAGTTTGATTGGGCCTTCCAGCACTTGTGATTGTTCATTACTTAATTTTCCAGTTTGTATATCATTAAGGTCCTCATGTATATTATAATTCTCATTATGTACAGATTTTGTGTTTAATATTTTATAAAATTGTGCCGCTTCTTTTAGAATATCACTTTGATTAAATATTTTTTTGCCTTCGTCATTTTCGATAAATGGAATAGTTTTACTAGTAGTATGTTGTGTTTCCAAATTACAGAAGTATTTGGAAGGTTTTTCACCATCATCAATCCATTTTGCCCTAGCTCTTATAAAAGAGCCTTTCATTTTTAAATTTCGAATATTTTCAAGTTCTTGTTGCAATAAATTCAGTTCTTCCATATTCTCGTTTGTAAGGTTTTTTTCTATAAATTCAACCGCTTTTAAGATATCACCCTCTCTTTTTTTATTCATTTTGGATTTGTAGCTTGAGTATGATATGGTTTTACCTCTGATTTCCATTAACAGAGTTTCTAAAAAAAGTTGGTCATTTATAGAAAATTGTATAAGATCATTTTCTAACGAATTTAAAGTATCAATATTGTAGACAGGTAGAGCATACTGCATCTTAATCTCTTCAGTTTTATACAATTTAGGTACTCTATATCATGGAGTAAAGAGTTTTTAAATTTCCATAATCCTTTTCCATGTTCTATCTTGCCAAAATTCAATTCCAAAGTTATAGGAGAATGATCAGATCTGTAGCTTGCATGTATATTAGAATTTCTAATATGCTGAATATAGCTACTGGTGACTAAGAAAAAGTCCAATCTGGCTTGCTGGACAGTGTTGGGCTTTCGCCATGTGAAATGTTTCACATCGCCATTAATAAACCTAAAAGTTTCAATTAGACTTCTATCATTGATTACGGAAGATAACAATTCCCTAGATTTTTTGTTATTATTTAGTGTTTTGTAATTGACATAATCAATGTCAACATTTAGTACAAGATTAAAATCTCCACATAGCATATAAGAGTCATTTCCTATTGTATCAATTACATTGAAAATGTGACTAAAAAACACAGGAGTATCTTTGTTTGGCCCATATAGTGAACACAATGTAAATCGATGTGTATCAATTGTTAAATCTAAAATCAAATAATTTCCAGTAATATCTCTTTCTATGGAATGCACCTTAGTGGGTAGTCTAGTTTTAAATAAAATACATACACCTCTTGAGTTTGAAGTGCCAAAACTAAAATAACATTCACCGTTCCATTGTGAGTAGATCTGTTTTTCCATTAAATAAGTAAAATGACAGTCTTGTAAACAATAAATATCCGCATTTATTGTTTTTAAATAATTAAAGACATCATCCCTTTTGGCGATATCATTAAGGCCACGGCAATTGTAGGAAACAATTTTTACATTATCCATGGTCTATGTAAATGATTATCTTTTCATTTGGTATTTCATTTACATGCAAAAAGACAAGTCCGTACTTGTCACAGCTATTTGGTTGTATTACCCTGCTATACACATGTATATTAAATAACAAGCAATACATTTTATCTTTGTCCAAACAAACAACAGAAAAAATAAACATTGAAACAACTACAAAAAGGATCAACCTTAATTTATAAGCACATACGCTTATTACAAAATACTCAAATGAAAAAGAAAACAATTAGACAAACAGAACAGCAACAGGTACATCATTAGTTATTGATAAAATAGACATGGTATGCCCAATAAATTTTGGGCCCAATAAATGTTGGTATGCCCAATGTTGGTATTTTTTGGTATGCCCAATAAATGTTGTATACTTTTTGCTATTTAATCATAGCGTTATATAAATCAATAGGCTATTTATATAAAAGTTGTGGAACAAAAACAATGCTACAATGTTACTGTGTCTATAAATAACACTGGCTAAACATACTATTACATAAAAGTTACAACCTTAAATATGTAGGTAATATATGCAAGTAATTTGTAATATGTTAAGATAAAAGATATTACTAATAATAAATAGACTATTTATTGTTGCATTTATGTCATGAAAGGGGTTTATTCTATTGCCAACATACATACTAACAATAAACAGACTATTACATAAAAGTTACAACCTTAAATATGTAGGTAATATATGTAGATAATTTGTAATATGTTAAGATAAGAGATATTACAATAGAGACGTTGCAAGTAGCTTTATTGTTGTTGTTGCATTTATGTCATGAAAGACATGTTCATTTCATACCGTAAATAAATCCACATGTATATATGACATATTTGTTTAGTAATAAATATTTACGTTTTCTATCCAAGAGGAGCATTTGTTGTTGTAAAATACACGGTAATAAAAGTTATGCAGCATCTTTATACTAAGCACTTACACATAGACAAGTGTACATACATTAAATAGAACTTCCTATTTATTATATATTCTAAGATGTATAATTTAATTTAAACATATTTGTTTTAAACAAATTATGTATAACAAGTTTTGTTTTATGAATTTCAAATATATGAAAATTTTCAAATTTGATTATTACAGACAAAGTTTTAGTGAACAAAAAAGACTAGGATGCTCACCGTCTGTCTTCTTATTTCTTCCCCTTCTGGTTTTGAATTCTTCTTCACATAGTGATTTATACAGTTCACATACACTGTAAGTTAATGTTACTTGCGATGGGCACGAAATTCTTCAATAACGAGGTCAATGATATCATAGAGATCGAACTTAATACGTTCTTGTTGTTTTGTTAAGGCAAACACTGATCCATTGAAGAACCAGGTAGAGTCAATGCCCTGGTGGAGATGCAGTCGGTTCATCAGTGCGGTGTTCATTGCCGTGACAATGAGTTTTTGATTCCATGTGAGACACTGTCCCTGTAACAAATGTATGACATTTATTACGGTCGGGCTTTGATAATGAGTTTATGATTCCATGTGAGACACTGTCCCTGTAACAAATGTATGACATTTATTACGTTCGGGCTTTGATAATGAGTTTATGATTCCATGTGAGACACTATCCCTATAACAAATGTATGACATTTATTACGTTCGGACTTTGATAATGAGTTTATGATTCCATGTGAGACACTGTCCCTGTAACAAATGTATGACATTTATTACGTTCGGGCTTTGATAATGAGTTTTTATGATTCCATGTGAGACACTGTCCCTGTAACAAATGTATGACATTTATTACGTTCGGGCTTTGATAATGAGTTTATGATTCCATGTGAGACACTGTCCCTGTAACAAATGTATGACATTTATTACGTTCGGACTTTGATAATAAGTTTATGATTCCATGTGAGACACTGTCCCTGTATCAAATGTATGACATTTATTACGTTCGGGCTTTGATAATGAGTTTATCCTTCTTCTTTTTCGTCACTTATTGGGAACTGAATGTTGGGTTTGTACCTGATATTTTTAAACGCGCTGACTTCTATGCTTTGTATAGTGACAATATATGAGGCGTGTCGTCGGTAACCCGGGCTAAATGCATGTGCGTAGTGTCGTTCCAGATTAGCCTTTGCAATCCGCACAGGCTAATTCAGGACGACACTTTCCGCTTTTGTGGTATTTTTCTGTTTCAATGAAGTGTCTAAATATAAATCCACTGTAGGAAGAAAGTGTCGTCCTGGAGCCCGGGTTTTAATGCTTACAGAAGCTTACAAAAGCTGCCTATCAAATCGAAATCTGCAGACCAGTCAGCCTTTATAACGCAGAATACAAGCTAAAGCGTAGAAATAAATATCAGTTACAAAGACTTTTAATTTACATTGCCAAGGGACCATTGACTGATCAACACAGGAACAAAGAATAACACTCCTGGGGTGCTATTCAAGAAACATCTTTTTCTAAGTATATCTTATTTTTAACCTTACAATCAACATTTTATTTAACGTTTTATTTCCTTTCTACAGTGCATTGTGATAAGTGTTTATTAAGTATCACCAACACTAATAGTATTATCGTTTGTACATACAAACGTACAAATATTCAAAACATATATAAGGCGCTCCCTGGGAAAACCGGACATAATGCATGTGCGTAAAGTGTCGTCCCGGATTAGCCTTTGCAGTCCGCACAGGCTAATCCGGGACGGCACTTTCCGCCTACAGTGGATTTATGTTTAGAAGAGACTTCCTTGAAACAGAAAATACCATAAAAGCGGAAAGTGCCGTCCCGGATTAGCCTGTGCGGACTGCACAGGCTAATCCGGGACGACACTTAACGCACATGCATTAAGACCGGGTTTTCAACAACGCGCCTCGATGTAGTTTTTAAAATGTAACATTTTGAAATATTTAACTTAAGTGAAAATATTTTAAGAAACTCTTGAGATGTTTCTGAAATATGGACCCTGGATTTATCCAATTATTCATAGGCTGCCTCTTCACGTCTGGTAAAACTCATAGTTAAAGTGTGTATGTACGCTCTTTTATAAAAATTATTTTCAAAATAAGCTGAAGAAAATGACAAAATAACTTGAAAACAGACATATAAAAATAAAACTTTCGATGGAAACACTAACAAATCGACTAAATCAACAAATACGAGTGTGGACTTTTGCATCGTTCATTAGTGTTGTGTAACCTAAAACAACTGTCGAATCAGTGTATATGTTACGCATGCGCAAATAAATTCCTTGTTTGTTACATATAAAATATTCAAAATTTGATCTCACTTTTCACCATGACCAAGCTTCTTTCCAATATATCACCATACATTGTTGGAAAGATGAGGACAGCATGTCAAAAAATTATATGTGTTGTAACTCAAAATATTTACCTTAGAAAAAACACACCGGTTTTGACGGGCATGGAGGCTGCCATTTTGCGCATGAATACTTGGGCCAAACGTTATGAAGCGGGGAACCACTAGACAAAAAGTAGTGCACAAAAACAGCGATACTTGGGGATTGGAATGGCTTAAACAGAAATATTAGCCGGATGAAAATAACAGCTGCACTAAAATGTACCAAGGCAAAACAGAAGTCTTTAGAGGCACTTAAGCAATATACGAAAAAAGGACAGAGAAATGGAATAATAAAAGACGAAGGCACCGGCTCGTTGAAATCTGCAGCGCAAACATCTTGGAATCGGGTAGTTGATGGTTCAACAATGGCAAAACGAAGGATTTCAGAATTCTCTACAATATATGCGAAAAAGGGGTATTATAAGAAAATAAGAGAAGACTACACTGGTTCGGTGAAATCTGGAGCGCAGACATCTTGGAATCGGGTAGTTAATGGTGCAACAATGGCAAAACGAAGGATTTCATTCTTCTGTACAATAAATGTGAAAGCGGGGAATATAAATGAAACAAAAGATGACGACACTGGCTCGTTGAAATTCAGACAGCAAACAGCTTCGCGGCGGGTAGTTGATACTGCAACCAAGGCAAAACGAAAGATTGTGGAGGTGTCTAAAGTCTATATGGCACTTGGGGGTAGAACTAAAATAAGAGAAATACATATCAAGATCAATTTCGAAGATATTGAAGACCGCGCAAAGTTGGCGTTAACCCGTGTCATGTCGGACGGAACAAAGGCGTATAATGCGTTGCTAAACAATGCCGTGTCCTTGGCGACGTTCTATATGCGGCAGTCAATGCAATGGGAATGGGTACAGACGAAGATGACGGAGGCTGTTGTCAGAGGAATACTGTACGAAGGCCTTGCATACATCGATGGCTTTCCCAGTCTTGGAGATTCGTCGGTTTGTGACTCAGCGACGTCAACGTTCGAGATGGTGGGTGTAAGGGTGCTCACTGTCCTGGTGTGCATGCTTGTGCCAGTTCCAACCTGGGTCGTACAAGCTTTACTTATTGTTATCCTGCAGTTTGTAAAAACACGTCCGATGGAACAATGGCAATACACTGACGAGTGGCTAACACAGTAGGAACCTCATTATTGGAAATCAATAAACTCATTGAAGCCCGTGGACTTTTGGGGAATTTCCAACTCGGTTTCCCATATAACGTTTTTCGAAAACCTATCGTATTTGCGAATAAAGCGGCTTCTAATATATCGTGTTACATACCCCTTTGCTTCGTACCGGTATGAATGAATTTCGCACACAACTCTAGGCAGGCTAAAGAAAGAAATACATGGTTTATGCATTGAACGGTATGATAATCGATTGGTAATCACTAAATAACTGGAAGAAGAACATGTATAAAGTTAAAGAATTGTTTTCGGAATATTTAAGATTGTTTCCCCCGGCACTGTGATAAATAGCCATGTTTAAACTGTGTAATTATTTACTTTATTATCTCTAAACGTTGTGTACGAGTATGTTTATTTCACATTATCGTGTGCACTGTGTATGTTTATATCACTAAATTCACTGTACTGCGCGATCTGTCTGTTTATTTCAGTGTACTATGCGATCTGTAACCGTTTATTTCACTATAGCGTGTGTTCTGCGTCTGTTTATCTCACTGTACTGTGTGTTCTATGTATGTTTATTTCAATGTACTGTTTGTTCTGTGTCTGTTTATTTCACTGTACTATTCTTATTATATTTTTTATATGCATCGAACATTTGTAATACGTTTTAAATGTGTCTTTTCATTACACGATATTTAGAACATATACATGTAAATGCTACTGTATTTTGTATACTTATGTATTTCTCTAGGTCAATAAACTATATGTTTTCTAAAACACTTCACAATTTCACGTTGTATTTATTCAATTAACCATATGCAGAATATGAACGTGATGCGGATTGAGACGTGCTTTTCTGGTGACTTCCCAAACGAGTTGACCAAGAGGTATGTATATCCTTGTCCACTCGAAAGTTGTATTCAAGTGAACATTTCATATGCCATACAAACAAAGCAAAACGGGAGGGGCGAGTAACACGAATTTGTTGCTGCTGTAGGTGTTGTTTTCTGCCATGGCGAAACATTAAAGATGCTCCATTACAGTTTATTTTATAAATATGTCCAGTAAAAGTATGATTATGCTTTGTTTTGATTTCGAAAATTCAAATGTAATTTTAGTTCAAGTATTTTATTTACATCATTTACTTTACATAAGCGCGTTGTTGCTTGTTTATTGCGTTTTGTTTGTATTAATACTTGACCCTGGCTAGATTTCGTTCAAAGACGTTTTGGGCAGTTTTAAAGACGATTTCTGCAGTTTTTTCCCTTCCGTGAAAATTTTCATTTTTACATATTTTGCAGATCGTTCAATGCCTAATACAATGAAACCATAAAAAATGGGGGTTACAGCATAAGAATTTTGGAAAATGCAAGTATATGACCTACCCGTGAATGCATTTGAGAAAATGTTTGTTTTAGCAAAAAATAGTATTGACTATTGATTGGTAAAAAATAACGACATTCTATTGGTTGAAATGGGTTATTGTAAGAGAGCGATCCGTTATATAGTGAAAAATATTATTATATTTGCCAAAAATGCTTTTTTCGTCCTTTTTTGACGAAAACAATGTACATTTTGTAATCATATATAAGTTTGGTTTTGACTATAGAAAAAAATCTGTAACGTGAAAGTTCCTGAATTTTCGATATTTCATACATAATTATATTTTTTATAAACTGCATAAAAGAAAACAGGGGGTCACAGGACTTGTTTTGGAGAATTTCGAGAAAAAATATGTAGCTTACATATGCGTATTGGACATTTTTCTGTAAAAACAGGATGGAATGACTGTCATAATTTATAACAATACATTTATAACGGTAAATAGATATATATTATATATACTTATTTTAGTAACATAAGGTGATTATGACTATGTACAAAACGTTATTACAGCCAGAACACTTTCACAATAATCGCAAGCATGTGCACAGCTATATGCGAGTCCAATATTCAGTCAGCGTGTTCCTACTTTCGTTTTCAGTGTATTATCAAACTTTCGCATTTTTTTATTATTATTATAATTATTTATAAAATCGAGTCAAAGACACTCCTACTATGAAAATGGCAATTATTATGAACGCAGAAAAACTACCGAAATCGCCTTTAATTAAAGTGTCGATTTTCAGGGATGTGCGTTTACATGGCCACGCCCCTGCTTACTTGTATATGTGTCAGTAAGTCAGCCCAAGTCCACTGGCAAACTTCAGCAGCGCAGTCGATGGGCCCACTCGTCTTTGTATTTAGTTGAATCATTTAGTATGAGTGTTTCTTTCCTTGTGGCCTTGGTAATGATATCCTCTAATTCAGCAACAATATTGCAAGTACCTTGGTAATTATATCCTCTAATTCAGCGTATGCATTCCAGACACCATGTAACCCTGGTCAGGTCATTTTTGGAAAACACAAAAGCGTTCGATTCGTTGCGAAACAACTTTGAAGCATTGAAGACATTCTGTAAAGTTGGAGCAAGTATCAGTATCAAAGTTGAATGGTCAAAGAAGAATGTGAAACAAATACTGTTGCCAACTGAATGAACTATATCAGAATGTATTGAAAACAAAGTTTATACTATGTTGTTGTGTTTTCTTTAATGTTCGTTTTACAAAAAAGGGTTGAGCTAGGCACACACGTATACCAGCTTATAAACAAATGAAATGTTTCAGCGAAGAACATGCACTAAATCTGGGGGCGGATGTCGAGCTTGCGGAAGGGATCAGTGTCCTCTGATGAGTGTTAGTGCCCCACAAGCGCATTAGTCACCATAATATAGTCTTTATAGGTGGGGAATTCGGTAGATGTTATTATTTGGCGAAGAAACAAAACAGTTGGCTTATTCAGTTGAACGGGTGTTTTTTTTTTAAATGTCCATGCGTTAATAAATAAGAAGTTGCTTGCAGCGTGTTGCTTGTTTGTGCTATTTGTTGTTGACGATGATGATGTCCCGACAGCTTAATAATTTGATCACAAGTCAAGACCATTATTTGAAATGAATTTAGAATGGATTGGCCCGGCTAGCTCAGTTGGTAGAGCGCTAGACTGTCAATCCGGGGATCGTGAGTTCGAACCCAGCCCGGCCACATAACGTGTGGTGAAAGGTCATGAAATTATTTCTACGGCCATTTTCCCCCAACCTCTGATTCAAATAGGGCAGTTGTCAGTAACTGGCATAGGTATGTGCACTTAGTACTGGTAAATCGCTTAGATCGGCTAAGCTTGCCCAGGAAAAGTGTGAGTATGTTAATATTACCAGACTGAAATACTGTTAAAACGGCGAAAAATCTCAACAAAAAAACAATAAATACATTACGAGAGGTTTAACGTATTGGAATTTATGTGGATTTTCAGGAAATTTAACATGGTTTCCCAATTAATCTTTTAAAAACGCTAACGTATTTTAAGTATCTATTCCAAATGTATCTGTTGTTATATATATTGCTAGGCCCAACATACATTTCAGTTTGTTTAATAAACATCGAAGTTAAATTGGGTATATATTACAAGTAATTCGTTGCTCTTCTTGCATATATTTTGCTTAGCCTTGTGAGCAGAGGCTTTATGATAGAATCTCAATATACAGGATACATAGTGTTCACAATTTTGTATGTACATGTAACTTGAAATACTAGTCATTTATACTTTTAACAAAAACTATTTCTGCTTTTATTTTAAAATGCTTTCCTGTATAGAGTTTCCTATATATTTTATTGGTGTTTAAACCTTAATAATATATATTAACAGTTTAATGTTGGTTTTACACATATCCGTTTTGACGGTTGCGCATGCCTTATAAACACAGTTCGACATTAATACATATGCTTCTAGATTACAACTACATTTGTTTTTAACGCAATTACCTTTATTTATGTTAATACACAGATTTTGCAGGTTGCGTTGAGTGGAAACACAATAATTATGCAAAAAAGCTTTGGAATTGAGACTAGTTTTGCATTTTTCAACCGAGTACTTCCCAGATTTTTAAAAATACAAATGTAGAATTTCCAAATAAGATAAAAATAGAGGCTCCACGTAACTGGTATAAAACATATTTCGCATCGAATTGCGTCTTACTTACTTTCTACAGTTCATCAAACTGGTCGCTATTTACTATAACGTTAATAGAAATTCTAACAATTCCAGACACGTTTTGATATAGGATGTGATTATGCCGACACTTCCATGGTAGAATAAAAAGACGTTGAGAATTGTTAGGAGTTCGGAGCTCAAGCTATGGATCCGAATAGCTACAAACGGAATAAAAGAACAGAATATTCAAATGAGATTAAAATAGATAATAGAACAGCATAAATAAAAGATTATGTGTTGAATAAACTGTCTTACTTGGTTTTAACAGATGATGAAAGAGTGCGTCGCTGATTAAAATGCCACTTTTCAAGAAAGTCCATAACAATTTATTTACGGAATGTACTTGCGACGACACGTCCTTAGTGGAATACAAAGACGACAATAATGAACAAGACTTTATGGGAGTTCGGTGTGAGAGCTGTGGATCGGAGTGGCTTAAAAAGGAATATTTGGCGGACAACAACATCGACAGTTGTACTAAACAATACACCCCCAATACACTATATTTGCGAAAAGATACGGGATGTGAATATGCGGACACTTGTTTGGTCGAATACAAAGACGGTAAGAATGAACAAGAATTGCTGGGAGTTCGGTGTGCGACATGTGAAAAGGACTGGTTGAAAAAAGATCATTTGCCAGACGACAACAGCAACAACCGTACTAAAACGTACAAATCCAATACACTATATTTGCGAAAGCAGACGGGTTTAAAGGTACCTAAGGCCTGTGAGACACAACCGAACATAACTCTAATACGAGAACACGACATCATCTCGCTGAAAGCTGGTGATCACATTGCCTGGCATCGATCAGAATTGATGTTTGTATATTGGCACCATGCTATCGTAGTAGATGTTAACGCAGAGAAGAAAAGTTTGAAAATTATTCATTGGAAACAACAAGACGAACGAGACAAACAAGACGAAAAGAAAAGAAATGGTAAATGGGTGGTGGCAGAAGAGGATAAAACAGTGACGAAATCAGAAGTCCTTTTCAAAATCAATTACGCAGATATTGTTGACAGTGTAAAGTTGGTATTAGCTCGTGCAAGGTCGTTCGTGGTAAAATCAAAAACGTATGATTTGTTGAGAAACAACTGCGAGTCATTGGCGACATTCTGTAAAACTGGGACAAGTCTGTCAGTCCAAGTACAATGGGCAAAGGAGAAGGTAAAGGAGGTTCTTATTTCCTCTGGTGGCAAAGCTGTAATTCAAGGATTTATATCTGAAGGCACCGAACACGCGGTTGGTGCTTGCAATATTGTCGGTTCATCAATATTTGGAGTGAGCGAGATATTGCTACTTGGAATAGACATTTACGAACTGTGTAAAAAGTATAGAGCAAAGGAAATTGAATCGACAATGTTTATTGGAGAGCTGAATGGTCGTTGTAAGGAGTTTCTGTGGGGGTTAGGGCTTGGTGTCATCGGGGGCATGATTTGTCCACAATGGTTTATAAGTGCATTGCTTACTGCTATTTTGTCTCTTATAGGTAAGAAGATCAGTAGGTATTATCATTGTGCACAGAATGTAGACGGTTGATTTGTTATGTGTGCTTTATTTATTATAAATATTTCAGAACTAAGACATTTGGTAAAAGTAGGAGATGATAAATAATGCAGTGTACAGTATTTTATTATGTATTGCTTGTTTATTGTTTGGCTTGTTGATGAATTAAGAAATTTTTTTCTATTTACCGTTGCTTATCGGCCAATGAACAACGATTTGGAGTTCTGATGCGTAGGAATTATTACCACGAGGACGTTAGCCCGAGTTGTTAAATGGACTCGCATCAGAACGAGTAGATTATTGACCGGAAATAACGATAATGCGAAAATTACATCGATTCTAATCTGATTAGACAATGCCAATGACATAATATGGAATGACAATTGGAATCACTCAAATTCCATTATGACATGTTTAATTTCTCTAAAGTCTGGCGGATTTTCAGAAAACTGTACACGGTTTCCCAATAAATCTTTTTAAAAGCTAATGTAAATGATAGATGGGTTTAAAGTCAAGTTTACATATATAGGATCTGACACGAGTTGTCGTTTCATACCATTTTTTATTAAACGAGTTCAGAAATTTTGTTATTAAGCGAATTGTATGAAATGACAACGAGTGTCATGTCTTTTTTATCACATGCTTTTAAGCGAAATAAAACCCTTCTAAGTTTACCAAAATAAGTTGATGAATCATCAAAGTTGTGTACTGATATGAGTCCATTTCATGTTCACGACGTTATTCACCAAAACAACGGCATGCGATTGGTCAGTAAAAGAATATGTAGCCAACGAAAACGCTCAAAATGTTATCTTACACATGTGTAAGATACAAATATTCGTAATGGCTGTATTAAACGGAAAACAAGGTGTAGCATGTGATAATAATACATACAGAATAACGGAAATAATACAAGGGATGTCAGCCGTGTTTTGAGACTAAAGCTATATTAACAATATTAACTACAGTTTGACAATTGAAGCATGATCCTGAAGACAATCAATGTAATGACACTTCATATACAGGTAGCCTACCTTTATTGAGACATTGCCTTGTGTGGTAATGACACTTCATATACAGGTAGCCTACCTTTATTGAGACATTGCCTTGTGTGGTAATGACACTTCATATACAGGTAGCCTATCTTTATTGAGACATTGCCTTGTGTGGTAATGACACTTCATATACAGGTAGCCTACCTTTATTGAGACATTGCCTTGTGTGGTATTTCTTGCCATGGCTATTATGACATTCACCTTACATCCAGAACTTTATTTTATTTTAGTACTGACAGTTACGTATTGCATTCAAAAATGGTTCTCCTGGAATTTCCACATTTTTATCAACGTTGCACAATGTTAATTTTCGATATAAAATTACTGGAATACGCATAGCGCTTACATGTTTGGTGTAAAGATAATTAATTTACACAACGCTTTAACCACCTTTCATGTGTATTGTTTCCGGTATATTTTTAAACCAAAATAATATTCATTCATCATTTTAAAATGTTCACTTGTATTTGTGTCACTCGCTTTTGACCCTGGTCTCATCAATGCAGTTTCTCTATTAATGTATTTATTTGTTGTTGTTTTTCCAACATTTAAGGTATTTACATGTATATGTATTTATGTAAATGTGTAGCTTTTTCGGGGTTTGCGACCGTTGAAATATATTGGAAAATAATTGGGTCTTTTAAGTGCACACACGGTTAGGAGACTCACTGGACCATCTCATTTCGAGGTGTTTAGTAAATGTCCGGTGGTGACTTTCGAGGTGGTCCGGTGGAGTAAAAATATTGTAAACTGTACGTATGACTTCCCAATTTTGTATTACTTTCTTATGAAATCACCCAATGTCATTACCAGTAGCAATGGTAAAAGAACAATCGTTCGTAGTTTCGTTAAATAATCGACAAAAATAACGGCTGTAGGATTTGTATAAGTTGAAATCATTTTAAATTTTTCTCTGCAATGACGTGTTTTTCCGGGGTCACATGCCACTGAAACCGAAAGGCCAAGAAAATACGTATTTGGTATGTAACATGGTATAGTGGTCCTCTACAAAGATAGTTCAACTTATGTCCCTTGGGTTAAAAGTGACCACGTCCTGGGGCCATATGGTTTCAATAGACATATGGCAAGTGGGCTTTAAAAACTTCTCTGAAACGGAAAGACCAACAGGTTTTATATTTGGTATGAAACATTGTGTAGTTGTTCTCTGCCAAGATTGTTCAAATTATTCGGCTGGGCATAAAAAGAAGCCACGCCCAAGGCGTCAAATGGTTAATATAGACGTAAATAGCAAAATGACTTTAAAAATACTCTCCTCTGAAAACGCAAGGCCCAATTCTTCATACTCATGTGAGCGCTTTAGGGCCATGTGGCCCTCTTGTTTTAACTTAATGCGCTTTGCTACTTTTAGCTGTTGGTTGTTTTAAAATGTGTATTCAGCATACATAGATAATATGCAATGCCATTATAACATGGCGAATTAATCTACCGTGTAGGAATCCCATTATCAGAATACAAATAAATTCTAAATAATACGGAATTGTGTGGACTTTCGTATCACGGTTTCCCAAATAAAGTTTTTTTTTTAAAGCTTACGTTAAAGATTTATATATTCTTCATCTAATGCATCGTGTTTAAGTATTTCGCTGTAACATAGAACAGGAAATTAAATTGAACATATATATAATATATATATATATATATATATATATATATATATATATATTACTGTTCGTACGTTTTGTGCATATTTATTTAACACTAACATTTATTTCGCTGAAATGTGAGTTTCGTACTTGTGTATTTTATTCTTTCGTGCGTTTCTGAATCCGACGGCGTTTTTGCACAAATTAGGCGTAATTTTCACGACAGTTCATACACCAATGAAATGAAGAAAACTACTATTCAATGCTTATAATTACAACTAAAAGTGGATGTAAACTTTACTTTTAACTGTCTAAGGGCCGCAACTGACGTGTGGCCTTCTGCGTAGGAATCCCTAGTTTCGGTTTTATTTGCGTCGAACGGCATTTCTAATATCTCGTCAAACATTTCAAATCGCTGTGAATCATCTAAGAGTTGACTTTCTGGTAAAGAGTTACTAAAAAAGTATTCAAATTTCCCAATATGCGTTAACAATTTCATCCACTGTCACACCGACAACCGATAAATCAGTCATCTTGTTTACGAACGATTGTGTATACATCCTAAACGTTTGCGCAAAACAATAACGTAATTTCGCAAATAGCGAATGAAAGTAAACATCGTATAGGTTCGCGCAAAATAATGACGTCATTTCGCAAATAAAGAATGAAAAAGTAGTACGGTCATGAATAATAAAAATCTACTTTGCATACAACAACGACAACAACAACATTTATTCAGCAATAAAGCTTATATAAGCTCATATAGGGGGGAGATCGTAAAGTGAACTCTGGTTACATTTAAGTGAGACAAAAAAGGCTGGTGCTCAAAATGGCCGGTTTTTAAACAAATGCTGGATGTTTTTTCTATGGTTCGCACTGCTTTTTTCCGCTTTAAACCGAGAATATGCAGCTCAATGCAGCTCAGTCAGTAAATCCATCCATCCATATACATATCTGCATTATCTACGTAGATAGATACATCAATCGTTTTGTATACACGTTGTTGAAAACATTACACGTTAACGTTCGAGTATTAAATAATTACCTAATTGAATTGAATTGATATGAGCAAAACTATGAAGTAACTAATATAATAATATAATGATTTGTCAAAATCACATTATCGTTGTGCATTTGTTTTAATGATATTGTATTGTTCCATATGAGGTATTTAAATATTGATGAATCCATTTTAGTGATTTGCATATAAATTATTAAATTTTAACGCTTATTCGCGTTTTCAGCGAGCGAGTTTCCAATGGAAATGATCAGAACAGAACAGAACAGAACAGAACATTTTATTTAAGACTTGTACAAGTACATCGTCTACAACACATATCAATATAATACATGCAATCAACATGACATAGCGTAGTGTTAAATAATTCTAATCAATGCGTATTTCGATCGAGGAATTCGGAGGATGAACGTTAACTGTGTGTTAATTATTAATGAAAGTTAGTGCATTTCTAACATTCATAGCTTCCTTAATAAACTTACACAGATTAAAAACATCTGATTTATTAGATGAATTTAAAAGCTGGGTAAATTTATAGTCAGAAGGTTTTACATAGAAATATCGTCTAATATATTTTTTTCTGATGTCAGTATAACAATTGCAAATAATGGCAAAATGGTATTCGTCCTCTATATCTGTAGAATTACAAAGTGTACAATATCTTTCCTCTCGTGGAATTCGATTATATCTTCCTGTTTGTATTCTGAGAGGAAGTCCATTTAATCTTAATCTACTCATGTATAAGCGATAACGTTTTGATAAAATATCTAAATATGGCTCGTAATAATGTGTTGATTTACACAATTTATACTGACACAACATTGAGCTGTTGTCAATTTTTGACATCGTTTCTTGTTTAAAGGTGTCTATAATACGGGTTTTTAACTCATTCAAAAATAAATCCTGATTGATACTGCTAACATTATCAAATACGTATGCAAATCCATAATCAGCTAACAACTTTCTTATATTTGCTGCCCAATTTAAACGTCCGTTATAACTATCAATAACAGATTGGGAATAAATAGTTTTAACAATAATATTGTTTGAGCTAGCAATTTTCAGCCAGTATTTAATCATTCGAATATATCTACTAATAAACAATGGGTAACGTCCCAACTCACTATATGTAATTGCATTACAAGTATTTATTTTAACCTTTAACAATCGCTTGCAAAACTTAAGGTGGACTCTTTCAAGTTCCTTTGACTTAGTATAACCCCATACTTCACAGGAATCATTCAATATAGGACTCACAAAAGCATCAAATAACTGACACATTGTCTTAGGACTTAAGTCAAACTCCTTACATTTGCATAAAAGAATGTTCATTGCTTTCAAAGCTTTACCAACTAGGTGTTCCTGATTTAAAATAAAATTTCCAGTGTAATTAAAAATTGTTCCTAAATAGTTAAAATCATTTACAACTTCTATTTTTTGTCCATCGTATGACCAGTTTTCAATATTTAATAATCCACCCCTTTTACGAAAAACCATAATTTTAGTCTTCGAAGTATTTACCTTGAGTCCCCAGGTATCGCAATATGACTTTAAACTATTTAAATGTTGTTGTACCTCACATGGGGTTTTACCTAAAATGGCCATATCATCTGCAAAAAGTAGAAGTATCAATACAATATCATCTAAAGCTAGGCCACAGTCAGTGCCTTTTTGTAAAAACAACTCTAAATCTTCGACAAAAATAGAAAACAATAGGGGTGACATTACTTCACCTTGACGCAAGCCCACTGCATATTCAAAGTATTCAGAATAATTCGAACACAGCTTAACACGAGATTTAACATGCTGATACATATCTCTTACAATTCTTAAAAGTTTTCCACGTTCACCACAATTGTATAATTTCAACCACAAACCATTTCTATAAATAGAATCAAAACATTTCATCATGTCAACGAAAATAACATATAACCTTTTGTTTTCACTAATATATTTTTGCACAATTGACATAAGTACAAATATTGCATCAACAGTGGATCTACCTTTCAAGAATCCGAATTGCGCATCCGAAATAGTGTTGTGCTCATTACAAAACTGCTCAATTCGTTTGTTTATAACTGTAGTAAAAAGCTTCGCTAAACAACTAACCAATGTAATTCCTCTATAATTATTCACATCGTTTTTATCACCCTTTTTATGCAATGGAAATGATCAAATGACCACTTTCTGTCCATTCACAGTTGACCCAGGAAACGGTTCACTAGCTGTAGCAGTCCAACAATAAAGTGGAACTAACAATGTGCTGCTGGTGTTTGGGATGTATTCTTGCATCAATTAATGAAATTAATAAATATGTTCAATATTCACTATTCAGTATAAAAGTAATATCATAAGAACAAGTGTTTGTTGTATTATCCACTAATATGTATTATATTGTTTGAATACATGGTAAAATATGAATGCATGATTAAATTAAATCAGGTTATATCAAAGTCTTCAGTTGCCATACGCGATGCCCTTATAATTATTCTTTTATCACGGGCCCTATTTACTAGTTGTTTTTACTAGTATATAAGAAAATAAATAATGAGATCAGTATACAAAGCGATCAAGAACAATGATTAGCAATAAGTTAAATTAAATGCCAATAGAGCTGGGACGACTAACCAGCTTTGGGTCTGCTTAATTTTACAATTTCGCATTCTTGATCATCAGTCAGGGAATGCATAACTATTATTTAGCGGCCGAAAGGGGTATTGTCAATACTCTGTACTTATTATTTTTAGCATTAAACTTAGAAAAAATAACTGCCAGATATTCAAGCAACTTTATTGATCAATTTACAGCACAAGTGTTACAACCCATGTCATATAAAACGGCCTCTTTTCTAAGGCAAGATGTTGGTGCTTGCTGTATTATAATACTGGATAACTCTGAAAAAGAAAGGAACAATATATAATTATATTTATTTACATGTATACCATTCAATTATAAATTGGTTTTATCTACATCGTATTATATGGCCGGTATACCCATACCATAGGATCTGATGTTTACATCATTAACCAATAATAAAAACAATGGAAAATGCAGATATGTATATTGTGCATTGTACTTGTTAAGGTAATGCCTAATAACCAGTTGTTAATTTGTACTTAAAGTCGTCACCATAAATATTTTAAAGATTAAAGTACGTTTTTGCAGCCTTAAAGTACGAATATTTGCTCTAGAAGTGTTAAACTTGGTTATTGTTTAAGAGTACGGCTAAACTGCATATCGATAGTCATAAAATAACACGCCTGCACAAAATGTACCTTCAATAACTTTTGTATATGAAAAGTTATAGTCTTGAAATAAACCATTTGATTACATGGAATATTGGGCCACAACATGAGCATATTCTTGGGACGAACAACAGAAGAAAAGCTGTACGAACCATAGAAAAACATCCAACATTTGTTTCAAAACCGGTCATTTTGAGCACCAGCTGTTTTTTGCCTCACTTAAAGGTAGCCAGAGTTCACTTTAAGATCTCCCCCCTGTCATAGCCTACATAATATGAATAAATATAAATATTTACAAGTAATGGCAGAAGTGGAACGTACAGATGTATAATAAAATGGTTAAACACAATTTACATTAAATTTGGAGAAACTAAGTCCATCTAATAACTACAAAAACTGACGTTAATAATAAAATGGTTAAACACAATTTCAATTAAATTTGGTAAAAATAATAACGACAAAAACTAACACATATGGTACTTAATGAATTATTGTTTAATATGAAAGGTTTTTCATTTTTAAAATGTCATTATTGTAACTAAAAGATTGTAATAAGTTTTGCAATTTTAAAAGTGTTTTGGGAAAAATATACATATGAAGTGATAGAAGATAACTGATTTAGTTCTGTTATATCTTAGTTAATATTAAGATATGAATCAGTTTTAGGTTGTAAGACTATTATATCGTAACACGAATAATGCTTGTAAATGCAATTTTTTACCTGTGGATACATCTAATTACGTGTTAGATGTTAGTACATTTCTAGTAATTTTACATATTAAAATAGCTTAAACTAAGCATTCCATGTTAAATGGATTTGTATTTGTTTGGGAACTATAATCAACGCATTGTTACTAACAGTTTCATCAATTAATTGGTTCGTATAACATATTAACAAATGCGAAAGAAATAGCTTAAACATTTTGTGCATAGTTGACTTAACATTTCCATATATAATACTACTGTGCTTACTATTTAAGTTTTAAAATGGACACATGTTCTATTTGTAACTATTTTCATTAACAAAAAAGTGAAGAGAAAAAATCTCTATTTGGAGAATAATAAACATTATTGTTCATTTATTAATAAAATATTAATAGGAGGAAGTATATAATGATAAAAATCAAACGTGTTTGCGTGAAATAAAAATCAGTAGTTCCGTAGTTTAAAGACTGGGATACTTAAGTTATACTGGTAAATGGAGTATTAATTACATATCTAATTGGCGTCTTAAATTAATTGCTTCATAAATGAATTTTGCTACACTTATTATTTCATTTTTATTTTCACTAGACATTAATCTTTTAAACTTTGAAATTGTTGGCCACCTGCAAAAATGTTTTTTTTCTAAGGTGTGTATATATTGGACAGACTAACAAGAAATGAAATTCATTTTCTATTGTGTTCATGTTGCAAAATTCACACTTACGATTTTCTCTTTCAATATAATGATATCGTCCTCTTTTCTGTTACTAGATTATGTGATGATAACCGGAACCTACTTAGGGCGATTTTATATTTTGTTTCATTTACTTTGTCTAAATACGTTTCTAGTGTTAAGTTTTGTTTAAATAAGCAATAAGAAGAAAGACGTGGAGAATTGTTTATCTCGCTATGCCAGGTTTGTGTATAACGGTCTAATATTCTTTGTTTTCATTGTATCAACTTCGCTTCGGTTATGTTTTGGTTAATCCATAGGTCAGACATTCACGTGACAATCCCAGTTTTGATTGTTATATGTATGACCGTTATTCGCATCGTTTTTTAACATGATATATATTATTTTAATTACGCTGTTTTCATTTGACGAAATCAGTTTACACCAATATTTAATAATATTTATTTTCCGTATTTCTTTAAATGGCATTTGTCCTAATAACCCATATAACGAGCTAAGATTTGATGACTTATTGACGCATAGTATTTTTCTTAAAAATTTCGTGTGCCCGGCTTCTAGATCGTTTTCTCGCACAGTTCCCCATATTTCAGATGGGTAATTTAATACGGATGCAACAATGATATCGAATAGTTTTAGTTTGCTTTTTGTGCTAAACTCGTATTTATTGAACACTGAGAATAGTCGGTGCATTGATTTCGAAGCGTGGTCTGCTATACATTTTTGTGTTCTATTGAAGTTATCATTTTTAAGGAAGAATACGCCCAGATATTTGAAAGATGTGACTTCCAGTTTTTCACCGTATATGAAGATATCAACATTCGTGTAGCGTGTTCCTTTTTCAAAAATTAAAACTTTTGTTTTGGCTGTATTTATTTTCAATTTTCATGTGTTACAGTAGGTCCCTCTCTCTATGTCCGTTAGCATTGTTTGTAGTGCTTTTTGGGAGGTTTAGAAAATAATCTGGTCTTTAGCATATAGTATAAGAAACAACTTTAGTTCGTTAATAGCGAATAAGTCATCTATATATATGTTTATGTGGTTCAATATGTAATTTACGAACATCATGAACAGCAATGATGAACTAGAGTCACCCTGTTTCACACCTAGGTGGATAAGGGTAGGGTCAGACAAGTTGTGATTGAATTTAATTACGGATTTAACGACACTGTACATTGCCTTTTAAATAGGGCATTTATCATTTTTGAACTTACATTTTCTGACATTAATTTTTGCCAAAGCAGTGTGTGATTGATTTTATCATAGCATTGTTTAAAATCAATAAAAATAGTGTATAATTTTTGTCTTGAATTAATTATTTTTGATATTATTGCGTGGAGTATAAATATGCAGTCGGTCGTACTTTTTCCTTTTTGATAACCAAACTGACAGTGGATGATTTTTCGTGTTTATTTGTCCAATTTGTTAGACGATTACGTAGTAGTTGTGAGTATATATTTGCTAAAATATTATTTAAGGTTATACCTCTATAGTTTTTTGCTTATTTTGATATCCCGCCTTTAAATATAGGAACAATATACCCTAGACCCCAGCTTTATGGATATTCGGCATTTTTAAATAGTTTATTGCATATTAAAAGTAAATGTGGTGCTAATATGTTAAATGATGATTTAATTATTTCTGCAGTTATATAATCTGATCAGCATGACTCTTTTTTTTTTGATGGAAAACGGCAGCTTTTATTTCGTTCATGGTGAATTCCTTGTCTAAATCATTATCTGTTGTTTCAGTGAAATGTATATGTTCGTTTATTTGTGTGGGCTGTTCGCCTAATAATTTAAATGCGTATACAGGTCATTTAATTTTAAACTGTCATTAGTGTTAGACGCCTGTTTATAGCATTTTTTTTTTAGAGATTTCCAGAATTGTTTTGGATTTGATTTTGCTGTATTTTCAAGTTTTTTTTCCTTCCGATAGTTCGTTTTTAGCTTCATTTTTTTTTCTTGTTTTGTTGTACAGAGTTCTCATTTTGGCAAAATGGTTTATATCTTCATCAGTTTTAGATTTGCTGAACACGTTTCGCGCGCGTTTGAAATTTTTCTTCGTCGTGTAACAATTATTATCGAACCATTTTGGAGAACGTGATTTATTTGGGTTATTTTGATTGTGATTTGAACTGATTGTTTTTCCAAATATTTTGACCTCACTATCATATATACAGTCCGTAATACATTTTATTTCACGGTTTTTATTTTCATTATGTGAGTCATTTAATAAACTGATATTTTCTTTTAAAGAGTCTTGAAATTGTTCAACCAAACTCGCATTGAAAACAAGCTTAGTTTCTTCTGCATGTTCGTCAGGTGGTATAATTCTAGTTTTTTGTGCTACATTTTATGGAGAAATAAATAGCTGCGTGATCGGAAAAGCTTTTCCAGTCGAGTATTTGAAATTCATTTACAATATCGACATCGTTTGAATTTATAATTAAATAATCAGTTACACTCAAGCATCGGGTTGATGCGAATGTAAATTGATTTTCTTGCTCATTGTTAAGACGTCCATTTACAATTATATGGTTAGTGGATTTGCATAGGTTAATCAGTTTTTTCCATTGTTATTAATGACCTTGTCTGGATTGTGGCGTAATATTGAAAGAGAGTTCTTGGTATTTTCTGTATCTAGATCTTCCAAAGAGTCAAGATATTTATCAAATTCAGGAATATCTAACAAATTACCTGGTCTGGATTTAAGATCACCTGTAATAAACGTTTTACCAAACTGTCCATATTTTTCAATTTCTTTTTCTATTTCATCAAAGAAATCAAAATTTTGGTCAATTAGAACTTTTGAATTAACAGGTTTGAATTATCAGCATGACACAAATATATATCTGACTCTGGAGCAAACAACTTATTTTCTAGTTTTAACCACACTATTCCATTTTGGTTGGTTTTTACTACGGGCATATTATCTGTCAACTCTTTACTGTAATATATTGCAAGTCCTCCGCTATAGCGACCTTTTTTGGTGCCCGAACGTTTATTTCCGTGTTCCGCAGCCGGTTCATCAGAGTATGAATGACAGGTTTCGTGGGCGGATTATCCTATCAGAATGCAGCGTTTACGTGACAATGCAAAAAGTTGTAATTATAAAAAATTAATACGAAACAGCAAAACAATTTGGTAAAAAAAGTCTTTCCAAATATGGAAGAAGTTCTTCTGGTGGTGGCAGTGGTTATTTATAACTGCTTCGCTGACGATGCATTGGTAAAATCTAAATCAAAACAAGGGAGAGTACTACAGAAGAGTTTAATAGTGTGGATGTGAGAGTTATCTCCTTTTATTACCTATGAACTTTATTCAACATGCATGTGTATTTCAGTGCATGAGACAATATTGTATGCTTCCCATTAATCTTACAAAAGTGCACGATCTATTTTTACATCGCGTATTTTTAGAGACTGGTTGCCCATTACGGTAAACTAAGTCGATCCATTTTAATATTACATGTATCATCTAAGAAAACTCGACTGCTTGAATCCAGTAGACAATTGTAAATCAGTAGCAGATCAAGAAATGCACTACTAACTTACGAAGGACCGTTGAAGTATCGTTTATTACGAAGCAAGGCGTGTCCGTACTTTTAACCGCATACATGAATATTGCTGAACATTGATTGATAAACGCTGAGGCTATACTCGTCAATTATGGCTTGATTTGACTTCCGTAGTAAAGCTCGATCCAATGAAATAAATTAAATTTGGGATGGTTATCAGCTAATATGCTTTTATGAAACGGAACTTGAAAGGAACAAAATGGCCGTCTCATTTTGTTAGGGTGTACATGATTGTAAAGAAAATCTTAATAATGACACGAACAAAATGACTAGAACAGGTTGGACTTGTTTCTGTCAACCGATGACTGAGTTTTTAAGAGTCTGAAGAGATCGTTTATGAAAGTTGGGCCAGGAATGTAACTTACGGGCCACCTCTTCAAATCGGAAGCACTGTACAGTTTACATCCACAAACCCGTACAATTTCGCTCAATTGACATGTGTTAAATATGGCACGGATATAAACGTGCATA
Source organism: Congeria kusceri (assembly GCA_027627225.1). Taxonomy (NCBI): domain Eukaryota; kingdom Metazoa; phylum Mollusca; class Bivalvia; order Myida; family Dreissenidae; genus Congeria; species Congeria kusceri. Next base: position 62,699,907 of record CM051032.1, read on the forward strand.
TTTCAGCAATTTAACAGTGCGTGTATATACAGGGATATTGACACAATTCAAACAGATGAAAAGTAAATTTAAATATACACATAATAAGCTGTATTTACTTTCTGGCATTAATTAATCACTTGGACTTGTGACCCAACAACTTGGAAAAGGTTGTTATCTAATATTGTAAAAACGTGTGACCCAACAACTTGGAAAGGGTGGTTATCTAATATTGTAAAAACGTGTGACCCAATAACTTGGAAAGGGTGGTTATCTAATATTGTAAAAACGTGAGACCCAATAACTTGGAAAGGGTGGTTATCTAATATTGCAAAAACGTGAGACCCAACAACTTGGAACGGGCCGTTATCTAAAATTGTATAAACGTGTGACCCAACACTTTAAAAGGGTGGTTATATCATATTGTAAAAACGTGTGACCCAACAACTTGGAAAGGGTCGTTATCTAATATTGTAAAAATGTGTAACCCAACAACTTGGAAAGGGTGGTTATCTAATATTGTAAAAACGTGTGACCCAACAACTTGGAAAGGGTGGTTATCTAATATTGTAAAAACGTGTGACCCAACAACTTGGAAAGGGGGGTTATCTAATATTGTAAAAACGTGAGACCCAACAACTTGGAAAGGGTGATTATCTAATATTGTAAAAACGTGTGACCCAATAACTTGGAACGGGTTGTTATCTAAAATTGTAAAAACGTGTGACCCAACAACTTGGAAAGGGTGGTTATCTAATATTGTAAAAACGTGTGACCCAACAACTTTAAAAGGGTGGTTATATCATATTGTAAAAACGTGTGACCCAACAACTTGGATAGGGTCGTTATCTAATGTTATAAAAATGTGTAACCCAACAACTTGGAAAGGGTGGTTATCTATTATTGTAAAAACGTGTGACCCAACAACTTGGAAAGGGTGGTTATCTAATATTGTAAAAACGTGTGACCCAACCTCTTGGAAAGGGTGGTTATCTAATATTATAAAAACGTGTGACCCAACAACTTGGAAAGGGTGGTTATCTAATATTGTATAAATGTGTGACCCAACAACTTGGAAAGGGTGGTTATCTAATATTGTAAAAACGTGTGACCCAACAACTTGGAAAGGGTCGTTATCTAATATTGTAAAAACGTGTGACCCAACCACCAGAGCTATAAATATTTTTTTCAACGACATTTTCTTCTAAACCCCTGTGTAGCTTTTCAAATAATTTCACAGAAATGTTCTTTTGGTGGTCCTCTACCAAAATTGCTCAAATGGTTCCGCTTCGTCGGAAAACATGGCATCCAGGGGACGGGGGCCATTTTACCTTGTACGGTTGATTTAAAACATTGAAAATCTTCTTGTCAGAAATCACTGGTTGGATTTCTAAATAATTTTACAGAAATGTTTCTTAGGAGGTTCTCTACCAAAGTTGCTCAAATGGTTCCGGTTCGTTGTAAAACATGGCCGCCAGGGGGCAGGGCCATTTTTCCTTACATGGCTATACTGATAATTTTCTTGCTAGAAACCACTGGTTGGATTCGAAATAATTTCACAGCAATGTTCCTTGGGTTGTTCTCTACCAACGCTGCTCAAATGGTTCTGGTCCGTTCAAAAATATGACCGCTAGAAGGGCGGGCCCTTGTTACCTTATATGGCAATATTGAAAATTTTGAAAAATCTCAGAAACTGGTTGGATTTCAAAATAATTTCACTAAAAAACCCTTGGGTTGTTCTCTACCAAAGTTGCTCAAATGGTTCCGGTCCATTTTTCCTAGTATGGCTGTATTTAAAACTTTGAAAAACTTCAAACCACTGTTGGATTTTGAAATAATTAACAGAATGTTCTCTACCAAAATACTTTAAAGTATTTTTTGATTCGTTTAAAAAATGGCCTCCAAAGTTAGAAGCTTTTTCCCTTATATATCATATCAGGGTCCTTTCGCTTCTGACACTCTTTTCTTAATAAGCCAGAGGAGCGATACAGGCACTCGTGTTTTTTTTGTTTTTTTTTGGGACAGCCACCCAGCATAAGATAACTAAATACATGGATACTGGCATTTTCCACTGCACATTCGGAAATAACTTCCGGATTGTATAAATTTGCTTCATACTCGATATTCATCAAAGGCTCTTCCAAACTTTTATTTCATTATACATAAGAGAACATACATAATTTACATCCGTTGTGTAGCATAGGAGTGATATCTACAAGGCTCTTAAAGAAAATTTTAACTTCAGTCATACTTGAGAGAAAAAAATTAATAAAACTTTGCTTGTGAAAATTAATTTTTGATATTTGCAATGTTGTAAAATAGGCGCATCTGTTAATTATTTACCAGAATACAACTATTGAATCCAAAATAAACTTTCAATGAACCAGCCTCAGTCTTTTTATGATTTTAAGATATTTACTTAGAATTTTACTAAGCAGCTCTGTAGTTATGGACCCAGATCGATAACTCAACATATTGCTTTTATAGACAAAACAACAACATGTTCATTTACATTCGAAAAAAGTTCCCATTGTTGAATTAATTTTAAAATGAAGCATCATAATGATAAATTAACTAATTAGCATATAAAACGAATAACCATGTCAAGGAAAATTTACAAGAAACGACTCTAGTGTGTTGATAATTGCCGAATTTATTATTTAGGAAGAAATTGTTCATGTCATGTTGTTGCCCGAAGCTATTTTACTATTAAACGTATCATAGCGGGGGTTTTTACGTCGACGGTCGTTGTTTTTACGTTGACAATGAGTAGTTTTTTTATGGTCTGCAGTTTATTATTTATGGAGGGGACTAACAGCCAAAATTCCAACTGTGTTTAGTGTACATTTGTCAAATGCAACATTGACAACCCAGACGTGTACTTTTGTCTTGCAACATCTAATCGCTGTTAGTCGGTAAACTCTGTTTTGTAAATGTGCTTTTCCATATGACTACGTCGTGAATTCTCATGTCGATGTTTATATGAACTGTGATCGGATATTAATTAATGCAAATCTGAACGAAATGAATATACATCGTACAAAGATGTACCGTTGCGACTTACAAATGTAGACCTAGCAAAACCAGAAATACGAGCATTCACGATTCTAAGTCATGCGTGACGCCCCGCATGAATCTCATTTGAATAAGTAAACGGAAATTTACGAATTCACCCGATGTCCGGGACTGGACGGTCCAAAATCATAACGGCCAAGATATTGACGCCCCTAAATTATTAGTTTAATGATTGATACATTTAAATAGTACGAAATTATTATATTTTTTTATTTATCACTAAGGACACATTAACTTACACATCGCTACACAACATTATGAAACAGTATACATGTAATTAATGTATTATCAAATACAAAGTAATTCAATGTAAACACAAACATTAAATTAGCAACTACACTGACTAACATATAGTAAATGGATTAATATACCACACGCGATTTTTAAATTATTTTACTGCTGGAAGATGATTGCATGCTACGCAAACAACGTAGAAGTTTCCAGGACTGTGAATAACCTGATATAATTTAGTGTCACCCCTTATATAACAGTTTTACTAAGTGGGAAACCAACTTCTATATTTTAGTTGTCAAACGTAAACTCTACAACCTAGTTAAATAAAACTATATGTTGTGTGATTTCGTATTTTTGGTCAATAACTGGATTTTAAAAATGAGCCTTAAAATATTTAGATGCCATGCCACACTACCAACTTTTGAAATCACTTGCCCGGCCTTAAATTTAGTGGTACGTGGCTAGCGGGCAACCAGGTTACAATATACAATATTCCAATCCTTATGTAATTTCAAACTCCTTGCAGTGGTTACTTCCGCATTGGTACTCTGCAGTTATACCACTGCCACCACGAGGTAAAAACTTACAGATTTGGAAGTTTTCAGGGGAGATGATTATGAGGAGATTGAATACTTATTTTTTTTACAAAATTTCAATTTTATCATAATTATTTTATACCAATGACACAGACATGTTCCATGATTGGTCCAGGTATATATACTACGAGTTAAAATAAAAAATAAAAATAATAAAATTAATAAAGTAAGCATAACAACTTAAGGATTTTACGTTGTCCGCGTTTTTATCATGTGCTTGTCCACGATTTTATTTCACGCCAAGTGTTTGCCTATGGTCTCGTGGAACTTCATGTTGGCAGGGATTTAATGAGCTATGCTCAGACACAGTTAAATCTCTGCGCGGAGGTTGATGTAATTTAAAAGCGATAACTTTAGAAATCAAAACGCTGACAGCGTAAAAAGATTGTTGGCGACAAAAGAAACTAAAATCATGTGATTTATTAGTGCATTTTTGCTGAAAAGGAAACATTTGTTTGAATGAAGTTCAATTTTCCACCTTTAAACATTATAATTTGGCTTTTTATTCAATAGTATACGACATCATAATGAAATGTATTTGTAAGTAACGAACACATATTTTTCAAGCTAATTATCTAAGACTGACGGAATTATTTACATACCAGCCATGCAGATTAACCGATAAAGGTCTAATTACCCCAAAACGGAAGCTGTCAGTTAGATAATAAGCACATGTAGTTGAGTGCAGGATGCATATAATTTGTAAAATACAGTTTAAATGATATGTTTTGGTATCATTTTAAAGGTATATATGTAAGCAATAAGAAAAAAGGCTGTTTTGTGCACTACTTTTTGTCTAGTGGTTCCCAGCTTCATAACTTTTGGCCCATGTATTCATGCGCAAAATGGCAGCCTCCGTGCCCGTCAAAACCGGTGTGTTTTTTCTAAGGTAAATATTTTGAGTTGCAACACAGAATTTTTTGACATGCTGTTTTTTCAAAAGGTTATGTCCTCATCTTTCCAACAATGTATGGTGATATATTGGAAAGTAGCTTGGTCATGGTGAAAAGTGAGATCAAATTTTGAATATTTTATATGTAACAAAGAAGGAATTTATTTGCGCATGCGTAACCTAAAGCGTGGTAGTAAGGAGCATCGATTGTTAGTGATCTGTAGCCTACTGAGTCAAAAGTAGGTCATACGATTCGCGCTCTCGATTTTCCATACTTCAGTTTAAAATTATCACATTGCGGTAATTTGTTGTTAAAATAGTTAGAATAAGAATCGGTAACAAGAAATAACATTTTCGCAACGATTGAAAAATAACCGATGTAGCGCATTAATTTAATGGTGTTATTCCAGGACACCCAGGTAAATATTTCGGTTACATACAAGTTAATAGCGAAAAAAGGGTGTCATTAGTTTGACGTAACATTTTTAATAAATTGACTTTTTTAGAAACTTTAATTGTACTAAATCGCATTGTATACATATTGTAATACACATGACATACATTATCTTAAATAGTAATCAAGTAAGTAAGTTTTTATTATAGTGACATGTGTACAAGTAATGTGATATATACATCAAAACATAATGCATAAATACACCCGGCCTACCGGGCCTATAAGTCACCTCACAATATATACATCATTAAATTCATATAACAATATTAAACATAACATGAGTATGTAACAGTGCATTGAATTTATAAAAATAAAATCGAATGAGTTAACAAATACGATGGATGTTTGCTCTTATAAGATCTTGAATATAAATATATATGTTAAATATACTTTACGTGTTTACATGATAAATTAATGCGTTATGAGAACAAAATGCTTTGTCTTTTCGTGAGTGCTTTTAGAATGTATTTGGCTAATTGCCTTGTCTTATTGTTAACAACAAATGCTACTTTTTCAATATTAGATAGATTTATAAAAATATTATTTGCCAGCACATCTTCAAAACAAGTTCTTCGTATCTCATTGTACAGAGTACAGTTCAGCACAAAGTGGCACTCGTTCTCCACTGTCTGTACGTTACATAGCCTACACAGTCTCGTTTCTACAGGCTCTCCTAAATACCTCACAGTCTCTAGGCTTAACGGCAGGATACTGGTTCTGAATTGGGCTAGTAATGACCTTTCGTGTCTTCCTATATCGAGATTCAAGTACTTTTCACATGTGAAATATTGTTTGAATTGGTGATATGTTCTCAGTTTTGGCTTAGATTGGACATATGTCGACCAAATGTTGACGAAGTAGGATTTCACGAGACTTTGTGCGGCGGTGAAGTCAACCGTGGATTTAGAGTTGAAACCGTCTGCTTATCCGATATTGGTCATGATTTCCTTCACTTCGCTTCACCAGTTGTTGTCACATTTCCTATAGTCCATTTCAACACACATTTGAACATAGTCGGTTACGGTCCATTAGCACTCGTCTATTCCAGAGGCGTATCATGTTGGTCCATCTGCGGTAGTAGGTGGGGAGCCATCCGGTGTCACCTGTCAATGCAGCGGTAGGGGAATATGTGCTCCTAGGGCGTATCTCGTAGCTCGATTTTGAACGCTATCCGCACTTTGAAATTGCTTGCATCCCCACACTGAACTGCAATAGTGCATAACTGGTATGACACAGGCGCTGTATAGTTTCTCAAACGGCTTAAAACTTAGGTCCTTTAGGTTATGAACCTTGCTGATGACGCTCCCGAGCGCTCTCCCAGCTCCCCTAGGTACTTGTACTGGTTTACCAGTTCAAGCTCGCTCTGTCCGATCCGGATGTGAACTGCGTCTTCTAAGTGCGCCCCTTCCGGAAGTGTACACACTTTGATTTCTCCGCATTTATCACCACCCACCAGAGCTTGCACCATTTGTGGAGAACGTCGAGCATAGCTTGTAGGTGTTTTCGTTTCCTTGACCAGGTCATTGGCGAAAATGGCAAACAGCGTCGGACAGAGCGTACACCCCTGTTTTACCCCGGTGATACAGTCGAAGAAGTATGTTTGGCAATTGTTAATCCTCACACATGACTGGGAACTTGCGTATATATTTTTAACGGAGTTATAAAATTTACCGTCTATTTTTATTGAGTAAGCAGTTTGTATAGGAGCATGTCCCTGTCTATATAGTCAAATCAACGCCGGAGGTCCACACACGCCGTAAACATGTTTTTGTTGTTTTTAATTACACTGTTGAGCATAAAGGCGTGGTCTTCGCAAGATGTGTTTGCTCGAAACCCGTTTTGCTCATCTGCCAGGATATTTTTGTTTTCTAGGTAGTTCGACAGACGTTTATTTAAACGTTTATTTGTAACGTTTACTGACACATGATAATAGACTTATCCCTCTATAGTTCATCGGTATTCTTCTGTCAGTTTGCTGGTCCTTTAGAATGGGGTGTATGATGGCTTTTCTCCAGATTGATGGTATTATGCTGGTATCAAACAAAAGTTTGAATAACTGTTGTAGCACGGCGATGATCGGAGGGTTTTTTAAAACATCGTACGGAATGTTGTTGATTCCACTGGCCGACCCTGATTTGCTTTTTTGTATTACCATTGTAATCTCCTCTAGGCTGATGTTTCTGTTAAGCGTCTCATTTTGTTCGTATAAGGGATCACATATAAATAATTAACAGGAAATAAAACAGGCGTGAAGTTGTGCTGTTTTGATTTACTGACTCGTAGCCTGCAAAGAAGTAGTTTTCCGCGATACCTATTTTGGAAATTACCCTCTCTAAAAATAAATGCAACACTTTGCACGTAGGTACCCTCATAACCATACCTTTTCTTAAATCATTCTAAGCTGAATTGATTTAAGAAATAAAATGGGTATGCCATGTCATATGTAAGAAAGAACTCGAAACTAAACAAAGTTGACTGTTTTATCACCATCTTTTTACCGGCTACTTTTTAGTTGAATGTAACCCGCCTCAGCTCAAGTGTCCTACTGTAGTCTCCAATCTTAAAACATATCAGTGATTTAGTAGTGCACACCAATGCTTATCCTACCAAGATCTCCCAAAAATATAACCTAAAAACATGTCTTGGCGTTAAACTTGTTTATTTATTTGTATAGTACAGCCTTATATAACTTTTTAGTGTAATGTGAACACCATTTGTTTCATACCTGTACTGATAGTATTGCATATTCAACTTGTAAATGCAGTTAGTGCTTTCCAGACAAAGGAGCCGTCTATAATAAAAACAAACATATTTTCTAGATTGTATTTATTAGAGATGCTAGAAAATATTATGCATTGAAAGAAAGCTAATGATAATAGCAGGAACATACCTCAATAAAACACATTATTTGACACATACCTATGAAGTCATTGCTTCAAATTAAATGTACTTTGTCGACACCAAATTGAAAACAACGAATTTTTTATTTTTATTTTTAAATACACCCAGTATATGTATTTTATTTTAAATTATATAGTGCAAAAACATTGACCTGATCCTGCTGACCTCTATTTACATAAATTTTCCGGTTAATTAATTAATTATCTATTTTAGAGTCGAACGGTTCAGTAAACATATCCACGACAGTTCACGTGACCCACTATTGACCGATCTCGTAGTAATAATTGATTTAAGGTGTTAATTTAAGCGAGGATATATCGATCAGTTATACTTACGCAGTAAGTAACGTCGAAGAGAGTTAGCTTTGTATTTTGTAACTTTTACAAGTGGATTTTAGTTCGAAACTCAATCAGGTTATAAAAATGGTACTAAATTTTGCTGCATTTCTTCAAAATTGTATTTATTTCTTCATCATTGTTTCATGTTTTTAATAAATATTTTATTCAACTATGCTATAATACATATGAAAATAGCAAACATAATATCACAGGTAAAAATCTCGATGTTACTCTTGCTCATGCCAGTGCATTTTCAAGGAAAAAAGAACTATTCTGGTTTCTAAACCATTCGGATAGATTGTTTCTTGTGCTCTGGACCCTTGTGTTTTTCTCGTGTCTCCCAATATTGCTTTGAAGGCCAAAACTGAAATAAAAATATGTAGATCTACATGTATTTAGTTCATAATCAAACATCACCTAAATTCATGATATTCTCGTAAACAGTATTGTAAATTTCGTTTAAAACATTTTGATGTAAAAAGATTAACCCGAGATTCCAACCCTAGTCGATTAGTTGATAAGAAGACATGCATACCACTATACTTAAAGCTAGCATAAACCTAGCGATAACTAATACTATATTCAGTCGTATGTAAAACTGATTCTAAAATAAGTTAAGCGAACATCTTCGAATATATACTAGTACGAACAGACTTCGAAACATAATTTTGACTTCGTATTCAGCTTATGAATATTTTTGAATAAAGGTTAGGATCAGGTAAATGTTTTCGCACTGTACATAACATTATCCGCCGATATGCCCCTTACAGCCCTTTACAGCCCCATCTACAATTTGCTTGTATAGATCTATAGCATTATTAAGTACATGTATGTTAGTAATCTCAGTATATCTTTTCTGCACGCTGGAATGTAGCTTTCATTAGTTGGCTGCATCTTTCTGTGCACTGTTTTCGGTAACAGTTCTCAACCACCTCGGTGCATCACAGCTCTTTTGTGACATACTGGAAATCTGGGACGGCGACTCATTACTTCCACTTAAATGATTGGTCATTCATATGTATATTGCATAATTGAAAGCTGACTGGCTTGGAGAATAAACCACAGAGGAGTCTGAAAATATTTTAAGAAATCAAACATAAGGCATTGTACACATATTCATTTAAAGAGGCAGTCTAATTAAACCAGTTTTAGTTCACTAGCCGCATTAAAGAGAATAAATACTACGGAAATGCACGATTTCACTGCATTACTGAATGATGTGTTGAGAAAAGAAAGCTTATTTGTATAATTGTTTTTGTTACGTGGCTTTTGTAATGTGCTGTGTTATATTGACAATCGGTCACTTCCCTTAAATTATGTACGTTGTGCTTTTAATAAACTGTTTATAAGCTGATACAAAAGTACAAGTTACCTTTATGCGTGTTGCTTATTTGTGGTTTTGGTTATTGACGAGGGTTATATCTTGACAGCCAAGTACTTTGATCGTTGAACAAATATCAAGGCCACGATAAGTAATTGAGAATCGATGGGATTCATTATGAGAGGCTTAATCTGCTTTAGGAAATTTTTACATGGTTTCCCTATAAATCTTTTTTAAACGCTAACGTCAATATGTTATATTTTCCAAATTTATGTGCTGTTATATGAATTGCCGGGTCCAACACGGATTGAAACTTGCTTCGACAATTCATTAAACTGGTCATTCTTTTACTATCCAGCAATTCAAGACAATTTCAGATACGGGGTGCGATTGTGCGGACATTTCCTTGGTGGAATACAAAGACGATAAGGATAAACAAGAATTGCTTGGAGTTCTTTGCACGACATGTGGATCGGAATGGCTTACGGAAGAACATTTGCCGGACGAAAAGAAAACCCGCATAAAAACGTACAAAGGACACACGCTTTATTTATTTAGCCGATTGCTATCGATGAACCTAACGCATGTGCGGCACAGGCGAACAGAAATCTAATACGAGAAAACGACATCGGCTCGTTGGAAGCTGGAGACCACATTGCCTGGCATCGATCATATGCGGGTGTTGAATATTGGCACCCTGCAATCGTTGTAGTTGTTGATGCAACAACGCAAAAGAGCCTGCAAGTCATTCATTGGCAAAAACTTGGTATAAAGGGGTAGCGACAGCAGATAAAATGTCAGTAACGAATTCAGAAATACTTTACAAAATCAATTACGCAGATATTGTAGACAAGGTGAACTTAGTATTAGTATGTGCCATATTTTTTCTGAACGATACAAAAACGTATGATTTGTTAAGAAACAACTGAGAGTCATATGCGACGTTCTGTAAAACTGGGACAGGTCTGTCAGTTCAAGTACAATGGACAAAGGAGAAGTTCAAGGAAACCGGTATCAGTGTTGTTCTCGTACACGCTCAAAGAACAATATCAGAAGGCTTGAAATTCAGGTTCGGTGCTCCCAGTATCACGTGCGCTATCGAGGCGGTGTTATTTGGCATAGACGCATACAAGCTGTGGAAGAAGTATCAGAAAAATAAAATAACGAAGGAATGATTCATCAATGAGCTAGTTGCCCGGTGTTTGGAGGCTGTGTGCGCGGCATTTTGGGGTGTTTTGGGGTGGGCACGAGAATTGCATTACTTACTGCAATATTGTCGTTTGTAGGGAAAAAAAGTCGGTAGATGTCTTCATTTTTGTTATGATGCTTCAAGTGGGTGGTGTGCTTTATAGCGTTAAAATATAACAATAATGACAATTATATAGAGAATATTTTGCTTGCATGCACAAGTTTCTAATGTTTTAAGGTATATATTTGGTTATTTCCCGCACTGTGTCCTATACGTCTAATAAATTTGGTAAGTACATACATGTATTCCATTGTTACTTTTGTTCTACAACAGAAAATATAATCGAACATATTTCCGTGCCAGAAAAATAGCTGATTGAAGTTAAAAGGGACAAGGTTTCTAGGTAGTGGAAACTATATCAAGATGGTTCATATGTGTGTTTTGCTGCATCGTGCGTGTCCTGATTGTTCATTTTGCTATATCCTGAGTTTTGCTTATGAATTTCGCCGTATCGTTTGTTTTGTTTATACATGCATTTATTTTAATGTATTATATGTTTTAGTATGTTTATTTTACTGTATCATGCGTTTTGTGTATACTCCATGCACAAGATCTTCTGTTTTGAAATTGTGTCAGATCAATAAAAAAAAAACATCACATAATTTACACTCAACCAGTTTTATTTAAAATTAATCATTTAATGTTTACATATACATTGTATCTAGAGAATGTTCACAAATGTCAATTTGGAAATGATGTTGATGTGTGTAATATTTTTTGGTTTTGCTGTTTTCCGATGTTATTGTTATTGTATTGGTATATAAAACTTAATTTGCATTCAATAGTTTTCTTATGACAATAATTCATAATGTTCCTACGTATAATCTTGATCTGTTCTCAAGTTAAATTTTCATACCCATTGTTGTGCCTTTAAACCATACCAATGATTTGTTAGAGATCTGTATTACTCACAGCACTTAAACCCGTTTAAACGATAAATAAAGCAGGCGCAGGCTTAAGTACAATTACCAACTTAACGAATATACGTTAGGTATTGCTTTGGAAGTTTATAAATACCGATCGGGGTCGGTTCACGAAGCTCTTAAGAGAAAATTTAACTTAAGTTGTACTTAAGTGAATATTTAAAATCATTTGTTTCTGTTGAAATCCAATCATTTATGTTTAATAAAATTTTTAAATACTAAACATCTAAGCAACATTAACAAGTTACAATTATTTAATTGTAAAAATTCCTATATATGAAACACCCACAGACTTGAAGAAGTTACGTATTTAAGAAACTTACGGACTCTGAACTAACCCAGAAAACAGTTTATTTAATATCAATGATTTGAATGATATATTATAGATATGTAGATACAGTTAAATCAGTCTTGCTGATAGCAATATTTTATGAGAACAAAAATGCTACTGTTACATTTTGTGTATGATTAGCCGAGGTCTAATTCATTGCTGATTTAATAAAACGTATCACGAAATGCAAAAGGCGTTTCGGTATTTATATAATGGAAATGCAGTGAACTTACTAATTGTGTTGTCGCAAGTGTGAAGACTGAATGTGTTTATTAAAATAAAATAAATTGCGAATCCATGGTGAATGAGAACCCCACCCTCTTCGAATTTGTATTGTTCGTTTAGTTCGTGGAACAATGCCATATTAACATAAAAATAATTAAAATAATGAAATTCTTTCCATCAACATGGAATAATTGAAATCGACATAAAAATAATACTGTTTCAAGCATCTCACTAGCGGTGCGAACAAAATAAAAGCTCACTATGATAACATATCTGCATTGAGTGCATTTCAGAAAGTAAAATTGCATTATAAAAATAGGCTAGACGGAGAAATTCCAAATGGCAATGTTTAACGGAGAAATTCTCCACAAAGATTAGCATCGCTACATTTGGTTGGATTCATATCAAAAGAAGGAGATCACTGCTAAAGAGTTTCATATTATGTATATGATGTTAGCACCCGTTTATTTAAGAAGTCGAAATTGTGTAGACACCGTTCAAAACAGACCCGTGTTAAATTCGTTCACCCTATTCTGGATAATAAAACTACTTTCTTAACTGCTCAATACGTTAGAATTTCAAATCAGTACATTGCCCACGTGCGTGATAACAATAATATCATAAAACCAAATATGATTGTAAAACGATTATACAAACTACATTGCAATTATCCTTGTAAACGATTATACAAACTACATTGCAATTATACTTGTAAACGATTATACAAACTACATTGCAATTATACTTGTAAGCAGGTCACGTTCAAGCAGGTCACGTTCGTTAAATTTATCAAGATCTTTGATTCTGAAAGAATTTTAGTTACTTTATTCGGAACAACACTGCGCCTCTTTGCCGTCATCAATATAAGGTAGAGGCACACTATTACTAGTAAACTGTTTTCATATTTCATTATAGTGTGCGTGTTGTGTCTGTTTATTTCACTGTACTATATGTTGTGTTCGTTTATTTCACTGCTGTGTGTGCTTATTCCACTTATTTGTTTGGAATTTGCGCTTTGAATATAAATCGTGACTTCTTTCTTCATTAAATGTCTTGAATCTATGGACAGTTTCTGTAAGCAGAAAATAAGAACATTCGTGTCCGAGCTATTTCCCAGCAACAACTTGATGTTATTGTCGACCTCCGCCCTGTTTAATGTTAATGTCAATGAATTTATTTCTAGTTCCACTCATACCAAATTTGTTGAAATCTTGCAAAATACGTTAATCTTGTAAATGTGTTTTATTTCTTCGAGTTGCGTTTCATAAGTTTGCAAGTTTGTTTATTTTCCTGTGTGCCACAAGCTGTTATTTGTTGTGAACCATTAAAACATAACCTTACACGACAAGAAAACATGTAGTTTTTGCATTTTCAGTAAACTTTTATCAGGTCATTAATATGCATTAAGCAACAATTAACCATAAAGAACAGAAAAAAACAACACTGTTGTTTCTGAAGTTGTTTTACATGTTGTATATGTTTTCCTGTTTGTTCTGTCCTGTATGTTATTTGTATATGCATTGAACGTTTCTATTACTTTAAAAATATGTATTTTTCATTACATGCTCTTTAGCACATATAACTACTATTAAATTGTATTTTGTATAATCATGTGTTTATATTTGAGAATAATATTTGGTTTCTAAAATAATGAACACTTTCACGTTGTAAAACATATGCGAATACATTTTATACATCGAGTGTGACGTCACTGTGTTCATCTAAACTCTATAGTAGGAACTGATAACTATCCATATTTGGCTAAATGTGCATACACTGAGATATAGTCCGCGGAGAAATGAAAGACAAATCCAAACAAGCAATTTTTCAGTACATTTTTATAAAAACCCATGTTTAAACACGATAATAACGTTATCATCATATTAACTGCAAACACTCAAAGCATTGTGTTTATACCTGTTCGTGCAATAAACTGCGTTTTACTTGCGTTGGCAGTTTCTACTTTCACTTTTGAACACTATTGACAAGCGAACAAATAGAGATAAAAATCTTTCTATTATTAAAAAAACCCGGCGGATTAATAGTTATATATTATATGAACATAGTGCTTACCCATCATGCGCAGCACTGAATCACACAGGTTAGTCTAGGAGCGACAACTGGTGGACATAATGATGCGAATATGATTGAGACGCGCTTTTGTGGTTACTTCCCAAACGAGTTAACCAAGAGGTCCAGTATTCATATTCTTGTTCAGTCTAAAGTTGTATTCAAGTGAACATTTAATATGCAATATAAACAACCTTTCAGCGCATGTAGACTGGCAAACTTCAGTAGTCGCTTGCAAGCTCGAAGCACAGTTGTTTTCTCTTCTCGTCTTTCTATTCAATTGAATTGTTTGTTTTTTACGATTGTTTTTTTCTTTGTGGCCTTGGAAATGATATATTTTCTAATTCAGCATATGTATTATATACACCGCTTAACCCTGGTCAGGTCATTGCTGGAAGAACCAAATCGTTCAATGTCTTGGGAAAAGGATTTTTGAAGTCTCTACAATTCATGAGAGACAGGGGAATATAAAGAAAATAAGAGAAGACAACACTGGTTCGGTGAAATCTGCAGCGCAAACATCTTGAAATCGGGTAGTTGATGATGCAACAATGGCAAAACGAAGGATTTCAGAGTTCTCTACAATACATGCGAGACCGGGGAGTAAAACTCAAACAAGAGATGAAGACACTGGCTCGTTGAAACTTGGAGCACAAAAAGCTTCGCGGCGGGTAGTTGATGGAGCAACTAAGGCAAAACTGAAGATTGTGGAGGTGTCTAAAATCTATAGGGGCCTTAGGGGTAAAACTCAAATAAAAGAAATACATATAAAGATCAATTTCAAAAATATTTAAAACGGCGCGAAGTTGGCTTTAACCCGTGTCATGTCAGACGGAACAATGGCGTATAGTGCGCTGCTAAACAATTCAGTGTCGTTGGCGACGTGCCATATACGTTAATAAATGCAATGGAAATGGGTAAACACGAAGACGAATACACACGAAGGCATTCCATACATTAATGGGTTTTCCAGTCTTGAAGATTCGTCGGTTTGTGACTCAGCGACGTAAGCGTTCGAGATGATGTGTGTAACGGTGCTTAGTGTCCTAGTGTGCGTGCTTGTTTCAGTTTCACCCTGGCTCGTACAAGCTTAACTTATTGTTACCCTGCAGTTTTTAGCGAAAACACCCTGATGGAACATTGGCAATACTTTGAGGAGTCGCAAACAAAGTATGAACCTCATTATTGGAAATCAATAAAACTCTTTGAAGCCCGTGAACTTTTCGGGAATTTCCTACTCGGTTTGCCAAATAACGTTGTTCGAAAATCTATGGTATTTGCGAATAAAGCGGCTTCTAATATACCGTGTTACATACGCCTTTGCTACGTATGATTGAATTTCGCACACAATTAAGCAGGCTAATGAGAAAGAAATACATGGTTTATGCATTGAACGCTATCATAATCGATTGAATAATCACTAAATAACTGGAAGAAGTACATGTATCAAGTTAAAGAATTGTTTTCGGAATATTTAAGATTGTTTCCCCCGGCACTGTGATAAATAGTCATGTTTAAACTGTGTAATTATTTACTTTATTATCGCTAAACGAACGGGCGTTGTGTACGAGCGTGTTTATTTCACAGTATCGTGTGCACTGTGTCTGTTTTTTATCACTTAGTTCACTGTTCTGCGCGATCCTTGTCTGTTTATTTCACTGTACTGTGCGCTCGGTATCTGTTAATTTCACTGTAGTGCGTGTTCTGCGTCTGTTTATTCACTGTACTATGTTCTGCGTCCGTTTATCTCACTGATCTGTGTGTTCTGCGTTTGTTTATATCACTGTAGCGTGCGTTCTGTATCTCTTTATTTCAAAGTAGTGTGCGATCTGTGTATGTTTATTTCACTGTAGTGTGCGATCTGTGTATGTTTATTTCACTGCAGTCTGCGATCTGTATATGTTTTTTTTCACTGCAGTCTGCGATCTGTATCTCTTTATTTCATTGTAGTGTGCGATCTGTATCTCTTTATTTCATTGAAGTGCGTGATCTGTATCTGTTTATTTCATTGTAGTGTGCGATCTGTATCTCTTTATTTCATTGTAGTGTGCGATCTGTATCTCTTTATTTCATTGTAGTGTGCGATCTGTATCTCTTTATTTCATTGTAGTGTGCGATCTGAATCTCTTTATTTCATTGTAGTGTGCGATCTGTATCTCTTTATTTCATTGTAGTGTGTGATCTGTATATGTTTATTTCACTGTTGTGTGCGATCTGTATATGTTTATTTCACTGTAGTGTGTGATCTGTATATGTTTATTTCAATGTAGTGTGTGATCTGTATATGTTTATTTCACTGTTGTGTGCGATCTATATATGTTTATTTCACTGTAGTGTGTGATCTGTATCTGTTTATTTCACTGTATTGTGCGATCTGTATCTGTTTATTTCACTGTTGTGTGTGATCTGTATATGTTTATTTCAATGTAGTGTGCGATCTGTATATGTTTATTTCACTGTAGTGTGTGATCTGTATATGTTTATTTCAATGTTGTGTGTGATCTGTATATGTTTATTTCACTGTAGTGTGTGATCTGTATATGTTTATTTTACTGTATTGTGCGATCTGTATCTGCTTATTTCACTGTTGTGTGCGATCTATATATGTTTATTTCACTGTAGTGTGTGATCTGTATATGTTTATTTCACTGTAGTGTGTGATCTGTATATGTTTATTTCAATGTAGTGTGCGATCTGTATCTGTTTATTACACTGTACTGTGCGATCTGTATATGTTTATTTCAATGTTGTGTGTGATCTGTATATGTTTATTTCACTGTAGTGTATGATCTGTATATGTTTATTTCAATGTAGTGTGCGATCTGTATCTGTTTATTACACTGTATTGTGTGATCTGTATATGTTTATTTCACTGTAGTGTGCGATCTGTATATGTTTATTTCACTGTATTGTGCGATCTGTATCTGTTTATTTCACTGTTGTGTGTGATCTGTATATGTTTATTTCAATGTAGTGTGCGATCTGTATATGTTTATTTCACTGTAGTGTGTGATCTGTATATGTTTATTTCAATGTTGTGTGTGATCTGTATATGTTTATTTCAATGTAGTGTGCGATCTGTATCTGTTTATTTCACTGTAGTGTGTGATCTGTATATGTTTATTTCACTGTAGTGTGTGATCTGTATCTGTTTATTTCAATGTAGTGTGTGTTCTGTCTCTGTGTTTATTTCACATTACTGTGCGCTCTGTATCTGTTTATTTCACTGCAGTGTGTGTTCTGCGTCTGTTTATTTCAATTTACTGTGTGCTGTGCGTGACAGCTTGTTTTAGCAGCAATTGGAACATTCATGTCCGAGCTATTTTTCAGCAATTATCTGAAGTTATTGTCGATCTAACACCCTTTCTAATGGTAATGATTTTGCATTCTTTCTTGTTTTGGATTGTTTGTTGTGTCATTGTTGTGAACCATTATCACATAAACTTGCTCGCCAAGTACACATACAGTGTTTGCATTTTCGGTATTATGTGTTACCTGTAAAAAGTATTTGATATGCATAAAGCAACACTGCACATGAAGAAAAACAAACACAGAATTTTGTTTTGTGGTTATTTGATATACTTTCCTGTTTTTAGTGTGTTTCTTTTCGATTTTTTTTGTTCTTATTATATTTTCATATACATTCAACATTTGTAATACGTTTTAAATGTGTATTTTCATTACAAGCTATTTAGAACATATGCTACTGTATTTTGTATACTTATGTATTACGCTAGGTAAATTAACTATTTTTTTCTAAAACACTTCACAGTTTCACGTTGTATTTATTCAATTAAACATATGCAGAATATGAATTTGATGCAGTTTGAGACGTGCTTTTCTGGTGACTTCCCAAACGAGTAAACCAAGAGGTCCAGTATTTATATCCTTGTTCAGCCTAAAGTTGTTTTTAAGGGAACATTTCATATGCAATACAAACAGCAAAACGGAAGGGGCGAGTAACACGAATTTGTTGTTGTTGTTTTCTGGAAAGGCGAAACATTAAAGACGATGTATGACAGTGTTTTTTAATTAAATATGTCCGATTAAAGTATGAATACGTTACGTGCAAAAAAACCACGTTGTTGTTGTGTTGGAAAATTCAGTTTAAGTATTTCATTTACAACACGCACGTTAAATAAACTCGTTGTTGATTGAAATAATGATATGACAGAAATACTGTTAAAACGGCGAAAAATCCCAACAAACAACAACAAATCCATTACGAGAGGTTTAACGTGCTGGAATTTATGCTGATTTTCAGGAAATTTAACATGGTTTCCCAATTAATCTTTTGAAAACGCTAACGTCAATATTTTTAAGTATCTATTCCAAATGTATCTGTTGTTATATATATTGGGCCCAACATACATTTCAGTTTGTTTTATAAAAATCGAAGTTGAATTGGGTATATTTTACAAGTAATTCATTGCTGTTCTTGTATATTGAGGCTTAGCTTTGTGCGTAGAGGCTTTGTGATAGAAACTCAAAATACAGGATACATAGTGTTCACATTGTTTATGTACATGTAACTTGAAATACTTGTTTTTTTATACTTTAAACAAAAAGTATTTCTGCTTTTATTTTAAAATGCTTTCCTGTATAGAGTTATATGTATATTTTATTCGTGTTTAAACCTTAATAATATACATGAACAGTTTAATATTGGTTTAATCACACATAGTCGCTTTAATGGTCGCGCATACCGGTATGTTATAAATACAATTCGAAATTTATACATATTCTACTAGATTACAACTACATTTGTTCAACATATAATGCATTTACCTTTCTTTATGTAAATACACAGATTTTGCAGGTTGAGTGGGAACATAATAATTGTGCACAAAAAGCTTTGGAATTGAGACGAGTTGCGAATAAGTACTTTCCAGAGGTATAAAAATACAAATGTAGAATTTCCAAATAATATAAAAATAGAGGCTCCACGTGACTGCTATAAATCTTATTTCGAGTCGAACTGCGTCATACTTGCTTTCGACATTCATGAAACTGGTCGCTATTAATTATATTGTTTATAGAGATTCTATCAATTCCAGACACGTTTTGATATGGGATGTAATTGTGCCGACACTTCCTTTGTGGAATACAATGACGACAATAATGAACAAGAATTGCTAGGAGTTCGGTGCACGAGATGTGGATCGGAGTGGCTAAAATCGAAATATTTGCAGTTTAACATCGGTCGTCATACGATGGAATGGAAATACAATGGAAATACACTGTATTGTCGAAAACCAATAGATTCTAAGGAATATTCAATTCAAATGTGAAAAGGTGTCTACATCGGCTCTTTGGATCCTGGCGACCATATATCCTGGCCTCGTGTTGGATATTGGCATCATGCGATCGTAGTGGCTGTTGATGAAAATAAAAACAGTTTGGAAGTTATTCATTGGCAAAAAAGCACATTTTTGCACTGGATTGTGAAAAAAGATGAGAAAACAATCAAACATTCAGAAACCGTTGTCAAAATCAATTACAACGGTACTGTAGACAGCGTGGAACTGGTAATAGCCCGTGCCAGGTCTTGTGAGAAATAAACCAAAGCGTATAATTTGCTGAAAAACAATTGCGAGTCGTTGGCGACGTTCTGTAAAACTGGAGCAGGTCGGTCACTCCAAGCAGGATATGCAATGAAAAAGGTGAACGATGCTTTTATAACCGCTACTGGCAAGGTTGTAATGAAACAGGTGAACGATGCTGTTATAACCGCTACTGGCAAGGTTGTAATGAAAAAGGTGAACGATGCTGTTATAACCGCTACAAAGGTTGTAATGAAAAAGGTGAACGATGCTGTTATAACCGCAACTGGCAAGGTTGTAATTCCAGGACTAATTTCTCATAGGCTTCGAGCTTCTATTATTTATGGCGGTACTATCTGGGTACTTGTGAAAGACGTCTTTACACAATATAAACTATATAAGGCAGCGGTAATCCAAAAAGAAATATTCATCCAAGAAATTGTGAAGGATTTATTTGTGGTATTTGGCGGTTTCTTCGGGGGCATGTTAGCGCCATACTTGCTTATAAGCTCAAGGCTATTTTCTTCCATGATAGTGGAACAAATGGCAGAATATATATTCACATGCAAACAAGTTTTGAAAATTTGACGCTCAAGAAAACGCATTTTCATTAACCATACATTCAAAGTACACATTAACGCTCATATTTTTATATCTCGCGATGCAGTTTTAAATTTTTATTTATTTTCATGTAAAATGTTTAAGTTTCCGGTTTCATTTGCTGCGAAATTTGAAAAAAAAAACAATGACGGACTCAGTGCGAGTGAATCAGATGGTGGACAATTTAAGTAATGGTAAATGAGAAATATTAGTCATAAAGAATAATGAAGAAAGAAGCTACGTATTGAATGATAGCAAGGCGCTAAGGAAAAAAATGTACGCTACGGAACTAGATGATGTGGAGGTGCTAGAAACTGGAGGCGGACTAAAACTTGTCTTCAGCACTGGTATGTTCGAACTTTGCAGATTTTATGTGATCTCATTCTCTGGTGATGATTCTCGGTTCGCTAAGTGTGCCAGAATAACAGTTCACGATGGACATGGTTGTTGAGACAAAATTCAAACTCAGTTCAGGAAGACAGGGTATATACACCCTTAATCTATACCACACGACGTGTTCATGTTTAGTCAATGGTAAAAGGTTGAATCAGTTTGCGAACACGGATTTACCTGACATCATACAAATCATTGAGGACAAGTTGAAAGCTGAAAATACAACAGCGTCTGAAATAAACAGTTCTTTCCGAAAGATTCTGCTAGCAATCGCATCAAATGAGGAACCCACTACGTCATCTGTTAGTCAACAAGAAAAAAGATTGTCTGATCTTTCGTCGCTGACGAAATCAGTTGAAAGAGTGTGAAAAGAAAAAAGCCTCCACCGTAAATCAGAAAGCACCAGCACTAGCGAGCTGAGATCGGATAGCACAAGCACTAGCGAGACGAAATCGGAAGGCGCAGGTATGACCAAGACGAAATAGAATAACACAAGTACGAGCGAGACGAAATCGTATAGTATATGCACAAGCGAGACGAACTCGGATAGCACAAGCACATGCGAGACGAACTCGGATAGCACAAGCACTAACGGGACGAAATCGGAAAAAACAAGCTCGAGCGAGACGAAATCGGATAGCACAAGTACGAGCAAGACGAAATCGGATAGCACAAGCACGGGCGAGACGCGATCAAATCGCACTAGCACTTGCAAGACAAAATCAGATAGCTCAAGCAGGAGCGAAACGAGATTTAATAGCACAAGCACGAGTGATATGAAATCGGATAGCACATATACGAGAAAGACGTAAACGGATAACACAAGTACGGACAACACGAAATCGTATAGCACAAGCACTAGCGAGAAGAAATTGGATAGCACAAGCACTAGCGAGACGAAATATGATAGCACAAGCACGAGCGATACAAAATCGGATAGCACAAGCACGAGCAAGACGGAATCGGATAGCACTAGAACTGGCGAGACGAGACCGGATAGCACAAGCACGAGCAAGACAAAATCGGATAGCACAAGCACGAGCGAGACGAAATCGGATAGCACAAGCAAGAGCGAGACGAAATCGGATAGCACAAGCACTAGGGAGTAGAAATCGGATATCACTAGCACAAGCGAGACGAAAACGGATTGCACTAGCAGTAGGGAGACGAATAAGATTGTATACGATTTTATGGCGCAGATTGGTAAAGAATTGCAAGGATTGCGCTAAGACTTGAATGTGCGCATCAGGAAATCATCTTTTGAAATCGACAACATTAAGGGCATGATTATCAGTTTGAAGAGGAATAATCTGCAATCTTCCCAAGAAGTAGATTAAAAAATTGAAGATGTGAAGCAGGAAACTAGGAAATGTAACTTTAAAATAAAGGAATTTAATGAAGTTTTATTAAAACGATGGAAATCGGTAGCAGATACCATGAAGTCGCATCTTGTCAATTTCATGGAAGCCTCTAAAAAGTAAAAAACAGAATCAAGTGCTACGTTGAACAACACGCCGGTTCAAATCCCAGTTGATGATGTATGCTCTTATTCATCTCCCGTTACACCTCAAGCATAGAACAGATCGCAAAATATACATAGTGAACCAAATAAGACCCTAACAATAGGTGACTCGATACTAAAGAGCATTCAAAAACGTGGATTGAAAGACACTATTGACATCAAATCCTGTCCCGGCAAGACAATCAACAGTATAAGATCTGAATTGAATAGTGTGAATTTAGCGAACTATGCAGACATCATAATCTATGCCGGAGGAAATGACGTCGCAAACAAAACTTCGCTTCATAAGATTACCCAAAACATAAAAACATTGATTGCGGATATTAAAAAGCAAAATGCAAAAGTTGTTATGTGCACGCTGTGTCCCCGCGTTGACGCTGACGTTAGGTCCCAATTGGTAAGGAAAATGGCTCATGACTCGGGCACCACCATCATCAAATGTAATGAGGAAATCGTGTTCGGGAATGGTTCATCAGCTCGCCATTTCTACCACAGGTATAGCATTCATCTGAACTACAGGGGTTCCAGTGTCCTTGTCGCCGCGATCGACAGCGTGTTTCCCGTCGCACAGCGTCCAACCCGGTAACCGGAATTGAACAGAATCGGCCGCGTGAGGACATCCGGCGTCCTCATGCTAAAGGCGGACCCCGCAGATACTGCCATATCTGCCACCTCAATAATCATGACGCGAGTGAGTGCCGATGGAGACCGAGACCGCCTGCACGTTATCGCATTGGCAGCACGCGCTTTGTGGACGACAGACGAAGAAATTACAGCTTGGTCTCCAGAGATCGAGTTTAGGAAAGCGCACACAGACTTTTACATTACCCAACCCACGCTGACGGTAATATATATGAACCTTTACAAGAGCTGTGCACTATCTGTAATTATATATCGTGAACATGTGCTTAAGATGACAATGTTAATAATAATTTTATGTTCGTAAATAATGAATATGTTGCTACCACATATGGAATGTCAATTAACAAGGAATGTAACTCTGACCATTCTATTAAGATGATAATTATTTCGATATACATTATCAATCTAAGGGTCTTAATATTATGAATTTGAATGTGCATCATATTATGCCAAAACTTGATGAAAGTAAGTGCTTACTATCTTCTGTAAATATAGATATTGTAGGATTATGTAGACCATTTTTACATGATGAAATTTCAGATATATATCTATTTATTAATGATTATACTATAATTCGTAGAGATAGACATAATAAAAAGGGTGGAGCATTCCTACTTTAAATAAGGAACAATTAGCCATTATCATGCAGGCAAGACCTGAACATCTCTCCTCTAGAATCAGTATGGATCGAGATTCAATATCCTAATGCAAAACCCGTTCTCATTAATTTTGTGTACAGACCTCACGATTCTTCTCAATGTTGGGTTTATTACTATCAAAATCAAATATCGCTCGCAATATCAAAGCCTTCAAATGAATATCATATTATAGGTGATTTTAACTTCAACTACTTTGCAGATAAAAACTCATTTAACAATGCTCAATGGACTTCCTTCGTCAAATCTAATGATCACAAGCAGATTATAAAAATACCAACAAGAGTAACAAAAACATTGACCACTTGTATTCAAGCATACCTGAAAAGATAACGGAGAATTTTGTGCCATCGTACAGCATCAGTGACCATTTTCCGGTTTGTTTCACACGCCGTGTTCATGACAAAAATACAAAAAATAGCCATACTAAAATAACGTACAGGCAATTTAAAAGATTGTCAATACCTGAATTCCAGAAAGAACTGTTAACATCTAACATATCTTATTTTGAATCTTTGGATAACCCTGATGACGCACTGGACCACATATTGGGAACAATAAATGACATTTTAAATTATCACGCCCCTCTCAAAACTAAAAGAGTTAAAGCACAAGTGCTACCAGATTGGTTCACAGATGCGATTAAGGAAGCTATTCGCCTAAGGAACACATTAAAGAAAGTAAACAGTGACGAATATAAAAAACAAAGAAATTTAGTAACATACATGATAAGAAAGAGTAAACAGAATTTCTATCAAACGTCAATAAAAAATAACAAGCCAACAAATTATCTCTAGAAGTCTCTACATTATCTCACCAAATCTCTAGAAAAAGTAGTTTTACCCCTTGTCAGGGCAATGTGATTAACGATGAGAGTGACATCTTAAATGCTTTCAATAACCATTTTAAGAGCAATTCGTTCTTTTCAATGAGGTCAGCTATGTTAGTAAAATGGTTATTGAAAGCATTTAAGATGTCACTCTCATTTACCTACCTTAACTTTGTCAGTTGACAACCACACCCTCGAACACGTGTCTACGTTCAATTTGCTAGGAATATCAATAAACAAACATTTAAAATGGGATGCTCACATTTAAAATGTATGCAATAAATCATCATTTACATTTTAATCAGAGAATGGAAGAAGAACTTTTTCTGATTTTTCAAGACAAGTGTGGAAATGTATTCATATTTATTTACAAAGTACAGCAAATGCGAATTCTTTTAAATAAATCATTCAAGAAATACCTTAATGATCTTCAGTAATGCTTAACGTATGATTCTGATTATTGACATTCTATTTTGCTGTTTGTGATAAGTCTGTGTGATTTCTATTCTCTTCTATTCATTTAATTATTTTTTTCATTTATATATAAATAATTTTGAATGTGTTTTTGTAACTCTGTGTTCATGTTGTAAATTTTAGAAGACCACATTGTAAAAAAAGTTATATTTTAGATTAATGTGAATTCTTCTTGTTAATTTTATTATTATTATTATTATTATTATTATTATTATTATTATTAGTAGTAGTAGTAGTAGTAGTAGTAGTAGTAGTAGTAGTAGTAGTAGTAGTAGTAGTAGTAGTAGTAGTAGTAGTAGTAGTAGTAGTAGTAGTACTAGTAGTAGTAGTAGTAGTAGTAGTACTAGTAGTAGTAGTAGTAGTAGTAGTAGTATTACGGTGGTTAATGTGTTCATGAGATTGCATTCAAAACGTCGAACATTTCGTAATGATGTTAAGTACTTTACTGCGTGCTGTTGGTTCGTTATTGTTTTTATGGAAGATGTTGGTTTTGAAATTCATTCACAACATCTGTGGGAATTCCATGAATGTTTACACGGTTTCCAGAAAGTCTTTTAAAAGAGCTAACGCAAATGAGATAAACATAGATCGATTTCTAAAATATCCGCTGTTGCATGTATATTTGAGTGCCCCTAAAGTGACATTATCATGACACGTTTATTTCGAAACATAATATATTGCAAATAAATAAACGTAATATCATTTTGTTAAAACTTTATATTATTCGGTAATATCAAAATCTATTTCGTAAAATCGGAATACCATTTCGTAATTACGCAATGACTATCGTCAATTTGCACGTCAAGAACATAAAGTGTTTGCATTTTCGGTATTACCTGTTACTTGTATTAAGTAATTTATATGCATAAAGCAACACTGAGTATGAAGAAGAAAAACTAAGATTATTTTTTTTTTATTTGATATGTTTTCCTGTGTATTGTTTCCTGTAGATTTTTTTCTATTCTTATTATATTTTCATGTGCATTCAACATTTGTAACACGGTTTAAATGTGTATTTTAATTACAAGCTATTTAGAACATATGCTACTGTATTTTGTACACTTATGTATTTCTCTAGGTCAATTAACAATTTTGTTTTCTAAAACACTTCACAGTTTCACATAGTATTTCTTCAATTAACCATATGCAGAATATGAACGTGATGCAGTTTGAGACGTGCTTTTCTGGTGACTTCCCAAACGAGTTGACCAAGAGGTCCAGTATGTATATCCTTGTTCAGTCTAAAGTTGTATTCATGTGAAAATTTCATATGCAATACAAAACAAAGCAAAACGGGAGTGGCGAGTAACACGAATTTGTTGTTGTTGTTTTCTGAATGGCGAAACATTAAAGACGATTTATGACAGTGTTTTTAAATTAAATATGTCCGATAAAAGTATGAATACGTTTATTTTATTTACAACACGTACGTTACATAAACTCGTTGTTGGTTGAAATATTGATATGACAGAAATACTGTTAAAACGGCGAAAAGTCCCAACAAACGACAACAAATCCATTACGAGAGGTTTAACGTGCTGGATGAATTTATGTGGATTCTCAGGAAATTTAACATGGTTTCCCAATTAATCTTTTGAAAACGCTAACGTCAGTATTTTTAAATATCTATTCCAAATGTATCTGTTGTTATATATATTGGGCCCAACATACATTTCAGTTTGTTTTATAAACATCAAAATTGCAGTAGGTATATTTTACAAGTAATTCGTTGCTGTTCTTTTATATTTTTGCTGAGCCTTGTGCGTAGAGGCTTTGTGATAGAAACTCAAAATACAGGACGCATAGTGTTCACAATTTTATGTACATGTAACTTGAAATACTAGCTTTTATACTTTTAACAAAAAGTATTCCTGCTTTTATTTTAAAATGCGTTCGTGTTTAAACCTTAAAAATATACATGAACTGGTTAATATTGGTTTTACACACAAATTGGCTGTAACGGTCGCGCATACCGGTATGTTATAAATACAAATCGAAATTTATACATATTCTACTAGATTACAACTACATTTGTTCAACATATAATGCATTTACCTTTCTTTATGTAAATACACAGATTTTGCAGGTTGAGTGGGTACATAATTGTGCACAAAAAGCTTTGGAATTGAGACGAGTTGCAACAAAGCACTTCCCAGAGGTTTAAAAACACGAATGTAGAATTTCCAAATAAGATAAAAATAGAGGCTCCACGTGACTGCTATAAATCTTCTTTCGAGTCGAATTGCGCCATACTTGCTTTCGACATTCATGAAACTGGTCGCTATTAATTATAATGTTTATAGAGATTCTAACAATTCCAGACACGTTTTGATATGGGATGTAATTGTGCCGACACTTCCTTTGTGGAATACAAGGACGACAATAATGAACAAGAATTGCTAGGAGTTCGGTGCACGAGATGTGGATCGGAGTGGCTAAAATCGAAATATTTGCAGGTTAACATCGGTCGTCATACGTCATGGAAATACACTGTATTGTCGAAAACCAATAGATTCTAAGGAATATCCAATTCAAATGCGAAAAGTTGACATCGGCTCTTTGGATCCTGTCGTGTTGGATATTGGCATCATGCGATCTTAGTGGCTGTTGATAAAAATAAAAACAGTTTGGAAGTTATTCATTGGCAAAAAAGCACATTTTTTCACTGGATTGTGAAAAAAGATGAGAAAACTGTCAAACATTCAGAAACCGTTGTCACAATCAATTACAACGGTACTGTAGACAGCGTGGAGCTGGTAATAGCCCGTGCCCAGTCTTGTCTGAAAGAAGCAAAAGCGTATAAAATTTGTTGGACAACAAATGCGAGTCATTGGCGACGTTCTGTAAAACTGGAGAAGGTCGGTCACTCCAAGCAGAATTTGCAGTAAAAAGGGTGAACGATGCTGTTATAACCGCTTCTCGCAGGTCTCTAATTGGAAGACTAATGAATAAATTCATTGGACCTATGCTAGCAGTTTCTTTTATTTATATCAGTGTTGGAACTGATATTTGTTTTTTGTTTTTTACGACGTCAACAGATTTTATGAAAAACATAGGGATGGGTTTATCGACCGAACAACAAGAAACCAATTAATATACTCTCAAATCGGTGAGTTGGCGTTGTCCTTAGTGGCAAGTTAGTGCCACACTAGCTTATTACCGCATTGCTAGCTGCAATGTTGTCTTTTATTGGGAAACACATTGGTAGACATTATATTACTTACACGACTGACGGTAGTTAATTTGTTCAGTAGATTGCATTTCAAAACGTCAAACATTTCGTAATTGTGAAGATGTTGAGTGCTTTACTGTGTGTCTTTGTGCTTTTTATCATGGTATTAATTATTTTATTGTTTGTTGTTGGTTTTTAGTTGTTTTTGTTGAAGATGCTTAAATGCTTTCACACCATCTGTCGGATTGCCATGAAATTTTACACGGTTTCCCAATAAATCTTTAAAAAGAAAAGCTAACGTAAATGAGATACAAATAGATTGGTTCCTACTAAAGTATCCGCTATTAGGTGCATATTACTGCACCCCTTAAGTGCACCTAAAATAAACATTAATATGATTTCAAACCTTAAATATTTTTTTGTGTGTTCGTGTATTAATTTAAAACAGAATAGTAATAGTATTTTGTTAAATAACTATTATTCTGAAATTTCAAAATATATTTCGTAAAAAGGAGTATTTTTCATAATAAAGAAATGTATTTAGTAAAAACGTAACAAACGAAAAGCTAATATTATTTCATAAAAACGTAATACAATATGTCTTTTCACTTTAGGGGCACCGTATCATCGCCTCGTGTAATATTCTTTTTATTTTGTTAAACTTAAATTGTGTCAATGTTTCATTGTGTTTATTTTACAAATATTTCTTTATTTTAGTTCAATTATTTAGTGTATTGTTTTGCCCTTTTTTAGTTATCGCTTTTAAGCGCATATCGGATTACATATAGATTTAGTTTTGTCCTTTCATGTGTCATATAAATGGACATGTATGTTGTATGCTAATGTATTTCAGTTATGTACTCGTATCAAGAATAATAGAAGTGCTTTATATTCATCTAAACACATTCAAGTTATACAAATTCAAATATACTGTTCTTACCGTACAGAATTAACATAAGCATACATAAACATAAGATATGAATCGCTGTCAGATGTAAACAATTCTATGAAATGTAGAAACTATACATTTTAGTCGATTTTTTTTTAACGAAAACTATCGGCTTATAGATTGGCAAAAGTTTCGTATTCCTGTCATATTTTAAAAAAAACCTGGTCAATCTTAATGAAACTTTACACAAATGTTCCATAGACGGTCCTCTGCAACACCTGTGCAAATGGCTCCGCTTCACTAACCGACAGAGCTTCCAATAAAAAAATGTCTTAACGCCATTTTCCTCTTTACATGTGGCTAGATTTGCAAGTAATTTAACACAAATGTTCGTTTCGCAGTTCTCTACCAACTTATTCAAATGGTTCCTGTCCACTGCACAAAATGGCCACTAAAGCTAAAAATATAATTATTAATTATGCATTAAAGTTATTTTTATTCCAGTCAAATTTTCAACATTTCTTTGTCTTGATAAAATTGTCTTCAAATGCCCCCAGGATAGTCCTCTATCAGAATTGCTAAGATGTTTTCGTTTACAGCACAAGACGGCAACTAGAGCTAAATTTAGAAACAGGTCCTAACAATGTTTTTCTTCTAAACGTGTACTAGATTTTCATAAACAAAATCCTCCAAATGTTCATTTAGTGGTCCTGTATCAAAATTCTTCAATTAATTCAATTAATTGCAGTTTACCGCATATAATAGCCACTGGAAATAAAGTCAGAAAAACTCAATTACCTTCTAAATCTTTGACCAGATGTTCCTTGAATGGTCTTCTACCAAGGTTGCTCAAATCGTTACGGTCCACTGCACGCGATGACCTCTACAGCTAATCAAAACGCTGATAGCGTTGAAAGACTGTTGGGGATTAAAAAAAAAAACTTGAATCATGTGCATTATAAATTAATTCTACATTTAATGAAACATTTTTATGAATAAAGTAGACTTTTTGTAATGTCAAATTTTAATGGTATAAGCTGGTATGGTATTTGACCTCGTTTACGATGGTTATTCAGGCCACTGTAAAGACCAGCCTTTGAGATCACCTGACCCAATAGTAATCTTTGCAACTTTAAATTATTGAGACGCGCGGGTAATTTAGACTTCTTCTAATTCGATAGTATGTATACTATTATCGCATCACCTTTTTGTAATTAGTTAGTAGCAAACATATAGATTTTTGTGTACGCTATGTAATGAAAACGGCATTTTATTATGTTGTACTCAATCAAATTTGCCTCACGTCAAAAGAACGTTGTGGTTGCGATAGAACATATATGTAGCTATGTTTCTGGAAATTTTCATCGGAAAATATGAAAATTTAAATAAAGTATGGCACTTGTCCTTACTCTTGATTTTACTACATTTTAAATTTAAGCACTAAATACATCGCAGTAAATCGTTGTCAAAATGTTAAAAAAGAAGCATCGATAGCAGAAAATAACACTTATTAGTGGTTCTATTACAGGACACTCGTGTGAATATTTTTGTTACATACAAGTAAATAGCGAAAGTTGAGTATGATCAACGTTTGAACTAACACTTTTAATAAATTGACTTTTCTGAACTCTGTAATAAACCCCAATTAGAATACACATGATATGCAACATCTTAAATAATGAAAAGGTAATGAG
Organism: Congeria kusceri; assembly: GCA_027627225.1. Taxonomy (NCBI): domain Eukaryota; kingdom Metazoa; phylum Mollusca; class Bivalvia; order Myida; family Dreissenidae; genus Congeria; species Congeria kusceri. The sequence goes on from CM051032.1 coordinate 62,730,909, forward strand.
CTTTTGCTGTTTAGAAGAAGGACCTTTGCTTGTTTTGATTTACTGACTATTTGCCTGCAAAGAAAATAAGTAGTTCCTTTAGCACATAGTTGCGAATAGCCCTTCTAAATACTGTTGGCTTACGCCAACAGTCTAAAAGTAGAGATATATTTAAGCACCATCTCCGCCTACGCTTGTTGATCTTTTTAAAGTAATTCCAAACAAATGTTCATTGATTGGTCCTCTAGCAAAATTTACCCAATCCCACCAACATCATCTACCTACGATTTTATTATCTACATGAAACTTTCTTATGAAGATCGACAATGTACATCCCTCAGAAAAATATCAGATTTTAATGAATTTTCCGCATTTGTTTTTTGTTTAAGGGTACATTTGGGTAAAAAAAACAACATACATTGTTAACACTCCTGACCAAAAAAATTATTTCGCACAATAAATAACAAATTAACTGTCAAAACTGGAAAAATTGAAAGGAATCATCGTTTGTTTTGTTAATGTAATTATCTTGTCAAATTGGCTAGGAGTTCCACAATATGCTTATATGTTGTCCTCTCCAAGATCCAAGAAAACGATTCATTGATAAGATATATTATACAATACCAAATGTTATAAAATATTTAATGTCAATTGATGCACAACAAACTATTAAGTACAGGAAACTGTGCATTAAAGAAATATTGAAACTGTTATGACATATCACATATTTTCATTTCTGTTTCTTCCCTTACTTTTTGTATCACACTTATCATCCGTATACTGAGTATGAATTGTTGTAAACTATACAGCCTCTTTATGATTTATCTTTCATGTATTTTGTGAATATTGCTCATATTGTCTTAGCTTTGAAACAAACGTGTGTGCGTGTGGCATCTTGATTTTGATTTAGCTCTTTCCTAATCAACTGAGCTAAAGGGATAATAAAATAAGTTAAAATTAGAAGAATTTGTCTTTGAAACAATATGCATTGGAAAATGTGCATGACAAATCAAATGTAGTTAAAATGAATACCCTTTGAACTGTACTGCAAGTATGTGTTAAAATTTTCAATGAGTGCATTTCTCTGTCAGAAAATACAATAGTAAAATTTTAGAATTGTAAGATGTGTTTGATTTTCGACTAAAATTCTTAGCAAATATCAGCCTAATACCAGCCTAGACAAATAGTTTTTAAACGAATTTTAAAGATCAATTAACCAGTCGCATACTTAAGGACTCTTACAAACGTAAAACGTTGATACACTTAATAGCCATAATTTAGGGGTTAGCAATACCGCATAATAGATGGATTGGGTTGTTGAATGTTTTTTATGCTTACTTTTTCTAAGACTGTCTTGTAGTCGAGTCATTGCTTGTGTAATAAACTTACCACGAAATGCATATATGTTGTTGTTTTTATACGACCTTTTATCAACTCGTCGTATATTCGGAATGTTTTCAGAACAGTTAGGGTTTTGTCACACATGTGTCGGCGTATATGTTAAAAAAATAAAACATTGGGGAGCGCACTCCTAAACGTCCCAATTAATGTTCCTTCGATGTGCAAGGTTAACATTTTTATTTAACCATCACAATGTTTACTGTTAATTAAAGGATAACAATTATTTTAAATGTGTATGTAAACCCTGACAATGGTGAACATTATCCTAAATGATCTTACCCCTAAGATTTTCTTTTTCATTTTTAGACTGTTGGCAGAAGCCAGCGGTCTTTTGAGAGGGTAATTTCCAAAACAGGCATCGCGGAAAACTACTTCTTTTCTTTGCAGGCTACGATCCAGTAAATCGAAACCCGAACTGAAAACAGCAAAATTCACGCCTGTGTATTTTATATATTATATGTCATGTGTATTATAATGTGTATATCATGTGATTTATTACAATTACAGTTTCTAAAAAAGTCAATTTATTGAAAACGTTACGTCAAACTAGTGACACCCATATTTTCTCTATTAACGTTTATGTAACCGAAATATTAACCTGTGTATCCTGGAATAAGACCACTAAATTAATGCGCTACATCGGTTACTTTTGACTCGTTGCGAAAGTGTTATTTCTTGTTACCGAATCATAGTCTGAATATTTTGTCATTAAATTACTGCAATGTCTTGATTTTAAACTACAGTATGGAAAATCGAGAGCACGCATCGTCTGACCTACGTTTGACTGTGTTGGCTACGAATCACTAACAATTGTTGCTCCTTACTACCACGCCTCATCGGTTATTCTGCATGGCTCGCTGCAGATTGTCCTGTTGACTGGCATGTATATAATTCCGTTTGCATTAGATAATTAGCTTGTATAATATTTGTTCGTTACTTACAAATTAATTTGTATTATGATGTCGTATACGATTGAATAAGAAGCCATATTATTAAGTTTAATGGTGGGAAATTGAACTTCATTCAAACAAATGTGTCCTGTTTAGCAAAAATGCACTCATAATTCTCATGCTTTTAGTTTCTTTTTGTCGCCAACAGTCTTTCAACGCTGGTTTGATTCTTCATGCAGAGCGATGATGGAATTGTGTTTGATATTACGTTTCCTGAAAGTCTTATTTTGTAAAACTACAGTAGGCTAATGTCGGAATTACAGAGGACATACATACATGCGCAGCGATTCTTGCTACAGTTAGTAGTTAAACTGATTCATAAAAGGGATAACACTTCTGATGAGATTGGTACAATGAATATGAGTGTTATTTCCCTTTATTATCTGACCTGCATTGTATTATCAATCTTACAAAAGTGCACGTTCTGTTAAGAATGCGTATTTTAGGAGACTGGTTGCCCTTTAAACTCGGTCAATTCATTATTAATCATTCATAATGGTATCATCGTCTTTATCAGAAAACTCGACATGTGTTACTCCCGTTGACAATTTTTTAAATCGAGTTCAAGACTAAAGAAATGCACGACAATTGTGCGGGAGACAGACTATGGTAAAAAAATCAGCTTTGGTTAGGAGCGAAAACGAAACAAGCAACACGGCTTGTGCGCAATTTTAACCGCATACACGAATATTGATGAACATTGATTGATGAACGTTGGGGCTATACCTGTCAATTATAACTTTTATTTGACTTCCGTTGTTATGCTCGATCCAATGAAATACAGCCATTTAAATTTCGGATGGTTATTTTTGAATTTAAAGTTATCAGCTCGTATGTTTTCTTTAAACGGAACTTGAAAGGGACAAACATTGGCCTCTCTTGCATGTAAAAGTGTGTATATTTATAGAAAATCTTTATAATGGCAAAAACATAATGACTTGAACAGGTTTAATATCGTGTCTGTGATTCTGTCAAATTATTTCTGACTAAGTTTTCACGAGAGTCTGAAGATCGTTTATGATCGTAATTTACAAGTGCGTCTATTTACAGGTATATTGACACAATTGAAACAGTTGTAAAGTAAATTTAATTTTACACATAATAAGCTGTATTTACTTTCTGATATAAACCAAGGCTGTTCGATAGGCCAAGTATTTAAAGGGTCTTGTTCAGATTTTTGTATTTTTGAAAAATGTCTTTACATATTTTAACTGCAAAAACTAAAATAATTAGACTAAAAAACAAAAACAAATATAATATAAAGAAAAAAGTAATTAAAAAATTGCCTTAGTCGGGAATCGAATCTATGATCGTGAGGATCAAAAAAGGTCGCTATAACTGTCGGGCCCATATGATTTACAGAGGTTGTGTAGTACAGGACTCATATCCACAAAGCTGCTAAGGAAAATTTTAACTTAAGTCATCATGACTTAAAGTGAAAAATTCAAATACAAGTTTGCTTGTGAAAACTATTATTTGATAGTTAAAATATGGTAAACAGACGCATCGGTTAATTATTTACCAGGATACAACTATTGAATTCAATTTAAATTTTCAATGAACTAGCCACAGACTAAAGTATTTGTATAATTTTCAGATATTTACTATTTATGATTTAACTAAGGAGCTTTGTAGTTATTGGCCCAGGGCCCACATATATAAAGATTCTTAAGCCATTCTTAACTTAAGTTGGACATAAGTCAAAATTAGAATTTGTGGTTAAAAGAATATGCTTTAGAACATTTGCATGACTCTTTGAATTATATTGCAAATTATGTGTCAAAATCTTCCAGAAATGCATTACTTTGTCAGAAAATCCAATGACTAAATTTGAGAATTTCAAGATTTTTCTTAATTTTCTATTAAGATTCTTTATAAATACCAGCCCAGAGCCCGTATTGACCAACCTATTCTGGGTCCGTATTCCAGGAACATCTTACGTTTATAATAAAATATTTTCTCCCAATTTTTGAAAGGTAATATTTTGAAAACTACATTTAAATTACATTTAATCATTCCAGTTACAGTTAAGTAAATGGTAGTTAATACTAAGTTGATAATTAGTGATCGTTTAGCAGAATTTTATGTGTACGTGGAATAAAATGCTTAAGAAAAATGACGATTTTAAGTCTAAGGCTAAGATTGTACTTAAGATGTTTCTGGAATATGGCCCCTGGAATATGGCCCCTGTTCTCAGACTAAGACTAAGAAGAACGAATATTCTTGAAACTGTACGTTCTAAGAGCGCTTTTTTGTTGAGTCTAACTTGGTATCCACAATCTGTAATTACATCATTTGTTTTATTTAAAGCGATTTTTTTTATTAACATCAACATTCGTTCTCTGTATATTTGCTAAATCTGACGTATTTTTCTTGTGTTTAAATCTGTTCTTAATTCTAAGATTGGTTTGTTGAATACGGGCCCAGATCGATAACTCAACATAATTTTTGCTTTCATATAGAACAGCATGTTCATTTAAATTCGAAAAAATATCCCATTGTTGAAATCAATTTTAAAATGTAGCATCATGATGATAAATGAACTAATTAGCATATAAAACGAATAAACATGTCACGAAAAATTTACAAGAAACGACTCTTGTGTGTTGATAATTACCGAATTTATTATTTAGGAAGGAATTGTTCATGTCATGTTGTTGCCCGAAGCTATTTTACTAGTAAACGTATCATAGCGGTTTTTTACGTCGACGGCCGTTGTTTTTACGTTGTAAGTTCACAGCGAGCGTTGTGTTTTACGTTACGCCGAGCAGATTTTTGATGGTCTGCAGTTTTTTTAATAGCCACACGGAAAATTAATTAAGCAGTTTTTATAACGCATTAAACAGATAATATATTCATAGAGTAAACGTTTAAATTATGGAAAAATATAACGTAAAGTTTGTTTCAGTAGTTTGCAGGAATGTTATCAACTTACAGCTAAAATGAATATTTTGAACGCGGACAAAATGTAATGGACGTTATACAATAACACTTACAGTAAGTTTATTTCATCAATATTTCATAACTACTTGTTGATATTTGTCGGGACGTTATTAAACATACTAAATCACTAAAAGGAAAATCGTGTATATGTTTCAACATATATGTGTAATTTGTAATAAATTATTTTAAACTTCGTAGGCACTCGTTGTATTGAAATCGAATGATAAGGTGGTGTCAATCAAACAGTGCTGATTGTATGCCCAAGCTCATTTTGATCTAGAATTTTAATGTTTTTCCTTACTTTTAATCTCGTTTCATTGATAATTATGTAAGCTTTACGATTTATACGCACGCGCGTAAATGAGTATGCATAGTTACGCCCCTGGATTGAGATGTCATTTCAAAAACGTACTTTTTGTACTTCCAAACACTTCGTGTTATTAAAAGACTGTGCAAAAGTACATTTTCATATGTGCTGAATACTATTTCAAGTAATCTGTTAATCATTTAAAAAGACATTTACTGCCATTCTTAATTGTTCTGTTCAAACATTTTCAAAGGTCAATTACATTCAATTGACCTCTGAATATTTATAACGAACATAATAACGTTAGTAACGTCAGCAATACGTTAACGTAATGGTAGGCAAACTTTTGATATCACTTTACGTGTAAATCAAAATGATCAATCAAAATGATAAATGTTGATTTGTCTTTAACAACCACCATTGTTTCTTTCCATGTCTACAGGAGAAGACGGCAGATGGACGCCACGTGACTTTAAATACATCTGAAAACAAAAATAAACATAGGCAAATATCGTCTTCGAAAATATACAATGCTGAAAACTCATCTATATAAAACGATGTGGTTTACTTGACGAGAGTTGATGCACATTTAAATGTATTCAAAACAGCTGAACGTGAATTCAAAATTAGTTCCGTTTGTTTAAACGCTCAACGTTTCTTCTAATACTGACATAAATCACGTTGATGGATTGCTGGTATGACACTGTTTACCAACCGAGAAAAAGTGAAGGAATACATTTAAAAACGCTGTCAACGATTTGGATGACATTTAGCTAAAAACACTTAACTGTGCTTAAGCATGGAAACAAGTGAGTTTTGTTTACAGTAATCATGCAAGAATCTGGTGTCATGTAAAAAAAACTGTGGTGCACGAGGATGTAAGTTTATTAATACTTGACTCCGAGAAATGTCAAGAAGTTGTTTAAACATGTTCAGCGCAAATGTTGTTTTAATTATTTGTATATGGAGTACGTTGAACGTTCAGACAGACGGTGTCGGGTTACGGAGAGTCAGGCGGTTCTGGTTTGGGGAGGCCCCGGATACCCTGACCCCTCAGGCCGCGGTCAGCTGCGCGTTCAACCCGTGCGGCGTGCCGGGATTCTGCGGGAAGGGGCGCACGTGCGAAATGAACAGTAACTGCATACATCGATGCGTGTGCGAGGAGAACTCCGTGCACGTGAAGTGCAGGGAAACGGAAGATAAAACCACTACACCTCAGACGATCAAATGCACATTCAACCCGTGCTCGAACCCTGCCTTTACCTGCTCGGGCGGGCGGAAGTGCGTGTTGGGGACTTATTGCATGCCGGAGTGTCAGTGCACTGATGACTCCACCCATCCCTCGTGCGCGGATGACAAACCGGAAGTCACTACAACCTCACTCAAACCAACTACCTCACACAGCGGGACAGGTTGCTCAGACGACAATCCATGTGTTCACGGAAAATGTACTCCTTCAAAGACATGTGTCTGCGACAGCGGCTGGGATGGTGTCACGTGCAACATGTCACTCTGTACGAAGCAGTGTGACGTCACAAGTGGCTTGTATTGCCACTATGTTTCGCCGTCGCATCAGATTTGTATATACAATCACAGCAGAAGTGTTACTCCAGTTACCTCAACAAAACATCCAACCTTAGAAACAGATTTTGACACGTGTCACACGGACTATAAACAAAGACCTCTAGATGAGCGCACATGTCACTCAGGCCTTATATGTCAATATGGATACTGTATCAAAGATGGCGATGAGGAGAAGTGTAAGTGCGACACGAATGCGTTCGGAGACACGTGTGAAAGCACGTGTTGTTTGTCATGTGGACCCAATGGTACGTGCGTTATTGGTGAAGATTTGGCGCCAATTTGTGAATGCAGGGGAAATTACTCAGGGGAAAACTGCACGAGTTTCGATCCGGAATTAGACGCATGTAAGTGGCATTTATCTGCATACTTTCTTCGGTATTTCACTTTAATCTTTTAGCCAAACCTGGATCAACTAATGTGCAGTGCGCTTGTAAAGTCGAAACTGTTTGCGATATCTTGTAGTACCTGAAAAAAAAACTTCAACGTATTTTAAGTGATTTTGGCTAAGTTTCGAATACAACCGTACAATTGAATCGAATGAAGTTCAGCGTTATGATAAACTCATCATTGACTTCCTTATTTTAGACTACGGTCAGCGCAAATGTGTTATGTGCTATTTGCTGTGTTTGTTGGTCGGCTATATTGTACATTATTCACCCTTTCTGGTAAGATGCTTTTCTCTGATTGTAAATTATGCTGATGCAAAATGAATGCATTTAAAACGTTTTAGGGCTTCACAAAAAAGTAGACAACCTAATGCCAGCATTATCCCACTTTGACAGTATGAACGAAATTAGCAGAAATTAGTCTAATTGTAAAAAACAAGTCCATAATAAATACTAGAAAATACTCGCAAATCAATCGTCGGCCACCCACGGTCAATTCATTACGTTACTCTCCATTGCTAGTGATAAATGGAGAGAAGCGTAATCAGCAGCCGGCGGTATCCAACGATATCGGAAATCAAGGATCTCCGTCATGGCAGCTTATCCACATTTTGTTTTTTGCAACTAATAAGTTGTACAGCATGAAGTCTGATAATGTGCCTAGTAATATATTAATAACATCCTTTAAAATGTCTTCGATCTATATGGTGACATGGATTAGCACCAACATCTGTGTGGCCCATTTCCACCCTTCTCAGAAACTGGCCTGGCGAATCCTTTCTCAGTTTTTCTTTCTTAGAGTTCCTTACTAACAAACCAACAGACAAACTTACGCCGGTAAAACTTCATAGCCCCAGGTTATTGTCCTCGTGGTGAAATTAACAATGTACAATGTATGCAAACGCCGCGTATGCACGTCGCCGCATAAACGCGACCTGTGTCGTGTATTGGGTGATCTTCAGCGCATCAACATGACCACGTTTTTTATTGCCATTGACATTGGTATGCAAACCAAACGCTCGACATAGAATTTTATTTTCAAGTAACATGTGACTCACGGACGGACGGACAACGGAAGGTGGTATAGGTAATAATAATATCGTAGAAAGCCAAATGTTTCAAACTTCAAGTCTTTATATCTATTTTTGCGGTTTGTTATGTATTTTAGTTTATCGCTCAAGCGATACTCACATACATATTGTTATTCATTTAGAGCCATTTGAACCATTAAACATAATTATATTCCTATATCTCCATTGTGAATATATTCACTGTCACCTTCTTGCTTGTCTTATTGATTAAATAACAAATCGCCTTTGATGACCAACGTTATGAATTTGGTGTAAAGCTGGGTCTACGTTGCACATTTAAACATTGTCAACACTTTGTTTTCCGAACGTACTCTTACTGCGCGTCCTTATTGCGGGACATACGTTACCCGATACCCAGTTTATCACCGACAACAAAAATGCCTCATTGATCGAATCACCCATAAACATAGTGGCGTAATAAAATTTATCAACTTGTAAATAGTTGTAATTCTGTCGGCACATACTAAGATGTTGCTGAAGGGTCAATTTCCGGTAAAATAAACAGTAGCAATATTCTTTTATTGGTGGATTTTATGAATGGAAATCTGTGCAGCTAAATTGCCGGAAAATCATCTGGTTGCTCTGAACACGAACTTCAGGCAAGGAGTTAAGATAGGAATTGTAATCAAAGTGTATGCGATGCTTATATCTGATACGTTATTATCTGTACATTTTTCTTCTTAAAACAGAAGAGTCGTCTTTTTTAAATTTCCAAATCCAGCATTATAAGACTTTTTGTCGCAATTTCATAAGACACATGTAGTAAATAACACATAAAGACATCTTTCTAAAGAAATTTAATAGCGCGAAATTTAAACTGCGAAGTCAGCAACTGTAAAGCATGAAGCAATGAAATTATATCTTTCATTCACCTTCTGCTAAGTTTTCAACGACACCATTAATTAGTGTTAATTTTATGGTATGCACATATGTAAAATTATGTAAAATTCATACCTCCTTTGAATATTTGAATATCATGGCTGTTCTCCCTGTAATTATGGCATTTTATTGAGCAAAATTGGTTTTCATGCGTATTAACAACTGATAAACTAGATAGTTAAACTACAATACCACCAAAAAGGGTGGGCGAAGAGTGTAATATTTCATCACGATCTCAGTCATATTGTACAAATGAAGGTCAACAGATTTGATGTAAAATCAGTTTAACATTTCGCAAAACACACATAAAGCTGAAGACGTTGACATTTCACACCTGTATTTGAACGATACAACCGAATTATAGATATTAAAACAATGGAATGATTTTTTGAAATATTGCAAATGTCGTTCTTGAAGGAACAAATAAATACACCTATACGTAAGAAGTGAATTATAGCACACTGACGGTTTATAATTTGTTATGACAAATCCTTACACGAACTTATTCACAGATTCTCGTATTATGGTTTTAAAATGTCAGCAAATGCCATTATTCCACAAACTAAAGCATCTATGTAACCGAGCTGAAAAAATCTCAAGCCACAATGGGAATCAAACCCGGGACCTCTCGGTTCCTAGGCAAACGCTCTACCGCGTCGCTATAAAAGCTAGCTAAAATAGCAAGGCAGTATAAGTGTCCCTTATACATAACCCTACTACATACTCTCCCTCCATGTATGAAATTCTTCCACGAATTTCCTTCTGCCTTGACATCTGTGGGATGTCATACAGACCACAGTGGGTTATTTACGTTGGGCCCCAATGCACGCTCTACCGCGTCGCTATAAAAGCTAGCTCATAAAACAAGGCAGTATAAGTGTCCCTTATGCATCACCCTACAACATACTCTCCCTCCATGTATGAAATTCTTCCACGAATTTCCTTCTGCCTTGACATCTGTGGGATGTCGTACAGACCACAGTGGGTTATTTACGTTGGGCGCCAATGTACACTCTACCGCGTCGCTATAAAAGCTAGCTCATATAGCACGGCAGTATAAGTGTCCCTTATGCATCACCCTACTACATCTAGGCCAACAAACCCATGCATTCTGTCTCCAGAAAAGGATTTTTACAAAAGTGAAACAAGTACGGCTCGAACACAGGACCTCCGGATTAAAGTCCATCATAGTGAACACAATGCATAAAGTGTTTGTATTGACAGGCGTGTATTTTAACACTATGTACATGATACACGTGTTTCAAAAACAAAATCTCGAATAAAAACGTTACCAATGCTTTATAATGTTTGCCAATAGGTCGTTTAAAGATAACAAGAATTAATGTACCTCTCCAATAGCATTGCCCTTTTATTTTATCAGAAGATCATTCGTTTCAAGTACGTATAAAACAAGTAATCGGATGCATACTGTGCAATTTATTCAATTTGCATTTCAATCATAAAAATGCTATCCAGTTGCGTATTAACTGCCTAACACATATTGTGTTTAATTTCGTTTACGCAACGCACGGCTAGTTAGAAAATTAATACCACCACACCTAGAATGACTTTTATTTCGGACAAAAGCAATACAAAACAGAGCGTGTTGCTTTGAGCTAAAAAAAAAAACACGAGTGAAATAAAATCTGTAGGACACTCCTTTCCTTGAGCCGATGTCGATTTTGAGTATGGTAGCGCATTGGATACTTCGTAAAGGCTGTGAAAAAATAAATAGTCTTATTCGCCAGAAGACAACGATGTATTAAATCGTAATGTTTTGGAATACATGTAATACATCTACAACAGCACGTGCATGGATTCATTTATAAACAGGCTTATTAATGCCAGATTGTAAGCAGAAATAGTGATCTAAGAACATTGAAATTCATTATAAACTGAACGAGAAATTGTCACATGTGTGACGGATATACCCCCACAATATGGCCTTGTCACAAAACTGGGAATTTTAAGTCGAAAAGGGGCCATAACTCTGTCAAAATTTAGTGGTTTGTAACAAATATCGAACTTGACCTATGATGTTACACATGTGTACCAAAAATTATTTGAATATGTCAAGCCTTTCTTGAGTTATTATCCGGAAACCAAAAACCAACAGACCAACAGACCGACGGACCGACAGATCGACGGACCGACGGACCGACAGACCCACAAGCTCACTCCTATATACCCCCCCCACCCTAAACTTCGTTTGTGGGGGTATAATTAAAAATGGAAGTAAAGCTACAGACAACGTGTCCTAGAAAAAGCGCATTTTGGCAAGTTTTTTATTCCATAAACTGTGTTCTGTTTTACAGTGGAAAACCTCTATACATATAGGCAAAGATTTAAACGCCGGCAAACGTGTTTGTTTATTTATTTGTTATTTAAGTGTTTTGTTTAAAAATATATGTATCTTTTTGGTTTTCAGTTACTTTGCCGTTTACCTTTGCTATTTTACAAAATTGTATTTACACATTTTAGTATCATCTTCAGTAGAGTATTTTTTCCGAAGTCGGTTTTCTGCTTACTTTACAAACGAAAGGTCTACCAATTTGTATAGCGCATTTTGGAATTTATTCGAGTGCTAAAAACAATGGCATGGCAATGTAATACAGTTTTATACCTGAAAAGATTGTTAGGGAATGGAACCGAATTTCAACTGCGAACTGTCAAATAATAATGACATTAAATAGTATATGAAGTGTGTTTTTATTTAGGTTATTAGAATAGTAGGAGCAATGACAGTACATGTTTAACACTCAGTTTACCGAAATACCCACATGATACCCCCACTTTTAAAGTGTTTTATTAGGATACTATTAGTATCATTAAATCGTTTTAGGCTCCTGTGTGTTACTTTATATTATATGTGTTACGTTATATTATATGTGTTACTTTATATTATATGTGTTACTTTATATTATATGTGTTACGTTATATTATATGTGTTACGTTATATTATATGTGTTACGTTATATTATATGTGTTACGTTATATTCAAGTCACCTTATTACAACTTAATAAAGGCGATATAAGAACCAGACCAGGCAAATGCATGTATACCATTGTTATAAGAACCAGACCAGGCAAATGCATTTATACCATTGTTACGTCTCGTTTTGTACTCCATACTTTGTATGTAATGAAGCGTTTCACAACCAAACAAACATCACCGACACATGTTCAGGTATATTTACGGATATTGCGTACATCGAATAAAATTACTAAAATCAAACCGGATATAAATCTTATTTATAACATTTGAGAACGCTTGTGAATTTTCTAGCATTTTGCGTACATCCAATAAAATGCACCAATTACTAAAATCAAACCGGATATAAATCTTATTTATAACATTTAAGAACGCCCGTGAATGTGTCTAGCATTTTTTGGGGTCTGTTTTGCAATACATTTACAAACAAAAAATCAACTGAATATTTTGTTTGATTAAATAATTATTAATAAAATCATTGAAGTGTTACCGTAACTGGACTAGGCAATTTCAGTTCGTTTTGTCAATAAAGTAAATATAGTTTCAATCAGTGACGGTATTTGAGGTGAAAATCGCGTATGGAAAATTCGTATATTTCGTCGAAATGGAATATTTTCTCCTGACAGACGCTGCAACAAGCCTCGACTGATAAACAACGCACGTGTACAGGACGTGCACGCTGAAACCTGGGGTGTTTATTCGATAGTGAGCGCTGGATTTATTTGAACGCAATTTGTTCGCAGAAAAACACAACTTTCTTGGGAAAATGGACATTATGGAGTGAAACGCACGTTGCTTGTTCGCGCGTAGATCTAAGTTTCAATGTTAATGTAGTGTTTTAGTAATTTTTGTCTGGAACAAAATATCAAGGCCGTAATTAAGATTGTGTGAGAGGATGCTTGGAACATCGAGTCGGCATTTCGTACTCGTTTTGTTCTGTTTATAGACACTCCGGTGTCAAGATTAATACTGAGAAGTTCGGTGTAATAACAGTATAATTACTGATTACGGATTGGGTTACAGATATGACACGGATAGCACGTGCATATTCCGTTACGAAATTGGAAGATAATAATCTAATGCTGACTACATGACATGGTATTGACGACCGGGAGTCTTGTTTGCATGGATTAGAATGTCCAGATGGACGTGATGAGATTCAAGAGAGAATAAGGACAATATATGTGGATATATTGCAATGCATGAAATATAAGTAATAATTACTCTTGGTCAAGCAAATAATAACAACGCAGATTGGGATATTGACGTATTAAATTAGAAAAAAAGGATACGATTTTATGAATCGGGACACATTTTATAGAAGCTGAACCAAATTTAAAAGAAAGGTATATCTATGTGATTCAGAAGTGATTGATAAAATAAGTGTCGATATCTCAAACTTGAAGTTAACTATCATTCTGCTTTCTATAATACATTATAACAATCGTACGTAGTTTGGATAACATTGGTGTTACAATGGCGGTATTTGTACAAATAGTTTTTCTAAATCTCTACGCATGCGTATTGTTTTCGTACCGGGCTAGTGCTCTATGTCCATTGGACCCGTGCACTATCAATCCTAATGTTTGCAGAGCTAATCTAGAGTGCGTCGCTATAGACACTTCAGATGGCTGTTCAATGACGTGCGTGTGTACGTCAGGAACGTGCGATAATGTGACGTCATCGGGCATAGTGACGTCAACACAATCTGCAGTTGAGAAAAACGTAACGTCAACGACGGCCGGTGTGGGGAACTGCTCCTGCGTGCACGGGTTACCGAATGATATAACTGATAATCCAATGCCAAAGAACCTTTCAAACGGCGATGTTTGTAGTCCCGCCTACGTCAAAAGACCGGAAGAGGAAAGAAATTGTGTCGAAAATCATTTCAGTTGTGAATACGGTTACTGCATCGAAGATACAGACGTCATGCGCTGCGAGTGCGACCTTGGAGCCACAGGTCAGTTGTGCGAGCAGAGATGCTGCCGGGACTGCGGGGAACATGGCACGTGCGGCCTCAAAAGTGGACTAGAAGTGTGTGACTGTAGACACAATTACACGGGATATTTTTGCGAAATCCCCGTCCCGACCTCTGGCAGTTCTTGCAACTGCGTCCACGGTGAATGTAAGAGTGCGAGCACGTGCAGTTGTTACGAAGGTTGGACGGGCGCAACGTGCAATATATCTTGCACCGAACATTGCGGTCAGGGTCGCAAATGTGGCAACGTGCATTGCATTCCAACCGGAAATGAGACAACGAGTCAGCGGTCGCCGCTTCCGGTGCGCCTGGACGCCTGTAGCTCCAATTACGTCCTGAGGCCGGAAGCAGAACGGTCATGCCTGGATATGTTTAGTTGCACGTATGGCACGTGCATCACAGACTATCCTATGCTTTATTGTCAATGCGATTTCGGTGTATCCCCCAGTCAACTGTGCGAGAACAAATGTTGCAAGGACTGTGGCGAGCACGGGAAATGCTATTACCATGCGGAGAGGCAGCAGGAGCTGTGACTGTGACACGAACTACAGCGGGCCCGTGTGTGAAATATACGACCCTCCAGGTAATAATCGACCGTGATTACACGATAAATAAACCGTATATACACACCGTTATAACATAATTGCATTGTTCCTAATGTAATAATGGGAATGGAGTGTCACATAAAATCGACCTGGTTTGAGACTTCACCAGATCCCCAAAAACAGTGTACATTATGGCAGTTCCATTGACGCTTCAACAAATGTCAATTATTGGCAAATAATTATATAGAGAATATTTGTATATTTCGGTGAATGAGTGACATTTATTTTATGAGTGGTCATAAATAGACAAAAATTTACGATTGGCGTAACATTATAATTTTCTGTGACCACGACTGAAATAAATATTCGATCATTTACTTAAATCAACACATTTTCTTTTTATGTTATACGCTTTTTGTTAATAAATAAATAAAATTGAGACAGATAAGCTTAAACGTCACACGTTTGTGTATTCTGACGTCATAAAAATGACATCAACAATGATTCCAAAATTGCTTATCATGACTATTACTGGTGCCATAATTTGTGCGTCGTTGTCGCTAGATTTAATATATTTTTGTTGAATTTTATCATGTGCTTTTTGTAAACAAATGTATGTAAATACTGTACATGCATATGCATTTGACAAAGAGGTAAAGCACTACCGGTAGATAGATGCTATTTATAGGAAAACTAGTGCGTTTTATGTTATAATTTGACTGCAGTAAATATAAAATTTGATATTTGCACTGTTCCAACTGTGAAAATATCAAATTTTATTTCACCAATAAAATTCTATATTTCACTAAAAGCATATTATAAATAGCCTATATAGTAACTTGAACGTCTTCACAATTTCAATGTGTCAAAATTCAACTAATGGCGTCCATCTTATTATATTTCAGATTTGATCAATTATGTAATTCAAAACATATCGTTTGGCCAGGTGCTGAACTGTCGATGATGTTTGTTTTTTTACAACATCATGTCAACAGAACTATGTATAATATTCTGTTCTTTAATATTAATTGTAATTTTAATATTGTCTTTATTCAACCAAAGAGCGAATTGTACACAAATATGCGTCAAAAACTTACATGTTAATGTTGTTAACCGGTTAGAGCTGGTTAGTGTTCACAAAAAGTAGTTTTGACATTGGGTTAATATACACAGGGTTGTTGCCGCGATGGTGTAAAAAGACGCAATTGTTACTTTAGCACCAGACTAAACGATATGTTTGAATGAAATATTAATCAAGCAGGAAAACTGATAAGACGGACGCGTTAACTTGCAATTTCGACGCACCGAATTATTGGAACTGAGCAGATTATGTTTTTGCACTACTTAAACAGCACATATTTGTTTATTACCTACAAGAAAACAACAAGTAACACAAATTGCCCTAATAGAAAAAAAGAGATCACGTCTTTGCTTTACTTCAACATAACATATAACAAATTGGCCCTATTTAAACATAACAGAAGCACCTTTCTCGTACAAGAAAAAAACATATCACATTTGTCCTACTAGAAAAGAACACATAACACCTTTGCCCTACAATAAAATAATACATAACGCCATTGTCCTACTAGAATAGAACACATAACACCTTTGTACTACAAGAAAAGAACACATACTACCTCTGTCCTACTAGAAAAGATCACATACCAACTTTGCCCTACTAGAAAAGAACACATATCAACTTTGTCTTATTTGAACTGAAAGATAACACCTCTGCCATACTATAAAAAAGATCACGTCTTGCCTTACTTGCGTAGAACAAATCACCTCTTTGCGCTACTTGAACACAACAGATTACGTCTTGCCATAGGCCTTCTTCAACAGAACATATCACGTCTCGACGTTCTGTTACCGAACATATCACGTCTTCGCCCTGCTTGAACAGAACACATCACGTCTTTTCGTACTTGAACAGAACATATCACGTCTATGCCCTATTTGAACAGTACAGATCCCGTCTTTACACCACTTGAACAGAACAGATCACGTCTTGCTGTAATTGAACAGTACAGATCCCGTCTTGTCGTACTTGAACAGTACAGGTCACGTCTTTGCCCTACTTGAAAAGAACAGATAACATCTTTGCCCTACTTGAACACAACATATTACGTCTTGCCGTACTTGAACAGGACATATCAATTCTATGCCCTATTTGAACAGTACAGATCACGTCTTGCACTACTTAAACAGAACATATCACGTTTTGCCCTACTTGAACAGAAGAGATCACGTCTTGTCCTATTTGAACAGAAAAATAACATCTTTATCCATACTTGAACAAAACAGATAACGTCTTGCATAACTTGAACAGAACAGATCACGTCTTTCCCTACTTGAACAGAACAGATCACGTCTTGCCCTACTTGAACAGAAAGATAACATCGTTGTCGTACTTTAACAGAACAGACCACGTCTTGCTCTACTTGAACAGAACAGATCACGTCTTGTCCTTCTTGAACAGAACAAATCACGTCTTGCCCTACTTGAACAAAAAGATAACATCGTTGTCCTATTTGGACAGAACATATCGCGTCTTGCCCTACTTGAATAGAAAAATAACATCGTTGTCCTACTTGAACAGAACAGATCCATTCTATGCCCTACTTGAACAGAACAGATCACGTCTTGCACTACTTGAACAGAACAGATCACGTATTTGTGGCCTTCTTGAACACAAGAAATCATGTCTTGCCCTACTAGAAAATAAGAACGTTTTTACTTGTTGCCCAAATCGTACATAGCAGATCACGTTGTTTACGTCTTTGTCATTCTTGAACAGAATAGTATGTAATGAATAGACAAATTCGGAACAGTAACGAATAATATTGTTAACAAGACCCAATCTACGTTCGGTGTTATTGAATGCTGAACACATTTAATAAAAGTCGTACCACTGATGAACATTTGAATATAGTTCTTATACACTAGCCATGCTACACATTTCGCTGCTTTCTCCCTTTAATGTTTGCAAAACGTGTTGTAGCTGGCGGCGGTGCTTGTGTTGTCATGCATAATGATGTGCAGTATGACAGGACAGTTGAATTCTTTCCAGTCTATACCCTTTCAATGACGCACGTTTAAGTGTGATATTGAATAATGTTCTGAGACCAGTCACCTGTAAGCCTTTTCTGGTTTATTGTGCGCTTCTGAAGTATGTTTTGCAGTGGCAAGGCGAAGTGCGTCAAATGCAGACTGGATTTGTTTCGAGCGCACTTTTATTCCAGACAATATAAAAAAAATTAGTTACATGCAGAAAACATTAAACTTGGCATTACATTATAAAAATAGAGATCTCTTAACGACTGTGCGCTCAAACAACTCCGCATCCAGGCGATATCATTGTATGATGTACTGAACATGTACAATGCAAATGTTTTGTGATCTGATTCATTGGCTTAGAGAGCACAACGCGTCAGATAAACTAAGATTATTTTGTCATACAAAGGCCAATAATGTCATGGACATAAAATCTTAAATTTGTGGCACTAATTTATATCACAAATAATAGAATACGTTGTCGTGTCCAGACTGACTAAATCGGACAATAATTTGAATTATTACTGCAATTTCCAGCAATTGATATATGTGTATAATGAATTCGTCATATTATGTTATGTAAACCAGAAAAATATTTTTGGCCACATTACATTAAATTATGGTGTTGTTTTAATTGTGCAATTTTATGAACCAGAATAGATATAAACTATACTTCATCATATTTACATATTTGCATATTTATTACTATTAGTTATGTATATCTGTACATCTAATTCAGCCATAGTCCATGCAAATGAAATGCATTTTCACAGTCAGTAAGTGAAGACATCCATCTTATACAACATTTTAATCATTTCTAAAAATAGCATAATGAAGTTCTTTATATAATTAACTCCTTTCCAATTATGAATGAAATATATCAGAAATAAAACGAAACTTTGGTAATATGTAACAATTAAATGTCAACTGATTAAACTCCTTATAAAACAGCATGTTAATTGATGTATATTATTTGCATTTTCTAACTCTTTATATTTTTAATTTCATTAATTGAAAAGCCTTTAATTTATGTTTTAAAGGGTATTTACATTCGATTTGACGAACACGTAGACTGATTTTTACAAGCCCCAAACATTGAAATGCTTTTTCGACCCTGAACTTTCATCAGTTATTATCGTAATGATTGTTTTATCGCAATTTCGATCTTATCATAGGGGTAAAAACACCAAATATTCATTGAGTTTCGGATGACTGATCTTTGTACACAGGTTTTAAACTTGCAAAATATAGGAGTGTACTGATGTAGAATTTAATAAAGAAACATGTTTTCTCTCTAATACATTTATCTGATATAGCCAACATTATAACCTATATTCTGACAACCTGGTGTTACCAGTTATACCTTATTCACATTTTGTATTTTTTTTGTAAAGAAGTCACACTTTGTAAGATTCTATAAATCGTTAGTGCTTATTGCAAGTGAAAACAAAGTGATAATTTAAAAGTTGTATAATTCATAACTTCTAATAAAATATGTTTGCTAGCATTTGTTCCAACTCTGAACGAAATGTTTGAAAGCAAGTTCAATGTGGCTAGTAAAAATCAGACTCAGGAAGGGGTGTATGTAAAAGGGAACAGCATCTTTGTATACAAGACCCAACAACACCGTAAACGAATGTATGTAAATCAAGAGTAACAACTCAGTAAAAAAGATTTGTAAATACCAGGTGCCACAACTCAGTAATCGACATGTTTGTTATTTATTACCAGTAACACCGTAAACAAAACATGTGTACATCAGGCTTTTAAGCCTTTTATTTGATTTGTTGTATCGAAAATCATTATTAAGTATAAGTTTAGTGTATTATTTCATTCAGGTGCCTTGAAATGTTGGATTGCTTTAATACAACTTCATTTCTGTTACTGATATTTGATCACATGTTCTCAGACATAGTCTAGTGTAACACAACTAATACCAATGAGCTTATGACCAACCTATAAAGTCGACGGGTGTAATACCCACAATAAAGCAGTTTAAAGCTGTCTCTGAATCACCTACGTGTTTATTGGCACACCCCGTCCGGT
Source organism: Congeria kusceri (assembly GCA_027627225.1). NCBI lineage: Eukaryota > Metazoa > Mollusca > Bivalvia > Myida > Dreissenidae > Congeria > Congeria kusceri. Next base: position 62,751,047 of record CM051032.1, read on the forward strand.
GTACAAACGTTAACATGTGTCAACATTTAACTGATCGATTAAATCTACTGCCATTGCCGATATATTGACATAAATCAACTAGTTGATGGCATGCACATTTCTATATGGGATTATTATAACGATATCAAATAACGGACGTTCGTCATGAATAATTCTTTTCACAGTGCATTAGTTTTCGTACAATATTGACGCAGAGTTTTAATAAAGCGAGGCTTTAGTTTTTCTATGTTCTGGTTTCGACTATGGTTATTTACATGTACGCTACTTGTAATCTTAAAGCAATACCTGTTCGTCAAACAAAAGTGATTCATCAAATAATAAGCACTAGTGCAATTATCTCCTGACTACCCGGAACAACATTATTGTGTATATTTGAGATTGTCGTTTTCTTGTTGGTGGTGATTTTGTTGTTGTTGTTTTTCGAGTACAATACTACGTTACGAAATGATGTTCAGAAAAAAAAAAAACAATTAATATGAATCACCAAAGAAAAAACAACATCGTAATGTATCGAGGAATAATAATATATAATCAGTTACACGTTATATACCGTAGAGTCAAATGGGCGAGATTTGAGTGCTCTGCTTGAAATCGTTTAATGTTATTGTTAACGTTTCAAGGCCAAAAGTATTTCCAAAAATTAGTTTTACAGTCAGCAACACATTATGATTACTCAGATGGCCATATTACAATTTCGAGTTTTAAACCAGTTGCTGAAATAATACAAAATCAAACGCGTACATAGTATGTTGTCAGGTCTAAGGCCAGAGTGTGTTAAATATACAAAACAATATTGGAACATCCCCAATAATAGAAAAAATAAGAACCGAAACAATGATATATATATGCATGTTTATATATAACAAATGTTGAATTGTATAATTGTCATTTTTCTGGGTTTTTTTTCAAACAAATGTTTATAATTAAATTTCAGTTTTATTTTATTTCCGAGTCAAAGCCGGGGATTGTTTTTCAAAAACTGTCCCGAAACTAAAATTAAAAATTTCTGGCCTTAGCATCATTGTTTTAAAGCCTGAGACATTTTACATGTCATCATTGCCAGTCGGTGTTGTTTTTGGCTAGGCAGTTTTGTGTTTATTTGAACGCAAATATCACGTTTATTAGTTTAGTAGCTACTTAACCGCATGTGGTCACTCAAGTGTCTGTGTGTTTTACACTTTAATTCGAGGGTACTAGAGTTCTATCCCATATGGCTGTTACTCTAAGAAAATTGTAATATATGGTCTGTTGTTTCATTCTGTAAGTCCTACTAATAAGCCATACATCGTTCAATCAATTCAATGTTACTTTCTGTGAAATTTGTTTGCTGAAGCGAAACTGACGACGTGAACATATTCCTCGAAAATTTTGACATTTAAATTATCACAAATGTCAATCATATGCAAATTAATCTGCAATTTTATCCAATCATTGCACTTGGATATCACGTGTTAGACGGTAAACCTGTTTACACAAACGAGCACGTGGTAAAGCTTGTGCCGGGTTTGTGATATCCGCAGAATGGAATTAATCCATTTAGTTTAGATTAAACCTATTTATTCTAGCTCGATTGCACCGAAAGCCTAAGGCTAATTGAGACACTCTCGAGTCCGTTTCCTGGGTAGAACCAGTACTTGGTGTCTTTGGGGGGAGATCTTGCGGAGTGGGGATCGAACCCGGGACCTCCATAACGCTAGGCGGACACCGTATCCACTACGCCATTGCGACCTCAAATTTACTTTAATTAATTTAATTTAATTAATCCATTTACAATGGCTGAGGAGGAGTTTGAACTGTTCGTGGCTAAACCTGGAAAGGTCTATTGGCAATCCTAAAATGTGATGATTGTTTGTTTCAGTGAAATACAAAGAAGGGGAGAAGGTGCAATGGTGGTTTTATCTGCTGGTCATACTGATCCCGATCGTCGTGATGACACTACTGACGTCCCTGTTTCTGATGTATCTATGGAAACGGCGCGTCATTGTTGTTCTGAAAGCCGTCCGCTTGTTCCAGGCATATGAGGATGACGGTAATTGACATAATTTTGTTGAAGCCAACTTTAGAAAGATTAATATAAGTATGTAACATTTATTTTAACTGTTATATAGATATAAGAATACATTCATTTCAGAACATGTTAAAATATCCTAAAAGCATATGTCTTTAAGACCGTGGTATATTCAAGTTACATTATAACGAGTTTTGAGGACCAATACATCATAAATATTCTACAGTAAATATATATTATATAACGTGATGTAATTTTAGAAGCCTCTGTCTTACAGACGAACGTCTGTGGGACGCATTCATTTCGTACCGCTCCAATACCCCGGATGAAGATTACGTCATTCACACGTTATTCCCGAAACTTACGCGAGAACTGGGTTTCAACGTGAACGTCCATTATAAAGATTTTATTCCGGGAAACGGTAAGACTATGTTTTTGGAAATTAAACTGTGTGTGTAAAAACACATTGTTGTCTCGCACTAGGCTGCATATTTTGGGCTTCCATTTATTTTACTGGGTCTACCGAAATTTGAATATTGATGGAAACAATGAAATTGCTATGAATTGTACTACTATGTAAATAACAAAACTGCATTTTGGAAAATTGTTCCGTTAATACACATGTACTTTTTGACATTTTATCGAAACTTTTTGTTCCTGTTCGACTATATAATTCTAAAAAGTACTGTTTTGTCTTTGCGGCTTGAAATGACTTTGTCGCTGAACTTGAAGAACATTTACTATACACACACAACCGTGGCATAGGATGATCCAAAAGCATTTACTATACACACACAACCGTGGCATAGGATGGTCCAAAAGCATTTACTATACACACACAACCGTGGCATAGGATGATCCAAAAGCATTTACTATACACACACAACCGTGGCATAGGATGATCCAAAAGCATTTACTATACACACACAACCGTGGCATAGGATGATCCAAAAGCATTTACTATACACACACAACCGTGGCATAGGATGATCCAAAAGCATTATGTTTATTAACCGAATGCTTTTAATGGCACTAAAATGCATACACGTAACATTTACTATGCACACACAACCGTGGCATAGGATGATCCAAAAGCATTATGTTTATTAACCGAATGCTTTTAATGGCACTAAAATGCATACACGTATTGCACAACGTGGCAACACGTACATATTTGTAGAATTAAGTCATTGAAGCATGCACGAAATACTGTTCCATCAGATGTTTCTTATTAAATTTTAATTATAATTAAAAGTCATAACAACCAGCGAAAATCTGACAACATTATTACGTTTCAAACAATTACAATGGCAATTAACCTCTTTCAAAGTAACACAATGTTTGCATATACCTTTGGCATATATATTCCCGACCTATTTGAAATTAAAAACTTGCAACTGTCAATGTTTAACATAAGATAATTGTTTTGCCCCAGTAACATGCGTAAATGTCAATTGTTTTGCCCCAGTAACATGCGTAAATGTCAATTGTTTTTCATTGCTTATTTATTCCAAAAGGTTGGTTGCACAACTTTAACAACATGAACAAAATTTGTGTGCGTAACATAATAGTTCACATGTGACTCTTATTATTGTTATCAATCAGGTTTGAAATTTAATTATTTTAACCCAAATTTACATCACTGTTTTGCTAGTTATGAATCAATGTAAAGATAATTTAAGAGTATTATCAAAAAACATAATGGTAATCCATTATATTCAGTTATGTTGAAATTGCATTAAATGTGTGTTATTACAAATGTTTGGAGACAGGCGTGTCGAATTATTACGTAAATAATTGGTTACCAAGCATTTATAATCTAACATGTTGAGTCAACTATACGAAATTATAATTATACATATCACTAAAATTTCTTACATTATGTTGGTCGTCACTTTTTCGCTTGTCATTATTACTTCAAACAGTTTTCAATTGTATGTATACACATATCTGGTCAATTGCTTAGCAAAGGTCTTTGTTGAGTGTTAATCAAGAGTGGGCAGCTGGTGGAAAGACACTTTCATCGATGTTATACTTTTATAAGTGCATCGTACATCTAAGGTTGGCCTTTTCATGACATTTTAACTTGACATTGCTTATTTTGTCATTTACTAAGTCATCAGCTTTCCTCCTAAACTAATGACGATGCTGACTGTTGACTTGTCGGGCTCTCCGTTATGCTTGTTAAAACTTTTCAAGTCAATTAACATTACATGTATTATAATATGACCATAATATGGAACCAATATGCTAGTAAAAAGGTTTCAAACGTAGGATGTGGCGTTTTAAATCATCCGGAAACAATTTAGTAAGCAACGATTAATTGGTTTACTTAGTACCAATAGTACTAAATACGAAATAGGCCGTTCTGTATAACACCAGGGCCCATTTCCACGAGGCTCCTATTGAAAACTTGAGTTAATTTATTAAACTCATGACATTCCTTAAATATGTGGCTGTTTCAATAAAAATTTGAGGCGCGTCGTGGGAAAACCGGACTTAATGCATGTGCGCAAAGTGTCGTTCCGGATTAGCCTGTGCGGACTGCACAGGCTAATCCGGGACGACACTTTCCGCACATGCATTAAGTCCGGTTTTCCCATGACGCGCCTCATTTATTTTGTGTTTCATGATCTTAATCTAATAAACAGTTTAAGGATGTTTCTTATTTTATCACAATATTTATCAAAAATAAAATATTGATTATCAAATGTAAGTGTTATTTGAAATTTTCACTAAAACATGCCCTAGTTAAGATTTTCCTTAGAAGCTTTATTAATTCGGTCCCAGAAAATTTCTCGCTGTATTTCATGCTCTTGAAACAAGTTACAGACGACTGTGTCCAGTTTTAAATTTGCTAGTTCTTTCCAAAAATAGTGTTGTTGAACAAATACAAAAAGGCCAACGCATGCCAGAACAACTACGCATATTAGTACGAAATAATGTCCCTTTTTAGCGACTTGTTGTTTTTTCCTTCACCCATCTAAATTACTACATATTGTTAACTAGTATGTAGCCATGTATAAAGCTTACCAATCTCCAAACATAAATGTTATGGCGTAAACATTTAAATCAAATCAATGCATTGCAGATAGAAACAACATAATCATATATTTACTGTTTATTATCAGCGTTCGTAGTTAACTTAATAGGTGACTTCGTTCAATGAATGTGTCGCCAAATATATTGAAGTTTGACACTGATTAGTGCATCTGTTGATGAGATGGAAGCGCTTAATTGAAATTTGATAGGCACGTACTATTCAGAAGCTGGTCGCCAAACAAAGCGTGTTAACCATAATAATGTGTTTTACTCCAATAAGGACAGAATCCTATATCTGGTCTCATTTTCATTACTTCAAAATCCGAATTCTATACAGACGTTAACTTTTTGTGGCTCATGCATTATTCGCAAACTTGTTTTAATGTAAGCTACATATTATCTTAGAGATACAGTACCTGCTACATTAACTAAATTGCGCATAAGCGTCAACCGCATAATTCACTTTTATCAATGCTTGCGCGCAAACTTAAACCATTGAACTTAAATCATCTCCTTTTTATTTCAGAGATCACCAACAACATCATCTACGCCGTGGAAAACAGTCGACGGACTATACTGGTGGTTTCCCCTAACTACCTCACCAGCAACTTCACCAAGATGGAATGGCAGTTGGCCCAACAGAAAATGCTCGAGCGCAAAAACAAGATTATACCGATTCTCCTGGAAGACATCTCGTCTCACAAGGACAACATGGACCCCAACCTGAAAAGTATACTAGACTCAGGTAGGATTGTGTCAGGTACCTCGGGGTTGACATATTAAAGCTGTAAACACATCCACATGTGATCGAAGATGTCTCAGGAATGTACGAACTGAACGGCGAAGGTTAAATAAAGCTATACGTATATATATATATACGTCTCCGTGGCCTAACGGTAACGGCGTTCGCCGACGGAGCGCGAGGTCGAAGGTTCGAGTCCTACACAGGGCGAGTTCTGATATGGCCGGTTGCCTACCCAGCAGCTAGTTAAATCAAGGGGTACCGATTGCCTTCCTGCCAAGCGCCCGGCATATATGATAGGAAACGGGAGTAAAGATGTTCATCAGTAAAGGTGTCTCATAAGTCAAAACTGGCTGGCCCTTAATCGCGAGGGGTGACACTATAATAAACAAACACTTTACTTTATATTTGTAGTATTGTTTTAGCGATACTGTGGTCAGCAAAAACAAAAGGAGTTCAAAGTTATTGTGCCACTAGTTACTCAAGTTCGTCTTGAGTTTTATAAGGGAGTTCTTCCCGTTGTTGACTCGTTGTTAGTCATTTGATTCCACTAAGTGAATATTTTATCAGGGTACACCCATGACAATGATTAATTTGAATGCGATTGGCATTTTATAGAAACGCCAATCATAACGATTGTCGACTTTAATTGGTGTGTTAGGGTCATGGGAATCATAACTGTGTCTGTTTTCAGGTTTTAATAACTTATCGTAATGATTGCGTTTATTTTTGCAGTTACCTACATTGAGTGGCCAGGGGACCAATCAAAGAAAGTCGATAAGTTTTGGCAACGAATAAGTTTGTCTATGCCAAAAAAGAAGAAACCATCCTCGTCGCATATGAGCAGCACAATTCAAAATGGAGGACTCGGTCAGACGACAAAATCAACCAGTCAGAATTCAGAATCTCAGAGCAAATCATTCGAACTTAATTCAATGAGACCAGAGTATGACAGAAGTGTGTCCACAAGCACAGGAGTATACAGCTCTGTGAACGCAGATGAGATGTTGGGACCGGATGAAATTTACAGCATAATAAACGAAGAGGCCATAGACCTAGATTTAGACGTTAAGGCTAGAACTGACGAGCAAAAGCACAATGAGATTAACAAAGAAAAGAAAGCTGAAAGTGAGTCGAAAACATTGGCTAATGCGTCTGAACGAATTGAAAATGATTATATCTTTAAAATAAATGTTTGAAGATTGCATCATCTATAGTCAACTCCCGATGGCTCGAAGTCGCAGGGACCGGTGAGGAAACTTCGAGCCATCGAAACTTCGATCCAAACGAAGTCCGAGTTTGTTTACTACCACAGATCTCTTCAAATCTCCAAATGAAGAGTATTCAGATAGCCTAAACCCATACTATTAAATACATTAACAAACACCGAACATTTATTTACAGAATTTATTTAGATTATTTTATAACAGAATTTAAACAAACATCGATTAAACTAGTTCTAAATATTCATGTACAATAGCAAAGATTAAGCCGTAATAGCTTCGTATTTTTCGTGTAATTACATTAAATTTTCGTTTCGTCCCCTTACTTCCTACGGCTGACCCCTTCGGTGTTGCTGATCTAGATATCCACACGGGTTGGATACAGGGGGCCTTCTCTAGATTACTCAGCAATTGGTGATGCAGAAGTTTCTGCCATTTTTACTATATTCGTATTTTAGATTGTTTTTCGGCTTAGAAATGTATTTGACAACTTGATAGTTTACTTACTTAATTTAAGGTAAGCAATGGATATTAGTGACATAAAACGAATACTTGTCATACAACAGAATTGTGAGTAATGTCTGGTGGCCTTTAACATAAAATTAATGACATTGATGAATTGTCACTGTAACTATTCAGTTTTAATTTGAGCATATGGCATTTAAACCAAACTGTTTTTTTCGACAGGAACATTATCATCATAGTATAAGAGTTAGTTCTTTCAATGGCACGATTTAAAATAGAACGGGAGACATAATGTTTTTACTTTGTTTTATAAATGGTTAGCTTTAAACAAAACAAACTCTAACCCAAAATAAAGGTATATTCGTGTTAAGTTCTAAATGTGAATGTCAAATATATAACTTGAACAAGCTGTTTCTCTACCTTTGTAGTCATGAATATGTCTGGAAAAAAGATAGTGTGTGCTTTACTTCCATCAGTTAATTTCGAATGAGGTAGATTAAGATTTTTCGCAGTGTTGTTTCAAGAGAATCCATAAATAATCGATTTAAAAATTAAATTCCGAAGATAATACTCTCGATGAAATATCGCGTGAAAAATCGGTTCCAGTTTTTAAAGCATTAATCTATCCCTCAGCACACATATTAGTTTACGTTAAAATAATGAATCTACAAACAATGTTGTGAAGGGGGATGGGGGCGCATTTAGCCTGTGAAAGGTACCCCATAAAAAGGTTCCTGTTTGATTGTTTGAACTGTGTATGCATGTTACAGATAATAAGTGATTTATGTATATTCATGCAAGTAATTATATATATTCATGTACATCTATATGATTGATATAATTTTGAAATACTAGACGTCTCTTAATGAAAACTTTTATTTTTTGCTCACCTGAGCTCTAAGTGCTCGGTGAGCTATTGGTATAGGGGATCTCTCCTGCGTCGACCGTCGTCCGTGTGCCGTCAACAATTTGTATCGTTCACACGCTGGAGACTTCGCTTTTTATCCAATCTTAACCAATCTTGCACAGTTTGTGTATGACCATAAAATCTCGGACGGGAATGTTATTGGGTCAGATCACACTAGTAACACTAGAGTTATTGCCCCTTTTTCATGCAAAACGTGCAAAAATGCCTTTTTCCAACATAAAGTCTTTATTGTCCATTCAATCTTAACCAAACTTTCACAGTAAGTGTATGACCATCAGATCTCAGCAGAGGCCAAAAATGGGCCAGTTAGTATTTCAAGCACCGGAGTAATTGCCCTTTGTTTATGAACAAATATAAAAAAATGGACATTATTCATGATATAGACTTCATTTTTCATCCAATCTTCACTAATCTTGCACAGTTTGTCTATGACCATGAGATTACACTTGAAGCATGATCGGAATATAAGCATGATCGGAACAGAAACACCGCAGTTATTGCCCTTTGTTTGTGAAAAAAATATGCTAAAATTGACATTATTCAGAATAGAGACTTCAGTTTTCATCCAACCTTCATCAATCTTGCACAGTTTGTCTATGACCATAAGATTACAGGTCAGGTTGAATATAAACAAAATCGGACTAGAAACACCGGAGTTATTGCCTTTTGTGAAAAAATAATACAAAAATAGACATTATTCAGGATGGAGACTTCATATTTCTTCCAATCTTCACCAATCTTGCACACTCTGGCTATGACCATAAAATTAAAGTTGGAGTAGAATATAAGCAAAATCGGGCCAGAAACACCTGATTTATAGCCCTTTGTTTGTGAAAACAATATACAAAAATATACATTATTCAGGATAGAGACTTCATTTTTTCATCCAATCTTCACCAATTGTGCACAGTTTGTCTATGAACGTAGTGCATAGTTTGTCTATGAACGTAAGATTACAGGTGAAGTCGAATATAAGCATGTTCGGCCCAGAAACACCAGAGTTATTGCCCTTTGTGTGTGGATATAAAACATCAATAAGTTATCAATGATTGGCTTGCACACACGATTTTGTATTAAATGTTGTCCGAACTTTCACAGTTTGCCTATGAACATACAAATTGATTGCTAAAATTTGATTTCCAACAGTTGCAAACCTTGCATGCAGTTATTTGTACATGCAACATTGATGGCTTCAGAGCCTGCATTAACATCATTTATCATCATTGGACAGAAAACTATCCAAAAAAAAGCAAAACTTGACCATATAGCAAAGCCATCACAATTATCACATTGCAACTAGTTTTCCAAAACTGTCTGCGAAAAAGACATCAAAATCTACTGTTTCTGCATTTTCCAGAATTGTCACTAACTTAATGAAAAAGGGTCAGGTAAGAATATCGAGAAACATGATTTGAGAACCAGTAGCAAAACCACCGCACATCCACTACCCAACTCGTACTTTAGTTAGCTCATTGCACTAACTGATGTTTAAATCAAATCGATCCTATCCCCCTTTGCGTATTGTTCAGAAACCTTTATTTTCAAACCTGTCACAACAGTATGGTCTTCATCTGTACCAGTTCTTAGGTGAGCGCTTTTTCAACTTCATTTCTATTTCATCATTTTTTAATTATGCTGTTTTTTTGTTCATTATACACATAGCTTTTTAAATACTTTTACTTAGCTCAGTGTAGTTGATATATTTAGTGTAGTACAATTTTGAAATTGTTGATTTTGACACTACCTACATTACATTACATTAACTAAACACACGAAATGGAATGATGCTATAAGGCAAATATATATTAATAAAACATGCATATGTATGCATAGTTTCTTAGTGCACTACTGTGAATTGTGTAACTAAATAACGTTTGAGACAATGGTATGACATTAATTTGGTGAGAAAATTTCAGCATTTTATGTGTTACTTTTGTTAGTGAATATTAACAGTATGTTGCGATTTGATAAATACGCCAGAAGAACACAAATATGAGATATATTATTTATGGCAATGTTCATATTTATAGAGTATAAAATGTAATTGTAGTCATGCTGAACAAGCAGGAACGGATTCTAAAATTATGACACTAGTGATGAATACATTTAAAGTCAGCGGAATATTTCTGTCATTATTATGATAACCAAGTGAGGAATTTGTCTGCAGGAACTCGTCGAAAACTGAAAATATACTTTGGTTTAACTATATATGTTCTCTGCTCCATAAATACTGCCTTTGAAATCGTTGTTTCGACCTAGTGACTTGTTTAACTGTTAATTTCAAACGATGGTTGTATTGTTGGAAATCTGTCAACATTGTATGCATTAGTTTATTTAGTTATTTGACAATATTCGTTAAAAAGCCATATTGCTGTACTGTAGATTGACCCTTTGAATGTATGAATGTTAATACTCGTTTTATGTATACTCACGTTGTATTTGCTATTGTCAAAATTATTCTATGTACATGTTTATCATTACGAAAATGGTAAATAAAATGTTTGTTATTAGTAGCAGAATGTCTACTTCTACTTTATTGCGTTCTTTCCTATATGGGCAGGAATCATCCCGACGACAACGACGACCGAATATGAGGTGTGTACATGTATATTCAAGTCCAGCAACGCTATTGATGGGATAGGTGTAACTTTAGGACCAGTAACTATATACACAAGATTTGTTAGCAAATTAGCAAATCTTCAAACGAAGACGATGTGTATATTCAGGACCAAGAGCTTTGTACACGAGATGTGCATATTGTAGGATAGCAACTCAGCAATCGCGATAAATTCATATATATTTAACTCGTTAAACAATAAATAAGCAAAGCTGGCTGTATCATTTGATGGTCTTGTTTATTGTGTCATTATTGCCAGATGGTAGGAAAATACATTTGTTATTAATCTAAGCATGGCTTAACCACCGTCAGCATTTACATGTAAAACCATCTCGCGAACATCACTCAGCATTTAAACATTGATGATACGGTTTCATTTCAATTTAGCTGTAGTGTTGCCAACATGCGATGGATTCAGTTGAATGCAAGTAATTTTAAACAGAAAATATACAGATTAAGTTATTCTCGAAAACAAAATTGTATTGTCATTCAAACAACACTGTAAAGTGATATCAGTTAGCTCTAAGCAGCCAATTAACCTTCCTGATAGAGAAGTGTTTTGGAAACAGTGTGTTTGCACTGTTAATACATAGTAAGCTAGTTTCTTAGGAATGGCTTAAGGGATTTCATTCAAACTTAAAACATTTATTTCCAATATTTAAATGAATCTTTTGGCCAAAATTGGTAACTCTAGTTTGAAATTTCTCAAAATTATGGGCTTTCAAACTTAAACATTTTACATATTAGCTATCTCGATAGGTTAAAGGTTTTTGGTAAGCTAGTTTCTCGAGAATAGCCTTAGGGATTTCATTCAAATTGAAAACATTTATTTTTTTATATTAGAATGAACCAATAGGCCAATTTTGATAACTCTAGTTTGAAATTTGTCAAAATTCTGGACATTTTTACACTTTTACATTTTACATTTTTACATTGCCGCGGGTGGGGTGGCGCCGTCAACTTTTGATTTCCACTCTCTAGCTTGAGAATAGGTCATCATACATAATTACCCTAAAAAATACTTTACTTGAGATTGCATTTGGGGTGAGTTAGGTGATGTCAAGTTCAAGGTTACTATTAACAAAAAATATTTTAATGAAACTCAGTTTATAGATAACGTATAGCGAGAAATTGCATGAGATTGCATATGGGGTGGGTGTGGTCAAGGTCACTGCTTTGAAAATAAGAAAAATGCTTTCCACTCACTAACTCGAGAACAAAATTAACTTTGTTTAAATGCCCCTGCAATCCAAACAGTTTTTTGCACAAAAATGCCATAAACTCTAACAAGCACAATAAAAGTCCAGCGCGTTGTTCTCCGACAGCTCTTGTTTTAATAACCGTCGTATTTGCTGCCACACACTGTCTGGGAAACAAATGTCAAATAGTTAGTCAGAATCAACTGCTAAATTGATAATATGATTAGTAAAAGTATTATTAAAATAGCCCAATTAATAGACAACAGGAGACACTGTCCGGAGTTCATATGTCAGTAAATTGTTCACAATTAACCATTTGATTTCATGAAAATTTATATTTTGATATTTTATACGATATATATTTATCTCGCAAGCAGTGTTTTTGCGCATTAAGCGTTTGGATTTTTAAAAAGCCCTTAGCGACCCATTGTGCCATGCATTTTTTCTTGGCTACTGAAATCTGTTCAGTTTTGATTTTTCAACGGAGCACTTTTACGTGAGACAATTGAATAATGTTACGAGACCATCCTACAGTTACCTAAATTTACTCGCTAATTCATCGTGTGTACTTCTAAACAGTGTATCTGAAGATGTAAAGTGCGCAAAAAGCAGTCTGGAATTGTTTCAAGCGTACTTTTATCCTCATTCAACATTTCAGTTATCTGTAGGAAGCGTGACACTTCGCAGTATATTATAGTTATGTTCAAACATACCCGGCATCCAGGCCATATCTGTTATCATGTGGGTTACTGATCAGGTACATTGTATACCTATTATATGCAGTGTATCGTGCACTGAATCGTTTGCGTAGAGTTCTTTAAAATATGGATGATTCACTGGTTTATAGTTAATGTAGCAATCATGTTTGATGCAAAAGCCTAAGAGATAACATATACATGTACAAATAACGGAACAACAAATATGTATGTCGACTCTACTGATAGTATATACAACATTAATACGGAAGACGCCATTGAAGTTAGTTACAATCTTGAATATAAATAAGTTTTTAAAGTGAGCACAAATACATCGGAATATAGATTGCACATTTATTTTTATGACAATAAATGAATTCCGCATCATACCCAGACTGCTTTAACCGGGACGAATTTTGCTTAATTACTGCAATTTCCAGCAATTATTGTTTCGCTAGATACTTAACACGAATAACGACATCGTAAGATCCTATGTACAAAATTGATGTATTTATGTCACGCTACATAAAAATTAATCATCGAATTCTCCAGAACTATTTTCAAAACATTAGGTTCCGCCCATAATTATTACAGAATAACCTATACTTGATTTCCTTCTTCTCGTCTAAGGAAAACATGCCGTGTGTCATGTTAGAATTTGAATGAACATGTGTCTTAAACGTCTATGTCACCATGATAACTACACATATGACAGACTCACGGACGGACGGATAAACGGACGATGGTATAGGTGATCATAATGTCGTAAAAAGCCAAATGTGTCAAGTTTCAATTTTTGCTGTTTGTTGTGTCGTTTAGTTTATCGCTAAAGAGATACGCACATTCATGTTGTAAATCATTTTGAGATATTTGAAATTGAACGTAATTATATTCCTATGTTTCCATAGCGAATTCATTTGCATTTACATTTATATTTATATTGTACAAATGAAGTTTACAGTAACAGTTGATGTAAAATTCAGTTCAACATTTCGCAATACACAAATGAAGCTGACTTCATATTATTGTTTTTTTGGACGGATAACTAAACTTTTGATTTTTTAACAATAAGATATTTTAAAAGCTAACACCTATGATGCATGATAGAACGTATAAGTCCACCAAATAATTTACATAGAAATTATAACTCACTGTCTGACACTTATTTCTTAATAAAAATCTTTAAATGGACTTATTCACAGATTTTCGTATTAGTTTAATAAGTCTATAAAATGTCATTATTTCAAAAACTAGCGAATCTGGACTAACACATCTAAATACTCTATCTCAAGAAATGGATAGAAAGGAAAAAAGTATGCCTTTGCCGGGGTTCGAACCTAGGACTTCCGGATCAAAGTTCCATCTGGCTAACCACTAGCCAAGAGTGTTCGAATTGATAGGCGTACATTTTTAACACTATTTAAGTGATACATGTGTTCGACGAAAAGCATTAATACATTTATTTTTGTCATTTCATTCTGTGAATAGGTCGATTTAGGATAACAAGAAATGTACCTTTCCCTCTGTATTGCACTTTTATCTTATCAAGAGATCATTCGCTTAAAGAAACGTAATCGATGCATACTCTCTACCCAAATACACATCGCCGACATATGTATGTTCAGGTATATACGGATATTTCCTACATCGAAAATTGCACCAATTACTAAACTTAAACCGGATATAAATCTTAATTATAACATTTGGTAACGCTTGTGTATTGAGGTCAATTGATGATTTTGTTTGATTTACTAATAATTAATAAAATCTTTGCAGTGTTACCGTAACTCGGCTAGGTAATTTCAGTTCGTTGTGTCAATACAGTAAAAATATCGTTTCAATCAGTGACGGCTTTGAGGTGAAAATCGCGTATGAAAAATTCGTATATTTCGTCGAAATGGAAAAAAACCACTATGTATTATCTCATGATAGACGCTGGAGTCAGCCTTGACTGATAAACAACGCACGTAAACAGGACGTGCTTGATGAAACCTGGGGTGTTCATACGATAGCGAGCGCTGGATTAATTTGAGAGAAATTTTTTCAAAAAGTAACACAACTTTATTGGGAAAATGGAATGTTATGGAGTGAAATGCACGTTGGTTCTTCACTGTAGATTGTGTGAACCAGTTTTCGTCACAGTCGCGTGCACGGGTCATTGACTCGTAGATATGAAATATTAATCACAAATAGGAAATATGATCAGCTGGACGCATTTACTTGCATTTTCTACTTATTGAATTATTCGACCAAGCAGATCGTGTTTTGCCTTACTTAAACAAAACAAACAAAACAGATATGTTTTTGACCTACAAGAAATGAACACAGAACACTATTGCCCTTGTAGAAAAGAACAGATCAATTATTTGTACTATTTAAACCAAAAATATAGCACTTTTGTCCTATTAGAAAAGAACACATCACATAACACATTTACCCTACTTGAACAGAACATATAGCACCTTTGTCCTACAAGAAAAGAACACATAACACCTTTGTCGTAATAGGAAAGAATAAATAACACCTTATCTACTTAAACAGAAAGATAACACGTTTGCCATTCTAGAAAACAGATTACGTCTTTGTCATACTAGAAAACAGATGTCGTCTTCGCCATACTAAAAACAGATCACGTATTTGTCCTACTTGAACAGATCACGTCTTGTTCTGCTTTAACAGAACAGATCACGCTTGTCCTATTTGAACGGTAAAGATCACGTCTTTTCCCTACTTGAGTAGGACAGGTCACGTCTTTGCTCTACCTAAACAGAACACATCACGTCTTGCCCTACTTGACTACTTGAACCCATCAAATTACGTCTTGGCGTACTTGAACAGAACAGATCACGTCTTGCCCTACTTGAACAAAACAAATCACGTCTTTACCCTTCTTGAACAAAACAGATCACGTCTTTGCCCAAATTGAACAGAACAGATGACGTCCTGCCCTACTTGAGCAGTACAGATCACGTCTTTGTCCTACTTGAACAGAACAGATCACGTCTTGCCCTACTTGACAGAACATATCACGTTTTTACGTCTTTGTTCTACTTGAACAAAATTGATATTAGGAATAGACAAATTCCGAACAATAACAAATAATATTTTATACAATACCCAATCTACGTTTGGTGTCTGTAAATTGAACATTTTTCGAATGCTAAACACGTTTGATAAAAATCGTTTTTCAAATTTTGGCTATATTCATTATAGACTAGCCATACTACACATTTCCATGCTTTCTCCTGTTAATTTTCGCAAAACCATGTTGTAGTTGTTGGTCATGTTGTTGTTATTGTGTATAATGTAAATTACCCATTATCTTGTGCATAATGTCATGACAGTTGAATATATCGAGATTGTTTCGTTTCAATGAAGCACTTTTAAATAAGAAAATTGAATGATTTTACCAGTCCCAGAGGACACGTTCCATATACGTTTTTCTGGCTAGTTTCTCATTTGTGCTTCTAAAGTGTGTTTGTGCAGTGGCAAGGCCAAGTGATTTAGGTTTTTTTGCAAATGCAGAAAGCATGAAACTTGGCATTACATTATAAACATAAAGATCTCTTAACGATTGCGCGCTCCAACCACCTCCGCATCCAGGTGATGTCGTCGTATGATGTTCTGAACATTTACAATGCAAATGTTTTGTGATCTGATGCATTGGCTTAGAGTGCATGTTTACAACACGTTTTACTAGTAGAGTGGGCAAAACACTTTAACCAACATGTTTTGGCTTTACTCGGGGAGCATACATGTATGGCGTGTGAAAAAAAGTTGAAATCACAATGTTTACTAACTCCCGAACTCTCTTAACATTTTTAAGTAATTTTGTCCAGTGTATGAGTTTGTTTGTCACGAGAAAGTCAACAATGGCAATTTGAGAAAGATTGCCTACCAAAGAGTTGAACGGAGTGGACAGGGCTCTGGGACAAAGATCGAATACACTAGAGAGAATTATTCTAAAAATCATATGGAAGCTAGTTAGGTACCGAGTATACGAGAAGTTAATTATAAATCTTGCGTTTTTATTCCATTAAATGTCAGCTGAACGAAACATTCTACCATTATTTTTATCTATTTTGCTAAAAAGTCAGTTAAAGGCGATGTATGTATAATTAAAAGTGTCAAAAGAAGTTCTTTATTTGATACTAACCTGCAAAGCGCGTCAGATAAACTAAATTAAATATTATTTTGTCATACAAATGTGATGGACATAAAATCAAGTGAATTTGTGGCACTAATTTATATCACAAATAAAGAATACCGTGTCGTCTCCAGACTGCCTAAATCGGGAAATAATTTGAATCATTACTGCAATTTCCAGCAATTAATTTATATAAAGTTTTATAGAGAATTCAAATGATGTCATATTATGTTATGAAACCAAACGAAATTATGTATAACCAATCTACATAAAATAAATTAATGTTGTTGTTTTAATTGTGTAATTTTATAAACCAGAATAGATGTATTCACTATACTTCATCATCCTTACATATTTGCATATGTATTACTCTTAATTATGTATATCTAATTCAGCTATATTTCATGCACATGAATTGCATTTTTACAGTCAGTTAGTAAAGACATCTGTCTAATACAACATTTTTATCATTTCTAAACATAGCATAAAGAAGTTCTTTATTTAATTAACTCCTTTCCAATGATGAATAAAATATATCAGAAATTAAACAAAACTTTGGTAATATTTAGCATTTAAATGTCAGGTGATTAAAATCCTTATAAAACATGACAGCTTTTTAATTGATGTATATTCTTTTCATTTTCTAACTTGATATATTTTAAATTTTATTAATTAAAAAACATTTTATTTATTTTTTGTTGAGTATTGGCATTCGATTTGACAAACAAGTAGACATTTTTTACAGTTCCTAAAAATTGAAAAGATTTTTCGACCCAGAACATTCATCAGTTGTTATCATAATGATTCTTTTATCGCTATTTATATCTTATCTTAGGGGAAAAAACACCAGCATATATAGAGGATATTTGTTTAATGCAGTGTAAGATCGTATTTTATTTCATGAGTGGTCACAGAAACAATTTCACTAGTGGCGCCCATTATCTAGTTTCTATGACCACGAATGAAATGAAATACGATTTTACACTGTATTAAACAATGTTTCTTTTTATTTTATGCTGTTTAAAAAAAAAAAATTCAAAATGCTCTAGATATGCTGAAGCCTCACAAGTTTTGTGTATTATGACGTCATAAATATGACGTCATTATGATTAAACAATTGTCGATTACTGTTGTGGTTTGGAAAATAGTGCCACTCTTACTGCGTCGTTGTCACTTAGTTATATTTGTATTAAGTTTTATTATGTGTTTTCTGTAGTTTAAAATGGCCGAAGTTTACACTGACGATTAAAGTATTCACGTACTTTCAAAAAAATAAACATGAAAACAAGTTAAAAGTAGTTCCATATAACCAAGAGGGAAATGATCAATTTTTATCATGTCACTCGACCTAAAGTGAAATGATCGGGTTTTCGTTCACTGGTATTCTCCGCTCATTCACCGCATAGCATGGAATAAACATTGATCTTCGGATGGGTGGTCTCTGCACACAGTTTTTGAAGTAACAAAATATAGGAGTGTACTGAAATGAACGATTTAATAAAGAAAACGTTTTCTCTCTAATACATTTATCTAATAGCCAACATTATAACTTAGCCCATATTCTGACTACCTGGTGTTTCAAGCTATACCTTATTCACATGTGGTTATTGTTTTGTAAAGAAGTCACACTTTGTAAGATTGAATAAATCGTGCGAGCTTATCGCAAGAGAAAACAAAGTTATAGTCTAAAAGTAATAATTTTCTCGCTTCTACTAAAATATATGTATGCTAGTAATTGTGCCAACTTTCAACGAAATATGTGAAAGCATGTTCTATTTGGCTAGTGAAAAATCTTACTCAGGCAGTCTTGTGTGTGTAAAGGGACAGCATCTTTGAAGAAAAGACCAATAATTGCGTAAACAAAATTAATGTATGTAGATCAAGAGTAACAACTCCCTAAACGAGATGTGTAAAAACCAGGTGTCACAACTCCGTTATGGATATGTTTTTTATTATGACCGTAACACCGTTAAAAAAACTGCAAACGAGATGTGTGTACATTCAGGACCAGGAACTCTGTAAACGAGATATATGTGCATTCAGGACCAGCAACTCTGCATACGATATATGTTTACACTCAGGACCAGCAACTCTGTAAACGGGGACTGTAAATGAGATGAGTGTAATTTGAGATCTCCGCACTCCAGATGCATGTGCAAATTTAGGAAAAACAAGATGTGTTAATATCCTGGACTAGCAACTCTTACAACAAAATGGAGGTACATGTACATGCAGGACCAGCAACCGTACATACCAGCATGCAAGATATACGCAGATTTATTCATATCACATCGTTGAGCGAAAATACAAAACGGGTTGGGCCATTGATGAGTGTACAACTAAATTTAATAGCAATGTTTACTTTGTTAATGCTATTGCCAGAGTGTATGCCAATCCATTTTTTTATTAATCCCCGCATGACTTTCCAGCCATTTCGAATTCACCTGTAATATAATCTACCGAAGATCACTGTGTGCAATAGGCTATAAAATGTGATCAACCAATATCCATTAGCACGGTCCTATCAGTGGTTGACGGCGATGACTTTCTCTAATCAAGATAATAATTCGATATTGTTGATAGTGATTCATTGTCACTTTAGGACAAAATGATTGGAAAAAATGTGCTGGTTTCAGTTAAATAAAATACTCTCAATCTGGAAAACGTTCACGAACAATATAATCATATTTTATTAAAATAACAAATACATGTTTTTCTGTTCGATATTTTTAATGTCAAATTTTGCAACTGATAGGTTGTTACTGTACTCCATTAAAAGATCTTCCTCAATCGTACGTTCTGATTGGCTGGTAAACAGGTCATCTTAACGCGAATTTCTATTGGTCGCCTACCGGACAGGTCGCCCAAACGTGACTTTCTATTGGTCGCCCGTCTTCGAACCTCATTAGGTGATTAAATCATATTGCTTTAAGCATATTGCATTAAAGTTGTGTTTGAATAAACTACTACTATCATGTTGAAAATCTGCCCAAATGCAAATGAACATATTATCGACAAAATTATAATTAGTTTTCGACGTATTTCAGTAAAACTGTTTCAGTAATAGTTGCTGATGGAAACACGTGGTTTTCCAACAAAATTATTTGAAAGCAACAAGAACACGTGGCAGAGATAATGCGTACTGCTTTATGTTTTACCTTCATCATAATATTATGTTGCATTCTCTTATTTTTCTATGTTATTATTGCAAATACAATTCCCAGCGAATCGTGTGCGTCTGTTTAATATAACGTCTATGAGTAAACCAGCACACACACATTTTTCTGCACTGATGTTTAAAGTACAAACTTATCTTGTTATTGCATGCGCGTAATCGCTATGCACAGCTGCATTGAGTTACAAAACCTCATCCCCGAAATAGTTCAGCAAATTCTCACATAATGCTGCTGAAGGCGAGGAAGGACTTTAAACATTGAATCAACAACCGGCCCTGTATTCACCAAACCGTTCTTAGACTTAAAAATAAGCAAATATAAAAAGTAGACTAATTGTGTGTGCGTTGACAAATATGCTAGATTTCAATGTTGCTTATGTCATTAGCAAAACAATCATTATTAATAATAAATAGTGACATTGCCGTTTATTCTTTTGAGAATCTTAAGTCTACGAATAAGTTGGTGAATACGAGCCCAGAAATAGTACAGTGTGTCTGAAAGCGCAAAATGTAGCTTCTAGTTTGGCTATTTTAATATAAAAAAATGTCAAAAATAACAAACAGTAAGGTTCTAGCCAAATACGTTTAACCGGTAAAATAACGCTGCTAATACAAGTGTTTTAAACATAATTTGCACTGTCTTATCCGTCGATACCCACTTGGCTTTTTCATGTTTTCAAGCATTTTATTTGATCTGTTTGTATCGAAAATCATTATGAAGTATGAATTTGGTGATTTATTTAATTCAGGTGCCTTGATATGGTGAAATTCTTTAATACAACTTCATTTCTGTTACTGATATTTGATCACATGTTCTCAGTCATAGTCTAGTGTAACACAACTAATACCAATGAGCTTATGACCAACCTATATAAAGTCCACGGGTGTAATATACCCCAAATAAAGCAGTTTAAAGCTGTCTCTGAATCACCTACGTGTTTATTGGCACACCCCGTCCGGTGTACAAACGTTAACATGTGTCAACATTTAACTGATCGATTAAATCTACTGCCATTGCCGATATATTGACATAAATCAACTAGTTGATGGCATGCACATTTCTATATGGGATTATTATAACGATATCAAATAACGGACGTTCGTCATGAATAATTCTTTTCACAGTGCATAAGTTTTCATACAATATTGACGCAGAGTTTTAATAAAGCGAGGCTTTACTTTTCTATGTTCTGGTTTCGACAATGGCTATTTACATGTAAGCTACTTGTACTCTTAAAGCAATACCTGTTCGTCAAACAAGAGTGATTTATCAAATAATAAGCACTAGTGCAATTATCTCCTGACTACCCGGAACAACATTATTGTCTATATTTGAGATTGTCGTTTTCTTGTTGGTGGTGATTTTGTTTGGTTGTTTTTCGAGTGCAATGCTACGTTAAGAAATGATGTTCAGAAAAAACCAAATATACAATTAGTATGAATTACCATAGAAAAAAAAAATCGCAAGTAATGAGGAATAATTATATATAATCAATTACACGTTATATACCGCAGAATCAAATGGGCGAGAATTGTGTGCTCTGCTTGTAATCGTTTAATGTTATTGTTAACGTTTCAAGTGCCAAAAGTAGTTCCAAAAATTAGTTTGACAGTCAGAAACACATTATGATTACTCAGATGGCAATATTACAATTTCGAGTTTAGAACCAGTTGCTGAAATAATACAAAATCAAACGCGTACATAGTATGTTGTCTGGTCTAAGGCCAGGGTGTGTTAATAATACAAAACAATATTGGAACACCCCCAATATTAGAAGAAAATAAAAACCGAAACAATGATAACAATATATATATATATATATATATATATATATATATATATATATAGTTTTATAATCACCTACATATTGGGTTTACCCAAAATGTTTTTTTTAACTATTGTGACATTAGGGTTAGGGTTAGGGTCTGTTTGTCTTAGTTACAGTTAGGGTTAGGTTAAGGGTTAGGTTTAGAGCCCCCCCAAAAATGTTGCTGGTTTAAAAGTTAGCCCTATAGCTATTGGGTCCGACCCAATAAAGCATGCATGGGAGTTTATAAAGGGGAAGACCCAATATATATCGGCAAGGTTAAGTATATATATATATTACTGTTCGTACGTTTTGTGCATATTTATTTAACACTGACATTTATTTCGCTGAAATGTGAGTTTCGTACTTGTGTATTGACTCAATCCCAGTTAACCTGGACAATTCGTGTCGCCGGAATTTGATGAACGGCGGTAGAAAACTGCATTGTTCTATGACAATAAAATAATCGTATTATTGTAAAGTGATGCAATTTTCATTATTTTCAAGCACTATTTTTTGCCCTCTAACCGTAATGGATGTGAAAATTGTGTTGTATGATGGCAGGCATATCAAAAACTGGGTGTCGCCGGAACCGAATAAATAAATAAAACGAGTTGTTAGATCTCATAAACACATTCATGGGTCATCTTCAGATCGTTATAACAATATAAGTAATCACCGTGATACATTTCAGTATAAGTTTCCGAGTATGAAACGATTGTCTGCAACATTTTTGCTTTGGATATAACATGTCGCCAATTTCAATAAATTTACGGGACAAATGTTTTATAACCAAAATATTTAGTTTAAACTTACTCAGGGTACGAAAATATTCATGAAATCTATCCGTCCTATTTACACAAGTTGTTAAAAAAACATTTTATTGAAGCCATTCAGATGAAACTAATAAATGACATATGTCAAAATAGGAAATCGAAGCGTAATTTTAACCCGGTGACGTACGGGACGTTTTCTAGTTGTGGTTTTGAAGACTAAATATCGCGTATAGAAGCAAACATTTGCTTTCAGAACATTTCCAGATAATTATAAAAACCATTAAATGAAGAAATTTTACTGAAGTAGGATAGCGTAAATTTCCGAAACAGAATGAAGCCGGAAGAAAACATTGGTCGTAACGTACGAGACATAACGTACGGGGCATGTAGATGTTAGAAATGAGCACAATCGGTTATTTTGTTTCCTATAAATTATCACTTTAGGTTAAATTCATCTCTGGCAACTTACCCGGATGAAAACAAAAGTTAAAGCCCGCCATTGAAGTAATATTTTCAACGTATAACCACGTGGGCAAAATAAAATTAAATATTGATCATCAGAACGGTAAGCATCGGTTGGTTTATTATATGTTTGTGCGTAATTTATGTGTTTTTTTTAAGCAGGTTTATAATGCATTTAAAAAGGAGTATTTTAAATGCTTTTTCTTGTTTCGCAAAATTAAATGCTTTAGTCATAAAGGCATGTCCCGTATGTTATTCGAAAATGTCCCGTATGTTATATTATAAACTTGCAAGATTCATTTGCGAAGAATGAGCAAATTAATAAATTAGATACGCTTTAATTATACGTTATTTGTGAACAGGGGGTTTATTTCACTGAATTGAAGCAACAAACACTTATATGTACGTTAACACAAGAATAATACGCTCTAAAGTGTTTGGCCTGTTTACTAAATATTCTGAGTTGCATATATAAAATATTTTGATTGCAAATATGTCTCCATGAAAAAAGCATAATATTATAATGTTGATGAAATATTTTTATCAATGATATATTAAACGCAACCTGTAAATCAGCAAAGCATTAAAGACAAGTATAGTTATAGAGACACCATTCTAATATGCGTCCCGTATGTTATGCGGTTTCGTCCCGTATGTTATTGAAAGAAACAAAGTTGTTAACACAGATTTTCACAAACGATTACTTTTAATTAACCATTAATTAAGCAGGTTTGCTTTGTTTTAATACACACATAACATATTATGCAGCATGGCGAAATCAAAGTCACAGCGCATGCGCGAATATCGACAGAGAAAGAAAGAACAGCTCGGAGACAGATGGCTGAAGGCTGAAAGAGAACGAGTGAGGGAATACTTTGTTCCTATATCCGATTTGGACGATGAAACTCAACAAAGGAAGAGAGAACTCAACAAAATAAGACAGGCCAAATTCAGAAATAAGCGAAAACGGCAGAACCAAGAGCAGGAGGCAAGTATTGATAATGTAAATCCTTCATCCAATGATACTGAACAGCCATCGACAAGTGACAATGCTGTTTTAAGTTCATCTGATGCATTGATGACTGTGAAAATGCCATTTGTGAATAGGAGCAGAGCGTCTGAACGTGGCAGAAAGAGAGCATCAAGAGCCTTAGCAAGGTCTTATAGAACCATAGAGACTCTACAGAATAAGACTGAAGAGTTGAAGAAAAAGCTCAAAAATGCCCAGAAACGACTTCAACGGTGTGAAAATAGAGTGGGCATTGCAAACACCCCAAAAAGCAAAAGTGACACTCTCTTGAAACAGTCTGGAATTAACCCGAAAGATGTTCCTGAAGTTCGAAAGAAGCTATACTGGGTGAATGTTTGTCAGAAGAAATAAAGACCGCTAAGAATGCTCAAGAAGGAAATTCTGAAAAAGCACAGATTGTTCATAGAGTTGCTTCAGGAAAGGTAATTAAGAAGTATAGATTAAAAAGCACACTAGAAAAGGTCACTACCCTTAACAGAAGGAAAACAGTTTCGAACAAGAATGTGGTACATGTGAAGAGGAAGAGACTTGATGACATTAGGAAGCGAGTGAACGACAAGATAGTTGGATTCTTAGAACGTGATGACAATTCAAGACAACTACCGGGGAAATCTGATGCAGTAAAGGGTGACAGCGGGAAGATACAAAAGAGAGTGCTAAATGATTACATGTACCACTTGCACTTAAAGTTCAATGCAGAATCGGATATCAAGGTTTCCAGAACTACATTCCATAAAGCACGGCCTAAGTACATAAGCTTAGTGAATTTCACGTCTCGAAGTGTTTGTCTTTGTTCTAAACACCAGAACTTCTGCTTCTTACTGAGCTCACTGAAATGCTTGAATGTTACAAGCTGTACAAATCCAGATAAGTTTGTAGAAATGTACAAAGTCAGTAGAGCCTCATTGAATGAGATGCTTGAAAAGATACCAAACGAAGGCGAAGACGTTAAGTTTCAACAATGGAAAAGAGTGAAGCTTCAGAATGGCAAAGAGAAACAACGTGTAGTTGAAGTTCAGAAACCCAAAGTTGTGTTTGTTAAAATGATGTTGGAAACCTTTCAAGAGTTTGAGGGCCATATACAGAGAGTGAAGAGTCAGTACAGCGCAGTCAGTAAAATGAAAGAAAATCTACCAAAGGAGCAGGTATTAATCCAGATGGATTTTTCAGAAAACTATAGTTGCAATACTCTTGAAGAAATCCAATCAGCGTATTGGAACAGTAGCATGGTTACACTTCATCCCGCCGTTATTTACTACCGAGGGGAGTCTGAAGAATTAAAACATGTAAGCTATGTACATGTATCCGAAGTTCTAAATCACAATGCTACAATGGTGATATGCATCATAAACAGTCTGATGAAAATAGTTAAGACACTTCTTCCAAACCTGAAGGCTGTTCATTTTTGGACAGACTCGCCATCATCTCAATACAGGAACAAGACCATATTCGACCTAGTGAGCAGATTTCCTGTTGAATACGGAATACACGCATCGTGGCATTACTTTGAAAGTGGCCACGGAAAAGGCCCCTGTGATGGAATTGGGGGGACAACAAAACGAAATGCCGACAATGCAGTGAAACAGGGGAAAGCTCTGATACAAGACGCTACAGATTTTTATTCATGGGCAACACAGAACCAACAAGGAATTCGCTATGAACTTGTATCAGAAGAGGATTACAACATAACTAAAATAAATGTTGACAAACGAAACAGCCAAATAAAACCAGTAAAAGGATCTATGAAAGTACATGCAGTTGTGGGGGCTGAAGATGGAAAGATAGCAGTAAGAAATACTTCCTGTGCGTGCAATGATTGCTTCAATGGATCCTTCAATCTTAAGTCGGCGTGTTTATGGGAAGAGCGCACACTTGATGTCAAAGGAGACAAACCACAAGAAGGTAGAAAATTCAATGGATCGGAAAGGATCGAAGATCAGGCATGTGAAATAGTTAACACCAACAGTGAAGCAAAAGAATGCACATCGATAGGTGCTATAGTACGTAGTACGCAAAGCAGACAAAACAAAGACGGTCGAAATTCTAATGAATCTGAAACGATGGAAGATCAAGCCAATGAAACAGTAACAGCAACAGCCGAGAATGTGGCAACAGAAAGTACAGCAACTGATCAGTTATCTGAAGATAGAAAGGGCAGCAGACACAAGGAAATTGGTTTAAATCAACTTGTTGTTGCCATGTATGATACAAAGTGCTACATCGGAAAGGTAATTGAGGTCTGCGATGAAGACAAAACAACACACATTTCGTTTATGACTGAGTGCGGAAAAAGCAAGGGGACATACAAATGGCCAGTAGCCGAAGATAAAGTCTGGGTGAAGACAGCTGATATCGTTCGATTGATCGAACATCCAGTCCCAACAAGCAAATCAGGACGAATGTTTACGTTCGATGACGAAATACTTCAGATGATTTCGAAATAACTGACGTATGATAAGAGTGTTATACAAGTATAACTTACGGGACAGTGCGTCACGAATTTATTTGTGACGTATAGTTTTAGTGTTCAAAATAGTGTGTTTCATAAAAAGCTTTAACACATAAAGATTGATTAAATATATCTTGTATTTCAAGGAAATAAATTCCAGAGAATAACGATATAGATTTGTATTTTCTTTTAATATCATAATCGTCAAGGCAACGATATTATATAAACTAGTTTTGGTCAATTAAAACTAACGTCCAAAAGACAATGATCGCAGTTTTATTCTTTAGAGAAATGTGTTTTAGCCATGTTTTATTGTGAGTTTTAGTACTGATGCGAGTACAGATAATTACTATGATAGTTTGTAACATACGGGACATGACGTTGTCATTTACGGGACATTTACATTTTGTAAAACCGCTTCTCTTTTTTATGACTTTCATTGGTATTTTGTAAATCTTTTTTTCTTTAATAGTTCAATATTGTTAATTGAAACTGTTACACTCGTTTGAACTGTTCGTGGCTTCTTTAATTTGAAACGGAAATTACCGTTTTTGAAAAAATAAAAAATCTTTTTGATTTTCTGTTTGTTTGATTTTATTTTATTGCTACATTGCTTAAGAATTGATAGCTAAACCATGTTTTTCTATTGCAGGTATGTCCTAATTTTGATTTAAAATATGTTTTGTTTAACAATTAGTTCAATTACGTCCATCCTTTGAGCATATTAACTTGTAGACCCTTACTAATTAATACGGCTGCTTTTTTATTCAAGGTTCAACAAGCGATGCTGCTTTTGAAAAAATGTGAAATCTTAAGTGGTGAAGTTTTGAAATTAGGTTTCCAACACCTGTCATGACAAAATAAATCCCATACCATATCATTTTAGTGAGATAAAAAAAATTGTGTTTTGGATATGCCAATTGTCCAGGTTAACTGGGATTGAGTCTATTTTATTCTTTCGTGCGTTTCTGAATCCGACGGCGTTTTTGCACAAATTAGGCGTAATTTTCCCGACAGTTCATACACCAATGAAATGAAGAAAACTACTATTCAATGCTTATAATTACAACTAAAAGTGGATGTAAACTTTACTTTTAGCTGTCTAAGGGCCGCAACTGACGTGTGGCCTTCTGCGTAGGAATCCCTAGTTTCGGTTTTATTTGCGTCGAACGGCATTTCTAATATCTCGTCAAACATTTCAAATCGCTGTGAATCATCTAAGAGTTGACTTTCTGGTAAAGAGTTACTAAAAAAATATTCAAATTTCCCAATATGCGTTAACAATTTCATCCACTGTCACACCGACAACCGATAAATCAGTCATCTTGTTTACGAACGATTGTATATACATCCTAAACGTTTGCGCAAAACAATAACGTAATTTCGCAAATAGCGAATGAAAGTAAACATCGTATAGGTTCGCGCAAAATAATGACGTCATTTCGCAAATAAAGAATGAAAAAGTAGTACGGTCATGAATAATAAAAATGTAATTTGCATACAACAACGACAACAACAACATTTATTCAGCAATAAAGCTTATATAAGCTCATATAGGGGGGAGATCGTAAAGTGAACTCTGGTTACCTTTAAGTGAGACAAAAACGGCTGGTGCTCAAAATGGCCGGTTTTGAAACAAATGCTGGATGTTTTTTCTATGGTTCGTACTGCTTTTTTCCGCTTTAAACCGAGAATATGCAGCTCAATGCAGCTCAATCAGTAAATCCATCCATCCATATACATATCTGCATTATCTACGTAGATAGATACATCAATCGTTTTGTATACACGTTGTTGAAAACATTACACGTTAACGTTCGAGTATTAAATAATTAACTAATTGAATTGAATTGATATGAGCAAAACTATGAAGTAACTAATATAATAATATAATGATTTGTCAAAATCACATTATCGTTGTGCAATTGTTTTAATGATATTGTATTGTTCCATATGAGGTATTTAATATTGATGAATCCATTTTAGTGATTTGCATATAAATTATTAAATTTTAACGCTTATTCGCCTTTTCAGCGAGCGAGTTTCCAATGGAAATGATCAAATGACCACTTTCTGTCCATTCACAGTTGACCCAGGAAACTGTTCACTAGCTGTAGCAGTCCAACAATAAAGTGGAACTAACAATGTGCTGCTGGTGTTTGGGATGTATTCTTGCATCAATTAATGAAATTAATAAATATGTTCAATATTCACTATTCAGTATAAAAGTAATATCATAAGAACAAGTGTTTTGTTGTATTATCCACTAATATGTATTATATTGTTTCAATACATGGTAAAATATGAATGCATGATTAAATTAAATCAGGTTATGTCAAAGTCTTCAGTTGCCATACGCGATGCCCTTATACTTATTCTTTTATCACGGGCCCTATTTACTAGTTGTTTTTACTAGTATATAAGAAAATAAATAATGAGATTAATGAGATCAGTATACAAAGCGATCAAGAACAATGATTAGCAATAAGTTAAATTAAATGCCAATAGAGCTGGGACGACTAACCAGCTTTGGGTCTGCTTAATTTTACAATTTAGCATTCTTGATCATCAGTCAGGGAATGCATAACTATTATTTAGCGGCCGAAAGGGGTATTGTCAATACTCTGTACTTATTATTTTTAGCATTAAACTTAGAAAAAATAACTGCCAGATATTCAAGCAACTTTATTGATCAATTTACAGCACAAGTGTTACAACCCATGTCATATAAAACGGCCTCTTTTCTAAGGCAAGATGTTGGTGCTTGCTGTATTATAATACTGGATAACTCTGAAAAAGAAAGGAACAATATATAATTATATTTATCTACATGTATACCATTCAATTATAAATTGGGTTTATCTACATCGTATTATATGGCCGGTATACCCATACCATAGGATCTGATGTTTACATCATTAACCAATAATAAAAACAATGGAAAATGCAGATATGTATATTGTGCATTGTACTTGTTAAGGTAATGCCTAATAACCAGTTGTTAATTTGTACTTAAAGTCGTCACCAGAAATATTTTAAAGATTAAAGTACGTTTTTGCAGCCTTAAAGTACGAATATTTGCTCTAGAAGTGTTAAACTTGGTTATTGTTTAAGAGTACGGCTAAACTGCATATCGATAGTCATAAAATAACACGCCTGCACAAAATGTACCTTCAATAACTTTTGTATATGAAAAGTTATAGTCTTGAAATAAACCATTTGATTACATGGAATATTGGGCCACAACATGAGCATATTCTTGGGACGAACAACAGAAGAAAAGCTGTACGAACCATAGAAAAACATTTGTTTCAAAACCGGTCATTTTGAGCACCAGCTGTTTTTTGCCTCACTTAAAGGTAGCCAGAGTTCACTTTAAGATCTCCCCCCTGTCATAGCCTACATAATATGAATAAATATAAATATTTACAAGTAATGGCAGAAGTGGAACGTACAGATGTATAATAAAATGGTTAAACACAATTTACATTAAATTTGGAGAAACTAAGTCCATCTAATAACTACAAAAACTGACGTTAATAATAAAATGGTTAAACACAATTTCAATTAAATTTGGTAAAAATAATAACGACAAAAACTAACACATATGGTACTTAATGAATTATTGTTTAATATGAAAGGTTTTTCATTTTTAAAATGTCATTATTGTAACTAAAAGATTGTAATAAGTTTTGCAATTTTAAAAGTGTTTTGGGAAAAATATACATATGAAGTGATAGAAGATAACTGATTTAGTTCTGTTATATCTTAGTTAATATTAAGATATGAATCAGTTTTAGGTTGTAAGACTATTATATCGTAACACGAATAATGCTTGTAAATGCAATTTTTTACCTGTGGATACATCTAATTACGTGTTAGATGTTAGTACATTTCTAGTAATTTTACATATTAAAATAGCTTAAACTAAGCATTCCATGTTAAATGGATTTGTATTTGTTTGGGAACTATAATCAACGCATTGTTACTAACAGTTTCATCAATTAATTGGTTCGTATAACATATTAACAAATGCGAAAGAAATAGCTTAAACATTTTGTGCATAGTTGACTTAACATTTCCATATATAATACTACTGTGCTTAATATTTAAGTTTTAAATTGGACACATGTTCTATTTGTAACTATTTTCATTAACAAAAAAGTGAAGAGAAAAAATCTCTATTTGGAGAATAATAAACATAATTGTTCATTTATTAATAAAATATTAATAGGAGGAAGTATATAATGATAAAAATCAAACGTGTTTGCGTGAAATAAAAATCAGTAGTTCCGTAGTTTAAAGACTGGGATACTTAAGTTATACTGGTAAATGGAGTATTAATTACATATCTAATTGGCGTCTTAAATTAATTGCTTCATAAATGAATTTTGCTACACTTATTATTTCATTTTTATTTTCACTAGACATTAATCTTTTAAACTTTGAAATTGTTGGCCACCTGCAAAAATGTTTTTTTTCTAAGGTGTGTATATATTGGACAGACTAACAAGAAATGAAATTCATTTTCTATTGTGTTCGTGTTGCAAAATTCACACTTACGATTTTCTCTTTCAATATAATGATATCGTCCTCTTTTCTGTTACTAGATTATGTGATGATAACCGGAACCTACTTAGGGCGATTTTATATTTTGTTTCATTTACTTTGTCTAAATACGTTTCTAGTGTTAAGTTTTGTTTAAATAAGCAATAAGAAGAAAGACGTGGAGAATTGTTTATCTCGCTATGCCAGATTTGTGTATAACGGTCTAATATTCTTTGTTTTCATTGTATCAACTGCGCTTCGGTTATGTTTTGGTTAATCCATAGGTTAGACATTCACGTGACAATCCCAGTTTTGATTGTTATATGTATGACCGTTATTCGCATCGTTTTTTAACATGATATATATTATTTTAATTACGCTGTTTTCATTTGACGAAATCAGTTGACACCAATATTTAATAATATTTATTTTCCGTATTTCTTTAAATGGCATTTGTCCTAATTCCCCATATAACGAGCTAAGATTTGATGACTTATTGACGCATAGTATTTTTCTTAAAAATTTCGTGTGCCCGGCTTCTAGATCGTTTTCTCGCACAGTTCCCCATATTTCAGATGGGTAATTTAATACGGATGCAACAATGATATCGAATAGTTTTAGTTTGCTTTTTGTGCTAAACTCGTATTTATTGAACACTGAGAATAGTCGGTGCATTGATTTCGAAGCGTGGTCTGCTATACATTTTTGTGTTCTATTGAAGTTATCATTTTTAAAGAAGTATACGCCCAGATATTTGAAAGATGTGACTTCCAGTTTTTCACCGTATATGAAGATATCAACATTCGTGTAGCGTGTTCCTTTTTCAAAAATTACAACTTTTGTTTTGGCTGTATTTATTTTCAATTTTCATGTGTTACAGTAGGTCCCTCTCTCTATGTCCGTTAGCATTGTTTGTAGTGCTTTTTGGGAGGTTTAGAAAATAATCTGGTCTTTAGCATATAGTATAAGAAACAACTTTAGTTCGTTAATAGCGAATAAGTCATCTATATATATGTTTATGTGGTTCAATATGTAATTTACGAACATCATGAACAGCAATGATGAACTAGAGTCACCCTGTTTCACACCTAGGTGGATAAGGGTAGGGTCAGACAAGTTGTGATTGAATTTAATTACGGATTTAACGACACTGTACATTGCCTTTTAAATAGGGCATTTATCATTTTTGAACTTACATTTTCTGACATTAATTTTTGCCAAAGCAGTGTGTGATTGATTTTATCATAGCATTGTTTAAAATCAATAAAAATAGTGTATAATTTTTGTCTTGAATTAATTATTTTTGATATTATTGCGTGGAGTATAAATATGCAGTCGGTCGTACTTTTTCCTTTTTGATAACCAAACTGACAGTGGATGATTTTTCGTGTTTATTTGTCCAATTTGTTAGACGATTACGTAGTAGTTGTGAGTATATATTTGCTAAAATATTATTTAAGGTTATACCTCTATAGTTTTTTGCTTATTTTGATATCCCGCCTTTAAATATAGGAACAATATACCCTAGACCCCAGCTTTATGGATATTCGGCATTTTTAAATAGTTTATTGCATATTAAAAGTAAATGTGGTGCTAATATGTTAAATGATGATTTAATTATTTCTGCAGTTATATAATCTGATCAGCATGACTCTTTTTTTTTTGATGGAAAACGGCAGCTTTTATTTCGTTCATGGTGAATTCCTTGTCTAAATCATTATCTGTTGTTTCAGTGAAATGTATATGTTCGTTTATTTGTGTGGGCTGTTCGCCTAATAATTTAAATGCGTATACAGGTCATTTAATTTTAAACTGTCATTAGTGTTAGACGCCTGTTTATAGCATTTTTTTTTTTAGAGATTTCCAGAATTGTTTTGGATTTGATTTTGCTGTATTTTCAAGTTTTTTTTCCTTCCGATAGTTTGTTTTTAGCTTCAGTTTTTTTTCTTGTTTTGTTGTACAGAGTTCTCATTTTGGCAAAATGGTTTATATTTTCATCAGTTTTAGATTTGCTGAACACGTTTCGCGCGCGTTTGAAATTTTTCTTCGTCGTGTAACAATTATTATCGAACCATTTTGGAGAACGTGATTTATTTGGGTTATTTTGATTGTGATTTGAACTGATTGTTTTTCCAAATATTTTGACCTCACTATCATATATACAGTCCGTAATACATTTTATTTCACGGTTTTTATTTTCATTATGTGAGTCATTTAATAAACTGATATTTTCTTTTAAAGAGTCTTGAAATTGTTCAACCAAACTCGCATTGAAAACAAGCTTAGTTTCTTCTGCATGTTCGTCAGGTGGTATAATTCTAGTTTTTTGTGCTACATTTTATGGAGAAATAAATAGCTGCGTGATCGGAAAAGCTTTTCCAGTCGAGTATTTGAAATTCATTTACAATATCGACATCGTTTGAATTTATAATTAAATAATCAGTTATACTCAAGCATCGGGTTGATGCGAATGTAAATTTATTTTCTTGCTCATTGTTAAGACGTCCATTTACAATTATATGGTTAGTGGATTTGCATAGGTTAATCAGTTTTTTCCATTGTTATTAATGACCTTGTCTGGATTGTGGCGTAATATTGAAAGAGAGTTCTTGGTATTTTCTGTATCTAGATCTTCCAAAGAGTCAAGATATTTATCAAATTCAGGAATATCTAACAAATTACCTGGTCTGGATTTAAGATCACCTGTAATAAACGTTTTACCAAACTGTCCATATTTTTCAATTTCTTTTTCTATTTCATCAAAGAAATCAAAATTTTGGTCAATTAGAACTTTTGAATTAACAGGTTTGAATTATCAGCATGACACAAATATATATCTGACTCTGGAGCAAACAACTTATTTTCTAGTTTTAACCACACTATTCCATTTTGGTTGGTTTTTACTACGGGCATATTATCTGTCAACTCTTTACTGTAATATATTGCAAGTCCTCCGCTATAGCGACCTTTTTTGGTGCCCGAACGTTTATTTCCGTGTTCCGCAGCCGGTTCATCAGAGTATGAATGACAGGTTTCGTGGGCGGATTATCCTATCAGAATGCAGCGTTTACGTGACAATGCAAAAAGTTGTAATTATAAAAAATTAATACGAAACAGCAAAACAATTTGGTAAAAAAAGTCTTTCCAAATATGGAAGAAGTTCTTCTGGTGGTGGCAGTGGTTATTTATAACTGCTTCGCTGACAATGCATTGGTAAAATCTAAATCAAAACAAGGGAGAGTACTACAGAAGAGTTTAATAGTGTGGATGTGAGAGTTATCTCCTTTTATTACCTATGAACTTTATTCAACATGCATGTGTATTTCAGTGCATGAGACAATATTGTATGCTTCCCATTAATCTTACAAAAGTGCACGATCTATTTTTACATCGCGTATTTTTAGAGACTGGTTGCCCATTACGGTAAACTAAGTCGATCCATTTTAATATTACATGTATCATCTAAGAAAACTCGACTGCTTGAATCCAGTAGACAATTGTAAATCAGTAGCAGATCAAGAAATGCACTACTAACTTACGAAGGACCGTTGAAGTATCGTTTATTACGAAGCAAGGCGTGTCCGTACTTTTAACCGCATACATGAATATTGCTGAACATTGATTGATAAACGCTGAGGCTATACTCGTCAATTATGGCTTGATTTGACTTCCGTAGTAAAGCTCGATCCAATGAAATAAATTAAATTTGGGGTGGTTATCAGCTCATATGCTTTTATGAAACGGAACTTGAAAGGAACAAAATGGCCGTCTCATTTTGTTAGGGTGTACATGATTGTATAGAAAATCTTAATAATGACACGAACAAAATGACTAGAACAGGTTGGACTTGTTTCTGTCAACCGATGACTGAGTTTTTAAGAGTCTGAAGAGATCGTTTATGAAAGTTGGGCCAGGAATGTAACTTACGGGCCACCTCTTCAAATCGGAAGCACTGTACAGTTTACACCCACAAACCCGTACAATTTCGCTCAATTGACATGTGTTAAATATGGCACGGATATAAACGTGCATATTTCAGCAATTTAACAGTGCGTGTATATACAGGGATATTGACACAATTAAAACAGATGAAAAGTAAATTTAAATATACACATAATATTTACTTTCTGGCATTAATTAATCACTTGGACTTGTGACCCAACAACTTGGAAAAGGTCGTTATCTAATATTGTAAAAACGTGTGACCCAGCAACTTGGAAAGGGTGGTTATCTAATATTGTAAAAACGTGTGACCCAGCAACTTGGAAAGGGTGGTTATCTAATATTGTAAAAACGTGAGACCCAAGAACTTGGAAAGGGTGGTTATCTAATATTGTAAAAACGTGAGACCCAACAACTTGGAACGGGCCGTTATCTAAAATTGTAAAAAAGTGTGACCCAACAACTTTAAAAGGGTGGTTATATCATATTGTAAAAACGTGTGACACAACAACTTGGAAAGGGTCGTTATCTAATATTGTAAAAATGTCTAACCCAACAACTTGGAAAGGGTCGTTATCTAATATTGTAAAAACGTGTGACCCAACAACTTGGAAAGGGGGGTTATCTAATATTGTAAAAACGTGAGACCCAACAACTTGGAAAGGGTGGTTATCTAATATTGTAAAAACGTGTGACCCAATAACTTGGAACGGGTCGTTATCTAAAATTGTAAAAACGTGTGACCCAACAACTTGGAAAGGGTGGTTATCTAATATTGTAAAAACGTGTGACCCAACAACTTTAAAAGGGTGGTTATATCATATTGTAAAAACGTGTGACCCAACAACTTGGATAGGGTCGTTATCTAATATTGTAAAAATGTGTAACCCAACAACTTGGAACGGGTCGTTATCTATTATTGTAAAAACGTGTGACCCAACAACTTGGAAAGGGTCGTTATCTAATATTGTAAAAACGTGTGACCCAACCTCTTGGAAAGTGTGGTTATCTAATATTATAAAAACGTGTGACCCAACAACTTGGAAAGGGTGGTTATCTAATATTGTATAAATGTGTGACCCAACAACTTGGAAAGGGTGGTTATCTAATATTGTAAAAACGTGTGACCCAACAACTTGGAAAGGGTCGTTATCTAATATTGTAAAAACGTGTGACCCAACCACCAGAGCTATAAATATTTTTTTCAACGACATTTTCTTCTAAACCCCTGTGTAGATTTTCAAATAATTTCACAGAAATGTTCTTTTGGTGGTCCTCTACCAAAATTGCTCAAATGGTTCCGCTTCGTCGGAAAACATGGCATCCAGGGGACGGGGGGCATTTTACCTTGTACGGTTTATTTAAAACATTGAAAATCTTGTTGTCAGAAACCACTGGTTGGATTTCTAAATAATTTTACAGAAATGTTTCTTAGGAGGTTCTCTACCAAAGTTGCTCAAATGGTTCCGGTTCGTTGTAAAACATGGCCGCCAGGGGGCAGGGCCATTTTTCCTTACATGGCTATACTGATAATTTTCTTGCCAGAAACCACTGGTTGGATTCGAAATAATTTCACAGCAATGTTCCTTGGGTTGTTCTCTACCAACGCTGCTCAAATGGTTCTGGTCCGTTCAAAAATATGACCGCTAGAAGGGCGGGCCCTTGTTACCTTATATGGCAATATTGAAAATTTTGAAAAATCTCAGAAACTGGTTGGATTTCAAAATAATTTCACTAAAAAACCCTTGGGTTGTTCTCTACCAAAGTTGCTCAAATGGTTCCGGTCCATTTTTCCTAGTATGGCTGTATTTAAAACTTTGAAAAACTTCAAACCACTGTTGGATTTTGAAATAATTAACATAATGTTCTCTACCAAAATACTTTAAAGTATTTTTTGATTCGTTTAAAAAATGGCCTCCAAAGTTAGAAGCTTTTTCCCTTATATATCATATCAGGGTCCTTTCGCTTCTGACACTCTTTTCTTAATAAGCCAGAGGAGCGATACAGGCACTCGTGTTGTTTTTTTTGGGGGGGGGGGACAGCCACCCAGTATAAGATAACTAAATACATGGATACTGGCATTTTCCTCTGCACATTTGGAAATAACTTCGGGATTGTATAAATTTGCTTCATACTCGATATTCATCAAAGGCTCTTCCAAACTTTTATTTCATTATACATAAGAGAACATACATAATTTACATCCGTTGTGTAGCATAGGAGTGATATCTACAAGGCTCTTAAAGAAAATTTTAACTTCAGTCATACTTGAGAGAAAAAAATAAATAAAACTTTGCTTGTGAAAATTAATTGTTGATATTTGCAATGTTGTAAAATAGACGCATCTGTTATTTATTTACCAGAATACAACTATTGAATCCAAAATAAACTTTCAATGAACCAGCCACAGTCTTTTTATGATTTTAAGATTATTTACTTAGAATTTTACTAAGCAGCTCTGTAGTTATGGACCCAGATCGATAACTCAACATATTGCCTTTATAGACAAAACAACAACATGTTCATTTACATTCGAAAAAAGTTCCCATTGTTGAATTAAT
This sequence comes from Congeria kusceri, assembly GCA_027627225.1. Taxonomy (NCBI): domain Eukaryota; kingdom Metazoa; phylum Mollusca; class Bivalvia; order Myida; family Dreissenidae; genus Congeria; species Congeria kusceri. The sequence continues at coordinate 62,788,864 of CM051032.1, forward strand.
TTTAAAATGAAGCATCATAATGATAAATTAACTAATTAGCATATAAAACGAATAACCATGTCAAGGAAAATTTACAAGAAACGACTCTAGTGTGTTGATAATTGCCGAATTTATTATTTAGGAAGAAATTGTTCATGTCATGTTGTTGCCCGAAGCTATTTTACTATTAAACGTATCATAGTGGGGGTTTTTACGTCGACGGTCGTTGTTTTTACGTTGACAATTAGTAGTTTTTTTATGGTCTGCAGTTTATTATTTATGGAGGGGACTAACAGCCAAAATTCCAACTGTGTTTAGTGTACATTTGTCAAATGCAACATTGACAACCCAGACGTGTACTTTTGTCTTGCAACCTCTAATCGCTGTTAGTCGGTAAACTCTGTTTTGTAACTGTGCTTTTCCATATGACTACGTCGTGAATTCTCATGTCGATGTTTATATGAACTGTGATCGGATATTAATTAATGCAAATCTGAACGAAACGAATATACATCGTACAAAGAGGTACCGTTGCGACTTACAAATGTAGACCTAGCAAAACCAGAAATACGAGCATACACGATTCTAAGTCATGCGTGACGCCCCGCATGAATCTCATTTGAATAAGTAAACGGGAATTTACGAATTCACCCGATGTCCGGGTCTGGACGGTCCAAAATCATAACGGCCCAGATATTGACGCCCCAAAATTATTAGTTTAATGATTGATACATTTAAATAGTACGAAATTATTATAATTTTTTATTTATCACTAAGGACACATTAACTTACACATCGCTACACAACATTATGAAAACAGTATACATGTAATTAATGTATTATCAAATACAAAGTAATTCAATGTAAACACAAACATTAAATTAGCAACTACACTGACTAACATATAGTAAATGGATTAATATACCACACGCGATTTTTAAATTATTTTACTGCTGGAAGATGATTGCATGCTACGCAAACAACGTAGAAGTTTCCAGGACTGTGAATAACCTGATATAATTTAGTGTCACCCCTTATATAACAGTTTTACTAAGTGGGAAACCAACTTCTATATTTTAGTTGTCAAACGTAAACTCTACAACCTAGTTAAATAAAACTATATGTTGAGTGATTTCGTATTTTTGGTCAATAACTGGATTTTAAAAATGAGTCTTAAAATATTTAGATGCCATGCCACACTACCAACTTTTGAATTCACTTGCCCGGCCTTAAATTTAGTGGTACTTGGCTAGCGGGCAACCAGGTTACAAAATACAAAATATTCCAATCCTTATGTAATTTCAAACTCCTTGCAGTGGTTACTGCCGCATTGGTACTCTGCAGTTATACCACTGCCACCACGAGGTAAAAACTTACAGATTTGGAAGTTTTCAGGGGAGATGATTATGAGGAGATTGAATACTTATTTTTTTTTACAAAATTTCAATTTTATCATAATTATTTTATACCAATGACACAGACATGTTCCATGATTGGTCCAGGTATATATACTACGAGTTAAAATAAAAAATAAAAATAATAAAATTAATAAAGTAAGTATAACAACTTAAGGATTTTACGTTGTCCGCGTTTTTATCAGGTGCTTGTCCACGATTTTATTTCACGCCAAGTGTTTGCCTATGGTCTCGTGGAATTTCATGTTGGCAGGGATTTAATGAGCTATGCTCAGACACAGTTAAATCTCTGCGCGGAGGTTGATGTAATTTAAAAGCGATATCTTTAGAAATCAAAACGCTGACAGCGTAAAAAGATTGTTGGCGACAAAAGAAACTAAAATCATGTGATTTATTAGTGCATTTTTGCTGAAAAGGAAACATTTGTTTGAATGAAGTTCAATTTTCCACCTTTAAACTTTATAATTTGGCTTTTTATTCAATAGTATACGACATCATAATGAAATGTATTTGTAAGTAACGAACAAATATTTTTCAAGCTAATTATCTAAGACTGACGGAATTATTTACATACCAGCCATGCAGAATAACCGATAAAGGTCTAATTACCCCAAAACGGAAGCTGTCAGTTAGATAATAAGCACATGTGGTTGAGTGCAGGATGCATATAATTTGTAAAATACAGTTTAAATGATATGTTTTGGTATCATTTTAAAGGTATATATGTATGCAATAAGAAAAAAGGCTGTTTTGTGCACTACTCTTTGTCTAGTGCTTCCCAGCTTTATAACTTTTGGCCCATGTATTCATGCGCAAAATGGCAGCCTCCGTGCCCGTCAAAACCGGTGTGTTTTTTCTAAGGTAAATATTTTGAGTTGCAACACAGAATTTTTGACATGCCGTTTTTTCAAAAGGTTATGTCCTCATCTTTCCAACAATGTATGGTGATATATTGGAAAGTAGCTTGGTCATGGTGAAAAGTGAGATCAAATTTTGAATATTTTATATGTAACAAAGAAGGAATTATTTGCGCATGCGTAACCTAAAGCGTGGTAGTAAGGAGCATGGATTGTTAGTGATTTGTAGCCTACTGAGTCAAAAGTAGGTCATACGATGCGCGCTCTCGATTTCCCATACTTCAGTTTAAAATTATCACCTTGCGGTAATTTGTTGTTAAAATAGTTAGAATAAGAATCGGTAACAAGAAATAACATTTTCGCAACGATTGAAAAATAACCGATGTAGCGCATTAATTTAATGGTGTTATTCCAGGACACCCAGGTAAATATTTCGGTTACATACAAGTTAATAGCGAAAAAAGGGTGTCATTAGTTTGACGTAACATTTTTAATAAATTGACTTTTTTAGAAACTTTAATTGTACTAAATCGCATTGTATACATATTGTAATACACATGACATACATTATCTTAAGTAGTAAGTAAGTAAGTAAGTTTTTATTATAGTGACATGTGTACAAGTCACCTCACAATAAATACATCATTAAATTTATATAACAATATTAAACATAACATGAGTATGTAACAGTGCATTGAATTTATAAAAATAAATCGAATGAGTTAACAAACACGATGAATGTTATAAGATCTTGAATATAAATATATATGTTAAATATACTTTACGTGTTTACGTGATAAATTAATGCGTTATGAGAACAAAATGCTTTGTCTTTTCGTGAGTGCTTTTAGAATGTATTTGGCTAATTGCCTTGTCTTATTGTTAACAAGAAATGCTACTTTTTCAATATTAGATAGATTTATAAAATATTATTTGCCAGCACATCTTCAAAACAAGTTCTTCGTATCTCATTGTACAGAGTACAGTTCAGCACAAAGTGGCACTCGTTCCCCACTGTCTGTACTTTACATAGCCTACACAGTCTCGTTTCTACAGGCCCTCCTAAATACCTCACAGTCTCTAGATTTAACGGCAAGATACCGGTTCTGAATTGGGCTAGTAATGACCTTTCGTGTCTTCCTATATCGAGATTCAAGTACTTTTCACATGTGAAATATTGTTTGAATTGGTGATATGTTCTCAGTTTTGGCTTAGATTGGACATCTGTCGACCAAATGTTGACGAAGTAGGTTTTCACGAGACTTTGTGCGGCGGTGAAGTCAACCGTGGATTTAGAGTTGAAAGCGTCTGCTTATCCGATATTGGTCATGATTTCCTTCACTTCGCTTCACCAGTTGTTGTCACATTTCCTATAGTCCATTTCAACACACATTTGAACATAGTCGGTTACGGTCCATTAGCACTAGTTTATTCCAGAGGCGTATCATGTTGGTCCATCTGCGGTAGTAGGTGGGGAGCCATCCGGTGTCACCTGTCAATGCAGCGGTAGGGGCATATGTACTCCTAGGGCGTATCTCATAGCTCGATTTTGAACGCTATCCGCACTTTGAAATTGCTTGCATCCCCACACTGAACTGCAATAGTGCATAACTGGTATGACACAGGCGCTGCGGCTTAAAACTTAGGTCCTTTAGGTTATGAACCTTGCTGATGACGCTCCCGAGCGCTCTCCAAGCTCCCCTAGGTACTTGTACTGGTTTACCAGTTCAAGCTTGCTCTGTCCGATCCGGATGTGAACTGCGTCTTCTAAGTGTGCCCCTTCCGGAAGTGTACACACTTTGATTTATCCGCATTTATCACCACCCGCCAGAGCTTGCACCATTTGTGGAGAACGTCGAGCATAGCTTGTAGGTTGTTTTCGGAGTCGGCAATTAAGACGATATCATCCGCGTACATTAGTATAGACACCTGGTTATCTCCAATGGCTACGCCCCTGCCTAGATCGTTGATTTCCTTGACCAGGTCATTGGCGAACATGGCAAACAGCGTCGGAGAGAGCGTACACCCCTGTTTTACCCCGGTGATACAGTCGAAGAAGTATGTTTGGCAATTGTTAATCCTCACACATGACTGGGAACTTGCGTATATATTTTTAACGGAGTTATAAAATTTACCGTCTATTTTTATTGAGTAAGCAGTTTGTATAGGAGCATGTCCCTGTCTATATAGTCAAATCAACGCCGGAGGTCCACAAACGCCGTAAACATGTTTTTGTTGTTTTTAATTACACTGTTGAGCATAAAGACGTGGTCTTCGCAAGATCTGTTTGCTCGAAACCCGTTTTGCTCATCTGCCAGGCTATTTTCGTTTTCTAGGTAGTTCGACAGACGTTTATTTAAACGTTTATTTGTTTACTGACACATGATAATAGACTTATCCCTCTATAGTTCATCGGTATTCTTCTGTCAGTTTGCGGGTCCTTTAGAATGGGGTGTATGATGGCTTTTCTCCTGATTGATGGTATTATGCTGGTATCAAACACGAGTTTGAATAACTGTTGTAGCACGGCGATGATCGGAGGGTTTTTTAAAACATCGTACGGAATGTTGTTGATTCCACTAGCCGACCCTGATTTGCTTTTTTGTATTACCATTGTAATCTCCTCTAGGCTGATGTTTCTGTTAAGCGTCTCATTTTGTTCGTATAAGGGATCACATATAAATAATTAACAGGAAATAAAACAGGCGTGAAGTTGTGCTGTTTTGATTTACTGACTCGTAGCCTGTAAAGAAGTAGTTTTCCGCGATACCTATTTTGGAAATTACCCTCTCTAAAAATAAATGCAACACTTTGCACATAGGTACCCTCATAACCATACCTTTTCTTAAATCATTCTAAGCTGAATTGATTTAAGAAATAAAATGGGTATGCCATGTCATATGTAAGAAAGAACTCGAAACTAAACAAAGTTGACTGTTTTATCACCATCTTTTTACCGGCTACTATTTAGTTGAATGTAACCCGCCTCAGCTCAAGTGTCCTACTGTAGTCTCCAATCTTAAAACATATCAGTGATTTATTAGTGCACACCAATGCTTATCCTACCAAGATCTCCAAAAAATATAACCTAAAAACATGTCTTCGAGTTAAACTTGTTTATTTATTTGTATAGTACAGCCTTAAATAACTGTTTAGTGTAATGTGAACACCATTTGTTTCATACCTGTACTGATGGTATTGCATATTCAACTTGTAAATGCAGTTAGTGCTTTCCAGACAAAGGAGCCGTCTATAATAAAAACAAACATATTTTCTAGATTGTATTTATTAGAGATGCTAGAAAATATTATGCATTGAAAGAAAGCTAATGATAATAGCAGGAACATACCTCAATAAAACACATTATTTGACACATACCTATGAAGTCATTGCTTCAAATTAAATGTACTTTGTCGACACCAAATTGAAAACAAAACAAATTTTTTTTTTTAAATACACCCAGTATATGTATTTTATTTTAAATTATATAGTGCAAAAACATTGACCTGATCCTGCTGACCTCTATTTACATAAATTTTCCGGTTAATTAATTAATTATCTATTTTAGAGTCGAACGGTTCAGTAAACATATCCACGACAGTTCACGTGACCCACTATTGACCGATCTCGTAGTAATAATTGATTTAAGGTGTTAATTTAAGCGAGGATATATCGATCAGTTATACTTACGCCGTAAGTAACGTCGAAGAGAGTTAGCTTTGTATTTTGTAACTTTTACAAGTGGGTTTTAGTTCGAAACTCAATCAGGTTATAAAAATGGTACTAAATTTTGCTGCATTTCTTCAAAATTGTATTTATTTATTCATCATTGTTTCATGTTTTTAATAAATATTTTATTCAACTATGCTATAATACATATGAAAATAGCAAACATAATATCACAGGTAAAAATCTCGATGTTACTCTTGCTCATTCCAGTGCATTTTCAAGGAATAAAGAACTATTCTGGTTTCTAAACCATTCGGATAGATTATTTCTTGTGCTCTGGACCCTTGTGTTTTTCTCGTGTCTCCCAATATTGCTTTGAAGGCCAAAACTGAAATAAAAATATGTAGATCTACATGTATTTAGTTCATAATCAAACATCACCTAAATTCATGATATTCTCGTAAACAGTATTGTAAATTTCGTTTAAAACATTTTGACGTAAAAAGATTAACCCGAGATTCCAACCCTAGTCGATTAGTTGATAAGAAGACATGCATACCACTATACCATCGCTCGGTATAGCTAGCATAAAGCTAGCGATAACTAATACTATATTCAGTCGTATGTAAAACTGATTCTAAAATACGTTAAGCGAACATCTTCGAATATATACTAGCACGAACAGACTTCGAAACATAATTTTGACTTCGTATTCAGCTTATGAATATTTTTGAATAAAGGTTAGGATCAGGTAAATGTTTTCGCACTGTACATAACATTATCCGCCGATATGCCCCTTACAGCCCTTTACAGCTCCATCTACAATTTGCTTGTATAGATCTATAGCATTATTAAGTACATGTATGTTAGTAATCTCAGTATATCTTTTCTGCACGCTGGAATGTAGCTTTCATTAGTTGGCTGCATCTTTCTGTGCACTGTTTTCGGTAACAGTTCTCAACCACCTCGGTGCATCACAGCTCTTTTGTGACATACTGGAAATCTGGGACGGCGACTCATTACTTCCACTTAAATGATTGGTCATTCATATGTATATTGCATAATTGAAAGCTGACTGGCTTGGAGAATAAACCACAGAGGAGTCTGAAAATCATTTAAGAAATTAAACATATGGCATTGTACACATATTCATTTAAAGAGGCAGTCTAATTAAACCAGTTTTAGTTCACTAGCCGCATTAAAGAGAATAAATACTACGGAAATGCACGATTTCACTGCATTACTGAATGATGTGTTGAGAAAAGAAAGCTTATTTGTATAATTGTTTTTGTTACGTGGTTTTTGTAATGTGCTGTGTTATATTGACAATCGGTCACTTCCCTTAAATTATGTACGTTGTGCTTTTAATAAACTGTTTATAAGCTGATACAAAAGTACAAGTTACCTTTATGCGTGTTGCTTATTTGTGGTTTTGGTTATTAACGAGGGTTATATCTTGACAGCCAAGTACTTTGATCGTTGAACAAATATCAAGGCCACGATAAGTAATTGAGAATCGATGGGATTCATTATGAGAGGCTTAATCTGCTTTAGGAAATTTTTACATGGTTTCCCTATAAATCTTTTTTAAACGCTAACGTCAATATGTTATATTTTCCAAATTTATGTGCTGTTATATGAATTGCCGGGTCCAACACGGATTGAAACTTGCTTCGACACTTCATTAAACTGGTCATTCTTTTACTATCCAGCAATTCAAGACAATTTCAGATACGGGGTGCGATTGTGCGGACATTTCCTTGGTGGAATACAAAGACGATAAGGATAAACAAGAATTGCTTGGAGTTCTTTGCACGACATGTGGATCGGAATGGCTTTCGGAAGAACATTTGCCGGACGAAAAGAAAACCCGCATAAAAACGTACAAAGGACACACGCTTTATTTATTTAGCCGATTGCTATCGATGAACCTAAAGCATGTGCGGCACAGGCGAACAGAAATCTAATACGAGAAAACGACATCGGCTCGTTGGAAGCTGGAGACCACATTGCCTGGCATCGATCATATGCGTGTGTTGAATATTGGCACCATGCAATCGTTGTAGTTGTTGATGCAACAACGCAAAAGAGCCTGCAAGTCATTCATTGGCAAAAACTTGGTATAAAGGGGTAGCGACAGCAGATAAAATGTCAGTAACGAATTCAGAAATACTTTACAAAATCAATTACGCAGATATTGTAGACAAGGTGAACTTAGTATTAGCATGTGCCATATTTTTTGTGAACGATACAAAAACGTATGATTTGTTAAGAAACAACTGAGAGTCATTTGCGACGTTCTGTAAAACTGGGACAGGTCTGTCAGTTCAAGTACAATGGACAAAGGAGAAGTTCAAGGAAACCGGTATCAGTGTTGTTCTCGTACACGCTCAAAGAACAATATCAGAAGGCTTGAAATTCAGGTTCGGTGCTCCCAGTATCACGTGCGCTATCGAGGCGGTGTTATTTGGCATAGACGCATACAAGCTGTGGAAGAAGTATCAGAAAAATAAAATAACGAAGGAATGATTCATCAATGAGCTAGTTGCCCGGTGTTTGGATGCTCTGTGCGCGGCATTTGGGGTGTTTTGGGGGGGGGGGGGGGGCACGAGAATTGCATTACTTACTGCAATATTGTCGTTTGTAGGGAAAAAAAGTCGGTAGATGTCTTCATTTTTGTTATGATGCTTCAAGTGGGTGGTGTGCTTTATAGCGTTAAAATATAACAATAATGACAATTATATAGAGAATATTTTGCTTGCATGCACAAGCAAAATGTTTTAAGGTATATATTTGGTTATTTCCCGCACTGTGTCCTATACGTCTAATAAATTTGGTAAGTACATACATGTATTCCATTGTTACTTTTGTTCTACAACAGAAAATAAAATCGAACATATTTCCGTGCCAGAAAAATAGCTGATTGAAGTTAAAAGGGACAAGGTTTCTAGGTAGTGGAAACTATATCAAGATGGTTCATATGTGTGTTTTGCTGCATCGTGCGTGTCGTGATTGTTCATTTTGCTTTATCCTGAGTTTTGCTTATGAATTTCGCCGTATCGTTTGTTTTGTTTATACATGCATTTATTTTAATGTATTATATGTTTTAGTATGTTTATTTTACTGTATCATGCGTTTTGTGTATACTCCATGCACAAGATCTTCTGTTTTGAAATTGTGTCAGATCAATAAAAAAAACAAACATCACATAATTTACACTCAACCAGTTTTATTTAAAATTAATCATTTAATGTTTACACATACATTGTATCTAGAGAATGTTCACAAATGTCAATTTGGAAATGATGTTGATGTGTGTAATATTTTTTGGTTTTGCTGTTTTCCGATTTTATTGTTATTGTATTGGTATATAAAACTTAATTTGCATTCAATAGTTTTCTTATGACAATAATTCATAATGTTCCTACGTATAATCTTGATCTGTTCTCAAGTAAAATTTTCATACCAATTGTTGTGCCTTTAAACCATACCAATGATTTGTTAGAGATCTGTATTACTCATAGCACTTAAACCCGTTTAAACGATAAATAAAGCAGGCGCAGGCTTATACAATTACCAACTTAACGAATATACGTTAGGTATTGCTTTGGAAGTTTATAAATACCGATCGGGGTCCGTATTCACGAAGCTCTTAAGAGAAAATTTAACTTAAGTTGTACTTAAGTGAATATTTAAAATCATTTGTTTCTGTTGAAATCCAATCATTTATGTTTAATAAAATTTTTTAAATACTAAACATCTAAGCAACATTAACAAGTTAAAATTATTTAATTGTAAAAATTCCTATATATGAAACACCCACAGACTTGAAGAAGTTACGTATTTAAGAAACTTACGGACTCTGAACTAACCCAGAAAACAGTTTATTTAATATCAATGATTTGAATGATATATTATAGATATGTAGATACAGTTAAATCAGTCTTGCTGATAGCAATATTTTATGAGAACAAAAATGCTACTGTTACATTTTGTGTATGATTAGCCGAGGTCTAATTCATTGCTGATTTAATAAAACGTATCACGAAATTGAAAAGGCGCTTCGGTATTTATATAATGGAAATGCAGTGAACTTACTAATTGTGTTGTCGCAAGTGTGAAGACTGAATGTGTTTATTAAAATAAAATAAATTGCGAATCCATGGTGAATGAGAACCCCACCCTCTTCGAATTTGTATTGTTCGTTTAGTTCGTGGAACAATGCCATATTAACATAAAAATAATTACAATAATGAAATTCTTTCCATCAACATGGAATAATTGAAATCGACATAAAAATAATACTGTTTTAAGCATCTCACTAGCGGTGCGAACAAAATAAAAGCTCACTATGATAACATATCTGCATTGAGTGCATTTCAGAAAGTAAAATTGCATTATAAAAATAGGCTAGACGGAGAAATTCCAAATGGCAATGTTTATCGGAGAAATTCTCCACAAAGATTAGCATCGCTACATATGGTTTGATTCATATCAAAAGAAGGAGATCACTGCTAAAGAGTTTCATATTATGTATATGATGTTAGCACCCGTTTATTTAAGAAGTCGAAATTGTGTAGACACCCGTCAAAACAGACCCGAAATTCGTTCACCCTATTCTGGATAATAAAACTACTTTCTTACCTGCCCAATACGTTAGAATTTCAAATCAGTACATTGCCCACGTGCGTGATAACAATAATATGATAACACCAAATATGATTGTAAAACAATTATACAAACTACATTGCAATTATACTTGTAAACGATTATACAAACTACATTGCAATTATACTTGTAAACGATTACACAAACTACATTGCAATTATACTTGTAAACGATTATACAAACTACATTGCAATTATACTTGTAAACGATTATACAAACTACATTGCAATTATACTTGTAAACGATTATACAAACTACATTGCAATTATACTTGTAAACGATTATACAAACTACATTGCAATTATACTTGCAAGCAGGTCACGTTCAAGCAGGTCACGTTCAAGCAGGTCACGTTCGTTAAATTTATCAAGATCTTTGATTCTGAAATAATTTTAGTTACTTTATTCGGAACAACACTGCGCCTCTTTGCCGTCATCAATATAAGGTAGAGGCACACTATTACTAGTAAACTGTTTTCATATTTCATTGTAGTGTGCGTGTTGTGTCTGTTTATTTCACTGTACTATATGTTGTGTTCGTTTATTTCACTGCTGTGTGTGCTTATTCCACTTATTTGTTTGGAATTTGCGCTTTGAATATAAATCGTGACTTCTTTCTTCATTAAATGTCTTGAATCTACGGACAGTTTCTGTAAGCAGAAAATAAGAACATTCGTGTCCGAGCTATTTCCCAGCAACAACTTGATGTTATTGTCGACCTCCGCCCTGTTTAATGTTAATGTCAATGAATTTATTTCTAGTTCCACTCATACCAAATTTGTTGAAATCTTGCAAAATACGTTAATCTTGTAAATGTGTTTTATTTCTTCGAGTTGCGTTTCATAAGTTTGCAAGTTTGTTTATTTTCCATTGTGCCACAAGCTGTTATTTGTTGTGAACCATTAAAACATAACCTTACACGACAAGAAAACATGTAGTTTTTGCATTTTCAGTAAACTTTTATCAGGTCATTAATATGCATTAAGCAACAATTAACCATAAAGAACAGAAAAAAACAACACTGTTGTTTCTGAAGTTGTTTTACATGTTGTATATGTTTTCCTGTTTGTTCTGTCCTGTATGTTATTTGTATATGCATTGAACGTTTCTATTACTTTAAAAATATGTATTTTTCATTACATGCTCTTTAGCACATATAACTACTATTAAATTGTATTTTGTATAATCATGTGTTTATATTTGAGAATAATATTTGGTTTCTAAAATAATGAACACTTTCACGTTGTAAAACATATGCGAATACATTTTATACATCGAGTGTGACGTCACTGTGTTCATCTAAACTCTATAGTAAGAACTGATAACTATCCATATTTGGCTAAATGTGCATACACTGAGATATAGTCCGCGGAGAAATGAAAAAAAATCCAAACAAGCAAATTTTCAGTACATTTTTTATAAAAACCCATGTTTAAACACGATAATAACGTTATCATCATATTAACTTCAAACACTCAAAGCATTTTGTTTATACCTGTTCGTGCAATAAACTGCGTGTTACTTGCGTTGGCAGTTTCTACTTTCACTTTTGAACACTATTGACTAGCGAACAAATAGAGATAAAAATCTTTCTATTATTGAAAAAACCCGGTGGATTAATAGTTATATATTATATGAAAATAGTGCTTACCCATCATGCGCAGCACTGAATCACACAGGTTAGTCTAGGAGCGACAACTGGTGGACACAATAATGCGAATATGATTGAGACGCGCTTTTGTGGTTACTTCGCAAACGAGTTAACCAAGAGGTCCAGTATTCATATTCTTGTTCAGTCTAAAGTTGTATTCAAGTGAACATTTAATATGCAATATAAACAACCTTTCAGCGCATGTAGACTGGCAAACTTCAGTAGTCGCTTGCAAGCTCGAAGCACAGTTGTTTTCTCTTCTCGTCTTTCTATTCAATTGAATTGTTTTTTTTACGATTGTTTTTTTCCTTGTGGCCTTGGAAATGATATATTTTCTAATTCAGCATATGTATTATATACACCGTTTAACCCTGGTCAGGTCATTGCTGGAAGAACCAAATCGTTCAATGTCTTGGGAAAAGGATTTTTGAAGTCTCTACAATTCATGAGAGACAGGGGAATATAAAGAAAATAAGAGAAGACAACACTGGTTCGGTGAAATCTGCAGCGCAAACATCTTGAAATCGGGTAGTTGATGATGCAACAATGGCAAAACGAAGGATTTCAGGGTTCTCTACAATACATGCGAGACCGGGGAGTAAAACTCAAACAAGAGATGAAGACACTGGCTCGTTGAAACTTGGACCACAAAAAGCTTCGCGGCGGGTAGTTGATGGAGCAACTAAGGCAAACTGAAGATTGTGGAGGTGTCTAAAATCTATAGGGGCCTTAGGGGTAAAACTCAAATAAAAGAAATACATATAAAGATCAATTTCAAAAATATTTAAAATGGCGCGAAGTTGGCTTTAACCCGTGTCATGTCAGACGGAACAATGGCGTATAGTGCGCTGCTAAACAATTCAGTGTCGTTGGCGACGTGCCATATACGTTAATAAATGCAATGGGAATGGGTAAACACGAAGACGAATACACACGAAGGCATTCCATACATTAATGGGTTTTCCAGTCTTGATGATTCGTCGGTTTGTGACTCAGCGACATCAGCGTTCGAGATGACGTGTGTAACGGTGCCTAGTGTCCTAGTGTGCGTGCTTGTTCCAGTTTCACCCTGGCTCGTACAAGCTTAACTTACTGTTATCCTGCAGTTTTTAGCGAACACACGCCTGATGGAACATTGGCAATACTTTGAGGAGTCGCAAACAAAGTATGAACCTCATTATTGGAAATCAATAAAACTCTTTGAAGCCCGTGAACATTTCGGGAATTTCCTACTCGGTTTGCCAAATAACGTTGTTCGAAAATCTATGGTATTTGCGACTAAAGCGGCTTCTAATATATCGTGTTACATTCGCCTTTGCTACGTATGATTGAATTTCGCACACAATTAAGCAGGCTAATGAGAAAGAAATACATGGTTTATGCATTGAACGCTATCATAATCGATTGAATAATCACTAAATAACTGGAAGAAGTACATGTATCAAGTTAAAGAATTGTTTTCGGAATATTTAATATTAAAAGATTGTTTCCCCCGGCACTGTGATAAATAGTCATGCTTAAACTGTGTAATTATTTACTTTATTATCGCTAAACGAACGGGCGTTGTGTACGAGTATGTTTATTTCACATTATCGTGTGCACTGTATCTGTTTTTTATCACTTAGTTCACTGTTCTGCGCGATCTTTGTCTGTTTATTTCACTGTACTGTGCGCTCTGTATCTGTTAATTTCACTGTAGTGCGTGTTCTGCGTCTGTTTATTTCAATGTACTATGTTCTGCGTCCGTTTATCTCACTGATCTGTGTGTTCTGCGTCTGTTTTTTTCACTGTAGCGTGCGATCTGTATCTCTTTATTTCAATGTACTGTGCGATCTGTATATGATTATTTCACTGTAGTGTGCGATCTGTATATGTTTTTTTCACTGTAGTGTGCGATCTGTATATGTTTATTTCACTGTAGTGTGTGGTCTGTATATCTTTATTTCATTGTAGTGTGCGATCTGTATATGTTTATTTCACTGTAGTGTGTGGTCTGTATCTCTTTATTTCATTGTAGTGTGCGATCTGTATCTGTTTATTACACTGTTGTGTGCGATCTGTATATGTTTATTTCACTAAAGTGTGCGATCTGTATCGGTTTATTACACTGTAGTGTGCGATCTGTATATGTTTATTTCACTAAAGTGTGCGATCTGTATCTCTTTATTACATTGTAGTGTGCGATCTGTATATGTTTATTACACTGTAGTGTGCGATCTGTATATGTTTATTACACTGTGGTGTGCGATCTGTATATGTTTATTACACTGTAGTGTGCGATCTGTATATGTTTATTACACTGTGGTGTGCGATCTGTATATGTTTATTACACTGTGGTGTGCGATCTGTATATGTTTATTACACTGTGGTGTGCGATCTGTATATGTTTATTACACTGTAGTGTGCGATCTGTATATGTTATTACACTGTGGTGTACGATCTGTATATGTTTATTACACTGTAGTGTGCGATCTGTATATGTTTATTACACTGTGGTGTGCGATCTGTATATGTTTATTACACTGTGGTGTGCGATCTGTATATGTTTATTACACTGTAGTGTGCGATCTGTATATGTTTATTACACTGTGGTGTGCGATCTGTATATGTTTATTACATTGTAGTTTGCGATCTGTATCTCTTTATTACATTGTAGTGTGCGATCTGTATCTGTTTATTACACTGTGGTGTGTTATCTGTATATGTTTATTTCACTAAAGTGTGCGATCTGTATCGGTTTATTACACTGTAGTGTGCGATTTGTATATGTTTATTTCACTGTAATGTGCGATCTGTATCTGCTTATTTCACTGTTGTGTGCGATCTGTATATGTTTATTACACTGTAGTGTGTGATCTGTATATGTTTATTTCAATGTAGTGTGCGATCTGTATCTCTTTATTTCACTGTAGTGTGTGTTCTGCGTCTGTTTATTTTAATTGACTGTGTGTTCTATGTATGTTTTATTTCACTGTAGAGTGTGTTCTGCCTCTGTGTTTATTTCACTGTACTGTGCGCTTTGTATCTGTTTATTTCACTGCAGTGTGTGTTCTGCCTCTGTGTTTATCTCACTGTACTGTGCGCTCTGTATCTGTTTATTTCGCTGCAGTGTGTGTTCTGCGTCTGTTTATTTCAATTTACTGTGTGCTGTGCGTGACAGCTTGTTTTAGCAGCAATTGGAACATTCATGTCCGAGCTATTTTTCAGCAACCATCTGAAGTTATTGTCGACCTAACACCTTTTCTAATGGTAATGATTTTGCATCCTTTCTTGTGTTGAATTGTTTGTTGTCATTGTTGTGAACCATTATCACATAAACTTGGTCGCCAAGTACACATACAGTGTTTGCATTCTCGGTATTACATGGTACTTGTATACAGTATTTGATATGCATAAAGCAACACTGCACATGAAGAAAAAAAAACAGAATTTTGTTTTGTGGTCATTTGATCTACTTTCCTGTTCATTGTTTCTTTTCGATTTTTTTTGTTCTTATTATATTTTCATATACATTCAACATTTTTAATACGTTTTAAATGTGTATTTTCATTACAAGCTATTTAGAACATATGCTACTGTATTTTGTATACTTATGTATTTCTCTAGGTAAATTAACTATTTTTTTCTAAAACACTTCACAGTTTCACGTTGTATTTATTCAATTAAACATATGCAGAAAATGAAAGTGATGCAGTTTGAGACGTGCTTTTCTGGTGACTTCCCAAACGAGTTGACCACGAGGTCCAGTATTTATATCCTTGTCCACTCGAAAGTTGTACTCAAGTGAACATTTCATATGCAATACAAACAGCAAAACGGAAGGGGCGAGTAACACGAATTTGTTGTTGTTGTTTTCTGGAAAGGCGAAACATTAAAAACGATTTATGACAGTGTTTTTAAATTAAATATGTCCGATTAAAGTATGAATATGTTAAATGCAAAAAAACAAACGGTACCTATTCCAGATGTATCTGTGTTATTGGGCCCAACATACATTTCAATTTGTTTTATAACCATCGAAGTTAAATTGGGTATATTTTACAAGTAATTCGTGGCTGGTTCTTGTATATTGAGGCTTAGCTTTGTGCGTAGAGGCTTTGTGATAGAAACTCAAAATACAGGATACATAGACACGTTTTGATATGGGATGTCATTGTGCCGACACTTCCTTTGTGGAATACAAGGACGACAATGTACTTTGTATACTTATGTATTTCTCTAGGTCCACAAAGGAAGTGTCGGCACAATGACATCCCATATCAAAACGTGTCTGGAATTGTTAGAATCTCTATAAACATTATAATTAATAGCGACTAATTTCATGAATGTCGAAAGCAAGTATGGCGCAATTCGACTCGAAAGAAGATTTATAGCAGTCACGTGGAGCCTCTATTTTTATCTTGTTTGAAAAAAGATGAGAAAACTGTCAACCAGTCAAAAACCGTTGTCACATTCAATTACAACGGTACTGTGGACAGCGTGGAGCTGGTAATAGCCCGTGCCCAGTCGTGTCTGAAAGAAGCAAAAGCGTATAAATTTGTTGGACAACAAATGCGAGTCATTGGCGACGTTCTGCAAAACTGGAGAAGGTCGGTCACTCCAAGCAGAATTTGCAGTAAAAAGGGTGAACGATGCTGTTATAACCGCTTCTCGCAGGGCTCTACTTGGAAGACTAATGAATAAATTCATTGGACCTATGCTAGCAGTTCCTTTATATCAGTGTTGGAACTTATATTTGTTGTTTTGTTTACGACGTCAACAGCTTTTATGAAAAACATAGGGATGGGTTTATCGACAGAACAACAAGAAACCAATTAATATACTCTCGAATCGTTGAGTTGGCGTTGTCCTTAGTGGCAAGTTAGTGCCACACTGGCTTATTACCGCATTGCTAGCTGCAATGTTGTCTTTTATTGGGAAACACATTGGTATACATTATATTACTTACACGACTGACGGTAGTTAATTTGTTCAGTAGATTGCATTTCAAAACGTCAAACATTTCGTAATTGTGAAGATGATGAGTGCTTTACTGTGTGTTTTTGTGCTTTTTATCATGGTATTAATTATTTTATTGTTTGTGGTTGGTTTTTAGTTGTTTTTGTTGAAGATGTTTAAATGCTTTCACACCACATGTCGGATTTCCATGAAATTTTACACGGTTTCACAATAAATCTTTAAAAAAAAACACTAACGTAAATGAGATACAAATAGATTGGTTCCTACTAAAGTATCCGCTGTTAGGTGCATATGACTGCACCGCTTAAGTGCACCTAAAATACACATTAATATTATTTCAAACCTTAAATATTTTTTTAGTGTTCGTGTATTAATTTTAAAACAAAATAGTGATAGTATTTTGTTAAATAGCTATTATTCTGAAATTTCAAAATATATTTCGTAAAAAGGAGTATTTTTTCATAATAACGAAATGTATTTAGTAAAAACGCAACAAACGAAAAGCAAATATTATTTCGTAAAAACGTAATACAATATGTCTTTTCACTTTAGGGGCACCGTATCATCGCCACGTGTAATATTCTTTTTATTTTGTTAAACTTAAATTGTGTCAATGTTTCATTGTGTTTATTTTACAAATATTTCTTTATTTTAGTTCAATTATTTAGTGTATTGTTTTGCCCTTTTTTAGTTATCGCTTTTAAGCGCATATCGGATTACATATAGATTTAGTTTTGTCCTTCTAAACACATTCAAGTTATACAAATTCAAATATACTGTTCTTACCGTACAGAATTAACATAAGCATACATAAACATAAGATATGAATCGCTGTCAGATGTAAACAATTCTATGAAATGTAGAAACTATACATTTTAGTCGATTTTTTTTTAACGAAAACTATCGGCTTATAGATTGGCAAAAGTTTCGTATTCCTGTCATATTTAAAAAAAACCCTGTTCAATCTTAATGAAACTTTACACAAATGTTCCTTAGACGGTCCTCTGCAACACCTGTGCAAATGGCTCAGCTTCACTAACCGACAGAGCTTCGAATAAAAAAATGTCTTAACGCCATTTTCCTCTTTACATGTGGCTAGATTTGCAAGTAATTTAACACAAATGTTCGTTTCGCGGTTCTCTACCAACTTATTCAAATGGTTCCTGTCCACTGCACAAAATGGCCACTAAAGCTAAAAATATAATTATTAATTATGCATTAAAGTTATTTTTATTCCAGTCAAATTTTCAACATTTCTTTGTCTTGATAAAATTGTCTTCAAATGCCCCCAGGATAGTCCTCTATCAGAATTGCTAAGATGTTTTCGTTTACAGCACAAGACGGCAACTAGAGCTAAATTTAGAAACAGGTCCTAACAATGTTTTTCTTCTAAACGTGTGCTAGATTTTCATAAACAAAATCCTCCAAATGTTCATTTAGTGGTCCTGTATCAAAATTCTTCAATTAATTCAATTAATTGCAGTTTACCGCACATAATAGCCTCTGGAAATAAAATCAGAAAAACTCAATTACCTTCTAAATCTTTGACCAGATGTTCCTTGAATGGTCTTCTACCAAGGTTGCTCAAATCGTTACGGTCCACTGCACGCGATGACCTCTACAGCTAATCAAAGCGTAGAAAGACTGTTGGGGATATAAAAAAAAAACTTGAATCATGTGCATTATAAATTAATTCTACATTTAATGAAACATTTTTATGAATAAAGTAGACTTTTTGTAATGTCAAATTTTAATGGTATAAGATGGTATGGTATTTGACCTCGTTTATGATGGTTATTCAGGCCACTGTAAAGACCAGCCTTTGAGATCACCTGACCCAATAGTAATCTTTTGCAACTTAAAATTATTGAGGCGCGCGGGTAATTTAGACTTCTTCTAAGTCGATAACATGTATATTATTATCGCATCACCTTTTTGTAATTAGTTAGTAGCAAACATATAGATTTTTGTGTACGCTATGTAATGAAAACGGCATTTTATTATGTTGTACTCAATCAAATTTGCCTCACGTCAAAAGAACGTTGTGGTTGCGATAGAACATATATGTAGCTATGTTTCTGGAAATTTTCATCGGAAAATATGAAAATTTAAATAAAGTATGGCACTTGTCCTTACTCTTGATTTTCTTTACTACATTTTAAATTTAAGCACTAAATACATCGCAGTAAATCGTTGTCAAAATGTTAAAAAAGAAGCATCGATAGCAGAA
The DNA here is from genome assembly GCA_027627225.1 of Congeria kusceri. Lineage (NCBI taxonomy): Eukaryota > Metazoa > Mollusca > Bivalvia > Myida > Dreissenidae > Congeria > Congeria kusceri. The sequence continues at coordinate 62,808,291 of CM051032.1, forward strand.
AATAACACTTATTAGTGGTCCTATTACAGGACACTCGTGTGAATATTTTTGTTACATACAAGTAAATAGCAAAAGTTGAGTATGAACAACGTTTGGACTAACACTTTTAATAAATTGACTTTTCTGAACTCTGTAATAAACCCCAATTAGAATACACATGATATGCAACATCTTAAATAATGAAAAGGTAATGAGCTTTTGCTGTTTAGAAGAAGGACCTTTGCTTGTTTTGATTTACTGACTATTTGCCTGCAAAGAAAATAAGTAGTTCCTTTAGCACATAGTTGCGAATAGCCCTTCTAAATACTGTTGGCTTATGCCAACAGTCTAAAAGTAGAGATATATTTAAGCACCATCTCCACCTACGCTTGTTGATTTTTTTTAAGTAATTCCAAACAAATGTTCATTGATTGGTCCTCTAGCAAATTTTACCCAATCCCACCAACATCATCTACCTACGATTTTATTATCTACATGAAACTTTCTTATGAAGATCGACTTGTACAATGTACATCACTCCGAAAAATATCAGATTTTAATGAATTTTCCGCATTTGTTTTTTGTTTAAGGGTACATTTGGGTAAAAAAAACAACATATATTGTTAACACTCCTGACCAAAAAAATTATTTCGCACAATAAATAACAGATTAACTGTCAAAACTGGAAAAATTGAAAGGAATCATCGTTTGTTTTGTTAATGTAATTATCTTGTCAAATTGGCTAGGAGTTCCCCAATATACTTATATGGTGTCCTCTCCAAGATCCAAGAAAACGATTCATTGATAAGATATATTATACAAGACCAAATGTTATAAAATATTTAATGTCAATTGATGCACAACAAAATATTAAGTACAGGAAACTGTGCATTAAAGAAATATTGAAACTGTTATGACATATCACATATTTTCGTTTCTGTTTCTTCCCTTACTTTTTGTATCACACTTATCATCCGTATACTGAGTATGAATTGTTGTAAACTATACAGCCTCTTTATTATTTATCTTTCATGTATGAATTGTTGTAAACTATACAGCCTCTTTATGATTTATCTTTCATGTATGAATTGTTGTAAACTATACAGCCTCTTTATGATTTATCTTTCATGTATTTTGTGAATATTGCTCATATTGTCTTAGCTTTGAAACAAACGTGTGTGCGTGTGGCATCTTGATTTTGATTTAGCTCTTTCCTAATTAACTGAGCTAAATGGATAATAAAATAAGTTAAAATTAGAAAATTTGTCTTTGAAACAATATGCATTGGAACATGTGCATGACACATTAAATGTAGTTATAATGAATACCCTTTGAACTGTACTGCAAGTATGTGTTAAAATTTTCGATGAGTGCATTTCTCTGTCAGAAAATACAATAGTAAAATTTTAGAATTGTAAGATGTGTTTGATTTTCGACTAAAATTCTTAGCAAATATCAGCCTAATACCAGCCTAGACAAATAGTTTTTAAACGAATTTTAAAGATCAATTAACCAGTCGCATACTTAAGGACTCTTACAAACGTAAAACTTTGATAAACTTAATAGCCATAATTTAGGGGTTAGCAATACCGTTTAATAGATGGATTGGGTTGTTGAATGTTTTTTATGCTTACTTTTTCTAAGACTGTCTTGTAGTCGAGTCATTGCTTGTGTAATAAACTTACCACGAAATGCATATATGTTGTTGTTTTTATACGACCTTTTATCAACTCGTCGTATATTCGGAATGTTTTCAGAACAGTTAGGGTTTTGTCACACATGTGTCGGCGTATATGTTAAAAAAAATAAAACACGAAGGGCGGATGCAAGATGATTGGGGAGCGCACCCCTAAACGTCCCAATTAATGTTCCTTCGATGTGCAAGGTTAACATTTTTATTTAACCATCACAATGTTTACTGTTAATTAAAGGATAAAAATTATTTAAAATGGTGTAAGTGTAAGGAAGGTGTTTCGAATGTGTATGTAAACCTTGACAATGGTGAACATTATCCTAAATGATCTTACCCCTAAGATTTTCTTTTTCATTTTTAGACTGTTGGCAGAAGCCAGCGGTCTTTTGAGAGGGTAATTTCCAAAACAGGCATCGCGGAAAACTACTTCTTTTCGTTGCAGGCTACGAGTCAGTAAATCGAAAGCCGAACTCAAAACAGCAAAATTCACGCCTGTGTATTTTAGATATTATATGTCATGTGTATTATAATGTGTATATCATGTGATTTATTACAATTACAGTTTCTAAAAAAGTCAATTTATTGAAAACGTTACGTCAAACTAGTGACACCCATATTTTCTCTGTTAACGTTTATGTAACCGAAATATTAACCTGTGTATCTTGGAATAAGACCACTAAATTAATGCGCTACATCGGTTACTTTTGACTCGTTGCGAAAGTGTTATTTCTTGTTACCGAATCATAGTCTGAATATTTTGTCATTAAATTACTGCCATGTATTGATTTTAAACTGTAGTATGGAAAATCGAGAGCACGCATCGTCTGACCTACTTTTGACTGTGTTGGCTACGAATCACTAACAATTGTTGCTCATTACTACCACGCCTCGTCGGTTATTCTGCATGTCTTGTTGCAGATTGTCCTGTTGACTGGCATGTATATAATTCCGTTTGCATTCGATAATTAGCTTGTATAATATTGTTCGTTACTTACAAATTAATTTGTATTATGATGTCGTATACGATTGAATAAGAAGCCATATTATCAAGTTTAATGGTGGGAAATTGAACTTCATTTAAACAAATGTGTCCTTTTTAGCAAAAATGCACTCATAATTCGCATGCTTTTAGTTTCTTTTTGTCGCCAACAGTCTTTCAACGCTGGTTTGATTCTTCACGCAGAGGGAATTGTGATTGATATTACGTTTCCTGAGAGTCTTATTTTGTAAAACTACAGTAGGCTAATGTCGGAATTCCAGAAGACATACATACATGCGCAGCGATTGTTGCTACATTTAGTAGTTAAACTGATTCATAAAAGGGAGAACACTTCTGATGAGATTGGTTCAATGAATATGAGTGTTATTTCCCTTTATTATCTGACCTGCATTGTATTATCAATCTTACAAAAGTGCACGATCTTTTTAGAATGCGTATTTTAGGAGACTGGTTGCCCTTTAAAATCGGTCAATTCATTATTAATCATTTATAATGGTATCATCGTCTTTATCAGAAAACTCGACATGTGTTACTCCCGTTGACAATTTTTTAAATCGAGTTCAAGACTAAAGAAATGCACGACAATTGTGCGGGAGACAGACTATGTGAAAAAAATCAGCTTTGGTTAGGAGCGAAAACGAAACAAGCAACACGGCCTGTGCGCAATTTTAACCGCATACACGAATATTGATGAACATTGATTAATGAACGTTGGGGCTATACCTGTCAATTATAACTTTTATTTGACTTCCGTTGTTATGCTCGATCCAATGAAATACAGCCATTTAAATTTCGGATGGTTATTTTTGAATTTAAAGTTATCAGCATGTATGTTTTCTTTAAACGGAACTTGAAAGGGACAAACATTGGCCTCTCTTGCATGTTAAAGTGTGCATATGTATAGAAAATCTTTATAATGGCAAAAACATAATGACTTGAACAGGTTTATATCGTGTCTGTCATTCTGTCAAATTATTTCTGACTAAGTTTTCACGAGAGTCTGAATATCGTTTATGATCGTAATTTACAAGTGCGTCTATTTACAGGTATATTGACACAATTGAAACAGTTGTAAAGTAAATTTAATTTTACACATAATAAGTTGTATTTACTTTCTGATATAAACCAAGGCTGTTCGATAGGCCAAGTATTTAAAGGGACTTGTTCAGATTTTTGTATTTTTGAAAAATGTCGTTACATATTTTAACTGCAAAAACTAAAATAGTTAGACTAAAAAACAAAAACAAATATAATATAAAGAAAAAAGTAATTAAAAAATTGCCTTAGTCGGGAATCGAATCTATGATCGCGAGGATCAAAAAAGGTCGCTATAACTGTCGGGCCCATATGATTTACAGCGGTTGTGTAGTACAGGACTCATATCCACAAAGCTGCTAAGGAAAATTTTAACTTAAGTCATCATGACTTAAAGTGAAAAATTCAAATACAAGTTTGCTTGTGAAAACTATTATTTGATAGTTAAAACATGGTAAACAGACGCATCGGTTAATTATTTACCAGACTACAACTATTGAATTCAAATTAAACTTTCAATGAACTAGCCACAGACTACAGTATTTGTATAATTTTCAGATATTTACTATTTATGATTTAACTAAGGAGCTTTGTAGTTATTGGCCCAGGGCCCACATATATAAAGATTCTTAAGCCATTCTTAACTTAAGTTGGACATAAGTCAAAATTAGAATTTGTGGTTAAAAGAATATGCTTTAGAACATTTGCATGACTCTTTGAATTATATTGCAAATTATGTGTCAAAATCTTCCAGAAATCCATTACTTTGTCAGAAAATCCAATGACTAAATTTGAGAATTTCAAGATTATTCTTAATTTTCGATTAAGATTCTTTATAAATACCAGCCCAAAGCCCGTATTCGCCAACCTATTCTGGGTCCGTATTCCAGGAACATCTTACGTTTATCATAAAATATTTTCTAGCAATTTTTGAAAGGTAATATTTTGAAAACTACATTTAAATTACATTTAATCATTCCAATTACAGTTAAGTAAATGGTAGTTAATACTAAGTTGATAATTAGTGATCGTTTAGCAGAATTTTATGTGTACGTGGAATAAAATGCTTAAGAAAAATGACGATTTTAAGTCTAAGGCTAAGATTGTACTTAAGATGTTTCTGGAATATGGCCCCTGGAATATGGCCCCTGGAATAAGGCCCCTGGAATATGGCCCCTGGAATATGGCCCCTGTTCTCAGACTAAGACTAAGAAGAACGAATATTCTTGAAACTGTACGCTTCTAAGAGCGCTTTTTTGTTGAGTCTAACTTGGTATCCACAATCTGTAATTACATCATTTGTTTTATTTAAAGCGATTTTTTTTTATTAACATCAACATTCGTACTCTGTATATTTGCTAAATCTGACGTATTTTTCTTGTGTTTAAATCTGTTCTTACTTCTAAGATTGGTTTGTTGAATACGGGCCCAGATCGATAACTCAACATAATTTTTGCTTTCATATAGAACAGCATGTTCATTTAAAATCGAAAAAATATCAATTGTTGAAATTAATTTTAAAATGTAGCATCATAATGATAAATTAACTAATTAGCATATAAAACGAATAACCATGTCACGAAAAATTTACCAGAAACGACTCTTGTGTGTTGATAATTACCGAATTTATTATTTAGGAAGGAATTGTTCATGTCATGTTGTTGCCCGAAGCTATTTTACTAGTAAACGTATCATAGCGGTTTTTTACGTCGACGGCCGTTGTTTTTACGTTGTAAGTTCACAGCGAGCGTTGTGTTTTACGTTACGCTGAGCAGATTTTTGATGGTCTGCAGTTTTTTTAATAGCCACACGGAAAATTAATTAAACAGTTTTTATAACGCATTAAACAGATAATATATTCATAGAGTAAACGTTTAAATTATGGAAAAATATAACGTAAAGTTTGTAGTTTGCAGGAATGTTATCAACTTACAGCTAAAATGAATATTTTGAACGCGGACAAAATGTAATGGACGTTCTACAATAACACTTACAGTAAGTTTATTTCATCAATATTTCATAACTACTTGTTGATATTTGTCGGGACGTTATTAAACATACTAAATCACTAAAAGGAAAATCGTGTATATGTTTCAACATATAGGTGTAATTTGTAATAAATTATTTTAAACTTCGTAGGCACTCGTTGTATTGAAATCGAATGATAAGGTGGTGTCAATCAAACAGTGCTGATTGTATGCCCAAGCTCATTTTGACCTAGAATTTTAATGTTTTTCCTTACTTTTAATCTCGTTTCATTGATAATTATGTAAGCTTTACGATTTATACGCACGCGCGTAAATGAGTATGCATAGTTACGCCCCTGGATTGAGATGTCATTTCAAAAACGTACTTTTTGTACTTCCAAACACTTCGTGTTATTAAAAGACTGTGCACAAGTACATTTTCATATGTGCTGAATACTATTTCAAGTAATCTGTTAATCATTTAATGAGACATTTACTACCATTCTTAATTGTTCTCTTGAAACAGTTTCAAAGGTCAATTACATTCAATTGACCTCTGAATATTTATAACGAACATAATAACGTTAGTAACGTCAGCAATACGTTAACGTAATGGTAGGCAAACTTTTGATATCACTTTACGTGTAAATTAAAATGATCAATCAAAATGATAAATGTTCATTTGTCTTTAACAATCACCATTGTTTCTTTCCATGTCTACAGGAGAACCAGCGAATTTGAAGACGGCAGATGGACGCCACGTGACTTTAAATACATCTGAAAACAAAAATAAACATAGGCAAATATCGTCTTCGAAAATATACAATGCTGAAAACTCATCTATATAAAACGATGTGGTTTACTTGACGAGAGTTGATGCACATTTAAATGTATTCAAAATAGCTGAACGTAAATTCAAAATTAGTTCCGTTTATTTAAACGCTCAACGTTTCTTCTAATACCGACATAAATCACGTTGATGGATTGCTCGTATGACACTGTTTACCAACCGAGAAAAAGTGAAGGAATACATTTAAAAACGCTGTCAACGATTTGGATGACATTTAGCTAAAAACACTTAACTGTGCTTACGCATGGAAACAAGTGAGTTTTTTACAGTAATCATGCAAGAATCTGGTGTCATGTAAAAAAAAAAACTGTGGTGCACGAGGATGTAAGTTTATTAACACTTGACTCCGAGAAATGTCAAGAAGTTGTTTAAACATGTTCAGCGCAAATGTTGTTTTAATTATTTGTATATGGAGTACGTTGAACGTTCAGACAGACGGTTTCGGGTTACGGAGAGTCAGGCGGTTCTGGTTTGGGGAGGCCCCGGATACCCTGACCCCTCAGACCGCGGTCAGCTGCGCGTTCAACCCGTGCGGCGTGTCGGGATTCTGCGGGAAGGGGCGCACGTGCGAAATGAACAGTAACTGCATACATCGATGCGTGTGCGAGGAGAACTCCGTGCACGTGAAGTGCAGGGAAACGGAAGATAAAACCACTACACCTCAGACGATCAAATGCACATTCAACCCGTGCTCGAGCCCTGCCTTTACCTGCTCAGGCGGGCGGAAGTGCGTGCTGGGGACTTATTGCATGCCGGAGTGTCAGTGCACTGATGACTCCACCCATCCCTCGTGCGCGGATGACAAACCGGAAGTTACTACTACCTCACTCAAACCAACTACCTCACACAGCGGGACAGGTTGCTCAGACGACAATCCATGTGTTCACGGAAAATGTACTCCTTCAAAGACATGTGTCTGCGACAGCGGCTGGGATGGTGTCACGTGCAACATGTCACTCTGTACGAAGCAGTGTGACGTCACAAGTGGCTTATATTGCCACTATGTTACGCCGTCGCATCAGATTTGTTTATACAATCACGGCAGAAGTGTTACTCCAGTTACCTCAACAAAACAACCAACCTTAGAAACAGATTTTGACACGTGTCACAGGGACTATAAACAAAGATCTCTAGATGAGCGCACATGTCACTCAGGCTTTATATGTCAATATGGATACTGTATCAAAGATGGCGATGAGGAGAAGTGTAAGTGCGACACGAATGCGTTCGGAGACACGTGTGAAAGCACGTGTTGTTTGTCATGTGGACCCAATGGTACGTGCGTTATTGGTGAAGATTTGGCGCCAATTTGTGAATGCAGGGGAAATTACTCAGGGGAAAACTGCACGAGTTTCGATCCGGAATTAGACGCATGTAAGTGGCATTTATCTGCATACTTTCTTCGGTATTTCACTTTAATCTTTTAGCCAAACCTGGATCAACTAATATGCAGTGCGCTTGTAAAGTCGGAAATGTTTGCGATATCTTGTAGTACCTGAAAAAAAAACGTTAAAACGTATTTTAAGTGATTTTGGCTAAGTTTCGAATACAACCGTACAATTGACTCGAATGAAGTTCAGCGTTATGATAAACTCATCATTGACTTCCTTATTTTAGACTACGGTCAGCGCAAATGTGTTATGTGCTATTTGCTGTGTTTGTTTGTCGGCTATATTGTACATTATTCACCCTTTTTGGTAAGATGCTTTTCTCTGATTGTAAATTATGCTGATGCAAAATGAATGCATTTAAAACGTTTTAGGGCTTCACAAAAAAGTAGACAACCTAATGCCAGCATATACTAGAAACAAATACTAGAAAATACTCGCAAATCAATCGTCGGCCACCCACGGTCAATTCATTACGTTACTCTCCATTGCTAGTGATAAATGGAGAGAAGCGTAATCAGCAGCCGGCGGTAACCAACGATATCGGAAATCAAGGATCTCCGTCATGGCAGCTTATCCACATTTTGTTTTTTTGCAACTAATAAGTTGTACAGCATGAAGTCTGATAATGTGCCTAGTAATATATTAATAAAATCCTTTAAAATGTCTTCGATCTATATGGTGACACGGATTAGCACCAACATCTGTGTGGCCCATTTCCACCCTTCTCAGAAACTGGCCTGGCGAATCCTTTCTCAGTGTTTCTTTCTTAGAGTTCCTTACTAACAAACTAACAGACAAACTTACGCCGGTAAAACTTCATAGCCCCAGGTTATTGTCTTCGTGGTGAAATTAACAATGTACAATGTATGCAAACGCCGCGTATGCACGTCGCCGCATAAACGCGACCTGTGTCGTGTATTGGGTGATCTTCAGCGCATCAACATGACCACGTTTTTTATTGCCATTGACATTGGTATGCAAACCAAACGCTCGACATAGAATTTTATTTTCAAGTAACATGTGACTCACGGACGGACGGACAACGGAAGGTGGTATAGGTAATAATAATATCGTAGAAAGCCAAATGTTTCAAACTTCAAGTCTTTATATCTATTTTTGCGGTTTGTTATGTATTTTAGTTTATCGCTCAAGCGATACTCACATTCATATTGTTATTCATTTAGAGCCATTTGAACCATTAAACATAATTATATTTCTATATCTCCATTGTGAATATATTCACTGTCACCTTCTTGTTTGTCTCATTGATTAAATAACAAATCGCCTTTGATGACCAACGTTATGAATTTGGTGTAAAGCTGGGTCTACGTTGCACATTTAAACATTGTCAACACTTTGTTTTCCGAACGTACTCTTACTGCGCGTCCTTATTGCGGGACATACGTTACCCGATACCCAGTTTATCACCGACAACAAAAATGCCTCATTGATCGAATCACCCATAAACATAGTGGCGTAATAAAATTTATCAACTTGTAAATAGTTGTAATTCTGTCGGCACATACTAAGATGTTGCTGAAGGGTCAATTTCCGGTAAAATAAACAGTAGCAATATTCTTTTATTGGTGGATTTTATGAATGGAAATCTGTGCAGCTAAATTACCGGAGAATTCATCTGGTTGCTCTGAACACGAACTTCAGGCAAGGAGTTAAGATAGAAATTGTAATCAAAGTGTATGCGATGCTTATATCTGATACGTTATTATCTGTACATTTTTTTTTTAATTTCCAACTCCAGCATTATAAGACTTTTTGTTTCAATTTCATAAGACACATGTAGTAAATAACACATAAAGACATATTTCTAAAGAAATTTAATAGCGCGAAATATGAACTGCGAAGTCAGCAACTGTAAAGCATGAAGCAATGAAATGATATCTTTCATCCACCGTCTGCTAAGTTTTCAACGACACCATTAATTAGTGTTAATTTTATTGTATGCGCATGCGTAATTTATTATGTAACATTCATAACTCCTTTGAATATTTGAATATCATGGCTGTTCTCCCTGTAATTATGGCATTGTATTGAACAAAATCCGGTTTTCATGCGTATAACTGATAAACTAGATAGTTAAACTACAATACCACCAAAAAGGGTGGGCGAAGAGTGTAATATTTCATCACGATCTCAGTCATATTGTACAAATGAAGGTCGACAGATTTGATGTAAAATTCAGTTTAACATTTCGCAAAACACACATAAAGCTGACGACGTTAATATTTCACACCTACAACCGAATTATTGATATTAAAACAATGGAATTATTTTTAAAAATCTTGCAAATGTCCTTCTTGAAGGAACAAATAAATACACCTATACGTAAGAAGTGAATTATAGCACACTGACGGTTTATAATTTGTTATGGCAAATCCTTACACGAACTTATTCACATATTCTCGTATTATGGTTTTAAAATGTCAGAAAATGCCATTATTCCACAAACTAAAGCATCTATGTAACACAGCTGAAAAAAATCTCAAGCCACAATGGGAATCAAACCCGGGACCTCTCGGTTCCTAGGCAAACGCTCTACCGCGTCGCTATAAAAGCTAGCTAAAATAGCCATGCAGTATAAGTGACCCTTATACATAACCCTACTACATACTCTCCCTCCATGTACGAAATTCTTCCACGAATTTCCTTCTGCCTTGACATCTGTGGGATGTCATACAGACCACAGTGGGTTATTTACGTTGGGCTCCAATGTACGCTCTACCGCATCGCTATAAAAGCTAGCTCATAAAACAAGGCAGTATAAGTGTCCCTTATACATCACCCTACAACATACTCTCCCTCCATGTATGAAATTCTTCCACGAATTTCCTTCTGCCTTGACATCTGTGGGATGTCATACAGGCCACAGTGGGTTATTTACGTTGGGCTCCAATGTACGCTCTACCGCGTCACTATAAAAGCTAGCTCATAAAACAAGGCAGTATAAGTGTCCCTTATGCATCACCCTACAACATACTCTCCCTCCATGTATGAAATTCTTCCACGAATTTCCTTCTGCCTTGACATCTGTGGGATGTCATACAGGCCACAGTGGGTTATTTACGTTGGGCCCCAATGTACGCTCTACCGCGTCACTATAAAAGCTAGCTCATAAAACAAGGCAGTATAAGTGTCCCTTATGCATCACCCTACAACATACTCTCCCTCCATGTATGAAATTCTTCCACGAATTTCCTTCTGCCTTGACATCTGTGGGATGTCATACAGGCCACAGTGGGTTATTTACGTTGGGCCCCAATGTACGCTCTACCGCATCGCTATAAAAGCTAACTCACAAAACAAGGCAGAATAAGTGTCCCTTATACATCACCCTACAACATACTCTCCTTCTATGTATGAAATTCTTCCACGATTTTCCTTCTGCCTTGACATCTGTGGGATGTCATACAGGCCACAGTGGGTTATTTACGTTGGGCTCCAATATACGCTCTACCGCGTCACTATAAAAGCTAGCTCATAAAACAAGGCAGTATAAGTGTCCCTTATGCATCACCCTACAACATACTCTCCCTCCATGTATGAAATTCTTCCACGAATTCCCTTCTGCCTTGACATCTGTGGGATGTCGTAGAGACCACAGTGGGTTATTTTCGTAGGGCGCCAATGTACGCTCTACCGCGTCGCTATAAAAGCTAGCTCATATAGCACGGCAGTATAAGTGTCCCTTATACATCACCCTACTACATAAACCCATGCATTCTGTCTCCAGAAAAGGATTTTTAAAAAGTGAAACAAGTACGGCTCGAACACAGGACCTCCGGATTAAAAATCCATCATCGTGAACACTATGCATAGTGTTTGTATTGACAGGCGTGTATTTTGACACTATGTTCATGACACAAGTGTTTCAAAACAAATCTCGAATAAAAACGTTACCAATACTTTATAATGTTTGCCATTTCAATATGTAAATAGGTCGTTTAAAGATAACAAGAATTAATGTACCTCTCCAATAGCATTGCCCTTTTATTTTATCAGAAGATCATTCGTTTAAAGTACGTATAAAACAAGTAATCGGATGCATACTGTGCAATTTATTCAATTTGCATTTCAATCATAAAAATGCTATCCAGTTGCGCATTAACTGCCTAACACATATTGTGTTCAATTTCGTTTACAAGGCTAGTTAGAAAATTAATACCACCACACCTAGAATGACTTATTTCGGACAAAAGCAATACAAAACAGAGCGTGTTGCTCTGAGCTAAAAAAAAACACGAGTGAAATAAAATCTGTAGGACACTCCTTTCCTTGAGCCGATGTCGATTTTGAGTATGGTAGCGCATTGGATACTTCGTAAAGGCTGTGAAATAAATAGTCTTATTCGCCAGAAGACAACGATGTATTAAATCGTAATGTTTTGGAATATATGTAATACTTCTGCAAAAAGCACGTGCATGGTTCATTTATAAACAGGCTTATTAATGCCAGATTGTAAGCAGAAATAGTGATCTCAGAACATTGAAATTAATTATAAACTGAACTAGAAATTGTCACATGAGTGACGGATATACACCCACAATATGGCCTTGCCACAAAACTGGGAATTTTAAGTCGAAAAGGGGCCATAACTCTGTCAAAATTTAGTGGTTTGTAACAAATATCGAACTTGACCTATGATGTTACACATGTGTACCAAAAATTATTTGAATATGTCAAGCCTTTCTTGAGTTATTATCCGGAAACCAAAAACCAACAGACCGACAGACCGACAGACCGACGGACCGACAGATCGACGGATCGACGGACCGACGGAACTACAGACCGACAAGCTCACTCCTATATACCCACCCCCCATAAACTTCGTTTGTGGGGGTATAATTAAAAATGGAAGTAAAGCTACAGAAAACGTGTCCTAAAAAAAGCGCATTTTGGCAAGTTTTTTATTCCATAAACTGTTCTGTTTTACAGTGGAAAACCTCTATACCTGTACATGTATATAGGCAAAGATTTAAACGCCGGCAAACGTGTTTGTTTATTTATTTGTTATGTAAGTGTTTTGTTTAAAAATATATGTTTCTTTTTGGTTTTCAGTTACTTTGCTATTTTACAAAATTGTATTTACACATTTTAGTATCATCTTCAGTAGAGTATTTTTTTCCGAAGTCGGTTTTCTGCTTACTTTACAAACGAAATGTCTACCAATTTGTATAGCACATTTTAGAATTTTTCGAGTGCTAAAACAATGGCATATCCATGTAATACAGTTTTATACCTGAAACGATTGTTAGGGAATGGAACCGAATTTCAACTGCGAACTGTCAAATAATAATGATTGAAACAATACAATAAATAGTATATGAAGTGCGTTTTTATTTAGGTTATTAGAATAGTAGGAGCAATGACGGTACATGTTTAACACTCAGTTTACCGAAATACCCACATGATACCCCCACTTTTTGAAGTGTTTCATTAGGATACTATTAGTATCATGAAATCGTTTTAGGCTCCTGTGTGTTACTTTATATTATATGTGTTACGTTATATTACATGTGTTACTTTATATTATATGTGTTACGTTATATTATATGTGTTACTTTATATTATATGTGTTACGTTATATTATATGTGTTACGTTATATTATATGTGTTACTTTATATTATATGTGTTACGTTATATTATATGTGTTACTTTATATTATATGTGTTACGTTATATTCAAGTCACCTTATTACAACTTAATAAAGGCGATATAAGAACCAGACCCAGCAAATGCATTTATACCATTTTTACATCTCGTTTTGTACTCCATACTATGTATGCAATGAAGCGTTTCATAACCAAACAAACATCACCGACACATGTTCAGGTATATTTACGGATATTGCGTACATCGAATAAAATGCACCAATTACTAAAATCAAACCGGATATAAATCTTATTTATAACATTTGAGAACGCCTGTGAATGTGTCCAGCATTTTTGGGGGTCTGTTTTGCAATACATTTACAAACAAAAAATCTGAATATTTTGTTTGATTAAATAATTATTAATAAAATCATTGAAGTGTTACCGTAACTGGACTAGGCAGTTTCAGTTCGTTTTGTCAATAAAGTAAATATCGTTTCAATAAGTGACGGTATTTGAGGTGAAAATCGCGTATGGAAAATTCGTATATTTCGTCGAAATGGAATATTTTCTCTTAACAGACGCTGCAACAAGCCTCGACTGATAAACAACGCACGTGTACAGGACGTGCACGCTGAAACCTGGGGTGTTTATACGATAGCGAGCGCTGGATTTATTTGAACGCAATTTGTTCGCAGAAAAACACAACTTTCCTGGGAAAATGGACATTATGGAGTGAAACGCACGTTGCTTGCTCGCGCGTAGATCTAAGTTTCAATGTTAATGTAGTGTTTTAGTAATTTTTGTGTGGAACAAAATATCAAGGCCGTAATTAAGATTGTGTGAGAGGATGCTTGGAACATCGAGTCGGCATTTCGTACTCGTTTTGTTCTGTTTATAGATACTCCGGTGTCAAGATTAATGCTATGAAGTTCGGTGTAATAACAGTATAATTACTGATTACGGATTGGGTTACAGATATGACATGGATAGCACGTGCATATTCCGTTACGAAATTGGAAGATAATAATCTAATGCTGACTACATGACATGGTATTGACGACCGAGAGTCTTGTTTGCATGGATTAGAATGTCCAGATGGACGTGATGAGATTCAAGAGAGAACAAGGACAATATATGTGGATATATTGCAATGCACGAAATATAAGTAATAATTACTCTTGGTCAAGCAAATAATAACAACGCAGATTGGGATATTGACGTATTAAATTAGAAAAAAAGGATACGATTTTATTAATCGGGACACATTTTATAGAAGCTGAACCAAATTTAAAAGAAAGGTATATCTATGTGATTCAGAAGTGATTGATAAAATAAGTGTCGATATCTCAAACTTGAAGTTAACTATCATTCTGCTTTCTATAATACATTATAACAATCGTACGTAGTTTGGATAACATTGGTGTTACAATGGCGGTATTTGTACAAATAGTTTTTCTAAATCTCTACGCATGCGTATTGTTTTCGTACCGGGCTAGTGCTCTATGTCCATTTGACCCGTGCACTATCATTCCTAATGTTTGCAGAGCTAATCTAGAGTGCGTCGCTATAGACACTTCAGATGGCTGTTCAATGACGTGCGTGTGTACGTCAGGAACGTGCGATAATGTGACGTCATCGGGCATAGTGACGTCAACACAATCTGCAGTTGAGAAAAACGTAACGTCAACGACGGCCGGTGTGGGGAACTGCTCCTGCGTGCACGGGTTGTGCGTAAATCACGCCAAGGGTCAATGCGAATGTAACGAAAACTGGTTTGGAACCACGTGCAATATGTCGTGCACACAACTTTGTGGTGATAGAATGTTATGTATTGATGCGCTCGGAAGCGTGCAATGTATACCGAATGATATAACTGATAATCCAATGCCAAAGAACCTTTCAAACGCCGATGTTTGTAGTCCCGCCTACGTCAAAAGACCGGAAGAGGAAAGAAATTGTGTCGAAAATCATTTCAGTTGTGAATACGGTTACTGCATCGAAGATACAGACGTCATGCGCTGCGAGTGCGACCTTGGAGCCACAGGTCAGTTGTGCGAGCAGAGATGCTGCCGGGACTGCGGGGCACATGGCACGTGCCGCCTCAAAAGTGGACTAGAAGTGTGTGACTGTAGACACAATTACACGGGATATTTTTGCGAAATCCCCGTCCCGACCTCTAGCAGTTCTTGCAACTGCGTCCACGGTGAATGTAAGAGTGCGAGCACGTGCAGTTGTTACGAAGGTTGGACGGGCGCAACGTGCAATATATCTTGCACCGAACATTGCGGTCAGGGTCGCAAATGTATATTCTTGGGTGGCAACGTGCATTGCATTCCAACCGGAAATGAGACAACGAGTCAGCGGTCGCCGCTTCCGGTGCGCCTGGACGCCTGTAGCTCCAATTACGTCCTGAGGCCGGAAGCAGAACGGTCATGCCTGGGTATGTTTAGTTGCACGTATGGCACGTGCATCACAGAGGATTCTGTGCTTTATTGTCAGTGCGATTTCGGTGTATCCCCCAGTCAACTGTGCGAGAACAAATGTTGCAAGGACTGTGGCGAGCACGGGAAATGCTATTACCATGCGGAGAGGCAGCAGGAGCTGTGTAACTGTGACAGGAACTACAGCGGGCCCGTGTGTGAAATATACGACCCTCCAGGTAATAATCGACCGTGATTACACGATAAATAAACCGTATATACACACCGTTATAACATAATTGCATTGTTCCTAATGTAATAATGGGAATGGAGTGTCACATAAAATCGACCTGGTTTGAAACTTCACCAGATCCCCAAAAACAGTGTACATTATGGCAGTTCCATTGACGCTTCAACAAATGTCAATTATTGGCAAATAATTATATAGAGAATATTTGTATATTTCGGTGAATGAGTGACATTTATTTTATGAGTGGTCATAAATAGACAAAAATTTACGATTGGCGTAACATTATAATTTTCTGTGACCACGACTGAAATAAATATTCGATCATTTACTTAAATCAACACATTTTCTTTTTATGTTATACGCTTTTTGTTAATAAATAAATAAAATTGAGACAGATAAGCTTAAACGTCACACGTTTGTGTATTCTGACGTCATAAAAATGACATCAACAATGATTCCAAAATTGCTTATCATGACTATTACTGGTGCCATTATTTGTGCGTCGTTGTCGCTAGATTTAATATATTTTTGTTGAATTTTATCATGTGTTTTTTGTAAACAAATGTATGTAAATACTGTACATGCATATGCATATGACAAGAGAGGTAAAGCACTACTGGTAGATCGATGCTATTTATAGGAAAACTAGTGCGTTTTATGTTATAATTTGACTGCAGTAAATATAAAATTTGATATTTGCACTGTTCCAACTGTGAAAATATCAAATTTTATTTCACCAATAAAATTCTATATTTCACTCTAAGCATATATTAAATAGCCTATATAGTAACTTGAACGTCTTCACAATTTCAATGTGTCAAAATTCAACTAATGGCGTCCATCTTATTATATTTCAGATTTGATCAATTATGTAATTCAAAACATATCGTTTGGCCAGGTGCTGAACTGTCGATGGTGTTTGTTTTTTTACAACATCATGTCAACAGAACTATGTATAATATTCTGTTCTCTAATATGAATTGTAATTTTAATATTGTCATTATTCAACCAAAGAGCAAATTTTACACAAATATGCGTCAAAAACGTTCATGTTAATGTTGTTAACCGGTTAGAGCTGGTTAGTGTTCACAAAAAGTAGTTTTGATATTGGGTTAATATACACAGGGTTGTTGCCGTGACGGTGTAAAAAGACGCAATTGTTACTTTAGCACCAGACTAAACGATATGTTTGAATGAAATATTAATCAAGCAGGAAAACGTTAGCACCAGACTAAACGATATGTTTGAATGAAATATTAATCAAGCAGGAAAACTTTAGCACCAGACTAAACGATATGTTTGAATGAAATATTAATCAAGCAGGAAAACTTTAGCAGCAGACTAAACGATATGTTTGAATGAAATATTAATCAAGCAGGAAAACTGATAAGACGGACGCGTTAACTTGCAATTTCGACGCACCGAATTATTGGAACTGAGCAGATTATGTTTTTGCACTACTTAATTAAACAGCACATATTTGTTTATTACCTACAAGAAAACAACAAATAACACAAATTGCCCTACTAGAAAAAAAGAGATCACGTCTTTTTCTTTACTTGAACATAACATATAACAACTTGGCCCTATCTAAACATAACAGAAGCACCTTTCTCATACAAGAAAAAACATATCACATTTGTCATACTAGAACAGAACACATAACACCTTTGCCCTACAATAAAATAATACATAACGCCATTGTCCTACTAGAATAGAACACATAACACCTTTGTACTACAAGAAAAGAACACATACTACCTCTGTCCTACTAGAAAAGATCACATACCAACTTTGCCCTACTAGAAAAGAACACATATCAACTTTGTCTTATTTGAACTGAAAGATAACACCTCTGCCATACTATAAAAAAGATCACGTCTTGCCTTACTTGCGTAGAACAAATCACCTCTTTGCCCTACTTGAACAGAACAGATCACGTCTTGCCATAGGCCTTCTTGAATAGAACATATCCCGTCTCGACCTTCTTTTACCCAACATATCGCGTCTTCGCCCTGCTTGAACAGAACACATCACGTCTTTTCGTACTTGAACAGAACATATCACGTCTATGCCCTACTTGAACAGTACAGATCCCGTCTTTGCACCAATTGAACAGAACAGATCACGTCTTGCTGTAATTGAACAGTACAGATCCCGACTTGTCGTACTTGAACAGTACAGGTCACGCCTTTGCCCTACTTGAAAAGAACTGATAACATCTTTGCCCTACTTGAACACAACATATTACGTCTTGCCGTACTTGAACAGAACATATCAATTCTATGCCCTATTTGAACAGTACAGATCACGTCTTGCACTACTTGAACAGAACATATCACGTTTTGCCCTACTTGAACAGAAAAGATCACGTCTTGTCCTACTTGAACAGAAAGATAACATCTTTGCCATACTTGAACAAAACAGATAACGTCTTGCATAACTTGAACAGAACAGATCACGTCTTGCCCTACTTGAACAGAAAGATAACATCGTTGTCGTACTTGAACAGAACAGATCACGTCTTGCTCTACTTGAACAGAACAGATCACGTCTTGTCCTTCTTGAACAGAGCAGATCACGTCTTGTCCTTCTTGAACAGAACAGATCACGTCTTGCTCTACTTGAACAGAACAGATCACGTCTTGTCCTTCTTGAACAGAACAGATCACGTCTTGCCCTACTTGAACAAAAAGATAACATCGTTGTCCTGTTTGAACAGTACAGATCACGTCTTGCCCTGCTTGAACAGAAAAATAACATCGTTGTCCTACTTGAACAGAACAGATCTATTCTATGCCCTACTTGAACAGAACAGATCACGTCTTGCACTACTTGAACAGAACAGATCACGTATTTGTGGCCTTCTTGAACACAAGAAATCATGTCTTGCCCTACTAGAAAAGAAGAATGTTTTTACTTGTTTGCCCAAATCGTACATAGCAGATCACGTTGTTTACGTCTTTGTCATTCTTGAACAGAATAGTATGTAATGAATAGACAAATTCGGAACAGTAACGTATAATATTTTTTACAAGACCCAATCTACGTTCGGTGTCTGTAAATTGAACATTATTGAATGCTGAACACATTTAATAAAAGTCGTACCACTGATGAACATTTGAATATAGTTCTTATACACTAGCCATGCTACACATTTCGCTGCTTTCTCCCTTTAATGTTTGCAAAACGTGTTGTAGTTGGCGGTGGTGCTTGTGTTGTCTTGCATAATGATGTGCAGTATGACAGGACAGTTGAATTCTTTCCAGTCTATACCCTTTCAATGACGTACGTTTAAGTGTGATATTGAATAATGTTATGAGACCAGTCACCTGTAAGCCTTTTCTGGTTTATTGTGCGCTTCTGAAGTATGTTTCTGCAGTGGCAAGGCGAAGTGTGTTAAATGCAGACTGGATTTGTTTCGAGCGCACTTTTATTCCAGACAATATAAAAAAAATTAGTTATATGCAGAAAACATTAAACTTGGCATTACATTATAAAAATAGAGATCTCTTAACGGCTGTGCGCTCAAACAGCTCCGCATCCAGGCGATATTATTGTATGATGTACTGAACATGTACAATGCAAATGTTTTGTGATCTGATTCATTGGCTTAGAGAGCACAACGCGTCAGATAAACTAAGATTATTTTGTCATACAAAGGCCAATAATGTCATGGACATAAAATCTTAAATTTGTGGCACTAATTTACATCACAATAATATAATACGTTGTCGTGTCCAGACTGACTAAATCGGAAAATAATTTGAATTATTACTGCAATTTCCAGCAATTGATATATGTGTATAATGAATTCGTCATATTATGTTATGTAAACCAGAAAAATATTTTTTGCCACATTACATTAAATTATGGTGTTTAATTGTGCAATTTTATGAACCAGAATAGATATAAACTATACTTCATCATATTTACATATTTGAATATTTATTACTATTAGTTATGTATATATGTACATCTAATTCAGCCATAGTCCATGCAAATGAAATGCATTTTCACAGTCAGTAAGTGAAGACATCCATCTTATACAACATTTTAATCATTTCTAAAAATAGCATAATGAAGTTCTTTATATAATTAACTCCTTTCCAATTATGAATGAAATATATCAGAAATAAAACGAAACTTTGGTAATATGTAACAATTAAATGTCAACTGATTAAACTCCTTATAAAACAGCATGTTAATTGATGTATATTATTTGCATTTTCTAACTCTTTATATTTTTAATTTCATTAATTGAAAAGCCTTTAATTTATGTTTTAAAGGGTATTTACATTCGATTTGACGAACACGTAGACTGATTTTTACAAGCCCCAAACATTGAAATGCTTTTTCGACCCTGAACTTTCATCAGTTATTATCGTAATGATTGTTTTATCGTAATTTCGATCTTATCCTAGGGGTAAAAACACCAAATATTCATTGAGTTTCGGATGACTGATCTTGTACACAGGTTTTAAACTTGCAAAATATAGGAGTGTACTGATGTAGAATTTAATAAAGAAGCATGTTTTCTCTCTAATACAGTTATCTGATATAGCCAACATTATAACTTATATTCTGACAACCTGGTGTTACCAGTTATACCTTATTCACATTTTGTATTTTTTTTGTAAAGAAGTCACACTTTGTAAGATTCTATAAATCGTTAGTGCTTATCGCAAGTGAAAACAAAGTGATAATTTAAAAGTTGTATATTTCATAACTTCTAATAAAATATGTTTGCTAGCATTTGTTCCAACTCTGAACGAAATGTTTGAAAGCAAGTTCTATGTGCCTAGTAAAAATCAGACTCAGGAAGGGGTGTATGTAAAAGGGAACAGCATCTTTGTATACAAGACCCAACAACACCGTAAACGAATGTATGTAAATCAAGAGTAACAACTCAGTAAAAAAGATTTGTAAATACCAGGTGCCACAACTCAGTAATCGACATGTTTGTTATTTATTACCAGTAACACCGTAAACAAAACATGTGTAAATCAGGATTAACAACTCGGTAAACGAGATGTGTGTACAGGCATGATCAGCAACTCTGTAAACGAGACGGAAATGAAATGTGTGTGATTTGAGGACGAACAACTCCGCACATCAATGCATGTGCATATTTAGGAAAAACAAGATGTGTTAATATCCTGGACTAGCAACATTTACAACAAAATGGAGGTACATGTATATGCAGGACCGGACACCGTTCGTACCAACATGCAAGTTGTAGGCAGATTTATTCATATCACTTCGTTGAGCGAAAATATAAAACGTGTTGGGCAATTGGGTAGTGTACAACTTAATTTAATAGCCATGTTTACTTTGTTAACGCTATTGCCAGAGGGTATGTCAATCCATTTGTTATTAATCTACGCATGACTTTCCAGCCATTTCGAATTCACCTGTAATATAATATACCGAATATCACTCTGTGCAATGGGCTATAAAACGTTATCAACCAATATGCATTAGCCCGGATTTGTCCGTGGTTTACGCCGATGACTTTCTTTGATAAAGACAACATTTGCATATTGTTGAGATTGATTCATTGTCAATTTAGGTAAAATGTTGGCAAACTGTGCTGATTTTAGTTAAATAAAAAACTCTCAATCTGGAAATCGTTCGCGAATACGATAATAATGTTTTTAAACAACAAATACATATTTTTTTCTGTTCGATACTGTTGATATCAAGTTTTTCAACTGATCGATTGTTACTGTTCTGTATTACAAGATCTATCTCAACGGTACGTTCTGATTGGCTGGTAAAGGAGTCATCTTATCGCGAATTTCTATTGGTCGCCCTAATACAACTTTCTATTGGTCGTCCGTCTTCGGTCTTCATAAGATGATTTGAATCATATTGCTATTGCGTTAAGCTGTGTTAAAATAAAATAAAACATTTAATTTGCCAAAAATGCGATTGAATATATAATCGACAACATTATAATTAGTTTTCGAGTTATTTCAGTAAAAATGTTTCAGTTATAGTTGCTGATGGAAACACGTGGTTTTCCAACAAAATTATTTGAAAGCAAAAAGAACACGTGGCAGAAAAAATGCGAACTGCTTTTCGTTTTACCTTCATCATAATATTTTGTTGCATTCTCTTATTTTGCTATGTTATTGTTGCAAACAAAAATCCCAGCGAATCGTGTGCGTCTGTTTACTATAACGTCTATGAATAAACCAGCCCACATATGTTATTTCTGCACTGATGTTTAAAGTAAAAACTTATCTTGTTACTGCATGCGCATAATCGCTATGCACAGCTGCATTGCGTTATAAAACCTCATTCCCGAAATAGTTCAGCAAATTCTCACATAATGCTGCTGAAGGCGAGGAAGGACTTTAAACATTGAATCAACAACTGGCCCTGTATTCACCAGCCCGTTCTTAGACTTAAAAATATGCAAATATATAAAGTACACTAATTACGATTGCGTTATAATTACGATTGAGTTGATAAATATGCTAGATATCAATGTTGCTTATGTCATTAACAAAAAAATCATTATTAATAATAAATAGTGATATTGCCGTTTATTCTTTCGAGAATCTTAAGTCTAAGAATATGTTGGTGAATACGGGCCCAGAAATAGTACAGTGTGTCTGAAGGCGCGAAATGTACCTGTTAGTTCGGCTATTTAATTTAAAAAAAGGGTAAAAGATAACACACAGTAAGGTTCTAGCCAAATCAGTTTAACCAGTAAAATAACGCTGCTGATACAAAAGTGTTTTAAACATAATTTACATTGTCTCATCCGTCGATACCCACTCGGCTTTTAAGCATTTTATTTGATTTGTTGTATCGAAAATCATTATTAAGTATAAATTTAGTGTATTATTTCATTCAGGTGCCTTGAAATGGTGGATTGCTTTATTACAACATCACTTCTGCTACTATATTTGATCACATGTTCTTATACATAGTTTAATGTAACACAACTAATACCAATGAGCTTATGACCAACCTATAAAGTCCACGGGTTTAATACCCCCAATAAAGCAGTTTAAAGCTGTCTCTGAATCACCTACGTGTTTATTGGCACACCCCGTCCGGTGTACAAACGTTAACATTTGTCAACATTTAACTCATCGATTAAATCTACTGCCATTGCCGATATATTGACATAAATCAACTAGTTGATGGCATGCACATTTCTATATCGGATTATTATAACGATATCAAATAACGGACATTCGTCATGAATAAATCTTTTCACAGTGCATAATTTTTCATACAATATTGACGCAGAGTTTTAATAAAGCGAGGCTTTAGTTTTCTATGTTCTGGTTTCGACTATGGTTATTTACATGTACGCTACTTGTAGTCTTAAAGCAATACCTGTTCGTCAAACAAAAGTGATTCATCAAATAATAAGCACTAGTGCAATTATCTCCTGACTACCCGGAACAACATTATTGTGTATATTTGAGATTGTCGTTTTCTTGTTGGTGGTGATTTTGTTGTTGTTGTTTTTCGAGTACAATACTAAGTTACGAAATGATGTTTAGAAAAAAAAAATTAGCAATTAGTATGAATCACCAAACATCGTAATGTATCGAGAAATAATAATATATAATCAGTTACACGTTATATACCGTATAGTCAAATGGGCGAGATTTGAGTGCTCTGCTTGAAATCGTTTAATGTTATTGTTAACGTTTCAAGGGCCAAACGTTGTTCCAAAAATTAGTTTTACAGTCAGCAACACTTTATGATTACTCAGATGGCAATATTACAATTTCGAGTTTTAAACCAGTTGCTGAAATAATACAAAATCAAACGCGTACATAGTATGTTGTCAGGTCTAAGGCCAGAGTGTGTTAAATATACAAAATATTGGAACATCCCCAATAATAGAAAAAATAAGAACCGAAACAATGATATATATATGCATGTTTATATATAACAAATGTTGAATTGTATAATTGTCATTTTTCTGGGGGTTTTTTCAAACAAATGTTTATAATCAAATTTCAGTTTTATTTTATTTCCGAGTCAAAGCCGGGGATTGTTTTACAAAAACTGTCCCGAAACTAAAAATAAAAATTTCTGGCCTTAGCATCATTGTTTTAAAGCCTGAGACATTTTACATGTCATCATTGCCAGTCGGTGTGGTTTTTGGCTAGGCAGTTTGGTGTTTATTTGAACGCAAATATCACGTTTATTAGTTTAGTAGCTACTTAACCGCATGTGGTCACTCAAGAATCTGTGTGTTTTACACTTTAATTCGAGGGTACTAGAGTTCTCTCCCATATGGCTGTTACTCTAAGAAAATTGTAATATATGGTCTGTTGTTTCATTCTGTAAGTCCTACTAATAAGCCATACACCATTCAATCAATTCAATGTTACTTTCTGTGAAATTTGTTTGCTGAAGCGAAACTGACGACGTGAACATATTCCTCGAAAATTTTGACATTTAAATTATCACAAATGTCAATCATATGCAAATTAATCTGCAATTTTATCCAATCATTGCACTTGGATATCACGTGTTAAACGGTAAACCTGTTTACACAAACGAGCACGTGGTAAAGCTTGTGCCGGGTTTGTGATATCCGCAGAATGGAATTAATCCATTTAGTTTAGATTAAACCTATTTATTCTAGCTCGATTGCACCGAAAGCCTAAGGCTAATTGAGACACTCTCGAGTCCGTTTCCTGGGTAGAACCAGTACTTGGTGTCTTTGGGGGGAGATCTTGCGGTGATCGAACCCGGGACCTCCATAACGCTAGGCGGACACCGTATCCACTACGCCATTGCAACTTCAAATTTACTTTAATTAATTTAATTTAATTAATCCATTTACAATGGCTGAGGAGGAGTTTGAACTGTTCCTGGCTAAACCTGGAAAGGTATATTGGCAATCATAAAATGTGATGATTGTTTGTTTCAGTGAAATACAAAGACGGGGAGAAGGTGCAATGGTGGTTTTATCTGCTGGTCATACTGATCCCGATCGTCGTGATGACACTACTGACGTCCCTGTTTCTGATGTATCTATGGAAACGGCGCGTCATTGTTGTTCTGAAAGCCGTCCGCTTGTTCCAGGCATATGAGGATGACGGTAATTGACATAATTTTGTTGAAACCAACTTTAGAAAGATTAATATAAGTATGTAACATTTATTTTAACTGTTATATAGATATAAGAATACATTCATTTCAGAACATGTTAAAATATCCTAAAAGCATATGTCTTTAAGACCGTGGTATATTCAAGTTACATTATAACGAGTTTTGAGGACCAATACATCATAAATATTCTACAGTAAATATATATTATATATAACGTGATGTAATTTTCGAAGCCTCTGTCTTACAGACGAACGTCTGTGGGACGCATTCATTTCGTACCGCTCCAATACCCCGGATGAAGATTACGTCATTCACACGTTATTCCCGAAACTTACGCGAGAACTGGGTTTCAACGTGAACGTCCATTATAAAGATTTTATTCCGGGAAACGGTAAGACTATGTTTTTGGAAATTAAACTGTGTGTGTAAAAACACATTGGTGTCTCGCACTAGGCTGCATATTTTGGGCTTCCATTTATTTTACTGGGTCTACCGAAATTCGAATATTGATGGAAACAATGAAATTGCTATGAATTGTACTACTATGTAAATAACAAAACTGCATTTTGGAAAATTGTTCCGTTAATACACATGTACTTTTTGACATTTTATCGAAACTTTTTGTTCCTGTTCGACTATTTAATTCTAAAAAGTAATGTTTTGTCTTTGCGGCTTGAAATGACTTTGTCGCTGAGCTTGAAGAACATTTACTATACACACACAACCGTGGCATAGGATGATCCAAAAGCATTTACTATACACACACAACCGTGGCATAGGATGATCCAAAAGCATTTACTATACACACACAACCGTGGCATAGGATGATCCAAAAGCATTTACTATACACACACAACCGTGGCATAGGATGATCCAAAAGCATTTACTATACACACACAACCGTGGCATAGGATGATCCAAAAGCATTTACTATACACACACAACCGTGGCATAGGATGATCCAAAAGCATTATGTTTATTAACCGAATGCTTTTAATGGCACTAAAATGCATACACGTAACATTTACTATGCACACACAACCGTGGCATAGGATGATCCAAAAGCATTATGTTTATTAACCGAATGCTTTTAATGGCACTAAAATGCATACATGTATTGCACAACGTGGCAACACGTACATATTTGTAGAATTAAGTCATTGAAGCATGCACGAAATACTGTTCCATCAGATGTTTCTTATTAAATTTTAATTATAATTAAAAGTCATAACAACCAGCGAAAATCTGACAACATTATTACGTTTCAAACAATTACAATGGCAATTAACCTCTTTCAAAGTAACACGTTTGCATATACCTTTGGCATATATATTCCCGACCTATTTGAAATTAAAAACTTGCAACTGTCAATGTTTAACATAAGATAATTGTTTTGCCCCAGTAACATGCGTAAATGTCAATTGTTTTGCCCCAGTAACATGCGTAAATGTCAATTGTTTTTCATTGCTTATTTATTCCAAAAGGTTGGTTGCACAACTTTAACAACATGAACAAAATTTGTGTGCGTAACATAATAGTTCACATGTGACTCTTATTATTGTTATCAATCAGGTTTGAAATTTAATTATTTTAACCCAAATTTACATCACTGTTTTGCTAGTTATGAATCAATGTAAAGATAATTTAAGAGTATTATCAAAAAACATAATGGTAATCCATTATATTAAGTTATGTTGAAATTGCATTAAATGTGTGTTATTACAAATGTTTGGAGACAGGCGTGTCGAATTATTACGTAAATAATTGGTTACCAAGCATTTATAATCTAACATGTTGAGTCAACTATACGAAATTATAATTATACATATCACTAAAATTTCTTACATTATGTTGGTCGTCACTTTTTCGCTTGTCATTATTACTTCAAACAGTTTTCAATTGTATGTATACACATATCTGGTCAATTGCTTAGCAAAGGTCTTTGTTGAGTGTTAATCAAGAGTGAGCAGCTGGTGGAAAGACACTTTCATCGATGTTATACTTTTATAAGTGCATCGTACATCTAAGGTGGGCCTTTTCATGACATTTTAACTTGACATTGCTTATTTTGTCATTTACTAAGTCATCAGCTTTCCTCCTAAACTAATGACGATGCTGACTGTTGACTTGTCGGGCTCTCCGTTATGCTTGTTAAAACTTTTCAAGTCAATTAACATTACATGTATTATAATATGACCATAATATGGAACCAATATGCTAGTAAAAAGGTTTCAAACGTAGGATGTGGCGTTTTAAATCATCCGGAAACAATTTAGTAAGCAACGATTAATTGGTTTACTTAGTACCAATAGTACTAAATACGAAATAGGCCGTTCTGTATAACACCAGGGCCCATTTCCACGAGGCTCCTCTTGAAAACTTGAGTTAATTTCTTAAACTCATGACATTCCTTAAATAATGTGGCTGTTTCAATCAAAATTTGAGGCGCGTCGTGGGAAAACCGGACTTAATGCATGTGCGCAAAGTGTCGTTCCGGATTAGCCTGTGCGGACTGCACAGGCTAATCCGGGACAACACTTTCCGCACATGCATTAAGTCCGGTTTTCCCATGACGCGCCTCATTTATTTTGTGTTTCATGATCTTAATCTAATAAACAGTTTAAGGATGTTTCTTATTTTATCACATATCAAAAATAAAATATTGATTATCAAATGCAAGTGTTATTTGAAATTTTCACTAAAACATGCCCTAGTTAAGATTTTCCTTAGAAGCTTTATGAATTCGGTCCCAGAAAATTTCTCGCTGTATTTCATGCTCTTGAAACAAGTTAGAGACGACTGTGTCCAGTTTTAAATTTGCTAGTTCTTTCCAAAAATAGTGTTGTTGAACAAATACAAAAAGGCCAACGCATGCCAGAACAACTACGCATATTAGTACGAAATGATGTCCCTTTTTAGCGACTTGTTGTTTTTTCCTTCACCCATCTAAATTACTACATATTGTTAACTAGTATGTAGCCATGTATAAAACTTACCAATCTCCAAACATAAATGTTACGGCGTAAACATTTAAATCAAATCAATGCATTGCAGATAGAAACAACATAATCACATATTTACTGTTTATTATCAGCGTTCGTAGTTAACTTAATAGGTGACTTCGTTCAATGAATGTGTCGCCAAATATATTGAAGTTTGACACTGATTAGTGCATCTGTTAATGAGATGGAAGCGCTTAATTGGAATTTGATAGGCACGTACTATTCAGAAGCTGGTCGCCAAACAAAGCGTGTTAACCATAATAATGTATTTTACTCCAATAAGGACAGAATCCTATATCTGGTCTCATTTTCATTACTTCAAAATCCGAATTCTATACAGACGTTAACTTTTTTTGGCTCATGCATTATTCGCAAACTTGTTTTAATGTAATCTATATATTATCTTAGAGATACAGTACCTGCTACATTAACTAAATTGCGCATAAGCGTCAACAGCATAATTCACTTTTATCAATGCTTGCGCGCAAACTTAAACCATTGAACTTAAATCATCTCCTTTTTATTTCAGAGATCACCAACAACATCATCTACGCCGTGGAAAACAGTCGACGGACTATACTGGTGGTTTCCCCTAACTACCTCACCAGCAACTTCACCAAGATGGAATGGCAGTTGGCCCAACAGAAAATGCTCGAGCGCAAAAACAAGATTATACCGATTCTCCTGGAAGACATCTCGTCTCACAAGGACACCATGGACCCCAACCTGAAAAGTATACTAGACTCAGGTAGGATTGTGTCAGGTACCTCGGGGTTGACATATTAAAGCTGTAAACACATCCACATGTGATTGAAGATGTCTCAGGAATGTACGAACTGAACGGCGAAGGTTAAATAAAGCTATACGTATATATATATATACGTCTCCGTGGCCTAATGGTAACGGCGTTCGCCGACGGAGCGCGAGGTCGAAGGTTCGAGTCCTACACAGGGCGAGTTCTGATATGGCCGGTTGCCTACCCAGCAGCTAGTTAAATCAAGGGGTACCGATTGCCTTCCTGCCAAGCGCCCGGCATATATGATAGGAACCGGGAGTAAAGATGTTCATCAGTAAAGGTGTCTCATAAGTCAAAACTGGCTGGCCCTTAATCGCGAGGGGTGACACTATAATAAACAAACACTTTACTTTATATTTGTAGTATTGTTTTAGCGATACTGTGGTCAGCAAAAACAAAAGGAGTTCAAAGTTATTGTGCCACTAGTTACTCAAGTTCGTCTTGAGTTTTATAAGGGAGTTCTTCCCGTTGTTGACTCGTTGTTAGTCATTTGATTCCACTAAGTGAATATTTTATCAGGGTACACCCATGACAATGATTAATTTGAATGCGATTGGCATTTTATAGAAACGCCAATCATAACGATTGTCGACTTTAATTGGTGTGTTAGGGTAATGGGAATCATAACTGTGTCTGTTTTCAGGTTTTAATAACTTATCGTAATGATTGCGTTTATTTTTGCAGTTACCTACATTGAGTGGCCAGGGGACCAATCAAAGAAAGTCGATAAGTTTTGGCAACGAATAAGTTTGTCTATGCCAAAAAAGAAGAAACCATCCTCGTCGCATATGAGCAGCACAATTCAAAATGGAGGACTCGGTCAGACGACAAAATCAACCAGTCAGAATTCAGAATCTCAGAGCAAATCATTCGAACTTAATTCAATGAGACCAGAGTATGACAGAAGTGTGTCCACAAGCACAGGAGTATACAGCTCTGTGAACGAAGATGAGATGTTGGGACCGGATGAAATTTACAGCATAATAAACGAAGAGGCCATAGACCTAGATTTAGACGTTAAGGCTAGAACTGACGAGCAAAAGCACAATGAGATTAACAATGAAAAGAAAGCTGAAAGTGAGTCAAAAACATTGGCTAATGCGTCTGAACGAATCGAAAATGATTATATCTTTGAAATAAATATTTGAAGATTGCATCATCTATAGTCAACTCCCGATGGCTCTAAGTCGCAGGGACCGGTGAGGAAACTTCGAGCCATCGAAACTTCGATCCAAACGAAGTATGAGTTTGTTTACTACCACAGATCTCTTCAAATCTCCAAATGAAGAGTATTCAGATAGCCTAAACCCATACTATTAAATTAACAAACACCGAATATTTATTTACAGAATTTATTTAAATTATTTTATAACAGAATTTAAGCAAACATCGATTAAACTAGTTCTAAATATTCATCTACAATAGGAAAGATTAAGCCGTAATAGCTTCGTATTTTTCGTGTAATTACATTAAATTTTCGTTTCGTCCCCTTACTTCCTACGGCTGACCCCTTCGGTGTTGCTGATCTAGATATCCACACGGGTTGGATACAGGGGGCCTTCTCTAGATTACTCAGCAATTGGTGATGCAGAAGTTTCTGCCATTTTTACTATATTCGTATTTTAGATTGTTTTTCGGCTCAAAAATGTATATTTAAAACATTTGACAACTTGATAAGTTACTTACTTAATTTAAAGTAAGCAATGGATATTAGTGACATAAAACGAATACTTGTCATACAACAGAATTGTGAGTAATGTCTGGTGGCCTTTAACAGAAAATTAATGACGTAGATGAATTGTCACTGTAACTATTAAGTTTTAATTTGAGCATATGGCATTTAAACCAAACTGTTTTTTTCCACAGGAACATTATCATCATAGTATAAGAGTTAGTTCTTTCAATGGCACGATTTAAAATAGAACGGGAGACATAATGTTTTTACTTTGTTTTATAAATGATTAGCTTTAAACAAAACAAACTCTAACCCAAAGTAAAGGTATATTCGTGTTAAGTTCTAAATGTGAATGTCAAATATATAACTTGAACAAGCTGTTTCTCTACCTTTGTAGTCATGAATATGTCTGGAAAAAAGATAGTGTGTGCTTTACTTCCATCAGTTAATTTCGAATGAGGTAGATTAAGATTTTTCGCAGTGTTGTTTTAAGAGAATCCATAAATAATCGATTTAAAAATTAAATTCCGAAGATAATACTCTCGATGAAATTTCGCGTGAAAAAATCGGTTCCAGTTTAAAGCATTAATCTATGCCTCAGCACACAAATTTGTTTACGTTAAGATAATGAATCTGCAAACAACGTTGTGAAGGGGGATGGGGGCGCATTTAGCCTGTGAAAGGTACCCCATAAAAAGGTTCCTGTTTGATTGTTTGAACTGTGTATGCATGTTACAGATAATAAGTGATTTATGTATATTCATGCAAGTAACTATATATATTCATGTACATCTATATGATTTATATAATGTAGAAATACTAGAACGTCTCTTAAATTAAAACTTTTATTTTTTGCTCACCTGAGCTCGAAGTGCTC
This sequence comes from Congeria kusceri, assembly GCA_027627225.1. Classification (NCBI taxonomy): domain Eukaryota; kingdom Metazoa; phylum Mollusca; class Bivalvia; order Myida; family Dreissenidae; genus Congeria; species Congeria kusceri. The sequence goes on from CM051032.1 coordinate 62,839,935, forward strand.
GGTGAGCTATTGGTATAGGGGATCTCTCCTGCGTCGCCCGTCGGCCGTCGTCCGTGTGCCGTCAACAATTTGTTTCGTTCACACGCTGGAGACTTCGCTTTTTATCCAATCTTAACCAAACGTGCACAGTTTGTGTATGACCATAAAATCTCGGACGGGATTGTTATTGGGTCAGATCACACTAGTAACACTAAAGTTATTGCCCCCTTTTCATGCCAAAAAGTGCAAAACTGCCTTTTTCCAACATAAAGTCTTTATTGTCCATTCAATCTTAACTAAACTTTCACAGTAAGTGTATGACCATCAGATCTCAGCAGAGGCCAAAAATGGGCTAGTTAGTATTTCAAGCACCGGAGTAATTGCCCTTTGTTTATGAAAAAATATACAAAAATGGACATTATTCATGACAGAGACTTCATTTTTCATCCATTCTTCACTAATCTTGCACAGTTTGTCTATGACCATGAGATTACACTTGAAGCATGATCGGAATATAAGCATGATCGGAACAGAAACACCGCAGTTATTGCCCTTTGTTTGTGAAATAAAATATGCTAAAATTGACATTATTCAGAATTGAGACTTCAGTTTTCATCCAACCTTCATCAATCTTGCATAGTTTGTCTATGACCATAAGATTACAGGTCAGATTGAATATAAACAAAATCGGACTAGAAACACCGGAGTTATTGCCTTGTGTGAAAAAATAATTCAAAAATAGACATTATTCAGGATGGAGACTTCATATTTGTTCCAATCTTCACCAATCTTGCACACTTTGTCTGTGACCATAAAATTAAAGTTGGAGTAGAATATAAGCAAAATCGGGCCAGAAACACCTGATTTATAGCCCTTTGTTTGTGAAACCAATATTCAAAAATATACATTATTCAGGATAGAGACTTCATTTTTCATCCAATCTTCACCAATTGTGCACAGTTTGTCTATGAACGTAAGATTACAGGTGAAGTCGAATATAGGCATGTTCGGGCCAGAAACACCAGAGTTATTGCCCCTTGTGTGTGGAAAAAACAATAAGTTATCAATGATTGGCTTGCACACACGATTTTGTATTAAATGTTGTCCGAACTTTCACAGTTTGCCTATGAACATACAAATTGATTGCTAAAATTTGATTTCCAACAGTTGCAAACCTTGCATGCAGTTATTTGTACATGCAACATTGATGGCTTCAGAGCCTGCATTAACATCATTTATCATCATTGGACAGAAAACTATCCAAAAAAGCACAACTTTACCATATAGCACAGCCATCACAATTATCACATTGCAACTAGTTTTCCAAAACTGTCTGCGAAAAAGACATCAAAATCTACTGTTTCTGCATTTTCCAGAATTGTCACTAACTTAATGAAAAAGGGTCAGGTAAGAATATCGAGAAACATGATTTGAGAACCAGTAGCAAAACCACCGCACATCCACTACCCAACTCGTACTTTAGTTAGCTCATTGCACTAACTGATGTTTAAATCAAATCGATCCTATCCCCCTTTTCGTATTGTTCAGAAACCTTTATTTTCAAACCTGTCACAACAGTATGGTCTTCATCTGTACCAGTTCTTAGGTGAGCGCTTTTTCAACTTCATTTCTATTTCATCATTTTTTAATTATGCTGTTTTTTTGTTCATTATACACATAGTTTTTTAAATACTTTTACTTAGCGCAGTGTAGTTGATATATTTAGTGTAGTACAATTTTGAAATTGTTGATTTTGACACTACCTACATTACATTACAAGGCAAATATATATTAATAAAACATGCATATGTATGCATAGTTTCTTAGTGCACTACTGTGAATGTGTAACTAAATAACGTTTGAGACAATGGTATGACATTAATTTGGTGAGAACATTTCAGCATTTTATGTGTTACTTTTGTTAGTGAATATTAAAAGTATGTTGCGATTTGATAAATACGCCAGAAGAACACAAATATGAGATATATTATTTATGGCAGTGTTCATATTTATAGAGTATAAAATGTAATTGTAGTCATGCTGAACAAGCAGGAACGGATTCTAAAATTATGACACTAGTGATGAATACATTTAAAGTCAGCGGAATATTTCTGTCATTATTATGATAACCAAGTGAGGAATTTGTTTGCAGGAACTCGTCGAAAACTGAAAATATACTTTGGTTTAACTATATATGTTCTCTGCTCCATAAATACTGCCTTTGAAATCGTTGTTTCGACCTAGTGACTTGTTTAACTGTTAATTTCAAACGATGGTTGTATTGTTGGAAATCTGTCAACATTGTATGCATTAGTTTATTAGTTATTTGACAATATTCGTTCAAAAGCCATATTGCTGTACTGTAGATTGACCCTTTGAATGTATGAATGTTAATACTCGTTTTATATATACTCACGTTGTTTTTGCTATTGTCAAAATTATTCTATGTACATGTTTATCATTACGAAAATGGTAAATAAAATGTTTGTTATTAGTAGCAGAATGTCTACTTCTACTTTATTGCGTTCTTTCCTATATGGGCATGAATCATCCCGACGACAACGACGACCGAATATGAGGTGTGTACATGTATATTCAAGTCCAGCAACGCTGTTGATGGGATAGGTGTAACTTTAGGACCAGTAACTATATACACAAGATTTGTTAGCAAATTAGCAAATCTTCAAACGAAGACGATGTGTATATTCAGGACCAAGAGCTTTGTACACGAGATGTGCATATTGTAGGATAGCAACTCAGCAATCGCGATAAATTCATATATATTTAACGCGTTAAACAATAAATAAGCAAAGCTGGCTGTATCATTTGATGGTCTTGTTTATTGTGTCATTATTGCCAGATGGTAGGAAAATACATTTGTTATTAATCTAAGCATGGCTTAACCACCGTCAGCATTTACATGTAAAACCATCTCGCGAACATCACTCTGTTCATTTGGACATAAAACGTTATCAACCAATTTGCATGAACCAGGTACTATCCACGCCTTACACGAATGGCTCGCCTTTAATCTTGATAGCATTTAAACATTGATGATACGGTTTCATTTTCAATTTAGCTGTAGTGTTGCCAACATGCGATGGATTCAGTTGAATGCAAGTAATTTTAAACAGAAAATATACAGATTAAGTTATTCTCGAAAACAAAATTGTATTGTCATTCAAACAACACTGTAAAGTGATATCAGTAAACTCTAAGCAGCCAATTAACCTTCCTGATAGAGAAGTGTTTTGGAAACAGTGTGTTTGCACTGTTAATACATAGTAAGCTAGTTTCTTAGGAATGGCTTAAGGGATTTCATTCAAACTTAAAACATTTATTTCCTATATTTAAATGATTCTTTTGGCCAAGATTGGTAACTCTAGTTTGAAATTTCTCAAAATTATGGGCCTTCAAACTTAAACATTTTGCATATTAGCTATCTCGATAGGTTAAAGGTTTTTGGTAAGCTAGTTTCTCGAGAATAGCCTTAGGGATTTCATTCAAATTGAAAACTTTTATTTTTTATATTAGAATGAACCAATAGGCCAATTTTGATAACTCTAGTTTGAAATTTGTCAAAATTCTGGACATTTGTACACTTTTACATTTTACATTTTTACATTGCCGCATGTGGGGTGGCGCCGTCAACTTTTGATTTCCACTCTCTAGCTTGAGAATAGGTCATCATACATAATTACCCTAAAAAATACTTTACTTGAGATTGCATTTGGGGTGAGTTAGGTGATGTCAAGTTCAAGGTTTACTATTAACAAAAAATATTTTAATGAAACTCAGTTTATAGATAACGTATAGAGAGAAATTGCATGAGATTGCATATGGGGTGGGTGTGGTCAAGGTCACTGCTTTGAAAATAAGAAAAATGCTTTCCACTCACTAACTCGAGAACAAAATTAACTTTGTTTAAATGCCCCTACAATCCAAACAGTTTTTTGCACAAAAATGCCATAAACTCTAACAAGCACAATAAAAGTCCAGCGCGTTGTTCTCCGACAGCTCTTGTTTTAATAACCGTCGTATTTGCTGCCACACACTGTCTGGAAAACAAATGTCAAATAGTTAGTCAGAATCAACTGCTAAATTGATAATATGATTAGTAAAAGTATTATTAAAATAGCCCAATTAATAGACAACAGGAGACACTGTCCGGAGTTCATATGTCAGTAAATTGTTCACAATTAACCATTTGATTTCATGAAAATTTATATTTTGATATTTTATACGATATATATTTATATCGCAAGCAGTGTTTTTGCGCATTAAGCGTTTGGATTTTTAAAAAGCCCTTAGCGACCCATTGTGCCATGCATTTTTTCTTGGCTACTGAAATCTGTTCAGTTTTGATTTTTCAACGGAGCACTTTTACGTGAGACAATTGAATAATGTTACGAGACCATCCTACAGTTACCTAAATTTACTCGCTAATTCATCGTGTGTACTTCTAAACAGTGTATCTGAAGATGTAAAGTGCGCAAAAAGCAGTCTGGAATTGTTTCAAGCGTACTTTTATCCTCATTCCACATGTCAGTTATCTGTAGAAAGCGTGACACTTCGCAGTATATTATAGTTATGTTCAAACATACCCGCCATCCAGGCCATATCTGTTATCAAGTGGGTTACTGATCAGGTACATTGTATACCTATTATATGCAGTGTCTCATGCACTGAATCGTTTGCGTAGAGTTCTTTAAAATATGGATGATTCACTGGTTTATAGTTAATGTAGCAATCATGTTTGATGCAAAAGCCTAAGAGATAACATATACATGTACAAATAACGGAACAACAAATATGTATGTCGACTCTACTGATAGTATATACAACATTAATACGGAAGACGCCATTGAAGTTAGTTACAATCTTGAATATAAATAAGTTTTTAAAGTGAGCACAAATACATCGGAATATAGATTGCACATTTATTTTTATGACAATAAATGAATTCCGCATCATACCCAGACTGCTTTAACCGGGACGAATTTTGCTTAATTACTGTAATTTCCAGCAATTATTGTTTCGCTAGATACTTAACACGAATAACGACATCGTAAGATCCTATGTACAAAATTGATGTATTTATGTCACGCTACATAAAAATTAATCATCGAATTCTCCAGAACTGTTTTCAAAACATTAGGTTCCGCCCATAATTATTACAGAATAACCTATACTTGATTTCCTTCTTCTCGTCTAAGGAAAACATGCCGTGTGTCATGTTAGAATTTGAATGAACATGTGTCTTAAACGTCTCTGTCACCATGATAACTACACATATGACAGACTCACGGACGGACGGATAAACGGACGATGATATAGGTGATCATAATGTCGTAAAAAGCCAAATGTGTCAAGTTTCAATTTTTGCTGTTTGTTATGTCGTTTAGTTTATCGCTCAAGAGATACGCACATTCATATTGTAAATCATTTTGAGATATTTGAAATTGACCGTAATTATATTCCTATGTTTCCATAGCGAATTCATTTGCATTTACATTTATATTTATATTGTACAAATGAAGTTTACAGTAACAGTTGATGTAAAATTCAGTTCAACATTTCGCAATACACAAATGAAGCTGACTTCATATTATTGTTTTTTTTACGGATAACTAAACTTTTGATTTTTAAACAATAAGATATTTTAAAAGCTAACACATATGATGCATGATAGAACGTATAAGTCCACCAAATAATTTACATAGAAATTATAACTCACTGTCTGACACTTATTTCTTAATAAAAATCTTTAAATGGACTTATTCACAGATTTTCGTATTAGTTTAATAAGTCTATAAAATGTCATTATTTCAAAAACTAGCGAATCTGGACTAACACATCTAACTACTCTATCTCAAGAAATGGATAGAAAGGAAAAAAGTATGCCTTTGCCGGGGTTCGAACCTAGGACTTCCGGATCAAAGTTCCATCAGGCTAACCACTAGCCAAGAGTGTTCGTATTGATAGGCGTACATTTGTAACACTATTTAAGTGATACATGTGTTCGACGAAAAGCATTAATACATTTATTTTTGTCATTTCATTCTGTGAATAGGTCGATTTAGGATAACAAGAAATGTACCTTTCCCTCCGTATTGCACTTTTATCTTATCAAGAGATAATTCGCTTAAAGAACGTAATCGATGCATACTCTCTACCCAAATACACATCGCCGACATATGTATGTTCAGGTATATACGGATATTTCGTACATCGAATTTTGCACCAATTACTAAACTTAAACCGGATATAAATCTTAATTATAACATTTGGTAACGCTTGTGTATTGAGGTCAATTGATGATTTTGTTTGATTTACTAATAATTAATAAAATCTTTGCAGTGTTACCGTAACTCGGCTAGGTAATTTCAGTTCGTTGTGTCAATACAGTAAAAATATCGTTTCAATCAGTGACGGCTTTGAGGTGAAAATCGCGTATGAAAAATTCGTATATTTCGTCGAAATGGAAAAAAACCACTATGTATTATCTCATGATAGACGCTGGAGTCAGCCTTGACTGATAAACAACGCACGTAAACAGGACGTGCTTGATGAAACCTGGGGTGTTCATACGATAGAGCGCTGGATTAATTTGAGAGAAAATTTTTCAAAAAGTAACACAACTTTATTGGGAAAATGGAATGTTATGGAGTGAAATGCACGTTGGTTCTTCACTGTAGATTGTGTGAACCAGTTTTCGTCACAGTCGCGTGCACGGGTCATTGACTCGTAGATATGAAATATTAATCACAAATAGGAAATATGATCAGCTGGACGCATTTACTTGCATTTTCTACTTATTGAATTATTCGACCAAGCAGATCGTGTTTTGCCTTACTTAAACAAAACAAACAAAACAGATATGTTTTTGACCTACAAGAAATGAACACAGAACACTATTGCCCTTGTAGAAAAGAACAGATCAATTATTTGTACTATTTAAACAAAAAATATAGCACTTTTGTCCTACTAGAAAAGAACACATCACATAACACATTTACCCTACTTGAACAGAACATATAGCACCTTTGTCCTACAAGAAAAGAACACATAACACCTTTGTCGTAATAGGAAAGAATAAATAACACCTTATCCTACTTAAACAGAAAGATAACACGTTTGCCATTCTAGAAAACAGATTACGTCTTTGTCATACTAGAAAACAGATGTCGTCTTCGCCATACTAAAAACAGATCACGTATTTGTCCTACTTGAACAGATCACGTCTTGTTCTACTTTAACAGAACAGATCACGACTTGTCCTATTTGAACGGAAAAGATCACGTCTTTTCACTACTTGAGTAGGACAGGTCACGTCTTTGCTCTACCTAAACAGAACACATCACGTCTTGCCCTACTTGACTACTTGAACCCATCAAATTACGTCTTGGCGTACTTGAACAGAACATATCACGTCTTGCCCTACTTGAACAAAACAAATCACGTCTTTACCCTTCTTGAACAAAACAGATCACGTCTTTGCCCAAATTGAACAGAACAGATGACGTCCTGCCCTACTTGAGCAGTACAGATCACGTCTTTGTCCTACTTGAACAGAACAGATCACGTCTTGCCCTACTTGACAGAACATATCACGTTTTGACGTCTTTGTTCTACTTGAACAAAATTGATATTAGGAATAGACAAATTCCGAACAATAACAAATAATATTTTATACAATACCCAATCTACGTTTGGTGTCTGTAAATTGAACATTTTTCGAATGCTAAACACGTTTGATAAAAATCGTTTTTCAAATTTTGGCTATATTCATTATAGACTAGCCATACTACACATTTCCCTGCTTTCTCCTGTTAATTTTCGCAAAACCGTGTTGTAGTTGTTGGTCATGTTGTTGTTATTGTGTATAATGTAAATTACCCATTATCTTGTGCATAATTTCATGACAGTTGAATATATCGAGTTTTTTCGTTTCAATGAAGCACTTTTAAATAAGAAATTTTGAATGATTTTCCAGTCCCAGAGGACACGTTCCATATACGTTTTTTCTGGCTAGTTTCTCATTTGTGCTTCTAAAGTGTGTTTTTGCAGTGGCAAGGCCAAGTGATTTAGGTTTTTTTGCAAATGCAGAAAGCATGAAACTTGGCATTACATTATAAACATAAAGATCTCTTAACGATTGCGCGCTCCAACCACCTCCGCATCCAGGTGATGTCGTTGTATGATGTTCTGAACATTTACAATGCAAATGTTTTGTGATCTGATGCATTGGCTTAGAGTGCATGTTTACAACACGTTTTACTAGTAGAGTGGGCAAAACACTTTAACCAACATGTTTTGGCTTTACTCGGGGAGCATACATGTATGGCGTGTGAAAAAAAGTTGAAATCACAATGTTTACTAACTCCCGAACTCTCTTAACATTTTTAAGTAATTTTGTCCAGTGTATGAGTTTGTTTGTCACGAGAAAGTCAACAATGGCAATTTGAGAAAGATTGCCTACCAAAGAGTTGAACGGAGTGGACAGGGCTCTGGGACAAAGATCGAATACACTAGAGAGAATTATTCTAAAAATCATATGGAAGCTAGTTAGGTACCGAGTATACGAGAAGTTAATTATAAATCTTGCGTTTTTATTCCATTAAATGTCAGCTGAACGAAACATTCTACCATTATTTTTATCTATTTTGCTAAAAAGTCAGTTAAAGGCGATGTATGTATAATTAAAAGTGTCAAAAGAAGTTCTTTATTTGATACTAACCAGCAAAGCGCGTCAGATAAACTAAATTAAATATTATTTTGTCATACAAATGTGATGGACATAAAATCAAGTGAATTTGTGGCACTAATTTATATCACAAATAAAGAATACCGTGTCGTGTCCAGACTGCCTAAATCGGGAAATAATTTGAATCATTACTGCAATTTCCAGCAATTAATTTATATAAAGTTTTATAGAGAATTCAAATGATGTCATATTATGTTATGAAACCAAACGAAATTATGTATAACCAATCTACATAAAATAAATTAATGTTGTTGTTTTAATTGTGTAATTTTATAAACCAGAATAGATGTATTCACTATACTTCATCATCCTTACATATTTGCATATGTATTACTCTTAATTATGTATATCTAATTCAGCTATATTTCATGCACATGAATTGCATTTTTACAGTCAGTTAGTAAAGACATCTGTCTAATACAACATTTTTATCATTTCTAAATATAGCATAAAGAAGTTCTTTATTTAATTAACTCCTTTCCAATGATGAATAAAATATATCAGAAATTAAACAAAACTTTGGTAATATTTAGCATTTAAATGTCAGCTGATTAAAATCCTTATAAAACATGACAGCTTTTTATTGATGTATATTCTTTTCATTTTCTAACTTGATATATTTTAAATTTTATTAATTAAAAAACCTTTTATTTATTTTTTACAGTTCCTAAAAATTGAAAAGATTTTTCGACCCAGAACATTCATCAGTTGTTATCATAATGATTCTTTTATCGCTATTTATATCTTATCTTAGGGGAAAAACACCAGCATATATAGAGGATATTTGTTTAATGCAGTGTAAGATCGTATTTTATTTCATGAGTGGTCACAGAAACAATTTCACTAGTTTCATTATCTAGTTTCTATGACCACGAATGAAATGAAATACGATTTTACACTGTATTAAACAATGTTTCTTTTTATTTTATGCTGTTTAAATTTTTTTTTTCAAAATGCTCGAGATATGCTGAAGCCTCACAAGTTTTGTGTATTATGACGTCATAAATATGACGTCATTATGATTAAACAATTGTCAATTACTGTTGTGGTTTGGAAAATAGTGCCACTCTTACTTACTGCGTCGTTGTCACTTAGTTATATTTGTATTAAATTTTATTATGTGTTTTCTGTAGTTTAAAATGGCCGAAGTTTACACTGACGATTAGGGTATTCACATACTTTCAAAAAAATAAACATGAAAACAAGTTAAAAGTAGTTCCATATAACCAAGAGGGAAATTATCAATTTTTATCATGTCACTCGACCTAAAGTGAAATGATCGGGTTTTCGTTCACTGGTATTCTCCACTCATTCACCGCATAGCATGGAATAAACATTGATCTTCGGATGGGTGGTCTCTGCACACAGTTTTTGAAGTAACAAAATATAGGAGTGTACTGAAATGAACGATTTAATAAAGAAAACGTTTTCTCTCTAATACATTTATCTAATAGCCAACATTATAACTTAGCCCATATTCTGACTACCTGGTGTTTCAAGCTATACCTTATTCACATGTGGTTATTGTTTTGTAAAGAAGTCACACTTTGTAAGATTGAATAAATCGTGCGAGCTTATCGCAAGAGAAAACAAAGTTATAGTCTAAAAGTAATATATTTTCTCGCTTCTACTAAAATATATGTATGCTAGTAATTGTGCCAACTTTCAACGAAATATGTGAAAGCATGTTCTATGTGGCTAGTGAAAAATCTTACTCAGGCAGTCTTGTGTGTGTAAAGGGACAGCATCTTTGAATAAAAGACCAATAATTGCGTAAACAAAATTAATGTATGTAGATCAAGAGTAACAACTCCCTAAACGAGATGTGTAAAAACCAGGTGTCACAACTCCGTTATGGATATGTTTTTTATTATGACCGTAACACCGTTAAAAAACTGCAAACGAGATGTGTGTACATTCAGGACCAGGAACTCTGTAAACGAGATATATGTGCATTCAGGACCAGCAACTCTGCATACGATATATGTGTACACTCAGGACCAGCAACTCTGTAAACGGGAACTGTAAATGAGATGAGTGTAATTTGAGATCTCCGAACTCCAGATGCATGTGCAAATTTAGGAAAAACAAGATGTGTTAATATCCTGGACTAGCAACTCTTACAACAAAATGGAGGTACATGTACATGCAGGACCAGCAACCGTACATACCAGCATGCAAGATATACGCAGATTTATTCATATCACTTCGTTGAGCGAGAATACAAAACGGGTTGGGCCATTGATGAGTGTACAACTAAATTTAATAGCAATGTTTACTTTGTTAATGCTATTGCCAGAGTGTATGCCGATCCATTTTTTTTATTAATCCCCGCATGACTTTCCAGCCATTTCGAATTCACCTGTAATATAATCTATTGAAGATCACTGTGTGCAATAGGCTATAAAATGTGATCAACCAATATCCATTAGCACGGTCCTATCAGTGGTTGACGGCGATGACTTTCTCTAATCAAGATAATAATACGATATTGTTGATAGTGATTCATTGTCACTTTAGGACAAAAAGATTGGAAAAAATGTGCTGGTTTCAGTTAAATAAAATACTCTCAATCTGAAAAACGTTTACGAACAATATAATCATATTTTATTAAAATAACAAATACATGTTTTTCTGTTCGATATTTTTAATGTCAAATTTTGCAACTGATAGGTTGTTACTGTACTCCATTAAAAGATCTTCCTCAATCATACGTTCTGATTGGCTGGTAAACAGGTCATCTTAACGCGAATTTCTATTGGTCGCCTACCGGACAGGTCGCCCAAACGTGACTTTCTATTGGTCGCCCGTCTTCGAACCTCATTAGGTGATGAAATCATATTGCTTTAAGCATATTGCATTAAGTTGTGTTTGAATAAACTACTACTATCATGTTGAAAATCTGCCCAAATGCAAATGAACATATTATCGACAAAATTATAATTAGTTTTCGACGTATTTCAGTAAAACTGTTTCAGTAATAGTTGCTGATGGAAACACGTGGTTTTCCAACAAAATTATTTGAAAGCAACAAGAACACGTGGCAGAGATAATGCGTACTGCTTTATGTTTTACCTTCATCATAATATTATGTTGCATTCTCTTATTTGTCTATGTAATTATTGCAAATACAATTCCCAGCGAATCGTGTGCGTCTGTTTAATATAACGTCTATGAGTAAACCAGCAGACACACATTATTCTGCACTGATGTTTAAAGTACAAACTTATCTTGTTATTGCATGCGCGTAATCGCTATGCACAGCTGCATTGAGTTACAAAACCTCATCCCCGAAATAGTTCAGCAATAATGCTGCTGAAGGCGAGGAAGGACTTTAAACATTGAATCAACAACCGGCCCTGTATTCACCAAACCGTTCTTAGACTTAAAAATAAGCAAATATAAAAAGTAGACTAATTGTGTGTGCGTTGACAAATATGCTAGATTTCAATGTTGCTTATGTCATTAGCAAAACAATCATTATTAATAATAAATAGTGACATTGCCGTTTATTCTTTTGAGAATCTTAAGTCTACGAATAAGTTGGTGAATACGAGCCCAGAAATAGTACAGTGTGTCTGAAAGCGCAAAATGTAGCTTCTAGTTCGGCTATTTTAATATAAAAAAATGTCAAAAATAACAAACAGTAAGGTTCTAGCCAAATACGTTTAACCGGTAAAATAACGCTGCTAATACAAGTGTTTTAAACATAATTTGCACTGTCTTATCCGTCGATACCCACTTGGCTTTTTCATGTTTTCAAGCATTTTATTTGATCTGTTTGTATCGAAAATCATTATGAAGTATGAATTTGGTGATTTATTTAATTCAGGTGCCTTGATATGGTGAAATTCTTTAATACAACTTCATTTCTGTTACTGATATTTGATCACATGTTCTCAGACATAGTCTAGTGTAACACAACTAATACCAATGAGCTTATGACCAACCTATAAAGTCCACGGGTGTAATACCCCAAATAAAGCAGTTTAAAGCTGTCTCTGAATCACCTACGTGTTTATTGGCACACCCCGTCCGGTGTACAAACGTTAACATTTGTCAACATTTAACTGATCGATTAAATCTACTGCCATTGCCGATATATTGACATAAATCAACTAGTTGATGGCATGCACATTTCTATATGGGATTATTATAACGAAATCAAATAACGGACGTTCGTCATGAATAATTCTTTTCACAGTGCATAAGTTTTCATACAATATTGACGCAGAGTTTTAATAAAGCGAGGCTTTAGTTTTCTATGTTCTAGTTTCGACAATGGCTATTTACATGTAAGCTACTTGTACTCTTAAAGCAATACCTGTTCGTCAAACAAGAGTGATTTATCAAATAATAAGCACTAGTGCAATTATCTCCTGACTACCCGGAACAACATTATTGTCTATATTTGAGATTGTCGTTTTCTTGTTGGTGGTGATTTTGTTTGGTTGTTTTTCGAGTGCAATGCTACGTTAAGAAATGATGTTCAGAAAAAAACAAATATACAATTAGTATGAATTACCATAGAAAAAAAAAAATCGCAAGTAATGAGGAATAATTATATATAATCAATTACACGTTATATACCGCAGAATCAAATGGGCGAGAATTGTGTGCTCTGCTTGTAATCGTTTAATGTTATTGTTAACGTTTCAAGTGCCAAAAGTAGTTCCAAAAATTAGTTTGACAGTCAGAAACACATTATGATTACTCAGATGGCAATATTACAATTTCGAGTTTAGAACCAGTTGCTGAAATAATACAAAATCAAACGCGTACATAGTATGTTGTCTGGTCTAAGGCCAGGGTGTGTTAATAATACAAAACAATATTGGAACACCCCCAATATTAGAAAAAAATAAAAACCGAAACAATGATAACAATATATATATATATATATATATATACATATATATATATATATATATATATATATATATATATATATATATATATATATATATATATATATATATATATATATATATATATATATATATATATATATATATATATATATATATATATATATATATATATATATATATATATATATATATATATATATATATATATATATATATATATATATATATATATATATATATATATATATATATATATATATATATATATATATATATATATGTAATCGTGACCATAGGGCGAATAAATTGTCGAACAAAGCAGACTTAAGGCGACCGCGACCATTAAGGTGCCGGTGACTTAATTCTCGTAATTAATTACTAATGACCTATTTATGCAATCATATTGGATTTTTGTATGGACATACTGTATTACCTACACAAATATTTGAAACGGTATTAAGTTCGTTGTAAAGATAAATATATTTTTCTTTATTTTTGGAAAATATATTATCTATATGGTCGTCAAATCCATGCTTCGGGCGAAAAAATAAATATATCGTTTTTAAACTAATAATATATCTAATGGGTTTAACCCGGCAAAGAATGCTTTTCTAACACTGCTTTTGCTAGTACTGTCTTTCCGGACATTCCCAGTACCTTTCGATTAAACAAATCCATTTATAAATGTTGAGGTATCTTCAATTTTGCGTTGCGTAATTTTAACCGGAACACGTTTCGCAGTGAATGCGCGTTGTTAGCAATTCAAAAAATACTTAAGAAGCACAGCTCCTGATTGCTGATTTCGTTGAACGATGTTTTAAGTGTGCGTTTTATACTATTGTATTTAACAAAATTATTAAATGTAAACAATACAATGACCCCAGCAAGCAAAATATATGGGACCCATATGGGTCCCACATGGGTATTGCAACCGGGAACCATGTGGGACCCATATGGGCAGCCCCTATGGGCTGAATATGGGTCCTATATGGTTCCCATATGGGCTGCCTATATGGGCAGCCCATATGGGTCCCATATTGGCTGCATATGGGTCCTATATGGGTTCAATATGGGCTGCATACGGGCAGTATTTGGGTCTATATATGATCCTTTTTCATCCTATATGGTTGGTATACTGCAATATTCTGTAAGTCATACCTGTCAGAGGTAAACAAAACACGAACGTTATCGATAAGATACAGTTTTAATCAATCAAAAACATTTACAGCTGATCTTGTGATCTTCGCCACATAGAAACAAATCTGTCGCCTCGTTTGTTTCACGATTTGGTGACTTTTTTTGATCGACAGAAAAACCCTTAGTATGTGACATTTTGTGAAATAACTTGGCTGCTTTATCAATTGCAATAACAATAAAGTATGTTAATTGTGTGGCAATGTAATGTTTGTATGTCTTTTTAGTCTCAAGTATATAGTAGAAAGTGTTTCTCTATATGTGTGAGATTTTATTTACTGCTTATAAAAACTGCTGGGATTATTTATGAAAATTCCTCTATCTTAATTAGTTTTTGTTCAATTTTGGTCTATTTTAAAAAAAGCCTATATTCTGAGCGTAATTCAAAGGTAAATATTGGGGGGAAATATACACTCTTTAAGCAGGAGAATGGGGCCAAAGTTCGGCCCCAAATAGGCCCTAAAATGACTGGCTTTGCACGCTCATCAATATAATTTTACCTTTGAACTTTTAGTGTGACCTTGACCATGAACCATGGGATCTGGTTCTCGAAATTCAGCGTTACACCATGCTTAACACTTCCGCCAATTTATTTGAAACGCCTTCCTTGCTGGACAAAATTATCATCCGGACAGGGTCTATCAGACTTTACGCTGACAGTAGACCCTGCTCCCCCCACCCCTAGCAGGCATATTCGGGACAGTGTTGTTATGAAAGTACCATATCTAAGCTGTCATTGGGTGGTTGGCTGCACGATGGCTGTTGGTTATTTTTGATGCTACGTCATGTTAAAATATGTTACCATTTTTTAAAAGATAGCAAATGGTAGAAGAACGCGTAGCTAGGTTTATCTTGTACAATAAATTAATTTATAGGCCGTGTTTTTATTCGAACAGCACAATACAAGTGATTTGTGAGATTCAAGTACACTATCAGTTATTTATGCATTTTAGGTATCATATTTTATCATTTTTAGCTCGACTGTTCGAATACTAAGTGAGCTTTCCTAATAGCGACGGTGTACATGTCTAAATTTTGTTTATATTTAAAAGTTTTTTAACTGCAAAACTACATAAGTTATTCACTGGAAACTTGGAATATATTGTGTCATCAACTCCAGCATCAGAAGCAACGTTTCCTATAACCCAGTTCACATAGATTTTCTGATTAAAGTTTATATTCACAACTCTTATATCTGCAAAACTACACAAGCTATCAACTACAAAAGGTTTTCACTTGAAACATTAATTTGATGAAATAATTACCATAACTCAGTTTTGTATTTCAACAAATTTATACCCCTTCCACTCCCAAAATACGTACCAACTAAAATACTTTGAAAATTATAGAGCGTTGTCCTCTGACAGCTCTTGTTTTACATAAAATGCATTTAACTTTGGTGATTGTATACGACGTTACCAAAAAATAAATGCAGATAAATGTATGTTAAAAGAAACCTTCATTTATTTTTTTAAATTTAAGATGATACTGTAAAAGTGTGTATATAATGTGTATACTATGTGCAGAAAAGATAAAATCATTACAAAAGAAACATGCACTAATTCCATGTTTTATTTATAGTGATTATATAATACCTACAAAATAACGGCCGGATAATTGAGAGATTAGCCATTCACTTAGCTACCGAACACTTCAAGCAACGCACCCTAGCATCTAGGATTTAAGTACAACTTTGATCTTGGACCTAGGGACCTGATTCTTGCGGGCGACACACCATCTCATCATGCTTAACACTTCTGGCAAGTAATTTGAAAATATGTCCATGTCAGACAAAATTATTTTACCTTTGACCTTAAACTGTGACCTTGACCGTGGACCTAGCTTAAAGCGCGACACACTGTCTTATATCACTTCTACCAAGTTATTTGAAAATGCTGACTCTTAACATGAATTTTAACATGAATACATATATTTGACCTTTAAGTGTGACCTTGACCTTGGATCATGGTATCTGGTTCTTGCATGTGACATACCACCTCAGAATGCTTATCACTTCTGAAAAGTAATTCGAAGGGTTAGGGTTAACCCTCCTACCCTGCTGGACAAAATTATACACCGGACAAGGTCTATGGCTTATATTCGTATATTTGACCTTTGACTTTTAAGTGTGACCTTGACCTTTGACCTAGAGATCTAGAGTTCTTGCACATGATTCCTTGTCGTACCATGCTTAGCACTTCTGCAAATTGGATGAACATTGCTGGATATAGAGAGCGGAAACAACTAAAAAGACCAATTTCATATAATTCAAGGGCAATAACTCCACAAAACCTGGAGCGATTTGGCTGGTTATTAGACCAATACCGCGCAATCTTTAATAGGGGGCATAAACATCAATTTTGGTGAAGATAAGATGAACATTGCTAAAACGTACAGTTTTAGTTAAATAAAGGGCCATTACTCTGCGGTTCCTGTGGCAATTTAGATGATCATAAAACTTGTCTATGATATTATAATCTCAGACATTTTATTCAAGTTTGGTTAAGATCAGACCGGAAACAGCTAAAAAAGTTAATTCTAGATAATCAAAGGGCCATAACTCTACAGTTACTTGAACGATTTGGTTGATTATCCAACTTCACCGTGGTCACAAAGATTTCCACTAAGTTTGATGAAGATCAGATGACAATTGTTGGACTTGAGAGTGAAAGAGTCGAAACGGCTTAAAGGGCCAAAATCAAATAATTCAAGGACCATAACTCGAGTGCGATTTAGCTGATTATTGCGCTTTGCAAAGAACTTGACTGAGATATTTTATAACAAACGTTTTCCTAAAGTTTGGCTCATTATCAAACTTGGCCTAGATATTATGCCCACAAACATGTTCATGAAGTTTGGTGAAGATAAGATGAAAATTGTTGGACTAATTGAGCGGAAACGAATATTAATACCAACCAACCAACATTAGCAAACCAATATACCCTGCCATCTTTGATGTGGGGCATAGTTAATAGCTTGATTATTAACAAGAGCTGTCACAGGGCAGCGCACTCGATATGTTTGTACTGTTGCACGCAAACCTTAACCTGAATGAGGCAAATTTTTGCTAAATTGCAGGTCAGAGTTAACGACCTTGGTCAATGACCTTACATAATGACCCTGAAGACATGTGTGAAGTTTCAGTTGAATATCTGTAGTAGATAAAGAAATATGGAGTTGTTGCACGCAAACTTTAACCTGAATTTCTAACTACGAAAAGGGGCATAATTCTACTAAATTTCAGGTCACATATATATATTTTTACACCTACCCTTTAAAAGTAAGTCCGATCAGTTTAAGAACCTACTGTGTACTGACATAATTATAGACATTGACATTGAAAGTGTAATTGTGCAGTTTAGCTTGCAAAAAGGACAGAAAATAAGACTGTGTTTGTTTCAGCTCTACTTGAGAGTAAAATGTTCGAAGTAAATAAATCTTTTGTCAGTTATCCTAATATGCAGATCTTCATTACTTCATTACTTCATAAGTACAATGTATCTAGTAATGCTCATAATACACCATATTCACATTTTTTTCAAAATCCTATAGTAGGGTGGGGTCTGGGGGGGTCTGCATAACTGAAACAATATTGCGAATCCACATGAATATATAGATAGCTACGACCCTGAAATTGCGTCAACTGTGCGCTCCCCCGAAACTTTTCAAGGGGCATTTAACAATGCAAATTTGGCCACTGTGCAACCGTACAAACGGATAAACTTAAGTTTTACATGGCTAATGCACTCCCAGCTGAGCTAAATGTCTTTAATTCAATTCATGATGTGAATTACACACTCGCGGCAATTGTTGTTATTGTGACTTGTGGGTTCTTTGAGGAAATTACTTGTTCCCCCCCCCCCCCCCAAAAAAAAAAACCTGCTGTGCAGACAATGAAGAACTTAAACATAGGGCATTTGTTTTTGCAAAACCAGTGTGCTTTTCCTCTATCATAACCATGTTTTTTAACTATGAGTATATCAAAGCAATTCACAAATTTTATTTCATCAATGAAAAGTACAACACTTTCTCATCTAACACAATGGTTAATGTGTTGTGTCACCTTGGCACCCATTTATTCGGCAGTCATACCGGGAAGATATCATGTGTCTGTAAGATTAATCATGACAGGATTACAATCTTAAAATGTAATAACGAAGCCTAAATTATTCATTTCCAACATTTGTGTCATTTTGTACCACCATGGTTTGATTAAACTAGCCAAATCCTGCTTCAACATGATAAACATGTCATTTTATACTTAAAGGGACTATGTCAACACAAAGTGATCCTTTCAGCAATTTAAATGTTTTTATGTTACAGAAATCAGCAATATAAAGGCGTATACAATATATAACGTTTGAATAATTTACTACATTATTAGAATTTTGAATTTAAAAAAAACATAAAGAAAAACAACCTGAGTAGGTATCGAATTACACCCAAGGAACATTTCTGTGAAATTATTTGGAAACCCAACCAGTGGTTTCTGTCAAGAAAATTTGCAAAGTTTTCAATATAGTCATATAAATAAAAATAGTCCCTGGCTTCCATGTTTATCAACGGAGTGGAACCCTTTGGGCAGCTTTCATAGATGACTTCCCAAGGAACATTTCTGTGAAGTGTCATCAAAATTGGCCCACTGGTCTCAGAAGAGATGTCATTTTAAGGAAACGTTTACTCTCGAACAGACGCACGCACGACACAAGAACTTTATGGCATAAGCTCGTGTGGAGTTTACCATGTCTATTTATATTACGTAAGTAAGTACTTCTTTTAATAAAATTATATTAAATGTTCAGAGAAAGTTGTGTCCAGATTGCATATTAAGAGAGAACTAAAACTAACATATTTGTTTACTGCACAGTAAAAAAAACCATACCACATGTACTGTATATGGCCATGGGCGCATATGCGGTTCTTATTGTCCCAAGTCAAAACTGAATGTACCCGTTGCTGTAGGATAAACAACCAAATAAATACTTTTAACAAACAACAATGGTGATTTAAATAAACACAAAAAAAACATTTGCCCAAACACTGACCAATAGATATTTTACCTGCTTTTAAAATAACACCTTGAAGATACATCAACCCAGTTTCAGAAACGAACCTGATATTATGAAACTAATGGTTGAAGAAAAATCAGACTGTTTAAGAATAGATGATATCAAAATGCGGTTAAAAATGCAAAGCACTTAAACCGGATAGTTTTCTTTCATGCCCCAATGAAAACACCGATCTCAATTTTCGCAATAAAATGTGAAATGTTTGACTTTATGGACAAAATAGGTATCATTTTACCCACCTTTGACATATATGCAGTCGGAAAATGTGGTCCATCATATCTATTTACATTGTTACTGAATACATGAATAAAGAAAGGAAAATAACGTACAAAATTTGAAAGAGGTATATATTTGAGAACAATTCTTCGGGATTTGTCATGGAGTTATTTCAATTTAATACTGCTTGTGTAGCATCAAATGTCACAAAAAACTCCAGACATTAACATAATTATTATACTTACAAGTATAACAATATATCTAAAGTAATATAGTACCAAAAGATGTAATCGGAGCAGGATGTGCTTCAAAAAATGATTGTGCTTCAAAAAATGATTGTTCAGACAAACAGCAGACACCTACACCTGTTGGGGTGTAACAATATCACTGACTCGCATTTTCTGCAAGCTGTAAGCGCTACACTTCGACATAATGCTGGAAATATGACACGATCAACAATACAGAATCAAACTTGAGGTAAAAACTACAGAAAACAACTCAATGCTGGAAATGACAGAAATCGTACACACAATACCGTTAGCTATACAGACACTATTATGCTATCCATACTACGGAAAATGAATCATTATTACTTTCAATTAAACGTTATTTGTTCACAGACGATGCGTGTCCTGCAACCCAACATAATACTTCTAAAAAGACAATCAGAGCACCCGAAAGGAATGTCTATTCGGCGAACACATGTAGAACGCTCACGGTCGCGTGGTTAAAATATTCCAAATGAACAGTTCGGTTGCAATTCTTATATGGTAATGGAGAACAAGCCAACACGAGTCAATTATTTAAAGATAATAACATTTGGTATTTTAATATTCGAGGTCCCCTAAGTCTATAGATATATCAAATATACATTTTATATTTTTAGAACTCTATAAATACACTTCATCAAATACACGCGTGAAAAAGAAGTAAATATAATTAGATTGTTGAGAAAAATATGTACATATTAAAATTATATTATCTAGTTTTTCCACACATATTTTCATAACGGTTTATTCATTGAATGCAAACTCATATTTATGTATCGCAGTCTAATTAAGAAAGCAAACCGGAAGAACGTGTTTTTCCGCATCAAGTCCCTTTCTCCCAAGTATCGAAACGAAGTCGAATAGAATTAAGGCCTAAAGGATCAATTCAAATTTTCACCAATGAAGAGTCAATATTAGAAAAAAAGATTTATTTTCCTGCTAATGTACAAGTTTAAATTGTGTTAAAAGTATATTTTTATTTCAGACGTAGTTATTTTAAAGAAGTTAGAAAATTTCGCCATAGTACTGGTTTTTAATACACTTCGCCCTATGGTCACGATTACACATATATATATATATATTACTGTTCGTACGTTTTGTGCATATTTATTTAACACTGACATTTATTTCGCCGAAATGTGAGTTTCGTACTTGTGTATTTTATTCTTTCGTGCGTTTCTGAATCCGACGGCGTTTTTGCACAAATTAGGCGTAATTTTCCCGACAGTTCATACACCAATGAAATGAAGAAAACTACTATTCAATGCTTATAATTACAACTAAAAGTGGATGTAAACTTTACTTTTAACTGTCTAAGGGCCGCAACTGACGTGTGGCCTTCTGCGTAGGAATCCCTAGTTTCGGTTTTATTTGCGTCGAACGGCATTTCTAATATCTCGTCAAACATTTCAAATCGCTGTGAATCATCTAAGAGTTGACTTTCTGGTAAAGAGTTACTAAAAAAATATTCAAATTTCCCAATATGCGTTAACAATTTCATCCACTGTCACACCGACAACCGATAAATCAGTCATCTTGTTTACGAACGATTGTATATACATCCTAAACGTTTGCGCAAAACAATAACGTAATTTCGCAAATAGCGAATGAAAGTAAACATCGTATAGGTTCGCCCAAAATAATGACGTCATTTCGCAAATAAAGAATGAAAAAGTAGTACGGTCATGAATAATAAAAATGTAATTTGCATACAACAACGACAACAACAACATTTATTCAGCAATAAAGCTTATATAAGCTCATATAGGGGGGAGATCGTAAAGTGAACTCTGGTTACCTTTAAGTGAGACAAAAACGGCTGGTGCTCAAAATGGCCGGTTTTGAAACAAATGCTGGATGTTTTTTCTATGGTTCGTACTGCTTTTTTCCGCTTTAAACCGAGAATATGCAGCTCAATGCAGCTCAATCAGTAAATCCATCCATCCATATACATATCTGCATTATCTACGTAGATAGATACATCAATCGTTTTGTATACACGTTGTTGAAAACATTACACGTTAACGTTCGAGTATTAAATAATTAACTAATTGAATTGAATTGATATGAGCAAAACTATGAAGTAACTAATATAATAATATAATGATTTGTCAAAATCACATTATCGTTGTGCAATTGTTTTAATGATATTGTATTGTTCCATATGAGGTATTTAAATATTGATGAATCCATTTTAGTGATTTGCATATAAATTATTAAATTTTAACGCTTATTCGCCTTTTCAATGGAAATGATCAAATGACCACTTTCTGTCCATTCACAGTTGACCCAGGAAACTGTTCACTAGCTGTAGCAGTCCAACAATAAAGTGGAACTAACAATGTGCTGCTGGTGTTTGGGATGTATTCTTGCATCAATTAATGAAATTAATAAATATGTTCAATATTCACTATTCAGTATAAAAGTAATATCATAAGAACAAGTGTTTTGTTGTATTATCCACTAATATGTATTATATTGTTTCAATACATGGTAAAATATGAATGCATGATTAAATTAAATCAGGTTATGTCAAAGTCTTCAGTTGCCATACGCGATGCCCTTATACTTATTATTTTATCACGGGCCCTATTTACTAGTTGTTTTTACTAGTATATAAGAAAATAAATAATGAGATTAATGAGATCAGTATACAAAGCGATCAAGAACAATGATTAGCAATAAGTTAAATTAAATGCCAATAGAGCTGGGACGACTAACCAGCTTTGGGTCTGCTTAATTTTACAATTTAGCATTCTTGATCATCAGTCAGGGAATGCATAACTATTATTTAGCGGCCGAAAGGGGTATTGTCAATACTCTGTACTTATTATTTTTAGCATTAAACTTAGAAAAAATAACTGCCAGATATTCAAGCAACTTTATTGATCAATTTACAGCACAAGTGTTACAACCCATGTCATATAAAACGGCCTCTTTTCTAAGGCAAGATGTTGGTGCTTGCTGTATTATAATACTGGATAACTCTGAAAAAGAAAGGAACAATATATAATTATATTTATCTACATGTATACCATTCAATTATAAATTGGGTTTATCTACATCGTATTATATGGCCGGTATACCCATACCATAGGATCTGATGTTTACATCATTAACCAATAATAAAAACAATGGAAAATGCAGATATGTATATTGTGCATTGTACTTGTTAAGGTAATGCCTAATAACCAGTTGTTAATTTGTACTTAAAGTCGTCACCATAAATATTTTAAAGATTAAAGTACGTTTTTGCAGCCTTAAAGTACGAATATTTGCTCTAGAAGTGTTAAACTTGGTTATTGTTTAAGAGTACGGCTAAACTGCATATCGATAGTCATAAAATAACACGCCTGCACAAAATGTACCTTCAATAACTTTTGTATATGAAAAGTTATAG
The DNA here is from genome assembly GCA_027627225.1 of Congeria kusceri. Classification (NCBI taxonomy): domain Eukaryota; kingdom Metazoa; phylum Mollusca; class Bivalvia; order Myida; family Dreissenidae; genus Congeria; species Congeria kusceri. The sequence continues at coordinate 62,863,700 of CM051032.1, forward strand.
TCTTGAAATAAACCATTTGATTACATGGAATATTGGGCCACAACATGAGCATATTCTTGGGACGAACAACAGAAGAAAAGCTGTACGAACCATAGAAAAACATCCAACATTTGTTTCAAAACCGGTCATTTGAGCACCAGCTGTTTTTTGCCTCACTTAAAGGTAGCCAGAGTTCACTTTAAGATCTCCCCCCTGTCATAGCCTACATAATATGAATAAATATAAATATTTACAAGTAATCGCAGAAGTGGAACGTACAGATGTATAATAAAATGGTTAAACACAATTTACATTAAATTTGGAGAAACTAAGTCCATCTAATAACTACACAAACTGACGTTAATAATAAAATGGTTAAACACAATTTCAATTAAATTTGGTAAAAATAATAACGACAAAAACTAACACATATGGTACTTAATGAATTATTGTTTAATATGAAAGGTTTTTCATTTTTAAAATGTCATTATTGTAACTAAAAGATTGTAATAAGTTTTGCAATTTTAAAAGTGTTTTGGGAAAAATATACATATGAAGTGATAGAAGATAACTGATTTAGTTCTGTTATATCTTAGTTAATATTAAGATATGAATCAGTTTTAGGTTGTAAGACTATTATATCGTAACACGAATAATGCTTGTAAATGCAATTTTTTACCTGTGGATACATCTAATTACGTGTTAGATGTTAGTACATTTCTAGTAATTTTACATATTAAAATAGCTTAAACTAAGCATTCCATGTTAAATGGATTTGTATTTGTTTGGGAACTATAATCAACGCATTGTTACTAACAGTTTCATCAATTAATTGGTTCGTATAACATATTAACAAATGCGAAAGAAATAGCTTAAACATTTTGTGCATAGTTGACTTAACATTTCCATATATAATACTACTGTGCTTAATATTTAAGTTTTAAATTGGACACATGTTCTATTTGTAACTATTTTCATTAACAAAAAAGTGAAGAGAAAAAATCTCTATTTGGAGAATAATAAACATAAGTGTTCATTTATTAATAAAATATTAATAGGAGGAAGTATATAATGATAAAAATCAAACGTGTTTGCGTGAAATAAAAATCAGTAGTTCCGTAGTTTAAAGACTGGGATACTTAAGTTATACTGGTAAATGGAGTATTAATTACATATCTAATTGGCGTCTTAAATTAATTGCTTCATAAATGAATTTTGCTACACTTATTATTTCATTTTTATTTTCACTAGACATTAATCTTTTAAACTTTGAAATTGTTGGCCACCTGCAAAAATGTTTTTTTTCTAAGGTGTGCATATATTGGACAGACTAACAAGAAATGAAATTCATTTTCTATTGTGTTCATGTTGCAAAATTCACACTTACGATTTTCTCTTTCAATATAATGATATCGTCCTCTTTTCTGTTACTAGATTATGTGATGATAACCGGAACCTACTTAGGGCGATTTTATATTTTGTTTCATTTACTTTGTCTAAATACGTTTCCAGTGTTAAGTTTTGTTTAAATAAGCAATAAGAAGAAAGACGTGGAGAATTGTTTATCTCGCTATGCCAGGTTTGTGTATAACGGTCTAATATTCTTTGTTTCCATTGTATCACCTGCGCTTCGGTTATGTTTTGGTTAATCCATAGGTCAGACATTCACGTGACAATCCCAGTTTTGATTGTTATATGTATGACCGTTATTCGCATCGTTTTTTAACATGATATATATTATTTTAATTACACTGTTTTCATTTGACGAAATCAGTTTACACCAATATTTAATAATATTTATTTTCCGTATTTCTTTAAATGGCATTTGTCCTAATTCCCCATATAACGCGCTAAGATTTGATGACTTATTGACGCATAGTATTTTTCTTAAAAATTTCGTGTGCCCGGCTTCTAGATCGTTTTCTCGCGCAGTTCCCCATATTTCAGATGGGTAATTTAATACGGATGCAACAATGATATCGAATAGTTTTAGTTTGCTTTTTGTGCTAAACTCGTATTTATTGAACACTGAGAATAGTCGGTGCATTGATTTCGAAGCGTGGTCTGCTATACATTTTTGTGTTCTATTGAAGTTATCATTTTTAAAGAAGTATACGCCCAGATATTTGAAAGAAGTGACTTCCAGTTTTTCACCGTATATGAAGATATCAACATTCGTGTAGCGTGTTCCTTTTTCAAAAATTAAAACTTTTGTTTTGGCTGTATTTATTTTAAATTTTCATGTGTTACAGTAGGTCCCTCTCTCTATGTCCGTTAGCATTGTTTGTAGTGCTTTTTGGGAGGTTTAGAAAATAATCTGGTCTTTAGCATATAGTATAAGAAACAACTTTAGTTCGTTAATAGTGAATAAGTCATATATATATATGTTTATGTGGTTCAATATGTAATTTACGAACATCATGAACAGCAATGATGAACTAGAGTCACACCTAGGTGGATAAGGGTAGGGTCAGACAAGTTGTGATTGAATTTAATTACGGATTTAACGACACTGTACATTGCCTTTAGGGCATTTATCATTTTTGAACTTACATTTTCTGACATTAATTTTTGCCAAAGCAGTGTGTGATTGATTTCATCAAAGCATTGTTTAAAATCAATAAAAATAGTGTATACTTTTTGTCTTGAATTAATTATTTTTGATATTATTGCGTGGAGTATACATATGAAGTCGGTCGTACTTTTTCCTTTTTGATAACCAAACTGACAGTTGATGATTTTTCGTGTTTATTTGTCCAATTTGTTAGGCGATTTAGTAGTAGTTGAGAATATATCTTTGCTAAAATATTATTTAAGATTATACCTCTATAGTTTTTTGCTTATTTTGATATCCCCCTTTAAATATAAGAACAATATACCATAGACCCCAGCTTTCTGGATATTCGTCATTTTTAAATAGTTTATTGTATATTAAAAGTAAATGTGGTGTTAATATGTTAAATGATGATTTAATTATTTCTGCAGGTATATTATCAGAACCGCATGACTTCTTTTTTTTTTTGATGGAAAACGGCAGCTTTATTTCGTTCATGGTGAATTCCTTGTCTAAATAATTATCTGTTGTTTCAGTGAAATTTATATGTTCGTTTATTTGTGTGGGCTGTTCGCCTAATAATTTAAATGCGTATACAGGTCATCTAATTTTAAACTGTCATTAGACGTCTTTTTATAGCATTTTTTTTATAGAGATTTCCAGAATTGTTTTGGATTTGATTTTGCTGTATTTTCAAGTTTTTTTCCTTCTGATAGTTTGTATTTAGCTTCAGCTTTTTTCCTTGTTTTGTTGTACAGAGTTCTCATTTTGAAAAATGGTTTCTATTTTCATCAGTTTTAGATTTGTTGAACACGTTTCGCGCGCGTTTGAAATTTTATCAATTATTATCGAACCATTTTGGAGAACGTGATTAATTTGGGTTATTTTGATTGTGATTTGAATTGATTGTTTTTCCACATATTTTGACCTCACTATCATATATACAGTCCGTAATACATTTTATTTCACGGTTTATATTTTCATTATGTGAGTCATTTAATAAACTGATATTTTCTTTTAAAGAGTCTTGAAATTGTTCAACCAAACTCGCATTGAAAACAAGCTTAGTTTCTTCTGCATGTTCGTCAGGTGGTATAATTCTAGTTTTTTGTGTTACATTTTATGGAGAAATAAATAGCTGCGTGATCGGAAAAGTTTTTCCAGTCGAGTATTTTAAATTCATTTACAATATCGACATCGTTTGCATTTACAATTAAATAGTCAGTTATACTCAAGCCTCAGGTTGATGAGAATGTAAATTGATTTTCTTGCTCATTGACGTCCATTTACAATTATATGGTTAGTGGATTTGCATAGGTTAATCAGTTTTTCCATTGTTATCAATGACTTTGTCTGGATTGTGGCGTAATATTGAAAAAGAGTTCTTGGTATTTTCTGTATCTTGATCTTCCAAAGAGTAAAGATATTTATCAAATTCAAGAATATCTAACAAATTACCTGGTCTGAATTTAAAATCACCTGTAATAAACGTTTTTCCAAGCTGTCCATATTTTTCAAAATTTCTTTTTCTAGTTCATCAAAGAAATCAAAAGTTTCGTCAATTAGAACTTTTGAATTAACAGGTGGAATATAAGCACGACACAAATATATATCTGACTCTGGAGCAAACAACTTATTTTCTAGTTTTAACCACACTATTCCATATTGGTTTGTTTTTACTACGGACATATTATCTGTCAACTCTTTACTGTAATATATTGCAAGTCCTCCGCTATAGCGACCTTTTTTGGTGCCCGAACGTTCATTTCCGTGTTCCGCAGCCGGTTCATCAGAGTATGAATGACAGGTTACGTGGGCGGATTATCCTATCCTATTAGAATGCAGCGTTTACGTGAACATGCAAAAAGTTGTAAGTATAAAAAAATTATACAAAACAGCAAAACAATTTTGTAAAAAAAGTATTTTCAAATATCGAAGAAGTTCTTCTGGCGGTGGCAGTGGTTATTTAGAACTGCTTCGTTGACAATGCATTGGTAAAATCTAAATCAAAACAAGGGAGAGTTCTACAGAAGAGTTTAATAGTGTGGATGTGAGAGTTATCTCCTTTTATTACCTATGAACTTTATTCAACATGCATGTGTATTTCAGTGCATGAGACAATATTGTATGCTTCCCATTAATCTTACAAAAGTGCACGATCTATTTTTACATCGCGTATTTGTAGAGACTGGTTGCCCATTACGGTAAACTAAGTCGATCCATTTTAATATTACATGTATCATCTAAGAAAACTCGACTGCTTGAATCCAGTAGACAATTGTAAATCAGTAGCAGATCAAGAAATGCACTACTAACTTACGAAGGACCGTTGAAGTATCGTTTATTACGAAGCAAGGCGTGTCCGTACTTTTAACCGCATACATGAATATTGCTGAACATTGATTGATAAACGCTGAGGCTATACTCGTCAATTATGGCTTGATTTGACTTCCGTAGTAAAGCTCGATCCAATGAAATAAATTAAATTTGGGATGGTTATCAGCTCATATGCTTTTATGACAAGACAAGACAAGACAAGACAGTTTATTAAGATTTGTACATAGTACATCCTCTAAACACATCATAATCTTACATGCATTTTGTCACGTTATATCATTTTAACATTTAATTATAATAATAAAATATTTGTAAACACGGATACACATAAACACATAAAATACAGAGATAGTTTTATGAATAACAGGAAAACAACGGTCATGATATTTCAATAAATTAACATCGAAATATAAACTTTTTTTTTAACTAATGTTTTTAGTGTAAAGGAGGACAACTCTGTGTATATTACACAGTAGTGTTCAGGAAAGTATTTCTTATTTTTAACGCTTCTTTAATATACTTTGCTAACATTAAAAGTTCATTTTTATTATTACTTTTTAATAATTGGTGAAATTTGTGAACAGACGGTCTATTGTAGTAAAATTGTTTTATATATTTTTTTCTAATATCTACAAAATTTAAGCATTTAAAATGAAATTCGTCTTCAATATCAATTTCGTTAGAACAAAGACAATATCGTTCGTTTCTAGGAATATTTTGAGTGGCATATCGACCAATTTGAATTCTAAGCGGTAAAACTGATAATCTTAATTTAGCAATATATGATCTTAAAGATTTGGGAACAATATCTAAATAACATTCATAGCCATACACAGGTTTAAATAAACGATACATGTCTAACACAGGGCTATTATCTACTGTTCTATACCAATCCTGGGTATACATATCAATAATGCTACTTTTAAATTGGCATAAAAACACATTTACATCGACAGCATTGACATTATCAAATACATAAGAAAACCCGTAAATGTCAAAAAGTTTCTTAACATTTGAATCCCAATTGGTATGGCCATTCTGACTATCTTGAAGGGCCTGTAAGCATACCGTTTTTAATATAATGTTGTCAGTATTTGATAACTTAAACCAGTATTTTACAATTCTAATATAACGATTTATAAAAAGAGGATATCTACCTAAATCGCCATAAACCGCTGCATTGCACGTGTTTTGTTTAACGTTCAGTAATCTTTTGCAAAATTTTAGGTGGATTCGTTCTATTTCTTTAGACTTTGTGTTTCCCCACACTTCACTTGCATAGTTTAACATTGATCCCACGAAAGCGTCAAACAACTGACAAATGGTTTCAGGTTTTAAATCAAATTCCTTACATTTGTTGAATAAAATATTCGCGGCTTTAAGTGCTTTACCAGATAGATATTCTTGGTTCAAATTAAAGTTGCCGGTATAATTAAAAACTGTTCCTAGATAATTGAAATCATTTACAACTTCTATTGGTTGTCCATCATACGTCCAATTTTCGGAAGGTAACAATCGACCACGTTTTCGAAATACCATGATTTTTTTCTTATTGATATTAACTTTAAGCCCCCAAGTTTTGCAATATTCAAGCAAGCGATCTAAATGGTTTTGAACTTCTTCAGGTGTTTTACCTACAATTGCCATATCATCGGCAAAAAGCAACAAAATCAATGTTATATCGTCAATATTCAAACCAGATAAATTGTTTTCTTGCAAAAACAGTTCTAAATCCTCTACAAACAATGAAAATAATAAAGGTGACAATACTGCCCCTTGACGTAGTCCAACTGCATAGCTAAAATATTCAGAAAAATTTGAGCAATGTTTAACACAAGATTTAACATTTTCGTACATATTTTTTATAATTCTCAGTAATTTACCTTCTATGCCACATTTATATAATTTCAACCATAGTGCATTTCTATAGATAGTATCAAAACATTTCATCATATCAACATATATAACATATAATCTTTTATTTTCATTAATATATTTTTGTACTAAAGACATTAATATAAATATTGCATCAACAGTGGACCGCCCTTTCCTAAAACCAAATTGTGCGTCCGAAATAATGTTAAAGTTATTACAGAATGTTTCGATGCGAGTATTAACAACTGTTGTAAAAAGCTTAGATAAGCAGCTAAGAAGTGTAATACCCCTATAGTTATTTACATCCGAAGCACTTCCTTTTTAATGTATAGGAATTATAATACCCTCTGTCCACTTTTCTGGATAAAATCCTGAACTTAAAATAGAATTGAATAAGTCACAAATATGCGCAGAAATAATATCTTTACATTCTAATAAATATTCATTTAATACACAATCACTACCATAAGCTTTACCACGTTTCAATGATTTAATACCATTAATGATTTCGTGTACAGTAAACGGCCGATCAAGTTCCGGAAAACGCGTATTTGGCAAGTCAAAATCATTACTAGAGCAAAATGTTTCAGCCTCTTCGTTTTCACAGTCAAAAATGCCACTGCTTATATATGAGAAAAATGTGCGAAAATCACCTAAAGATAAAATTTCATTTTTATGTTTCTTTTTAGCTTTAAAAAAATTCCAAAAGTCCCTAGGCGTTCGTTTTTTTAAATTCTCTAACTCATTTACCTTTGTTCGATAATAGCATTTCTTCTTTTTGTTAATTAATGTTTTATAAATTTGTTTGTATTCTAAAACTTGAAATCTGTTGTTTTCGTTTTTGTCAGCATTAAATATATTCAACATTCTTATATAGTTTGAATGGGCAATTTTACAGTCGATATCGAACCAATCTTTATGCTTAATGCTTTCGCTTTCCTCAAATTCCGATTTATTTGAAATAAAAATCGTTTTTGAAAATAACGGGTCCGCTACACTGCGAAAGAGATGGGTGAAATTATTTAGCGCGATATTAATTGAGTCATAACTGCCACAATCAATATCATTCACAATTCTGTTAAAAACTGGTAGTTTGGCAATAATACCTGAGCGAAACTCATTTCGTAACGATTCGTCCCATTTAAATTTATGTTCCTCATAAGAAGGTACATCGCTTGAATAATTGTTACAATAGATCGAAAATGACAACATAGCATGATCACTGAACTCGTTAAAATCGTTCACAGTAAAATCCTTAATCAAGGAAAAATATCGTTCTTGGCAAAGCAAATAGTCGATTGTAGATAATCCGTTACGTGAGAAATATGTGTATTTACAAGTATCACCTATCCTACCGTTCATAATACGGTAACTCGAGGATTTACATAGATCAAGAAGTTTTATCCCGTGATTATTGTGCGACTTATCAACGGAGGCCCGGACTGAGTGTACATCGGGGTTATAATCAATGTCATCAGTTAATTTATTCACCGTATCATGTCTAATAAAATCATATTTGGCTCCGGTTCTGCTATTAAAATCCCCAAATAATAACACTTTACCATGATTATTATACAGCGATGTATCGTTTTCTAAAATATCAAAGAAATCTGCACTTACAACGTTATAAGCAGGGGAATCTTCACACCAAATATAGCAGCCACATAGATAAATATCTTCTTCAACACCAAAGAAATTACGATCAAGTTTTAACCAAATAATAGAATCATGGTGATTTTTAATAATTTCGATACCATCTTTAAAACATTCTTTATAATACAAGACAATGCCACCACTACACCGTTTAGCATTTCTATTTTGAAATTTTCTGAAAAAGTTGTGAGAAATGTAACCATTTAACAAACCATTGCTAGCAGAATTGGTCCACGATTCATATATAAAAACAATATCGAACTTTGTGAGAATATTTACAAAAGAAGGATTGCTTTTCTTACAGTTTGTGAGTCCATTCACATTCCACGAAAGAATGCAGAGTTCTCCCCCATCGTACCCCTAATCGCGCACTGGTCGCCCATCTACGTAGAGGGTATCGTACGCGATCCATGATCGCTTACCTTTGGCTCTGGCCTCTCTCATCTTAGGTAACAGCTTGCGTCGTTTGGAAACCACTTCCGGCGGAAACTGTTCGAATACATTAAATCCGGTACCATTCAGATGTTTCCACTGGCGTCTCACTGTCTCCCTGTCCTTGAAAAAGGTAAACTTCGCAATGATAGGGCGAATTTTTCCACGTTTCATGAAACGGAACTTGAAAGGAACAAAATGGCCCTCTCATTTTGTTAGGGTGTACATGATTGTAAAGAAAATCTTAATAATGACACGAACAAAATGACTAGAACAGGTTGGACTTGTTTCTGTCAACCGATGACTGAGTTTTTAAGAGTCTGAAGAGATCGTTTATGAAAGTTTGGCCAGGAATGTAACTTACGGGCCACCTCATCAAATCGGAAGCACTGTACAGTTTACACCCACAAACCCGTACAATTTCGCTCAATTGACATGTGTTAAATATGGCACGGATATAAACGTGCATATTTCAGCAATTTAACAGTGCGTGTATATTGAAACAATTCAAACAGATGAAAAATAAATTTAAATATACAGATAATAAGCTGTATTTACTTTCTGGCATTAATTAATCACTTGGACTTGTGACCCAACAACTTGGAAAAGGTCGTTATCTAATATTGTAAAAACGTGTGACCCAACAACTTGGAAAGGGTGGTTATCTAATATTGTAAAAACGTGTGACCCAATAACTTGGAAAGGGTGGTTATCTAATATTGTAAAAACGTGAGACCCAATAACTTGGAAAGGGTGGTTATCTAATATTGTAAAAACGTGAGACCCAACAACTTGGAACGGGTCGTTATCTAAAATTGTAAAAACGTGTGACCCAACAACTTTAAAAGGGTGGTTATATCATATTGTAAAAACGTGTGACCCAACAACTTGGAAAGGGTCGTTATCTAATATTGTAAAAATGTGTAACCCAACAACTTGGAAAAGGTCGTTATCTAATATTGTAAAAACGTGTGACCCAACAACTTGGAAAGGGTGGTTATCTAATATTGTAAAAACGTGTGACCCAATAACTCGGAAAGGGTGGTTATCTAATATTGTAAAAACGTGAGACCCAATAACTTGGAAAGGGTGGTTATCTAATATTGTAAAATCGTGAGACCCAACAACTTGGAACGGGTCGTTATCTAAAATTGTAAAAACGTGTGACCCAACAACTTTAAAAGGGTGGTTATATCATATTGTAAAAACGTGTGACCCAACAACTTGGAAAGGGTCGTTATCTAATATTGTAAAAATGTGTAACCCAACAACATGGAAAGGGTCGTTATCTAATATTGTAAAAACGTGTGACCCAACAACTTGGAAAGGGTGGTTATCTAATATTGTAAAAATGTGTGACCCAACAACTTGGAAAGGGGGGTTATCTAATATTGTAAAAACGTGTGACCCAACAACTTTAAAAGGGTGGTTATATCATATTGTAAAAACGTGTGACCCAACAACTTGGATAGGGTCGTTATCTAATATTGTAAAAACGTGTGACCCAACCACTTGGAAAGGGTGGTTATATAATATTATAAAAACGCGTGACCCAACAACTTGGAAAGGGTGGTTATCTAATATTGTATAAATGTGTGACCCAACAACTTGGAAAGGGTGGTTATCTAATATTGTAAAAACGTGTGACCCAACAACTTGAAAAGGGTCGTTATATAATATTGTAAAAACGTGTGACCCAACCACCAGAGCTATAAATATTTTTTTCAACGACATTTTCTTCTAAACCCCTGTGTAGATTTTCAAATAATTTCACAGAAATGTTCTTTTGGTGGTCCTCTACCAAAATTGCTCAAATGGTTCCGCTTCGTCGGAAAACATGGCATCCAGGGGACGGGGGCCATTTTACCTTGTACGGTTTATTTAAAACATTGAAAATCTTCTTGTCAGAAACCACTGGTTGGATTTCTAAATAATTTTACAGAAATGTTTCTTAGGAGGTTCTCTACCAAAGTTGCTCAAATGGTTCCGGTTCGTTGTAAAACATGGCCGCCAGGGGGCAGGGCCATTTTTCCTTATAGGCTATACTGATAATTTTCTTGCCAGAAACCACTGGTTGGATTCGAAATAATTTCACAGCAATGTTCCTTGGGTTGTTCTCTACCAACGCTGCTCAAATGGTTCTGGTCCGTTCAAAAATATGACCGCTAGAAGGGCTGGCCCTTTTTACCTTATATGGCAATATTGAAAATTTTGAAAAAAAAAAGAAACTGGTTGGATTTCAAAATAATTTCACTAAAAAGCCCTTGGGTTGTTCTCTACCAAAGTTGCTCAAATGGTTCCGGTCCATTTTTCCTAGTATGGCTGTATTTAAAACTTTGAAAAACTTCAAACCACTGTTTGGATTTTGAAATAGATAACATAATGTTCTCTACCAAAATACTTTAAAGTATTTTTTTATTCGTTTAAAAAATGGCCTCCAAAGTTAGAAGCTTTTTCCCTTATATATCATATCAGGGTCCTTTCGCTTCTGACACTCTTTTCTTAATAAGCCAGAGGAGCGATACAGGCACTCGTGTTTTTTTTTTAATTGGGACAGCCACCCAGCATAAGATAACTAAATACATGGATACTGGCATTTTCCACTGCACATTCGGAAATAACTTCGGGATTGTATAAATTTGCTTCATACTCGATATTCATCAAAGGCTCTTCCAAACTTTTATTTAATTATACATAAGAGAACATACATAATTTACATCCGTTGTGTAGCATAGGAGTGATATCTACAAGGCTCTTAAAGAAAATTTTAACTTCAGTCATACTTGAGCGAAAAAGATAAATAAAACTTTGCTTGTGAAAATTAATGTTTGATATTTGCAATGTTGTAAAATAGACGCATCTGTTAATTATTTACCAGAATACAACTATTGAATCCAAAATAAACTTTCAATGAACCAGCCACAGTCTTTTTATGATTTTAAGATATTTACTTAGAATTTTACTAAGCAGCTCTGTAGTTATGGACAATCGATCGATAACTCAACATATTGCTTTTATAGACAAAACAACAACATGTTCATTTACATTCGAAAAAGTTCCCATTGTTGAATTAATTTTAAAATGAAGCATCATAATGATAAATTAACTAATTAGCATATAAAACGAATAACCATGTCAAGGAAAAGTTACAAGAAACGACTCTAGTGTGTTGATAATTGCCGAATTTATTATTTATGAAGAAATTGTTCATGTCATGTTGTTGCCCGAAGCTATTTTACTATTAAACGTATCATAGCGGGGGTTTTTACGTCGACGGTCGTTGTTTTTACGTTGACAATGAGTAGTTTTTTTATGGTCTGCAGTTTATTATTTATGGAGGGGAATAACAGCCAAAATTCCAACTGTGTTTAGTGTACATTTGTCAAATGCAACATTGACAACCCAGACGTGTACTTTTGTCTTGCAACATCTAATCGCTGTTAGTCGGTAAACTCTGTTTTGTAACTGTGCTTTTCCATATGACTACGTCGTGAATTCTCATGTCGATGTTTATATGAACTGTGATCGGATATTAATTAATGCAAATCTGAACGAAATGAATATACATCGTACAAAGATGTACCGTTGCGACTTACAAATGTAGACCTAGCAAAACCAGAAATACAAGCATACACGATTCTAAGTCATGCGTGACGCCCCGCATGAATCTCATTTGAATAAGTAAAACGGGAATTTACGAATTCACCCGATGTCCGGGTCTGGACGGTCCAAAATCATAACGGCCCAGATATTGACGCCCCAAAATTATTAGTTGAATGATTGATACATTTAAATAGTACGAAATTATTATAATTTTTTATTTATCACTAAGGACACATTAACTTACACATCGCTACACAACATTATGAAAACAGTATACATGTAATTAATGTATTATCAAATACAAAGTAATTCAATGTAAACACAAACATTAAATTAGCAACTACACTGACTAACATATAGTAAATGGATTAATATTTAAATTATTTTACTGCTGGAAGATGATTGCATGCTACGCAAACAACGTAGAAGTTTCCAGGACTGTGAATAACCTGATATAATTTAGTGTCACCCCTTATATAACAGTTTTACTAAGTGGGAAACCAACTTCTATATTTTAGTTGTCAAACGTAAACTCTACAACCTAGTTAAATAAAACTATATGTTGTGTGATTTCGTATTTTTGGTCAATAACTGGATTTTAAAAATGAGTCTTAAAATATTTAGATGCCATGCCACACTACCAACTTTTGAATTCACTTGCCCGGCCTTAAATTTAGTGGTACTTGGCTAGCGGGCAACCAGGTTACAAAATACAAAATATTCCAATCCTTATGTAATTTCAAACTCCTTGCAGTGGTTACTTCCGCATTGGTACTCTGCAGTTATACCACTGCCACCACGAGGTAAAAACTTACAGATTTGGAAGTTTTCAGGGGAGATGATTATGAGGAGACTGAATACTTATTTTTTTTACAAAATTTCAATTTTATCATAATTATTTTATACCAATGACACAGACATGTTCCATGATTGGTCCAGGTATATATACTACGAGTTAAAATAAAAAATAAAAATAATAAAATTAATAAAGTAAGCATAACAACTTAAGGATTTTACGTTGTCCGCGTTTTTATCATGTGCTTGTCCACGATTTTATTTCACGCCAAGTGTTTGCCTATGGTCTCGTGGAACTTCATGCTGGCAGGGATTTAATGAGCTATGCTCAGACACAGTTAAATCTCTGCGCGGAGGTTGATGTAATTTAAAAGCGATAACTTTAGAAATCAAAACGCTGACAGCGTAAAAAGATTGTTGGCGACAAAAGAAACTAAAATCATGTGATTTATTAGTGCATTTTTGCTGAAAAGGAAACATTTATTTGAATGAAGTTCAATTTTCCACCTTTAAACTTTATAATTTGGCTTTTTATTCAATAGTATACGACATCATAATGAAATGTATTTGTAAGTAACGAACACATATTTTTCAAGCTAATTATCTAAGGCTGACGGAATTATATACATACCAGCCATGCAGAATAACCGATAAAGCGTGGTAGTAAGGAGCATCGATTGTTAGTGATTTGTAGCCTACTGAGTCAAAAGTAGGTCATACGATGCGCGCTCTCGATTTTCCATACTTCAGTTTAAAATTATCACATTGCGGTAATTTGTTGTTAAAATAGTTAGAATAAGAATCGGTATCAAGAAATAACATTTTCGCAACGATTGAAAAATAACCGATGTAGCGCATTAATTTAATGGTGTTATTCCAGGACACCCAGGTAAATATTTCGGTTACATACAAGGTAATAGCGAAAAAAGGGTGTCATTAGTTTGACGTAACATTTTTAATAAATTGACTTTTTTAGAAACTTTAATTGTACTAAATCGCATTGTATACATATTGTAATACACATGACATACATTATCTTAAATAGTAAGTAAGTAAGTAAGTTTTTATTATAGTGACATGTGTACAAGTAATGTGATATATACATAAAAACATAATGCATAAATACACCCGGCCTACCGGGCCTATAAGTAACCTCACAATAAATACATCATTAAATTCATATAACAATATTAACCATAACAACAGTATGTAACAGTGCACTGAATTTATAAAAGTAAATTGAATGAGTTAACAATCACGATGGATGTTTGCTCTTATAAGATCTTGAATATAAATATATATGTTAAATATACTTAACGTGTTTAAATGATAAATTAATGGTTTATGAGAACAAAATGCTTTGTCTTTTCGTGAGTGCTTTTAGAATGTATTTGGCTAATTGCCTTGTCTTATTGTTAACAAGAAATGCTACTTTTTCAATATCAGATAGATTTATGAAAATATAATTTGCCAGCACATCTTCAAAACAAGTTCTTCGTATCTCATTGTACAGAGTACAGTTCAGCACAAAGTGGCACTCGTTCTCCACTGTCTGTACGTTACATAGCCTACACAGTCTCGTTTCTACGGGCTCTCCTAAATACCTCACAGTCTATAGACTTAACGGCAGGATACCGGTTCTGAATTGGGCTAGTACTGACCTTTCGTGTCTTCCTATATCGAGATTCAAGTACTTTTCACATGTGAAATATTGTTTGAATTGGTGATATGTTCTCAGTTTTGGCTTAGATTGGACATATGTCGACCAAATGTTGACGAAGTAGGTTTTCACGAGACTTTGTGCGGCGGTGAAGTCAACCGTGGATTTAGAGTTGAAAGCGTCTGCTTATCCGATATTGGTCATGATTTCCTTCACTTCGCTTCACCAGTTGTTGTCACATTTCCTATAGTCCATTCAACACACATTTGAACATAGTCGGTTACGGTCCATTAGCACTCGTCTATTCCAGAGGCGTATCATGTTGGTCCATCTGCGGTAGCAGGTGGGGAGCCATCCGGTGTCACCAGTCAATGCAGCGGTAGGGGCATATGTACTCCTAGGGCGTATCTCATAGCTCGATTTTGAACGCTATCCGCACTTTGAAATTGCTTGCATCCCCACACTGAACTGCAATAATCCATAACTGGTATGACACAGGCGCTGTACAGTTTCTCAAACGGCTTAAAACTTAGGTCCTTTAGGTTATGAACCTTGCTGATGACGCTCCCGAGCGCTCTCCCAGCTCCCCTAGGTACTTGTACTGGTTTACCAGTTCAAGCTCGCTCTGTCCGATCCGGATGTGAACTGCGTCTTCTAAGTGCGCCCCTTCCGGAAGTGTACACACTTTGATTTCTCCGCATTTATCACCACCCGCCAGAGCTTGCACCATTTGTGGAGAACGTCGAGCATAGCTTGTAGGTTGTTTTCGGAGTCGGCAATTAAGACGATATCATCCGCGTACATTAGTATAGACACCGGGTTATCTCCAATGGCTACGCCCCTGCCTAGATCGTTGATTTCCTTGACCAGGTCATTGGCGAAAATGGCAAACAGCGTCGGAGAGAGCGTACACCCCTGTTTTACCCCGGTGATACAGTCGAAGAAGTATGTTTGGCAATTGTTAATCCTCACACATGACTGGGAACTTGCGTATATATTTTTAACGGAGTTATAAAATTTACCGTCTATTTTTATTGAGTAAGCAGTTTGTATAGGAGCATGTCCCTGTCTGTATAGTCAAATCAACGCCGGAGGTCAACAA
The DNA here is from genome assembly GCA_027627225.1 of Congeria kusceri. NCBI lineage: Eukaryota > Metazoa > Mollusca > Bivalvia > Myida > Dreissenidae > Congeria > Congeria kusceri. The sequence goes on from CM051032.1 coordinate 62,879,690, forward strand.
ACGCCGTAAACATGTTTTTGTTGTTTTTAATTACACTGTTGAGCATAAAGACGTGGTCTTCGCAAGATCTGTTTGCTCGAAACCCGTTTTGCTCATCTGCCAGGATATTTTCGTTTTCTAGGTAGTTCGACAGACGTTTATTTAAACGTTTATTTGTAACGTTTACTGACACATGATAATAGACTTATCCCTCTATAGTTCATCGGTATTCTTCTGTCAGTTTGCGGGTCCTTTAGAATGGGGTGTATGATGGCTTTTCTCCAGATTGATGGTATTATGCTGGTATCAAACAAAAGTTTGAATAACTGTTGTAGCACGGCGATGATCGGAGGGTTTTTTAAAACATCGTACGGAATGTTGTTGATTCCACTGGCCGACCCTGATTTGCTTTTTTGTATTACCATTGTAATCTCCTCTTGGCTGATGTTTCTGTTAAGCGTCTCATTTTGTTCGTATAAGGGATCACATATAAATAATTAACAGGAAATAAAACAGGCGTGAAGTTGTGCTGTTTTGATTTACTGACTCGTAGCCTGCAAAGAAGTAGTTTTCCGCGATACCTATTTTGGAAATTACCCTCTCTAAAAATAAATGCAACACTTTGCACATAGGTACCCTCATAACCATACCTTTTCTTAAATCATTCTAAGCTGAATTGATTTAAGAAATAAAATGGGTATGCCATGTCATATGTAAGAAAGAACTCGAAACTAAACAAAGTTGACTGTTTTATCACCATCTTTTTACCGGCTACTTTTTAGTTGAATGTAACCCGCCTCAGCTCAAGTGTCCTACTGTAGTCTCCAATCTTAAAACATATCAGTGATTTAGTAGTGCACACCAATGCTTATCCTACCAAGATCTCCAAAAAATATAACCTAAAAGCATGTCTTCGCGTTAAACTTGTTTATTTATTTGTATAGTACAGCCTTAAATAACTTTTTAGTGTAATGTGAACACCATTTGTTTCCTACCTGTACTGATGGTATTGCATATTCAACTTGTAAATGCAGTTAGTGTTTTCCAGACAAAGGAGCCGTCTATAATAAAAACAAACATATTTTCTAGATTGTATTTATTAGAGATGCTATAAAATATTATGCATTGAAAGAAAGCTAATGATAATAGCAGGAACATACCTCAATAAAACACATTATTTGACACATACCTATGAAGTCATTGCTTCAAATTAAATGTACTTTGTCGACACCAAATTGAAAAAAAAAAAAAATTATTATTTTTTTAAATACACCCAGTATATGTATTTTATTTTAAATGATATAGTGCAAAAACATTGACCTGATCCTGCTGACCTCTATTTACATAAATTTTCCGGTTAATTAATTAATTATCTATTTTAGAGTCGAACGGTTCAGTAAACATATCCACGACAGTTCACGTGACCCACTATTGACCGATCTCGTAGTAATAATTGATTTAAGGTGTTAATTTAAGCGATGATATATCGATCAGTTATACTTACGCCGTAAGTAACGTCAAAGAGAGTTAGCTTTGTATTTTGTAACTTTTACAAGTGGGTTTTAGTTCGAAACTCAATCAGGTTATAAAAATGGTACTAAATTTTGCTGCATTTCTTCAAAATTGTATTTATTTCTTCATCATTGTTTCATGTTTTTAATAAATATTTTATTCAACTATGCTATAATACATATGAAAATAGCAAACATAATATCACAGGTAAAAATCTCGATGTTACTCTTGCTCATGCCAGTGCATTTTCAAGGAATAAAGAACTATTCTGGTTTCTAAACCATTCGGATAGATTATTTCTTGTGCTCTGGACCCTTGTGTTTTTCTCGTGTCTCCCAATATTGCTTTGAAGGCCAAAACTGAAATAAAAATATGTAGATCTACATGTATTTAGTTCATAATCAAACATCACCTAAATTCATGATATTCTCGTAAACAATATTGTAAATTTCGTTTAAAACATTTTGACGTAAAAAGATTAACCCGAGATTCCAACCCTAGTCGATTAGTTGATAAGAAGACATGCATACCACTATACCATCGCTCGGTATAGCTAGCATAAAGCTAGCGATAACTACTACTATATTCAGTCGTATGTAAAACTGATTCTAAAATAAGTTAAGCGAACATCTTCGAATATATACTAGCACGAACAGACTTCGAAACATAATTTTGACTTCGTATTCAGCTTATGAATATTTTTGAATAAAGGTTAGTGTTCTATAGACTTGTTTCTGAACTAATTAAACACTACAACAACTATACTGTTCGTAATATTCTTTATTTTCTTCATTTTTCTACTCGTGGTCAACCATTCTCAACGATCATGCGAAAAACCCAACACAATTCTTTTTTTGGCTACAAACAACCAAAAGTGTAACCTCTAGAACATTTCCCCCCACATTGACCAAAAAAGTTTGTCAATCATATAACAATGCTATAAGATAGTAAACTATTACACTCGATTTATCGAAGTAAAAAAATATTTTATCGCAATCTTAATCACTTGTATAATATGTAATCGACATATCAACTATTAAATACTTATGAATGCACTACAATAATCATTACTCGTCAAAACTTGTTACGAAACGTTACATGTCTTGTAATGTTCATCAAGTCAATCGCTTCACCAATATTGAATCTTCATCTGATGTGGAAAAACTTGCTTCGGAATTTCACATAATAGCAGTTGCAAGGGATTATTATGCCCTACACTGCAACTTCCTTAAATTAGCTTTACATCTTTACATAAGTTGCAAGGGATTATTATGCCCTACACTGCAACAACTATTTTGCCTCTACCACAACACAAAGGCGAGTTATCGGTCTTTGATAAACATTGTTTCCCACGCGGATGTCAACTATTCGGACATGTCCATCTGGTCCGTTGTACACCTTTGTAACCCGTCCCAGCGGCCACCGCCCACGTGGAGTGTCCTGGTCTACGAGTAGCACGATATCATTAATCTTGACATCCCGGCCAATAGTTCGCCACTTGGATCTGGAACCTAGTGTCGGTATGTATTCCTTCAGCCAACGCCTCCAGAAATGTTGTAACAGCTCTTGAACGTAACGCCAGCGCCTTTTTAAGTTAATGGGTTTTGAATCTAACACTTTAGGTGCAAACTGTCCGCCTAACACACCAATGAGGAAATGATTTGGTGTAAGTACTATATCATCACTCGCGTTAGCCGACTGATAGGTCAAAGGCCTACTGTTTATCAAACTTTCAGCTCCTGACACTGCTGTTAATAGTTCTTCATCACTGATGTCTGCATTTCCTAACACTGTATATATTGCTTTCTTTGCTGACTTTACCATCGATTCATGCACACCACCAAAATGAGGGGAATTTGGTGGCATAAATTTCCATTCAATTTTTTCATTTACAGCATATCTCTGGACAACTTTATCTTTAATGTTCGAAAATAACACTTTAAGTTCATTCACAGCTCCAACAAAGTTTGTTCCATTGTCCGACATGATAAGATCAGGCTTTCCTCTTCTGTTCACATATCTACACAGCGCATTCAAGAACGAATTAGTATCTAAACTATATGTCACTTCAAAATGTACAGCTCTGGTAACCATACATGTAAAGACACAAAGGTATCTTTTTAGTCTTGTTTTGCCCCGTCCTTGCTTGGTGATGAATGGTCCTGCGAAGTCAACAGATGTTGTGGCGAAGGCTCTAACTGACTGTGTTCGTTCATCTGGTAAAGCTCCCATGATCTGCGACAAGGGTTTTGCTTTGTTAAGTTTACATCTTGCGCACATGTTTTCAATTTCTCGTATTGCTTCTCTAGCTGATATTATCCAGTATTTTCCCGAAAGTTCTGCTAATGTTCTATTTGTCCCTCCATGATACACTTTTTCGTGGTAGTGTTTTACTATCAATCTTGTAACATCATGTTTTCTTGGCAATAGGATAGGAAACCTTGATTCAAACGGCAGGAACTTTGTGAATCCTAATCGACTATTACATCTCAACACACCATCTGAATCGATTTCTGGGTTAAGTGGTGCTAACTTGCTGTTTCTTGGAATTCTTTGTCCTTTCTTTAAAGCTACATATTCATCTTTGAATGCTTGCTTTTGGTACAATGCTATAACTTGTTTTTCAGCACTTAACAGTTCTTCACGTCTCAAGTCTAAGGACAAGCGCCGGTCTTCTTGTTTCACTTGACAGTTGTCTATGAATCTATATACCCAAGCTGCAATGCGAATAAACCTATTCCAGTCCGAATACTGGGAAGCATCAAGCTTGAATTTTTCATCAGGACAAGTTGCATTCAAGTACGTGCTTTCTAATGATTTTCTCTTGACTTCAATCTTAGCATCTTCTCCTGCTTCTACCAGATTTCTAGGCCAGTTTTCTGGCTCTTCCTGCAGAAACAAAGGTCCGTGCCACCATAAGTCACTCTTCGATAGCGTACTGATGGACATTCCTCTCGATGCAAGATCTGCTGGATTCATGCTGCTTGGCACATATCTCCACTGGGTTGGGACTGTACTCTCATGAATGGACCCAACGCGGTTGGCTACAAATGGCTTGTATTGTCTGCTTTGTCCATGAATCCAGTACAAAACATTCAAACTGTCTGACCAAAATGTGCAATTTTTCAAATTCATTTCTAATGATCGACAAACACTTTGTGTCAAATTCAGGCCAAGTACTGCTGCTAAAAGTTCTAATCTTGGAATACTGACTGTTTTAAGGGGTGCAACTTTTGTTTTTGATGTGATTATTTTGATTTTCTTATTGTTTCGACAATAAACCACTGCTGCATAGGCATCCTTTGACGCATCAACAAATGTATGTATTTGACTTTGATTTGATGCATGTATGCATCTTGCCACTCTTATTTCATTCAGCTGACTCAGTTCTTCGTACCAGATTTGTATTTTTCTTGCTAATTGAACTGGCAGTTCCTCATCCCAATCCGACCCCGTTAACCAGATTTCTTGCATTAGAGTTTTAGCTCTCACTATGAATGGTTGAATGAAACCAAGTGGATCGAACAAAGATGCAATAGTCCGTAACACATTTCGCTTGGTCATTTTCAAATGTTCATTGTATGAATGCTTGAATGTGAAAGAATCTTCATCTGGATTCCATGTTATACCAAGAGTCTTGGTTTCTGGAACACTTTTGTCACTAATCTCTACTTCCTGTATGGCTCTTAGCTCTTCTGGTATGTGCTTCATAAGTTCACTGGAATTGGACATCCATTTTCTAGGGTTCATACTGGCTTTTTTCCACAATTCACGTAGTTCGAAATACAAAAGTTTCCCCGTTTCAACATCTGCTACTGAATCTATCGTATCGTCCATGTATGTTGATTTCATAACCGATTGCGCAGCTAGTGGAAACTCAGTTTCAAATCGTCGTGCATTTTCTTGTGAAACAAAATGTGCTAAAAGTGGGGACGCATTCACACCGAACACAACCCGCTCAAACTCATATATGTCTGGATCTGTAGTAAGATCTTCTCGCCACAGGAAACGATGATAGGGCCTATCTGGAACCAAAAGTCCTATTTGCAAATACATTTCTTGGATATCGCACATAATAGCCACTTCATTTTTACGGAACCTTAGCAGTACATCGAAAATGTCATTTTGCAGTTTTGGACCTTGGTGTATGCAATCATTTAATGATATTCCTTTATGTTTAGCTGAAGCATCAAACACCATTCTTACTTGCGTGGTTGTCTTCTTTGGTTTAACTATGGGAAAATGTGGCATATACCAACAATTCACATCTGTTTCCCCTTCACATATTTTCCGCACATAACCTTTCTTTACTTGCTTCTTGATCAGTTCGGCATAGGTTTTTTGTACTTCTGGCGATTTTTCAAGTTTCCTCTCTGTGTTAACTAATCTCTGTTTGGCCTGTTCAAAATTGTTTTTCAGTTCATGTTTGTTTTCATTCCAAGGTATAGGAACCGAGTATCTCTGAGCAACTGCATCATAAACAGTTTCTCTTTCAAGCTTTTTCACTATTTCATCCTTGCAGACATTATTTTCTGGTCTTTCTACTTTTTCAATTTCCCAAAATGATCTCAAAGTTTCATTGATATCAGGTTCACATGCAGTTACATGAAATGCAAACAAATTTTTCTGTTCATGTTCTCCGATTGATTCACAAGGTCCTACACATGTCCAACCGAGCGGTGTGAGTCTCGCAGATGGGCTTCCAGGGCGTCCAGTCAGCTCCGCCAGTGACTGATGAAGATACAAATAGTCTAATCCTATCAATAGGTCAACTTTTGTTTTTCTTCCAATATGGGGGAACTTTATGTCACAGAGATGAGGCCATTTTTTACTCATTATATTCCAATCAATTGGTTTTAAAACTCCCGTCACATTTTCTATTGTGTAAGCAGTCACATTTACCTTTGTCTGTTTGTTTACACTTATAAGTTCAAAACTGATATTCATGGTTTCGAATTGTTCACATTTACCATTGATTGTGTTCACATTCAACTGTTCAATTTCACCTTGAATCCCCAATTCTTCCACAACATTTCTATTCAAATAGGTTTTTGTACTACCATCATCCAGCAGTGCATTTACTTTCAGTTCTTTTCCATTGGCTTTTATAATCACTGGAACTGTCCTTAATGCTATGTACGAGTTGTGTGAACTTGTGTAAGTCGACGGTTGGGAATTACCAGGATCGAAGGCTGGTGCTGATGGGTTTAACTCATCCATATGCAGGAGTTTATGATGGTTTTTTATGCAGCCATTAATAGAACATTTTCTAAAGTTCCTACACTGGTTTCCTTGATGATTTTCTTTCAGACATCGAAAACACAGCTGTTTCTGCTTTGCAAATGACCATCTGGATTTAATATCTAGTTCTCGAAATTCAGTACAGTCCCAAATTCCATGTTTCTTGCTACAAAACGGACAATATCTGGGTTTCATATTGTTGGAGTTCACATTGTCGTGTTGAACAGTGAAAGACTTTTCTGACTTTACTGGCCCTACAAGTCCATTAATAGTTTCTGAGGCCGTTACATGATATTCAGTTTCCATTACTACAAAATCTTTCAGCGACTCAACTGATTCAAGTTTACTGTTGTCATGCACCCATCTATGGTAGGAGGCAAGCATCTCTGGCGGTAACTTCCGTTGCAGCATCACGTACAGCATTCCGTGCCCTAATTCTGATTCCACTCCAGTCTCTTTCATGTTTAATACTGTCATTTCAAGCAAATCTGAGAATTTTTCCAAGTTTTTGACATTTTTCATTGTCACTGGGGGATATTTCTCAATTTCTTCAATGTATTTACCTATTCTCCTTCTTACACCTCCATACTTCCGTTCTAACTTCTCCTTAGCTAACTTATAGGCTTCTGCTGAGTGACTTAACTCCGCTATCGTTGCCAGGGCAGGCCCTTTGAGGTATTGACGTAACTGAAGAAGTTTATATTCTTCTGTTGCTGGGGCTGCATCAATGCACGACATAAATGCGGATTTCCACGACTCGTACATTTTAATGTCACCAGAAAACACAGGAATTGACACTCGTTGCAACTGTTTAAACAAGTCTTTGCCCAAACCTGCTTTTCCACTCTGATGGTTACTTTCCCCTTTCACACTTTCTTTGCCGGAACATACTGATTGTGTTTCTAATTGCCATTCATGCCATGCCTTTTGTATTTGGTCATACTGAGCGTCCATCGCATCTAATTCTTCTAAATACACTTTCATTTCTTGTGTTTCACCATTTTGCTTGTAATTGTCAATCAATTTCTCTATGGATTCACGGTACGAGTCCATGGCAGTCTCCACTTTGTCCAGCAATTCGCTAACCAGTTCGTTGTCAGAAGTAGAATCACATAAGGCATTACTTAGCTTATTCCTCTGTCTGGTAAACACGGATTTCCTACGTGACTTTTTCATTCGCAAGTCAGCAACCGTTAACTGATCGTCTGGTTTAGTGTCCACTGCTTCTTCTTCGTTCGCACTCATGGTTTTACGAGGGTTTTTCTATTGTTTACGTTATAAGAGTTAGTGGTGTGTAATCTATTCTTTTTATTTTTATTTTGACTTTCTCCACGCAAAATTCACTAATACTTCGTGTGAAACCCTGCTCGCAGCGCCAAAATGTTCTATAGACTTGTTTCTGAACTAATTAAACACTACAACAACTATACTGTTCGTAATATTCTTTATTTTCTTCATTTTTCTACTCGTGGTCAACCATTCTCAACGATCATGCGAAAAACCCAACACAATTCTTTTTTTGGCTACAAACAACCAAAAGTGTAACCTCTAGAACAGTTAGGATCAGGTAAATGTTTTCGCACTGTACATAACATTATCCGCCGATATGCCCCTTACAGCCCTTTACAGCCCCATCTACAATTTGCTTGTATAGATCTATAGCATTATTAAGTACATGTATGTTAGTAATCTCAGTATATCTTTTCTGCACGCTGGAATGTAGCTTTCATTAGTTGGCTGCATCTTTCTGTGCACTGTTTTCAGTAACAGTTCTCAACCACCTCGGTGCATCACAGCTCTTTTGTGACATACTGGAAATCTGGGACGGCGACTCATTACTTCTACTTAAATGATTGGTCATTCATATGTATATTGCATAATTGAAAGCTGACTGGCTTGGAGAATAAACCACTGAGGAGTCTGAAAATCATTTAAGAAATCAAACATATGGCATTGTACACATATTCATTTAAAGAGGCAGTCTAATTAAACCAGTTTTAGTTCACTAGCCGCATTAAAGAGAATAAATACTACGGAAATGCATGATTTCACTGCATTACTGAATGATGTGTTGAGAAAAGAAAGCTTATTTGTATAATTGTTTTTGTTACGTGGTTTTTGTAATGTGCTGTGTTATATTGACAATCGGTCACTTCCCTTAAATTATGTACGTTGTGCTTTTAATAAACTGTTTATAAGCTGATACAAAAGTACAAGTTACCTTTATGCGTGTTGCTTATTTGTGGTTTTGGTTATTGACGAGGGTTATATCTTGACAGCCAAGTACTTTGATCGTTGAACAAATATCAAGGCCACGATGAGTAATTGAGAATCGATGGGATTCATTATGAGAGGCTTAATCTGCTTTAGGAAATTTTTACATGGTTTCCCTATAAATCTTTTTTAAACGCTAACGTCAATATGTTATATTTTCCAAATTTATGTGCTGTTATATGAATTGCCGGGTCCAACACGGATTGAAACTTGCTTCGACAATTCATTAAACTGGTCATTCTTTTACTATCCAGCAATTCAAGACAATTTCAGATACGGGGTGCGATTGTGCGGACATTTCCTTGGTGGAATACAAAGACGATAAGGATAAACAAGAATTGCTTGGAGTTCTTTGCACGACATGTGGATCGGAATGGCTTACGGAAGAACATTTGCCGGACGAAAAGAAAACCCGCATAAAAACGTACAAAGGACACACGCTTTATTTATTTAGCCGATTGCTATCGATGAACCTAAAGCATGTGCGGCACAGGCGAACAGAAATCTTATACGAGAAAACGACATCGGCTCGTTGGAAGCTGGAGACCACATTGCCTGGCATCGATCATATGCGGGTGTTGAATATTGGCACCATGCAATCGTTGTAGTTGTTGATGCAACAACGCAAAAGAGCCTGCAAGTCATTCATTGGCAAAAACTTGGTATAAAGGGGTAGCGACAGCAGATAAAATGTCAGTAACGAATTCAGAAATACTTTACAAAATCAATTACGCAGATATTGTAGACAAGGTGAACTTAGTATTAGCATGCGCCATATTTTTTCTGAACGATACAAAAACGTATGATTTGTTAAGAAACAACTGAGAGTCATTTGCGACGTTCTGTAAAACTGGGACAGGTCTGTCAGTTCAAGTACAATGGACAAAGGAGAAGTTCAAGGAAACCGGTATCAGTGTTGTTCTCGTACACGCTCAAAGAACGATATCAGAAGGCTTGAAATTCAGGTTCGGTGCTCCCAGTATCACGTGCGCTATCGAGGCGGTGTTATTTGGCATAGACGCATACAAGCTGTGGAAGAAGTATCAGAAAAATAAAATAACGAAGGAATGATTCATCAATGAGCTAGTTGCCCGGTGTTTGGAGGCTCTGTGCGCGGCATTTGGGGTGTTTTGGGGGGGCACGAGAATTGCATTACTTACTGCAATATTGTCGTTTGTAGGGAAAAAAAGTCGGTAGATGTCTTCATTTTTGTTATGATGCTTCAAGTGGGTGGTGTGCTTTATAGCGTTAAAATATAACAATAATGACAATTATATAGAGAATAGTTTGCTTGCATGCACAAGTTTCTAATGTTTTAAGGTAAATATTTGGTGATTTCCCGCACTGTGTCCTATACGTCTAATAAATTTGGTAAGTACATACATGTATTCCATTGTTACTTTTGTTCTACAACAGAAAATAAAATCGAACATATTTCCGTGCCAGAAAAATAGCTGATTGAAGTTAAAAGGGACAAGGTTTCTAGGTAGTGGAAACTATATCAAGATGGTTCATATGTGTGTTTTGCTGCATCGTGCGTGTCGTGATTGTTCATTTTGCTATATCCTGAGTTTTGCTTATGAATTTCGCCGTATCGTTTGTTTTGTTTATACATGCATTTATTTTAATGTATTATATGTTTTAGTATGTTTATTTTACTGTATCATGCGTTTTGTGTATACTCCATGCACAAGATCTTCTGTTTTGAAATTGTGTCAGATCAATAAAAAAAAAAACATCACATAATTTACACTCAACCAGTTTTATTTAAAATTAATCATTTAATGTTTACACATACATTGTATCTAGAGAATGTTCACAAATGTCAATTTGGAAATGATGTTGATGTGTGTAATATTTTTTGGTTTTGCTGTTTTCCGATTTTATTGTTATTGTATTGGTATATAAAACTTAATTTGCATTCAATAGTTTTCTTATGACAATAATTCATAATGTTCCTACGTATAATCTTGATCTGTTCTCAAGTTAAATTTTCATACCAATTGTTGTGCCTTTAAACCATACCAATGATTTGTTAGAGATCTGTATTACTCATAGCACTTAAACCCGTTTAAACGATAAATAAAGAAGGCGCAGGCTTAAGTACAATTACCAACTTAACGAATATACGTTAGGTATTGCTTTGGAAGTTTATAAATACCGATCGGGGTCGGTATTCACGAAGCTCTTAAGAGAAAATTTAACTTAAGTTGTACTTAAGTGAATATTTAAAATCATTTGTTTCTGTTGAAATCCAATCATTTATGTTTAATAAAATTTTTAAATACTAAACATCTAAGCAACATTAACAAGTTAAAATTATTTAATTGTAAAAATTCCTATATATGAAACACCCACAGACTTGAAGAAGTTACGTATTTAAGAAACTTACGGACTCTGAACTAACCCAGAAAACAGTTTATTTAATATCAATGATTTGAATGATATATTATAGATATGTAGATACAGTTAAATCAGTCTTGCTGATAGCAATATTTTTTGAGAACAAAAATGCTACTGTTACATTTTGTGTATGATTAGCCGAGGTCTAATTCATTGCTGATTTAATAAAACGTATCACGAAATGCAAAAGGCGTTTCGGTATTTATATAATGGAAATGCAGTGAACTTACTAACTGTGTTGTCGCAAGTGTGAAGACTGAATGTGTTTAATAAAATAAAATAAATTGCGAATCCATGGTGAATGAGAACCCCACCCTCTTCGAATTTGTATTGTTCGTTTAGTTCGTGGAACAATGCCATATTAACATAAAAATAATTAAAATAATGAAATTCTTTCCATCAACATGGAATAATTGAAATCGACATAAAAATAATACTGTTTCAAGCATCTCACTAGCGGTGCGAACAAAATAAAAGCTCACTATGATAACATATCTGCATTGAGTGCATTTCAGAAAGTAAAATTGCATTATAAAAATAGGCTAGACGGAGAAATTCCAAATGGCAATGTTTAACGGAGAAATTCTCCACAAAGATTAGCATCGCTACATATGGTTGGATTCATATCAAAAGAAGGAGATCACTGCTAAAGAGTTTCATATTATGTATATGATGTTAGCACCCGTTTATTTAAGAAGTCGAAATTGTGTAGACACCGTTCAAAACAGACCCGTGTTAAATTCTTTCACCCTATTCTGGATAATAAAACTACTTTCTTAACTGCTCAATACGTTAGAATTTCAAATCAGTACATTGCCCACGTGCGTGATAACAATAATATCATAAAACCAAATATGATTGTAAAACGATTATACAAACTACATTGCAATTATACTTGTAAACGATTATACAAACTACATTGCAATTATACTTGTAAACGATTATACAAACTACATTGCAATTATACTTGCAAGCAGGTCACGTTCAAGCAGGTCACGTTCAAGCAGGTCACGTTCGTTAAATTTATCAAGATCTTTGATTCTGAAAGAATTTTAGTTACTTTATTCGGAACAACACTGCGCCTCTTTGCCGTCATCAATATAAGGTAGAGGCACACTATTACTAGTAAACTGTTTTCATATTTCATTGTAGTGTGCGTGTTGTGTCTGTTTATTTCACTGTACTATATGTTGTGTTAGTTTATTTCACTGCTGTGTGTGCTTATTCCACTTATTTGTTTGGAATTTGCGCTTTGAATATAAATCGTGACTTCTTTCTTCATTAAATGTCTTGAATCTATGGACAGTTTCTGTAAGCCGAAAATAAGAGCATTCGTGTCCGAGCTATTTCCCAGCAACAACTTGATGTTATTGTCGACCTCCGCCCTGTTTAATGCTAATGTCAATGAATTTATTTCTAGTTCCACTCATACCAAATTTGTTGAAATCTTACAAAATACGTTAACCTTGTAAATGTATTTTATTTCTTCGAGTTGCGTTTCATAAGTTTGCAAGTTTGTTTATTTTCCTGTGTGCCACAAGCTGTTAATTGTTGTGAACCATTAAAACATAACCTTACACAACAAGAAAACATGTAGTTTTTGCATTTTCAGTAAACTTTTATCAGGTCATTAATATGCATTAAGCAACAATTAACCATAAAGAAGAGAAAAACAACACTGTTGTTTCGGAAGTTGTTTTACATGTTTTATATGTTTTCCTGTTTATTCTGTCCTGTATGTTATTAGTATATGCATTTGACGTTTCTATTACTTTACAAATATGTATTTTCATTACATGCTCTTTAACATATATAACTACTATTAAATTGTATTTTGTATAATCATGTGCTTATATTGGAGAATAATATTTTGTTTCTCAAATAATGAACACTTTCACGTTGTAAAACATATGCGAATACATTTTATACATCGAGTGTGACGTCACTGTGTTCATCTAACCTCTATTCTAGGAACTGATAACTATCCATATTTGGCTAAATGTGCATACACTGAGATATAGTCAGCGGAGAAATGAAAAGAAATTAAAACAAGCAAATTTTCAGTACATTTTTATAAAAACCAATGTTTAAACACGATAATAACGTTATCATCATATTAACTACAAACACTCAAAGCATTGTGTTTATACCTGTTTGTGCAATAAACTGCGTTTTACTTGCGTTGGCAGTTTCTACTTTCACTTTTGAACACTATTGACAAGCGAACAAATAGAGATAAAAATCTTTCTATTATTGAAAAAAACCCGGCGGATTAATAGTTATATATTATATGAACATAGTGCTTACCCATCATGCGCAGCACTGAATCACACAGGTTAGTCTAGGAGCGACAACTGGTGGACACAATGATGCGAATATGATTGAGACGCGCTTTTGTGGTTACTTCGCAAACGAGTTAACCAAGAGGTCCAGTATTCATATTCTTGTTCAGTCTAAAGTTGTATTCAAGTGAACATTTAATATGCAATATAAACAACCTTTCAGCGCATGTAGACTGGCAAACTTCAGTAGTCGCTTGCAAGCTCGAAGCACAGTTGTTTTCTCTTCTCGTCTTTCTATTCAATTGAATTGTTTGTTTTTTACGATTGTTTTTTTCTTTGTGGCCTTGGAAATGATATATTTTCTAATTCAGCATATGTATTATATACACCGCTTAACCCTGGTCAGGTCATTGCTGGAAGAACCAAATCGTTCAATGTCTTGGGAAAAGGATTTTTGAAGTCTCTACAATTCATGAGAGACAGGGGAATATAAAGAAAATAAGAGAAGACAACACTGGTTCGGTGAAATCTGCAGCGCAAACATCTTGAAATCGGGTAGTTGATGATGCAACAATGGCAAAACGAAGGATTTCAGAGTTCTCTACAATACATGCGAGACCGGGGAGTAAAACTCAAACAAGAGATGAAGACACTGGCTCGTTGAAACTTGGAGCACAAAAAGCTTCGCGGCGGGTAGTTGATGGAGCAACTAAGGCAAAACTGAAGATTGTGGAGGTGTCTAAAATCTATAGGGGCCTTAGGGGTAAAACTCAAATAAAAGAAATACATATAAAGATCAATTTCAAAAATATTTAAAACGGCGCGAAGTTGGCTTTAACCCGTGTCATGTCAGACGGAACAATGGCGTATAGTGCGCTGCTAAACAATTCAGTGTCGTTGGCGACGTGCCATATACGTTAATAAATGCAATGGAAATGGGTAAACACGAAGACGAATACACACGAAGGCATTCCATACATTAATGGGTTTTCCAGTCTTGAAGATTCGTCGGTTTGTGACTCAGCGACGTCAGCGTTCGAGATGATGTGTGTAACGGTGCTTAGTGTCCTAGTGTGCGTGCTTGTTTCAGTTTCACCCTGGCTCGTACAAGCTTAACTTATTGTTACCCTGCAGTTTTTAGCGAACACACGCCTGATGGAACATTGGCAATACTTTGAGGAGTCGCAAACAAAGTATGAACCTCATTATTGGAAATCAATAAAACTCTTTGAAGCCCGTGAACTTTTCGGGAATTTCCTACTCGGTTTGCCAAACAACGTTGTTCGAAAATCTATGGTATTTGCGAATAAAGCGGCTTCTAATATATCGTGTTACATACGCCTTTGCTACGTATGATTGAATTTCGCACACAATTAAGCAGGCTAATGAGAAAGAAATACATGGTTTATGCATTGAACGCTATCATAATCGATTGAATAATCACTAAATAACTGGAAGAAGTACATGTATAAAGTTAAAGAATTGTTTTCGGAATATTTAATATTAAAAGATTGTTTCCCCTGGCACTGTGATAAATAGTCATGTTTAAACTGTGTAATTATTTACTTTATTATCGCTAAACGAACGGGCGTTGTGTACGAGCATGTTTATTTCACATTATCGTGTGCACTGTATCTGTTTTTTTTATCACTTAGTTCACTGTTCTGCGCGATCTGTGTCTGTTTATTTCACTGTACTGTGCGCTCTGTATCTGTTAATTTCACTGTAGTGCGTGTTCTGCGTCTGTTTATTTCAATGTACTATGTTCTGCGTCCGTTTATCTCACTGATCTGTGTGTTCTGCGTCTGTTTTTATCACTGTAGCGTGCGATCTGTATCTCTTTATTTCAATGTACTGTGCGATCTGTATATGATTATTTCACTGTAGTGTGCGATCTGTATATGTTTTTTTCACTGTAGTGTGCGATCTGTATATGTTTATTTCACTGTAGTGTGTGGTCTGTATCTCTTTGTTTCACTGTAGTGTGCGATCTGTATATGTTTATTTCACTGTAGTGTGTGATCTGTATATGTTTATTTCACTGTAGTGTGTGATCTGTATATGTTTATTTCAATGTAATGTGCGATCTGTATCTCTTTATTTCACTGTAGTGTGTGTTCTGCGTCTGTTTATTTCAATTGACTGTGTGTTCTATGTATGTTTTATTTCACTGTAGTGTGTGTTCTGCCTCTGTGTTTATTTCACTGTACTGTGCGCTCTGTATCTGTTTATTTCACTGCAGTGTGTGTTCTACCTCTGTGTTTATCTCACTGTACTGTGCGCTCTGTATCTGTTTATTTCACTGCAGTGTGTGTTCTGCCTCTGTGTTTATTTCACTGTTCTGTGCGCTTTGTATCTGTTTATTTCACTGCAGAGTGTGTTCTGCCTCTGTGTTTATCTCACTGTACTGTGCGCTCTGTATCTGTTTATTTCACTGTAGTGTGTGATCTGCCTCTGTGTTTATTTCACTGTACTGTGCGCTTTGTATCTGTTTATTTCACTGCAGAGTGTGTTCTGCCTCTGTGTTTATCTCACTGTACTGTGCGCTCTGTGTCTGTTTATTTCACTGCAGTGTGTGTTCTGCGTCTGTTTATTTCACTGTACTGTGCGCTCTGTATCGTTTATTTCACTGCAGAGTGTGTTCTGCCTCTGTTTATTTCAATTTACTGTGTGCTATGCGTGACAGCTTGTTTTAGCAGCAATTGGAACATTCATGTCCGAGCTATTTTTCAGCAACCATCGGAAGTTATTGTCGACCTAACACCTTTTCTAATGGTAATGATTTTGCATCCTTTCTTGTGTTGGATTGTTTGTTGTCATTGTTGTGAACCATTATCACATAAACTTACTCGCCAAGTACACATACAGTGTTTGCATTTTCGGTATTACGTGTTACTTGTATAAAGTATTTGATATGCATAAAGCAACACTGCACATGAAGAAAAAAAAACACAGAATTTTGTTTTGTTGTTATTTGATATACTTTCCTGTTTATTGTTTCTTTTCGATTTTTTTTTGTTCTTATTATATTTTCATATACATTCAACATTTGTAATACGTTTTAAATGTGTATTTTTATTACAAGCTATTTAGAACATATGCTACTGTATTTTGTATACTTATATATTTCTCTAGGTAAATTAACTATTTTTTTCTAAAACACTTCACAGTTTCAAGTTGTATTTATTCAATTAAACATATGCAGAATATGAAAGTGATGCAGTTTGAGACGTGCTTTTCTGGTGAATTCCCAAACGAGTAGACCAAGAGGTCCAGTATTTATATCCTTGTTCAGTCTAAAGTTGTATTCAAGTGAACATTTCATATGCAATACAAACAGCAAAACGGAAGGGGCGAGTAACACGAATTTGTTGTTGTTGTTTTCTGGAAAGGCGAAACATTAAAGACGATTTATGACAGTGTTTTTAAATTAAATATGTCCGATTAAAGTATGAATACGTTAAATGCAAAAAAAAAAGTTTTTGTGTTGGAAAATTCGGTTTAAGTATTTCATTTACAACACGTACGTTACATAAACTCGTTGTTGATTGAAATAATAATATGACAGAAATACTGTTAAAACGGCGAAAAATCCCAACAAACAACAACAAATCCATTACGAGAGGTTTAACGTGCTGGAATTTATGCGGATTTTCAGGAAATTTAACATGGTTTCCCAATTAATCTTTTGAAAACGCTAACGTCAGTATTTTTAAGTATCTATTCCAAATGTATCTGTTGTTATATATATTGGGCCCAACATATATTTCAGTTTGTTTTATAAACATCGAAGTTGAATTGGGTATATTTTACAAGTAATTCGTTGCTGTTCTTGTATATTGAGGCTTAGCTTTGTGCGTAGAGGCTTTGTGATAGAACTCAAAATACAGGATACATAGTGTTCATATTTTTCATGTACATGTAACTTGAAATACTAGTCTTTTATACTTTAGACAAAAAGTATTTCTGCTTTTATTTTAAAATGCTTTCCTGTATAGAGTTATATGTATATTTTATTCGAGTTTCAACCTTAATAATATACATGAACAGTTTAATATTGGTTTAATCACACATAGTCGCTTTAATGGTCGCGCATACCGGTATGTTATAAATACAATTCGAAATTTATACATATTCTACTAGATTACAACTACATTTGTTCAACATATAATGCATTTACCTTTCTTTATGTAAATACACAGATTTTGCAGGTTGAGTGGGAACATAATAATTGTGCACAAAAAGCTTTGGAATTGAGACGAGTTGCGAATAAGTACTTTCCAGAGGTTTAAAAATACAAATGTAGAATTTCCAAATAATATAAAAATAGAGGCTCCACGTGACTGCTATAAATCTTATTTCGAGTCGAACTGCGTCATACTTGCTTTCGACATTTATGAAACTGGTCGCTATTAATTATATTGTTTATAGAGATTCTATCAATTCCAGACACGTTTTGATATGGGATGTAATTGTGCCGACACTTCCTTTGTGGAATACAATGACGACAATAATGAACAAGAATTGCTAGGAGTTCGGTGCACGAGATGTGGATCGGAGTGGCTAAAATCGAAATATTTGCAGTTTAACATCGGTCGTCATACGATGGAATGGAAATACAATGGAAATACACTGTATTGTCGAAAACCAATAGATTCTAAGGAATATTCAATTCAAATGTGAAAAGGTGTCTACATCGGCTCTTTGGATCCTGGCGACCATATAGCCTGGCCTCGTGTTGGATATTGGCATCATGCGATCGTAGTGGCTGTTGATGAAAATAAAAACAGTTTGGAAGTTATTCATTGGCAAAAAAGCACATTTTTGCACTGGATTGTGAAAAAAGATGAGAAAACAATCAAACATTCAGAAACCGTTGTCAAAATCAATTACAACGGTACTGTAGACAGCGTGGAACTGGTAATAGCCCGTGCCAGGTCTTGTGAGAAAGAAACCAAAGCGTATAATTTGCTGAAAAACAATTGCGAGTCGTTGGCGACGTTCTGTAAAACTGGAGCAGGTCGGTCACTCCAAGCAGGATATGCAATGAAAAAGGTGAACGATGCTTTTATAACCGCTACTGGCAAGGTTGTAATGAAACAGGTGAACGATGCTGTTATAACCGCTACTGGCAAGGTTGTAATGAAAAAGGTGAACGATGCTGTTATAACCGCTACAAAGGTTGTAATGAAAAAGGTGAACGATGCTGTTATAACTGCAACTGGCAAGGTTGTAATTCCAGGACTAATTTCTCATAGGCTTCGAGCTTCTATTATTTATGGCGGTACTATCTGGGTACTTGTGAAAGACGTCTTTACACAATATAAACTATATAAGGCAGCGGTAATCAAAAAAGAAATATTCATCCAAGAAATTGTGAAGGATTTATTTGTGGTATTTGGCGGTTTCTTCGGGGGCATGTTAGCGCCATACTTGCTTATAAGCTCAAGGCTATTTTCTTCCATGATAGTGGAACAAATGGCAGAATATATATTCACATGCAAACAAGTTTTGAAAATTTGACGCTCAAGAAAACGCATTTTCATTAACCATACATTCAAAGTACACATTAACGCTCATATTTTTATATCTCGCGATGCAGTTTTAAATTTTTATTTATTTTCATGTAAAATGTTTAAGTTTCCGGTTTCATTTGCTGCGAAATTTGAAAAAAAAAAACAATGACGGACTCAGTGCGAGTGAATCAGATGGTGGACAATTTAAGTAATGGTAAATGAGAAATATTAGTCATAAAGAATAATGAAGAAAGAAGATACGTATTGAATGATAGCAAGGCGCTAAGGAAAAAAATGTACGCTACGGAACTAGATGATGTGGAGGTGCTAGAAACTGGAGGCGGACTAAAACTTGTCTTCAGCACTGGTATGTTCGAACTTTGCAGATTTTATGTGATCTCATTCTCTGGTGATGATTCTCGGTTCGCTAAGTGTGCCAGAATAACAGTTCACGATGGACATGGTTGTTGAGACAAAATTCAAACTCAGTTCAGGAAGACAGGGTATATACACCCTTAATCTATACCACACGACGTGTTCATGTTTAGTCAATGGTAAAAGGTTGAATCAGTTTGCGAACACGGATTTACCTGACATCATACAAATCATTGAGGACAAGTTGAAAGCTGAAAATACAACAGCGTCTGAAATAAACAGTTCTTTCCGAAAGATTCTGCTAGCAATCGCATCAAATGAGGAACCCACTACGTCATCTGTTAGTCAACAAGAAAAAAGATTGTCTGATCTTTCGTCGCTGACGAAATCAGTTGAAAGAGTGTGAAAAGAAAAAAGCCTCCACCGTAAATCAGAAAGCACTAGCACTAGCGAGCTGAGATCGGATAGCACAAGCACTAGCGAGACGAAATCGGAAGGCGCAGGTATGACCAAGACGAAATAGAATAACACAAGTACGAGCGAGACGAAATCGTATAGTATATGCACAAGCGAGACGAACTCGGATAGCACAAGCACATGCGAGACGAACTCGGATAGCACAAGCACTAACGGGACGAAATCGGAAAAAACAAGCTCGAGCGAGACGAAATCGGATAGCACAAGTACGAGCAAGACGAAATCGGATAGCACAAGCACGGGCGAGACGCGAACAAATCGCACTAGCACTTGCAAGACAAATCAGATAGCTCAAGCAGGAGCGAAACGAGATTTAATAGCACAAGCACGAGTGAAATGAAATCGGATAGCACATATACGAGAAAGACGTAAACGGATAACACAAGTACGGACAACACGAAATCGTATAGCACAAGCACTAGCGAGAAGAAATTGGATAGCACAAGCACTAGCGAGACGAAATATGATAGCACAAGCACGAGCGATACAAAATCGGATAGCACAAGCACGAGCAAGACGGAATCGGATAGCACTAGAACTGGCGAGACGAGACCGGATAGCACAAGCACGAGCAAGACAAAATCGGATAGCACAAGCACGAGCGAGACGAAATCGGATAGCACAAGCAAGAGCGAGACGAAATCGGATAGCACAAGCACTAGGGAGTCGAAATCTGATATCACTAGCACAAGCGAGACGAAAACGGATTGCACTAGCAGTAGGGAGACGAATAAGATTTTATACGATTTTATGGCGCAGATTGGTAAAGAATTGCAAGGATTGCGCTAAGACTTGAATGTGCGCATCAGGAAATCATCTTTTGAAATCGACAACATTAAGGGCATGATTATCAGTTTGAAGAGGAATAATCTGCAATCTTCCCAAGAAGTAGATTAAAAAATTGAAGATGTGAAGCAGGAAACTAGGAAATGTAACTTTAAAATAAAGGAATTTAATGAAGTTTTATTAAAACGATGGAAATCGGTAGCAGATACCATGAAGTCGCATCTTGTCAATTTCATGGAAGCCTCTAAAAAGTAAAAAAACAGAATCAAGTGCTACGTTGAACAACACGCCGGTTCAAATCCCAGTTGATGATGTATGCTCTTATTCATCTCCCGTTACACCTCAAGCATAGAACAGATCGCAAAATATACATAGTGAACCAAATAAGACCCTAACAATAGGTGACTCGATACTAAAGAGCATTCAAAAACGTGGATTGAAAGACACTATTGACATCAAATCCTGTCCCGGCAAGACAATCAACAGTATAAGATCTGAATTGAATAGTGTGAATTTAGCGAACTATGCAGACATCATAATCTATGCCGGAGGAAATGACGTCGCAAACAAAACTTCGCTTCATAAGATTACCCAAAACATAAAAACATTGATTGCGGATATTAAAAAGCAAAATGCAAAAGTTGTTATGTGCACGCTGTGTCCCCGCGTTGACGCTGACGTTAGGTCCCAATTGGTAAGGAAAATGGCTCATGACTCGGGCACCACCATCATCAAATGTAATGAGGAAATCGTGTTCGGGAATGGTTCATCAGCTCGCCATTTCTACCACAGGTATAGCATTCATCTGAACTACAGGGGTTCCAGTGTCCTTGTCGCCGCGATCGACAGCGTGTTTCCCGTCGCACAGCGTCCAACCCGGTAACCGGAATTGAACAGAATCGGCCGCGTGAGGACATCCGGCGTCCTCATGCTAAAGGCGGACCCCGCAGATACTGCCATATCTGCCACCTCAATAATCATGACGCGAGTGAGTGCCGATGGAGACCGAGACCGCCTGCACGTTATCGCATTGGCAGCACGCGCTTTGTGGACGACAGACGAAGAAATTACAGCTTGGTCTCCAGAGATCGAGTTTAGGAAAGCGCACACAGACTTTCACATTACCCAACCCACGCTGACGGTAATATATATGAACCTTTACAAGAGCTGTGCACTATCTGTAATTATATATCGTGAACATGTGCTTAAGATGACAATGTTAATAATAATTTTATGTTCGTAAATAATGAATATGTTGCTACCACATATGGAATGTCAATTAACAAGGAATGTAACTCTGACCATTCTATTAAGATGATAATTATTTCGATATACATTATCAATCTAAGGGTCTTAATATTATGAATTTGAATGTGCATCATATTATGCCAAAACTTGATGAAAGTAAGTGCTTACTATCTTCTGTAAATATAGATATTGTAGGATTATGTAAACCATTTTTACATGATGAAATTTCAGATATATATCTATTTATTAATGATTATACTATAATTCGTAGAGATAGACATAATAAAAAGGGTGGAGCATTCCTACTTTAAATAAGGAACAATTAGCCATTATCATGCAGGCAAGACCTGAACATCTCTCCTCTAGAATCAGTATGGATCGAGATTCAATATCCTAATGCAAAACCCGTTCTCATTAATTTTGTGTACAGACCTCACGATTCTTCTCAATGTTGGGTTTATTACTATCAAAATCAAATATCGCTCGCAATATCAAAGCCTTCAAATGAAAATCATATTATAGGTGATTTTAACTTCAACTACTTTGCAGATAAAAACTCATTTAACAATGCTCAATGGACTTCCTTCGTCAAATCTAATGATCACAAGCAGATTATAAAAAAACCAACAAGAGTAACAAAAACATTGACCACTTGTATTCAAGCATACCTGAAAAGATAACGGAGAATTTTGTGCCATCGTACAGCATCAGTGACCATTTTCCGGTTTGTTTCACACGCCGTGTTCATGACAAATATACAAAAAATAGCCATACTAAAATAACGTACAGGCAATTTAAAAGATTGTCAATACCTGAATTCCAGAAAGAACTGTTAACATCTAACATATCTTATTTTGAATCTTTGGATAACCCTGATGACGCACTGGACCACATATTGGGAACAATAAATGACATTTTAAATTATCACGCCCCTCTCAAAACTAAAAGAGTTAAATCACAAGTGCTACCAGATTGGTTCACAGATGCGATTAAGGAAGCTATTCGCCTAAGGAACACATTAAAGAAAGTAAACAGTGACGAATATAAAAAACAAAGAAATTTAGTAACATACATGATAAGAAAGAGTAAACAGAATTTCTATCAAACGTCAATAAAAAATAACAAGCCAACAAATTATCTCTAGAAGTCTCTACATTATCTCACCAAATCTCTAGAAAAAGTAGTTTTACCCCTTGTCAGGGCAATGTGATTAACGATGAGAGTGACATCTTAAATGCTTTCAATAACCATTTTAAGAGCAATTCGTTCTTTTCAATGAGGTCAGCTATGTTAGTAAAATGGTTATTGAAAGCATTTAAGATGTCACTCTCATTTACCTACCTTAACTTTGTCAGTTGACAACCACACCCTCGAACACGTGTCTACGTTCAATTTGCTAGGAATATCAATAAACAAACATTTAAAATGGGATGCTCACATTTAAAATGTATGCAATAAATCATCATTTACATTTTAATCAGAGTATGGAAGAAGAACTTTTTCTGATTTTTCAAGACAAGTGTGGAAATGTATTCATATTTATTTACAAAGTACAGCAAATGCGAATTCTTTTAAATAAATCATTCAAGAAATACCTTAATGATCTTCAGTAATGCTTAACGTATGATTCTGATTATTGACATTCTATTTTGCTGTTTGTGATAAGTCTGTGTGATTTCTATTCTCTTCTATTCATTTAATTATTTTTTTCATTTATATATAAATAATTTTGAATGTGTTTTTGTAACTCTGTGTTCATGTTGTAAATTTTAGAAGACCACATTGTAAAAAAAGTTATATTTTAGATTAATGTGAATTCTTCTTGTTAATTTTATTATTATTATTATTATTATTATTATTATTAGTAGTAGTAGTAGTAGTAGTAGTAGTAGTAGTAGTAGTAGTAGTAGTAGTAGTAGTAGTAGTAGTAGTAGTAGTAGTAGTAGTAGTACTAGTAGTAGTAGTAGTAGTAGTAGTATTACGGTGGTTAATGTGTTCATGAGATTGCATTTCAAAACGTCGAACATTTCGTAATGATGTTAAGTACTTTACTGCGTGCTGTTGGTTCGTTATTGTTTTTATGGAAGATGTTGGTTTTGAAATTCATTCACAACATCTGTGGGAATTCCATGAATGTTTACACGGTTTCCAGAAAGTCTTTTAAAAGAGCTAACGCAAATGAGATAAACATAGATCGATTTCTAAAATATCCGCTGTTGCATGTATATTTGAGTGCCCCTAAAGTGACATTATCATGACACGTTTATTTCGAAACATAATATATTGCAAATAAATAAACGTAATATCATTTTGTTAAAACTTTATATTATTCGGTAATATCAAAATCTATTTCGTAAAATCGGAATACCATTTCGTAATTACGCAATGTATATCGTCAATTTGCACGTCAAGAACATAAAGTGTTTGCATTTTCGGTATTACCTGTTACTTGTATTAAGTAATTTATATGCATAAAGCAACACTGAGTATGAAGAAGAACAACTAAGATTTTGTTTTTTTTTGTTATTTGATATGTTTTCCTGTGTATTGTTTCCTGTAGATTTTTTTCTATTCTTATTATATTTTCATGTGCATTCAACATTTGTAACACGGTTTAAATGTGTATTTTAATTACAAGCTATTTAGAACATATGCTACTGTATTTTGTACACTTATGTATTTCTCTAGGTCAATTAACAATTTTGTTTTCTAAAACACTTCACAGTTTCACATAGTATTTCTTCAATTAACCATATGCAGAATATGAACGTGATGCAGTTTGAGACGTGCTTTTCTGGTGACTTCCCAAACGAGTTGACCAAGAGGTCCAGTATTTATATCCTTGTTCAGTCTAAAGTTGTATTCATGTGAAAATTTCATATGCAATACAAAACAAAGCAAAACGGGAGTGGCGAGTAACACGAATTTGTTGTTGTTGTTTTCTGAATGGCGAAACATTAAAGACGATTTATGACAGTGTTTTTAAATTAAATATGTCCGATAAAAGTATGAATACGTTTATTTTATTTACAACACGTACGTTACATAAACTCGTTGTTGGTTGAAATATTGATATGACAGAAATACTGTTAAAACGGCGAAAAATCCCAACAAACGACAACAAATCCATTACGAGAGGTTTAACGTGCTGGATGAATTTATGTGGATTCTCAGGAAATTTAACATGGTTTCCCAATTAATCTTTTGAAAACGCTAACGTCAGTATTTTTAAATATCTATTCCAAATGTATCTGTTGTTATATATATTGGGCCCAACATACATTTCAGTTTGTTTTATAAACATCAAAATTGCAGTAGGTATATTTTACAAGTAATTCGTTGCTGTTCTTTTATATTTTTGCTGAGCCTTGTGCGTAGAGGCTTTGTGATAGAAACTCAAAATACAGGACGCATAGTGTTCACAATTTTTATGTACATGTAACTTGAAATACTAGCTTTTATACTTTTAACAAAAAGTATTCCTGCTTTTATTTTAAAATGCGTTCCTGTATATATATATATATATATATATATATATATATATATATATATATATATATATATATATATATATATATATATATATATATATATATATATATATATATATATATATATATATATATATATATATATATATATATATATATATATATATATATATATATATATATATATATATATATATATATATATATATATATATATATATATATATATATATATATATATATAATTCGTGTTTAAACCTTAAAAATATACATGAACTGGTTAATATTGGTTTTACACACAAATTAGCTGTAACGGTCGCGCATACCGGTATGTTATAAATACAATTCGAAATTTATACATATTCTACTAGATTACAACTACATTTGTTCAACATATAATGCATTTACCTTTCTTTATGTAAATACACAGATTTTGCAGGTTGAGTGGGTACATAATTGTGCACAAAAAGCTTTGGAATTGAGACGAGTTGCAACAAAGCACTTCCCAGAGGTTTAAAAACACGAATGTAGAATTTCCAAATAAGATAAAAATAGAGGCTCCACGTGACTGCTATAAATCTTCTTTCGAGTCGAATTGCGCCATACTTGCTTTCGACATTCATGAAACTGGTCGCTATTAATTATAATGTTTATAGAGATTCTAACAATTCCAGACACGTTTTGATATGGGATGTAATTGTGCCGACACTTCCTTTGTGGAATACAAGGACGACAATAATGAACAAGAATTGCTAGGAGTTCGGTGCACGAGATGTGGATCGGAGTGGCTAAAATCGAAATATTTGCAGGTTAACATCGGTCGTCATACGTCATGGAAATACACTGTATTGTCGAAAACCAATAGATTCTAAGGAATATCCAATTCAAATGCGAAAAGTTGACATCGGCTCTTTGGATCCTGTCGTGTTGGATATTGGCATCATGCGATCGTAGTGGCTGTTGATAAAAATAAAAACAGTTTGGAAGTTATTCATTGGCAAAAAAGCACATTTTTGCACTGGATTGTGAAAAAAGATGAGAAAACTGTCAAACATTCAGAAACCGTTGTCACAATCAATTACAACGGTACTGCAGACAGCGTGGAGCTGGTAATAGCCCGTGCCCAGTCTTGTCTGAAAGAAGCAAAAGCGTATAAAATTTGTTGGACAACAAATGCGAGTCATTGGCGACGTTCTGTAAAACTGGAGAAGGTCGGTCACTCCAAGCAGAATTTGCAGTAAAAAGGGTGAACGATGCTGTTATAACCGCTTCTCGCAGGTCTCTAATTGGAAGACTAATGAATAAATTCATTGGACCTATGCTAGCAGTTTCTTTTATTTATATCAGTGTTGGAACTGATATTTGTTTTTTGTTTTTTACGACGTCAACAGATTTTATGAAAAACATAGGGATGGGTTTATCGACCGAACAACAAGAAACCAATTAATATACTCTCAAATCGGTGAGTTGGCGTTGTCCTTAGTGGCAAGTTAGTGCCACACTAGCTTATTACCGCATTGCTAGCTGCAATGTTGTCTTTTATTGGGAAACACATTGGTAGACATTATATTACTTACACGACTGACGGTAGTTAATTTGTTCAGTAGATTGCATTTCAAAACGTCAAACATTTCGTAATTGTGAAGATGTTGAGTGCTTTACTGTGTGTCTTTGTGCTTTTTATCATGGTATTAATTATTTTATTGTTTGTTGTTGGTTTTTAGTTGTTTTTGTTGAAGATGCTTAAATGCTTTCACACCATCTGTCGGATTTCCATGAAATTTTACACGGTTTCACAATAAATCTTTAAAAACAAAAGCTAACGTAAATGAGATACAAATAGATTGGTTCCTACTAAAGTATCCGCTGTTAGGTGCATATTACTGCACCCCTTAAGTGCACCTAAAATAAACATTAATATGATTTCAAACCTTAAATATTTTTTTGTGTGTTCGTGTATTAATTTAAAACAGAATAGTAATAGTATTTTGTTAAATAACTATTATTCTGAAATTTCAAAATATATTTCGTAAAAAGGAGTATTTTTCATAATAAAGAAATGTATTTAGTAAAAACGTAACAAACGAAAAGCTAATATTATTTCATAAATACGTAATACAATATGTCTTTTCACTTTAGGGGCACCGTATCATCGCCTCGTGTAATATTCTTTTTATTTTGTTAAACTTAAATTGTGTCAATGTTTCATTGTGTTTATTTTACAAATATTTCTTTATTTTAGTTCAATTATTTAGTGTATTGTTTTGCCCTTTTTTAGTTATCGCTTTTAAGCGCATATCGGATTACATATAGATTTAGTTTTGTCCTTTCATGTGTCATATAAATGGACATGTATGTTGTATGCTAATGTATTTCAGTTATGTACTCGTATCAAGAATAATAGAAGTGCTTTATGTTCATCTAAACACATTCAAGTTATACAAATTCAAATATACTGTTCTTACCGTACAGAATTAACATAAGCATACATAAACATAAGATATGAATCGCTGTCAGATGTAAACAATTCTATGAAATGTAGAAACTATACATTTTAGTAGATTTTTTTTTAACGAAAACTATCGGCTTATAGATTGGCAAAAGTTTCGTATTCCTGTCATATTTTAAAAAAAACCTGGTCAATCTTAATGAAACTTTACACAAATGTTCCTTAGACGGTCCTCTGCAACACCTGTGCAAATGGCTCCGCTTCACTAACCGACAGAGCTTCCAATAAAAAAATGTCTTAACGCCATTTTCCTCTTTACATGTGGCTAGATTTGCAAGTAATTTAACACAAATGTTCGTTTCGCGGTTCTCTACCAACTTATTCAAATGGTTCCTGTCCACTGCACAAAATGGCCACTAAAGCTAAAAATATAATTATTAATTATGCATTAAAGTTATTTTTATTCCAGTCAAATTTTCAACATTTCTTTGTCTTGATAAAATTGTCTTCAAATGCCCCCAGGATAGTCCTCTATCAGAATTGCTAAGATGTTTTCGTTTACAGCACAAGACGGCAACTAGAGCTAAATTTAGAAACAGGTCCTAACAATGTTTTTCTTCTAAACGTGTGCTAGATTTTCATAAACAAAATCCTCCAAATGTTCATTTAGTGGTCCTGTATCAAAATTCTTCAATTAATTCAATTAAGTGCAGTTTACCGCACATAATAGCCACTGGAAATAAAGTCAGAAAAACTCAATTACCTTCTAAATCTTTGACCAGATGTTCCTTGAATGGTCTTCTACCAAGGTTGCTCAAATCGTTACGGTCCACTGCACGCGATGACCTCTACAGCTAATCAAAACGCTGATAGCGTAGAAAGACTGTTGGGGATTTAAAAAAAAAACTTGAATCATGTGCATTATAAATTAATTCTACATTTAATGAAACATTTTTATGAATAAAGTAGACTTTTTGTAATGTCAAATTTTAATGGTATAAGCTGGTATGGTATTTGACCTCGTTTATGATGGTTATTCAGGCCACTGTAAAGACCAGCCTTTGAGATCACCTGACCCAATAGTAATCTTTGCAACTTAAAATTATTGAGACGCGCGGGTAATTTAGACTTCTTCTAATTCGATAGTATGTATACTATTATCGCATCACCTTTTTGTAATTAGTTAGTAGCAAACATATAGATTTTTGTGTACGCTATGTAATGAAAACGGCATTTTATTATGTTGTACTCAATCAAATTTGCCTCACGTCAAAAGAACGTTGTGGTTGCGATAGAACATATATGTAGCTATGTTTCTGGAAATTTTCATCGGAAAATATGAAAATTTAAATAAAGTATGGCACTTGTCCTTACTCTTGATTTTCTTTACTACATTTTAAATTTAAGCACTAAATACATCGCAGTAAATCGTTGTCAAAATGTTAAAAAAGAAGCATCGATAGCAGAAAATAACACTTATTAGTGGTCCTATTACAGGACACTCGTGTGAATATTTTTGTTACATACAAGTAAATAGCGAAAGTTGAGTATGATCAACGTTTGAACTAACACTTTTAATAAATTGACTTTTCTGAACTCTGTAATAAACCCCAAATAGAATACACATGACATGCAACATATTAAATAAGTAAAAGGTAATGAGCTTTTGCTGTTTAGAAAAAGGACCTTTGCTTGTTTTGATTTACTGACTAATTGCCTGCAAAGAAAATAAGTAGTTCCTTTAGCACATATTTGCGAATAGCCCTTCCTAATACTATTGGCTTACGCCAACAGTCTAAAAGTAGAGATATATTTAAGCACCATCTCCACCTACGCTTGTTGATTTTTTTTTAAGTAATTCCAAACAAATGTTCATTGATTGGTCCTCTAGCAAATTTTACCCAATCCCACCAACATCATCTACCTACGATCTACATGAAACTTTCTTATAAAGATCGACTTGTAAAATGTACATCCCTCAGAAAAATACCAGATTTTCATGAATTTTCCGCATTTGTTTTTTGTTTAAGGGTACATTTGGGTAAAAAAAACAACATACATTGTTTCGCACAATAAATAACAGATTAACTGTCAAAACTGGAAAAATTGAAAGGAATCAACGTTTGTGTTGTTAATGTAATTATCTTGTCAAATTGGCTAGGAGTTCCACAATATACTTAAATGTTGTCCTCTCCAAGATCCAAGAAAACGATTAATTGATAAGAAATATTATACAAGACCAAATGTTATAAAATATTTAATGTCAATTGATGCACAACAAAATAATTACGTACAGGAAATTGTGCATTAAAGAATTATTGAAACTGTTATGACATATCACATATTTTCATTTCTGTTTCTTCCTTTACTTTTTGTATCACACTTATCATCCTTATACTGAATATGAATTGTTGTAAACTATACAGCCTCTTCATGATTTATCTTTCATGTATTTTGTGAATATTGCTCATATTGTCTTAGCTTTGAAACAAACGTGTGTGCGTGTGGCATCTTGATTTTGATTTAGCTCTTTCCTAATTAACTGAGCTAAAGGGATAATAAAATAAGTTAAAATTAGAAACATTTGTCTTTGAAACAATATGCATTGGAACATGTGCATGACAAATCAAATGTAGTTAAAATGAATACCCTTTGAACTGTACTGCAAGTATGTGTTAACATTTTCAATGAGTGCATTTCTCTGTCAGAAAATACAATAGTAAAATTTTATAATTGTAAGATGTGTTTGATTTTCGACTAAGATTCTTAGCAAATATCAGCCTAATACCAGCCTAGACAAATACTTTTTAAACGAATTTTAAAGATCAATTAACCAGTCGCATACTTAAGGACTCTTACAAACGTAAAACGTTGATAAACTTAATAGCCATAATTTAGGGGTTAGCAATACCGTATAATAGATGGATTGGGTTGTTGAATGTTTTTTATGCTTACTTTTTCTAAGACTGTCTTGTAGTCGAGTCATTGCTTGTGTAATAAACTTACCACGAAATGCATATATGTTGTTGTTTTTATACGACCTTTTATCATGTCGTCGTATATTCGGAATGTTTTCAGAACAGTTAGGGTTTTGTCACACATGTGTCGGCGTATATGTTAAAAAAAATAAAACACGAAGGGCGGATGCAAGATGATTGGGGAGCGCACCCCTAAACGTCCCAATTAATGTTCCTTCGATGTGCAAGGTTAACATTTTTATTTAACCATCACAATGTTTACTGTTAATTAAAGGATAAAAATTATTTAAAATGGTGTAAGTGTAAGGAAGGTGTTTCGAATGTGCATGTAAACCTTGACAATGGTGAACATTATCCTAAATGATCTTACCCCTAAGATTTTCTTTTTCATTTTTAGACTGTTGGCAGAAGCCAGCGGTCTTTTGAGAGGGTAATTTCCAAAACAGGCATCGCGGAAAACTACTTCTTTTCTTTGCAGGCTACGAGACAGTAAATCGAAAGCCGAACTCAAAACAGCAAAATTCACGCCTGTTGTGTATTTTAGATATTATATGTCATGTGTATTATAATGTGTATATCATGTGATTTATTACAATTACAGTTTTAAAAAAAGTCAATTTATTGAAAACGTTACGTCAAACTAGTGACACCCATATTTTCTCTATTAACGTTTGTGTAACCGAAATATTAACCTGTGTATCTTGGAATAAGACCACTAAATTAATGCGCTACATCGGTTACTTTTGACTCGTTGCGAAAGTGTTATTTCTTGTTACCGAATCATAGTCTGAATATTTTGTCATTAAATTACTGCCATGTATTGATTTTAAACTGTAGTATGGAAAATCGAGAGCACGCATCGTCTGACCTACTTTTGACTGTGTTGGCTACGAATCACTAACAATTGTTGCTCCTTTGTCTCGTTGCAGATTGTCCTGTTGACTGGCATGTATATAATTCCGTTTGCATTAGATAATTAGCTTGTATAATATTTGTTCGTTACTTACGAATTAATTTGTATTATGATGTCGTATACGATTGAATAAGAAGCCATATTATCAAGTTTAATGGTGGGAAATTGAACTTCATTCAAACAAATGTGTCCATTTTAGCAAAAATGCACTCATAATTCGCATGCTTTTAATTTCTTTTTGTCGCCAACAGTCTTTCAACGCTGGTTTGATTCTTCACGCAGAGGGAATTGTGTTTGATATTACGTTTCCTGAGAGTCTTATTTTGTAAAACTACAGTAGGCTAATGTCGGAATTCCAGAAGACATACATACATGCGCAGTGATTCTTGCTACATTTAGTAGTTAAACTGATTAATAAAAGGGAGAACACTTCTGATGAGATTGGTACAATGAATATGAGTGTTATTTCCCTTTATTATCTGACCTGCATTGTATTATCAAACTTACAAAAGTGCACGATCTTTTTAGAATGCGTATTTTAGGAGACTGGTTGCCCTTTAAAATCGGTCAATTCATTATTAATCATTTATAATGGTATCATCGTCTTTATCAGAAAACTCGACATGTGTTACTCCCGTTGACAATTTTTTTAATCGAGTTCAAGACTAAAGAAATGCACGACAATTGTGCGGGAGACAGACTATGTGAAAAAAATCAGCTTTGGTTAGGAGCGAAAACGAAACAAGCAACACGGCTTGTGCGCAATTTTAACCGCATACACGAATATTGATGAACATTGATTGATGAACGTTGGGGCTATACCTGTCAATTATAACTTTTATTTGACTTCCGTTGTTATGCTCGATCCAATGAAATACAGCCATTTAAATTTCGGATGGTTATTTTTGAATTTAAAGTTATCAGCTCGTATGTTTTCTTTAAACGGAACTTGAAAGGGACAAACATTGGCCTCTCTTGCATGTTAAAGTGTGCATATGTATAGAAAATCTTTATAATGGCAAAAACATAATGACTTGAACAGGTTTATATCGTGTCTGTCATTCTGTCAAATTATTTCTGACTAAGTTTTCACGAGAGTCTGAATATCGTTTATGATCGTAATTTACAAGTGCGTCTATTTACAGGTATATTGACACAATTGAAACAGTTTTAAAGTAAATTTAATTTTACACATAATAAGTTGTATTTACTTTCTGATATAAACCAAGGCTGTTCCATAGGCCAAGTATTTAAAGGGACTTGTTCAGATTTTTGTATTTTTGAAAAATGTCATTACATATTTTAACTGCAAAAACTAAAATAGTTAGACTAAAAAACAAAAACAAATATAATATAAAGAAAAAAGTAATTAAAAAATTGCCTTAGTCGGGAATCGAATCTATGATCGCGAGGATCAAAACAGGTCGCTATAACTGTCGGGCCCATATGATTTACAGCGGTTGTGTAGTACAGGACTCATATCCACAAAGCTGCTAAGGAAAATTTTAACTTAAGTCATCATGACTTAAAGTGAAAAATTCAAATACAAGTTTGCTTGTGAAAACTATTATTTGATAGTTAAAACATGGTAAACAGACGCATCGGTTAATTATTTACCAGAATACAACTATTGATTTCAAATTAAACTTTCAATGAACTAGCCACAGACTAAAGTATTTGTATAATTTTCAGATATTTACTATTTATGATTTAACTAAGGAGCTTTGTAGTTATTGGCCCAGGGCCCACATATATAAAGATTCTTAAGCCATTCTTAACTTAAGTTGGACATAAGTCAAAATTAGAATTTGTGGTTAAAAGAATATGCTTTAGAACATTTGCATGACTCTTTGAATTATATTGCAAATTATGTGTCAAAATCTTCCAGAAATCCATTACTTTGTCAGAAAATCCAATGACTAAATTTGAGAAGTTCAAGATTTTTCTTAATTTTCGATTAAGATTCTTTATAAATACCAGCCCAGAGCCGTATTCACCAACCTATTCTGGGTCCGTATTCCAGGAACATCTTACGTTTATCATAAAATATTTTCTCCCAATTTTTGAAAGGTAATATTTTGAAAACTACATTTAAATTACATTTAATCATTCCAATTACAGTTAAGTAAATGGTAGTTAATACTAAGTTGATAATTAGTGATCGTTTAGCAGAATTTTATGTGTACGTGGAATAAAATGCTTAAGAAAAATGACGATTTTAAGTCTAAGGCTAAGATTGTACTTAAGATGTTTCTGGAATATGGCCCCTGGAATATGGCCCCTGGAATAAGGCCCCTGGAATATGGCCCCTGTTCTCAGACTAAGACTAAGAAGAACGAATATTCTTGAAACTGTACGCTTCTAAGAGCGCTTTTTTGTTGAGTCTAACTTGGTATCCACAATCTGTAATTACATCATTTGTTTTATTTAAAGCGAATTTTTTTATTAACATCAACATTCGTACTCTGTATATTTGCTAAATCTGACGTATTTTTCTTGTGTTTAAATCTGTTCTTAATTCTAAGATTGGTTTGTTGAATACGGGCCCAGATCGATAACTCAACATAATTTTTGCTTTCATATAGAACAGCATGTTCATTTAAATTCGAAAAAATATCCCATTGTTGAAATTAATTTTAAAATGTAGCAGCATAATGATAAATTAACTAATTAGCATATAAAACGAATAACCATGTCACGAAAAATTTACAAGAAACGACTCTTGTGTGTTGATAATTACCGAATTTATTATTTAGGAAGGAATTGTTCATGTCATGTTGTTGCCCGAAGCTATTTTACTAGTAAACGTATCATAGCGGTTTTTTACGTCGACGGCCGTTGTTTTTACGTTGTAAGTTCACAGCGAGCGTTGTGTTTTACGTTACGCTGAGCAGATTTTTGATGGTCTGCAGTTTTTTTAATAGCCACACGGAAAATTAATTAAGCAGTTTTTATAACGCATTAAACAGATAATATATTCATAGAGTAAACGTTTAAATTATGGAAAAATATAACGTAAAGTTTGTTTCAGTAGTTTGCAGGAATGTTATCAACTTACAGCTAAAATGAATATTTTGAACGCGGACAAAATGTAATGGACGTTATACAATAACACTTACAGTAAGTTTATTTCATCAATATTTCATAACTACTTGTTGATATTTGTCGGGACGTTATTAAACATACTAAATCACTAAAAGGAAAATCGTGTATATGTTTCAACATATAGGTGTAATTTGTAATAAATTATTTTAAACTTCGTAGGCACTCGTTGTATTGAAATCGAATGATAAGGTGGTGTCAATCAAACAGTGCTGATTGTATGCCCAAGCTCATTTTGACCTAGAATTTTAATGTTTTTCCTTACTTTTAATCTCGTTTCATTGATAATTATGTCAGCTTTACGATTTATACGCACGCGCGTAAATGAGTATGCATAGTTACGCCCCTGGATTGAGATGTCATTTCAAAAACGTACTTTTTGTACTTCCAAGCACTTCGTGTTATTAAAAGACTGTGCACAAGTACATTTTCATATGTGCTGAATACTATTTCAAGTATTCTGTTAATCATTTAATGAGACATTTACTACCATTCTTAATTGTTCTCTTGAAACAGTTTCAAAGGTCAATTACATTCAATTGACCTCTGAATATTTATAACGAACATAATAACGTTAGTAACGTCAGCAATACGTTAACGTAATGGTAGGCAAACTTTTGATATCACTTTACGTGTAAATCAAAATGATCAATCAAAATGATAAATGTTCATTTGTCTTTAACAATCACCATTGTTTCTTTCCATGTCTACAGGAGAACCAGCGAATTTGAAGACGGCAGATGGACGCCACGTGACTTTAAATACATCTGAAAACAAAAATAAACATAGGCAAATATCGTCTTCGAAAATATACAATGCTGAAAACTCATCTATATAAAACGATGTGGTTTACTTGACGAGAGTTGATGCACATTTAAATGTATTCAAAATAGCTGAACGTGAATTCAAAATTAGTTCCGTTTGTTTAAACGCTCAACGTTTCTTCTAATACCGACATAAATCACGTTGATGGATTGCTCGTATGACACTGTTTACCAACCGAGAAAAAGTGAAGGAATACATTTAAAAACGCTGTCAACGATTTGGATGACATTTAGCTAAAAACACTTAACTGTGCTTACGCATGGAAACAAGTGAGTTTTTTACAGTAATCATGCAAGAATCTGGTGTCATGTAAAAAAAACTGTGGTGCACGAGGATGTAAGTTTATTAACACTTGACTCCGAGAAATGTCAAGAAGTTGTTTAAACATGTTCAGCGCAAATGTTGTTTTAATTATTTGTATATGGAGTACGTTGAACGTTCAGACAGACGGTTTCGGGTTACGGAGAGTCAGGCGGTTCTGGTTTGGGGAGGCCCCGGATACCCTCACCCCTCAGGCCGCGGTCAGCTGCGCGTTCAACCCGTGCGGCGTGTCGGGATTCTGCGGGAAGGGGCGCACATGCGAAATGAACAGTAACTGCATACATCGATGCGTGTGCGAGGAGAACTCCGTGCACGTGAAGTGCAGGGAAACGGAAGATAAAACCACTACACCTCAGACGATCAAATGCACATTCAACCCGTGCTCGAGCCCTGCCTTTACCTGCTCAGGCGGGCGGAAGTGCGTGCTGGGGACTTATTGCATGCCGGAGTGTCAGTGCACTGATGACTCCACCCATCCATCGTGCGCGGATGACAAACCGGAAGTTACTACTACCTCACTCAAACCAACTACCTCACACAGCGGGACAGGTTGCTCAGACGACAATCCATGTGTTCACGGAAAATGTACTCCTTCAAAGACATGTGTCTGCGACAGCGGCTGGGATGGTGTCACGTGCAACATGTCACTCTGTACGAAGCAGTGTGACGTCACAAGTGGCTTATATTGCCACTATGTTACGCCGTCGCATCAGATTTGTTTATACAATCACAGCAGAAGTGTTACTCCAGTTACCTCAACAAAACAACCAACCTTAGAAACAGATTTTGACACGTGTCACAGGGACTATAAACAAAGATCTCTAGATGAGCGCACATGTCACTCAGGCTTTATATGTCAATATGGATACTGTATCAAAGATGGCGATGAGGATAAGTGTAAGTGCGACACGAATGCGTTCGGAGACACGTGTGAAAGCACGTGTTGTTTGTCATGTGGACCCAATGGTACGTGCGTTATTGGTGAAGATTTGGCGCCAATTTGTGAATGCAGGGGAAATTACTCAGGGGAAAACTGCACGAGTTTCGATCCGGAATTAGACGCATGTAAGTGGCATTTATCTGCATACTTTCTTCGGTATTTCACTTTAATCTTTTAGCCAAACCTGGATCAACTAATGTGCAGTGCGCTTGTAAAGTCGGAAATGTTTACGATATCTTGTAGTACCTGAAAAAAAAAAATTAAAACGTATTTTAAGTGATTTTGGCTAAGTTTCGAATACAACCGTAAAATTGACTCGAATGAAGTTCAGCGTTATGATAAACTCATCATTGACTTCCTTATTTTAGACTACGGTCAGCGCAAATGTGTTATGTGCTATTTGCTGTGTTTGTTTGTCGGCTATATTGTACATTATTCACCCATTTTGGTAAGATGCTTTTCTCTGATTGTAAATTATGCTGATGCAAAATGAATGCATTTAAAACGTTGTAGGGATTCACAAAAAGTAGACAACCCAATGCCAGCATTATCCCAATTTGACAGTATGAACGAAGTTAGCAGAAATTAGTCTAATTGTAAAAAACAAGTCCATAACAAATACTAGAAAATACTCGCAAATCAATCGTCGGCCACCCACGGTCAATTCATTACGTTACTCTCCATTGCTAGTGATAAATGGAGAGAAGCGTAATCAGCAGCCGGCGGTATCCAACGATATCGGAAATCAAGGATCTCCGTCATGGCAGCTTATCCACATTTTGTTTTTTGCAACTAATAAGTTGTACAGCATGAAGTCTGATAATGTGCCTAGTAATATATTAATAAAATCCTTTAAAATGTCTTCGATCTATATGGTGACACGGATTAGCACCAACATCTGTGTGGCCCATTTCCACCCTTCTCAGAAACTGGCCTGGCGAATCCTTTCTCAGTTTTTCTTTCTTAGAGTTCCTTACTAACAAACTAACAGACAAACTTACGCCGGTAAAACTTCATAGCCCCAGGTTATTGTCCTCGTGGTGAAATTAACAATGTACAATGTATGCAAACGCCGCGTATGCACGTCGCCGCATAAACGCGACCTGTGTCGTGTATTGGGTGATCTTCAGCGCATCAACATGACCACGTTTTTTATTGCCATTGACATTGGTATGCAAACCAAACGCTCGACATAGAATTTTATTTTCAAGTAACATGTGACTCACGGACGGACGGACAACGGAAGGTGGTATAGGTAATAATAATATCGTAGAAAGCCAAATGTTTCAAACTTCAAGTCTTTATATCTATTTTTGCGGTTTGTTATGTATTTTAGTTTATCGCTCAAGCGATACTCACATTCATATTGTTATTCATTTAGAGCCATTTGAACCATTAAACATAATTATATTTGTATATCTCCATTGTGAATATATTCACTGTCACCTTCTAGTTTGTCTTATTGATTAAATAACAAATCGCCTTTGATGACCAACGTTATGAATTTGGTGTAAAGCTGGGTCTACGTTGCACATTTAAACATTGTCAACACTTTGTTTTCCGAACGTACTCTTACTGCGCGTCCTTATTGCGGGACAAACGTTACCCGATACCCAGTTTATCACCGACAACAAAAATGCCTCATTGATCGAATCACCCATAAACATAGTGGCGTAATAAAATTTATCAACTTGTAAATAGTTGTAATTCTGTCGGCACATACTAAGATGTTGCTGAAGGGTCAATTTCCGGTAAAATAAACAGTAGCAATATTCTTTTATTGGTGGATTTTATGAATGGAAATCTGTCCAGCTAAATTGCCGGAGAATTCATCTGGTTGCTCTGAACACGAACTTCAGGCAAGGAGTTAAGATAGAAATTGTAATCAAAGTGTATGCGATGCTTATATCTGATACGTTATTATCTGTACATTTTTTTTTAAATTTCCAACTCCAGCATTATAAGACTTTTTGTTTCAATTTCATAAGACACATGTAGTAAATAACACATAAAGACATATTTCTAAAGAAATTTAATAGCGCGAAATATGAACTGCGAAGTCAGCAACTGTAAAGCATGAAGCAATGAAATGATATCTTTCATCCACCGTCTGCTAAGTTTTCAACGACACCATTAATTAGTGTTAATTTTATTGTATGCGCATGCGTAATTTATTATGTAACATTCATAACTCCTTTGAATATTTGAATATCATGGCTGTTCTCCCTGTAATTATGGCATTGTATTGAACAAAATCCGGTTTTCATGCGTATAACTGATAAACTAGATAGTTAAACTACAATACCACCAAAAAGGGTGGGCGAAGAGTGTAATATTTCATCACGATCTCAGTCATATTGTACAAATGAAGGTCGACAGATTTGATGTAAAATTCAGTTTAACATTTCGCAAAACACACATAAAGCTGACGACGTTAATATTTCACACCTACAACCGAATTATTGATATTAAAACAATGGAATTATTTTTAAAAATCTTGCAAATGTCCTTCTTGAAGGAACAAATAAATACACCTATACGTAAGAAGTGAATTATAGCACACTGACGGTTTATAATTTGTTATGGCAAATCCTTACACGAACTTATTCACATATTCTCGTATTATGGTTTTAAAATGTCAGAAAATGCCATTATTCCACAAACTAAAGCATCTATGTAACACAGCTGAAAAAAATCTCAAGCCACAATGGGAATCAAACCCGGGACCTCTCGGTTCCTAGGCAAACGCTCTACCGCGTCGCTATAAAAGCTAGCTAAAATAGCCATGCAGTATAAGTGTCCCTTATACATAACCCTACTACATACTCTCCCTCCATGTACGAAATTCTTCCACGAATTTCCTTCTGCCTTGACATCTGTGGGATGTCATACAGACCACAGTGGGTTATTTACGTTGGGCTCCAATGTACGCTCTACCGCATCGCTATAAAAGCTAGCTCATAAAACAAGGCAGTATAAGTGTCCCTTATACATCACCCTACAACATACTCTCCCTCCATGTATGAAATTCTTCCACGAATTTCCTTCTGCCTTGACATCTGTGGGATGTCATACAGGCCACAGTGGGTTATTTACGTTGGGCTCCAATGTACGCTCTACCGCGTCACTATAAAAGCTAGCTCATAAAACAAGGCAGTATAAGTGTCCCTTATGCATCACCCTACAACATACTCTCCCTCCATGTATGAAATTCTTCCACGAATTTCCTTCTGCCTTGACATCTGTGGGATGTCATACAGGCCACATTGGGTTATTTACGTTGGGCCCCAATGTACGCTCTACCGCGTCACTATAAAAGCTAGCTCATAAAACAAGGCAGTATAAGTGTCCCTTATGCATCACCCTACAACATACTCTCCCTCCATGTATGAAATTCTTCCACGAATTTCCTTCTGCCTTGACATCTGTGGGATGTCATACAGGCCACAGTGGGTTATTTACGTTGGGCCCCAATGTACGCTCTACCGCATCGCTATAAAAGCTAACTCACAAAACAAGGCAGAATAAGTGTCCCTTATACATCACCCTACAACAAACTCTCCTTCTATGTATGAAATTCTTCCACGATTTTCCTTCTGCCTTGACATCTGTGGGATGTCATACAGGCCACAGTGGGTTATTTACGTTGGGCTCCAATATACGCTCTACCGCGTCACTATAAAAGCTAGCTCATAAAACAAGGCAGTATAAGTGTCCCAAATGCATCACCCTACAACATACTCTCCCTCCATGTATGAAATTCTTCCACGAATTCCCTTCTGCCTTGACATCTGTGGGATGTCGTAGAGACCACAGTGGGTTATTTTCGTAGGGCGCCAATGTACGCTCTACCGCGTCGCTATAAAAGCTAGCTCATATAGCACGGCAGTATAAGTGTCCCTTATACATCACCCTACTACATAAACCCATGCATTCTGTCTCCAGAAAAGGATTTTTAAAAAGTGAAACAAGTACGGCTCGAACACAGGACCTCCGGATTAAAAATCCATCATCGTGAACACTATGCATAGTGTTTGTATTGACAGGCGTGTATTTTGACACTATGTTCATGACACAAGTGTTTCAAAACAAATCTCGAATAAAAACGTTACCAATACTTTATAATGTTTGCCATTTCAATATGTAAATAGGTCGTTTAAAGATAACAAGAATTAATGTACCTCTCCAATAGCATTGCCCTTTTATTTTATCAGAAGATCATTCGTTTAAAGTACGTATAAAACAAGTAATCGGATGCATACTGTGCAATTTATTCAATTTGCATTTCAATCATAAAAATGCTATCCAGTTGCGCATTAACTGCCTAACACATCTTGTGTTTAATTTCGTTTACAAGGCTAGTTAGAAAATTAATACCACCACACCTAGAATGACTTATTTCGGACAAAAGCAATACAAAACAGAGCGTGTTGCTCTGAGCTAAAAATAAACACGAGTGAAATAAAATCTGTAGGACACTCCTTTCCTTGAGCCGATGTCGATTTTGAGTATGGTAGCGCATTGGATACTTCGTAAAGGCTGTGAAATAAATAGTCTTATTCGCCAGAAGACAACGATGTATTAAATCGTAATGTTTTGGAATATATGTAATACTTCTGCAAAAAGCACGTGCATGGTTCATTTATAAACAGGCTTATTAATGCCAGATTGTAAGCAGAAATAGTGATCTCAGAACATTGAAATTAATTATAAACTGAACTAGAAATTGTCACATGAGTGACGGATATACCCCCACAATATGGCCTTGCCACAAAACTGGGAATTTTAAGTCGAAAAGGGGCCATAACTCTGTCAAAATTTAGTGGTTTGTAACAAATATCGAACTTGACCTATGATGTTACACATGTGTACCAAAAATTATTTGAATATGTCAAGCCTTTCTTGAGTTATTATCCGGAAACCAAAAACCAACAGACCGACAGACCGACAGACCGACGGACCGACAGATCGACGGATCGACGGACCGACGGAACTACAGACCGACAAGCTCACTCCTATATACCCACCCCCCATAAACTTCGTTTGTGGGGGTATAATTAAAAATGGAAGTAAAGCTACAGAAAACGTGTCCTAAAAAAGCGCATTTTGGCAAGTTTTTTATTCCATAAACTGTTCTGTTTTACAGTGGAAAACCTCTATACCTGTACATGTATATAGGCAAAGATTTAAACGCCGGCAAACGTGTTTGTTTATTTATTTGTTATGTAAGTGTTTTGTTTAAAAATATATGTTTCTTTTTGGTTTTCAGTTACTTTGCTATTTTACAAAATTGTATTTACACATTTTAGTATCATCTTCAGTAGTGTATTTTTTTCCGAAGTCGGTTTTCTGCTTACTTTACAAACGAAATGTCTACCAATTTGTATAGCACATTTTGGAATTTTTCGAGTGCTAAAACAATGGCATATCCATGTAATACAGTTTTATACCTGAAACGATTGTTAGGGAATGGAACCGAATTTCAACTGCGAACTGTCAAATAATAATGATTGAAACAATACAATAAATAGTATATGAAGTGCGTTTTTATTTAGGTTATTAGAATAGTAGGAGCAATGACGGTACATGTTTAACACTCAGTTTACCGAAATACCCACATGATACCCCCACTTTTTGAAGTGTTTCATTAGGATACTATTAGTATCATGAAATCGTTTTAGGCTCCTGTGTGTTACTTTATATTATATGTGTTACGTTATATTACATGTGTTACTTTATATTATATGTGTTACGTTATATTATATGTGTTACGTTATATTATATGTGTTACGTTATATTATATGTGTTACGTTATATTATATGTGTTACTTTATATTATATGTGTTACGTTATATTATATGTGTTACTTTATATTATATGTGTTACGTTATATTCAAGTCACCTTATTACAACTTAATAAAGGCGATATAAGAACCAGACCCAGCAAATGCATTTATACCATTTTTACATCTCGTTTTGTACTCCATACTATGTATGCAATGAAGCGTTTCATAACCAAACAAACATCACCGACACATGTTCAGGTATATTTACGGATATTGCGTACATCGAATAAAATGCACCAATTACTAAAATCAAACCGGATATAAATCTTATTTATAACATTTGAGAACGCCTGTGAATGTGTCCAGCATTTTTGGGGGTCTGTTTTGCAATACATTTACAAACAAAAAATCATAATATTTTGTTTGATTAAATAATTATTAATAAAATCATTGAAGTGTTACCGTAACTGGACTAGGCAGTTTCAGTTCGTTTTGTCAATAAAGTAAATATCGTTTCAATAAGTGACGGTATTTGAGGTGAAAATCGCGTATGGAAAATTCGTATATTTCGTCGAAATGGAATATTTTCTCTTAACAGACGCTGCAACAAGCCTCGACTGATAAACAACGCACGTGTACAGGACGTGCACGCTGAAACCTGGGGTGTTTATACGATAGCGAGCGCTGGATTTATTTGAACGCAATTTGTTCGCAGAAAAACACAACTTTCCTGGGAAAATGGACATTATGGAGTGAAACGCACGTTGCTTGCTCGCGCGTAGATCTAAGTTTCAATGTTAATGTAGTGTTTTAGTAAT
This sequence comes from Congeria kusceri, assembly GCA_027627225.1. Taxonomy (NCBI): domain Eukaryota; kingdom Metazoa; phylum Mollusca; class Bivalvia; order Myida; family Dreissenidae; genus Congeria; species Congeria kusceri. Next base: position 62,923,406 of record CM051032.1, read on the forward strand.
TTTTGTGTGGAACAAAATATCAAGGCCGTAATTAAGATTGTGTGAGAGGATGCTTGGAACATCGAGTCGGCATTTCGTACTCGTTTTGTTCTGTTTATAGATACTCCGGTGTCAAGATTAATGCTATGAAGTTCGGTGTAATAACAGTATAATTACTGATTACCGATTGGGTTACAGATATGACATGGATAGCACGTGCATATTCCGTTACGAAATTGGAAGATAATAATCGAATGCTGACTACATGACATGGTATTGACGACCGAGAGTCTTGTTTGCATGGATTAGAATGTCCAGATGGACGTGATGAGATTCAAGAGAGAACAAGGACAATATATGTGGATATATTGCAATGCATGAAATATAAGTAATAATTACTCTTGGTCAAGCAAATAATAACAACGCAGATTGGGATATTGACGTATTAAATTAGAAAAAAAGGATGCGATTTTATGAATCGGGACACATTTTATAGAAGCTGAACCAAATTTAAAAGAAAGGTATATCTATGTGATTCAGAAGTGATTGATAAAATAAGTGTCGATATCTCAAACTTGAAGTTAACTATCATTCTGCTTTCTATAATACATTATAACAATCGTACGTAGTTTGGATAACATTGGTGTTACAATGGCGGTATTTGTACAAATAGTTTTTCTAAATCTCTACGCATGCGTATTGTTTTCGTACCGGGCTAGTGCTCTATGTCCATTTGACCCGTGCACTATCATTCCTAATGTTTGCAGAGCTAATCTAGAGTGCGTCGCTATAGACACTTCAGATGGCTGTTCAATGACGTGCGTGTGTACGTCAGGAACGTGCGATAATGTGACGTCATCGGGCATAGTGACGTCAACACAATCTGCAGTTGAGAAAAACGTAACGTCAACGACGGCCGGTGTGGGGAACTGCTCCTGCGTGCACGGATTGTGCGTAAATCACGCCAAGGGTCAATGCGAATGTAACGAAAACTGGTTTGGAACCACGTGCAATATGTCGTGCACACAACTTTGTGGTGATAGAATGTTATGTATTGATGCGCTCGGAAGCGTGCAATGTATACCGAATGATATAACTGATAATCCAATGCCAAAGAACCTTTCAAACGCCGATGTTTGTAGTCCCGCCTACGTCAAAAGACCGGAAGAGGAAAGAAATTGTGTCGAAAATCATTTCAGTTGTGAATACGGTTACTGCATCGAAGATACAGACGTCATGCGCTGCGAGTGCGACCTTGGAGCCACAGGTCAGTTGTGCGAGCAGAGATGCTGCCGGGACTGCGGGGCACATGGCACGTGCCGCCTCAAAAGTGGACTAGAAGTGTGTGACTGTAGACACAATTACACGGGATATTTTTGCGAAATCCCCGTCCCGACCTCTGGCAGTTCTTGCAACTGCGTCCACGGTGAATGTAAGAGTGCGAGCACGTGCAGTTGTTACGAAGGTTGGACGGGCGCAACGTGCAATATATCTTGCACCGAACATTGCGGTCAGGTTCGCAAATGTATATTCTTGGGTGGCAACGTGCATTGCATTCCAACCGGAAATGAGACAACGAGTCAGCGGTCGCCGCTTCCGGTGCGCCTGGACGCCTGTAGCTCCAATTACGTCCTGAGGCCGGAAGCAGAACGGTCATGCCTGGGTATGTTTAGTTGCACGTATGGCACGTGCATCACAGAGGATTCTGTGCTTTATTGTCAGTGCGATTTCGGTGTATCCCCCAGTCAACTGTGCGAGAACAAATGTTGCAAGGACTGTGGCGAGCACGGGAAATGCTATTACCATGCGGAGAGGCAGCAGGAGCTGTGTAACTGTGACACGAACTACAGCGGGCCCGTGTGTGAAATATACGACCCTCCAGGTAATAATCGACCGTGATTACACGATAAATACACCGTATATACACACCGTTATAATATAATGGCATTGTTCCTAATGTAATAATGGGAATGGAGTGTCACATAAAATCGACCTGGTTTGAAACTTCACCAGATCCCCAAAAACAGTGTACATTATGGCAGTTCCATTGACGCTTCAACAAATGTCAATTATTGGCAAATAATTATATAGAGAATATTTGTATATTTCGGTGAATGAGTGACATTTATTTTATGAGTGGTCATAAATAGACAAAAATTTACGATTGGCGTAACATTATAATTTTCTGTGACCACGACTGAAATAAATATTCGATCATTTACTTAAATCAACACATTTTCTTTTTATGTTATACGCTTTTTGTTAATAAATAAATAAAATTGAGACAGATAAGCTTAAACGTCACACGTTTGTGTATTCTGACGTCATAAAAATGACATCAACAATGATTCCAAAATTGCTTATCATGACTATTACTGGTGCCATTATTTGTGCGTCGTTGTCGCTAGATTTAATATATATTTGTTGAATTTTATCATGTGTTTTTTGTAAACAAATGTATGTAAATACTGTACATGCATATGCATATGACAAGAGAGGTAAAGCACTACTGGTAGATCGATGCTATTTATAGGAAAACTAGTGCGTTTTATGTTATAATTTGACTGCAGTAAATATAAAATTTGATATTTGCACTGTTCCAACGGTGAAAATATCAAATTTTATTTCACCAATAAAATTCTATATTTCACTCTAAGCATATATTAAATAGCCTATATAGTAACTTGAACGTCTTCACAATTTCAATGTGTCAAAATTCAACTAATGGCGTCCATCTTATTATATTTCAGATTTGATCAATTATGTAATTCAAAACATATCGTTTGGCCAGGTGCTGAACTGTCGATGGTGTTTGTTTTTTTTACAACATCATGTCAACAGAACTATGTATAATATTCTGTTCTCTAATATGAATTGTAATTTTAATATTGTCATTATTCAACCAAAGAGCAAATTTTACACAAATATGCGTCAAAAACGTTCATGTTAATGTTGTTAACCGGTTAGAGCTGGTTAGTGTTCACAAAAAGTAGTTTTGACATTGGGTTAATATACACAGGGTTGTTGCCGTGACGGTGTAAAAAGACGCAATTGTTACTTTAGCACCAGACTAAACGATATGTTTGAATGAAATATTAATCAAGCAGGAAAACGTTAGCACCAGACTAAACGATATGTTTGAATGAAATATTAATCAAGCAGGAAAACTTTAGCACCAGACTAAACGATATGTTTGAATGAAATATTAATCAAGCAGGAAAACTTTAGCACCAGACTAAACGATATGTTTGAATGAAATATTAATCAAGCAGGAAAACTGATAAGACGGACGCGTTAACTTGCAATTTCGACGCACCGAATTATTGGAACTGAGCAGATTATGTTTTTGCACTACTTAATTAAACAGCACATATTTGTTTATTACCTACAAGAAAACAACAAATAACACAAATTGCCCTACTAGAAAAAAAGAGATCACGTCTTTTTCTTTACTTGAACATAACATATAACAACTTGGCCCTATCTAAACATAACAGAAGCACCTTTCTCATACAAGAAAAAACATATCACATTTGTCCTACTAGAACAGAACACATAACACCTTTGCCCTACAATAAAATAATACATAACGCCATTGTCCTACTAGAATAGAACACATAACACCTTTGTACTACAAGAAAAGAACACATACTACCTCTGTCCTACTAGAAAAGATCACATACCAACTTTGCCCTACTAGAAAAGAACACATATCAACTTTGTCTTATTTGAACTGAAAGATAACACCTCTGCCATACTATAAAAAAGATCACGTCTTGCCTTACTTGCGTAGAACAAATCACCTCTTTGCCCTACTTGAACAGAACAGATCACGTCTTGCCATAGGCCTTCTTGAATAGAACATATCCCGTCTCGACCTTCTTTTACCCAACATATCGCGTCTTCGCCCTGCTTGAACAGAACACATCACGTCTTTTCGTACTTGAACAGAACATATCACGTCTATGCCCTACTTGAACAGTACAGATCCCGTCTTTGCACCAATTGAACAGAACAGATCACGTCTTGCTGTAATTGAACAGTACAGATCCCGTCTTGTCGTACTTGAACAGTACAGGTCACGCCTTTGCCCTACTTGAAAAGAACTGATAACATCTTTGCCCTACTTGAACACAACATATTACGTCTTGCCGTACTTGAACAGAACATATCAATTCTATGCCCTATTTGAACAGTACAGATCACGTCTTGCACTACTTGAACAGAACATATCACGTTTTGCCCTACTTGAACAGAAAAGATCACGTCTTGTCCTACTTGAACAGAAAGATAACATCTTTGCCATACTTGAACAAAACAGATAACGTCTTGCATAACTTGAACAGAACAGATCACGTCTTGCCCTACTTGAACAGAAAGATAACATCGTTGTCGTACTTGAACAGAACAGATCACGTCTTGCTCTACTTGAACAGAACAGATCACGTCTTGTCCTTCTTGAACAGAGCAGATCACGTCTTGTCCTTCTTGAACAGAACAGATCACGTCTTGCTCTACTTGAACAGAACAGATCACGTCTTGTCCTTCTTGAACAGAACAGATCACGTCTTGCCCTACTTGAACAAAAAGATAACATCGTTGTCCTGTTTGAACAGTACAGATCACGTCTTGCCCTGCTTGAACAGAAAAATAACATCGTTGTCCTACTTGAACAGAACAGATCTATTCTATGCCCTACTTGAACAGAACAGATCACGTCTTGCACTACTTGAACAGAACAGATCACGTATTTGTGGCCTTCTTGAACACAAGAAATCATGTCTTGCCCTACTAGAAAAGAAGAATGTTTTTACTTGTTTGCCCAAATCGTACATAGCAGATCACGTTGTTTACGTCTTTGTCATTCTTGAACAGAATAGTATGTAATGAATAGACAAATTCGGAACAGTAACGTATAATATTTTTTACAAGACCCAATCTACGTTCGGTGTCTGTAAATTGAACATTATTGAATGCTGAACACATTTAATAAAAGTCGTACCACTGATGACCATTTGAATATAGTTCTTATACACTAGCCATGCTACACATTTCGCTGCTTTCTCCCTTTAATGTTTGCAAAACGTGTTGTAGTTGGCGGTGGTGCTTGTGTTGTCTTGCATAATGATGTGCAGTATGACAGGACAGTTGAATTCTTTCCAGTCTATACCCTTTCAATGACGCACGTTTAAGTGTGATATTGAATAATGTTATGAGACCAGTCACCTGTAAGCCTTTTCTGGTTTATTGTGCGCTTCTGAAGTATGTTTCTGCAGTGGCAAGGCGAAGTGTGTTAAATGCAGACTGGATTTGTTTCGAGCGCACTTTTATTCCAGACAATATAAAAAAAATTAGTTATATGCAGAAAACATTAAACTTGGCATTACATTATAAAAATAGAGATCTCTTAACGACTGTGCGCTCAAAAAGCTCCGCATCCAGGCGATATTATTGTATGATGTACTGAACATGTACAATGCAAATGTTTTGTGATCTGATTCATTGGCTTAGAGAGCACAACGCGTCAGATAAACTAAGATTATTTTGTCATACAAAGGCCAATAATGTCATGGACATAAAATCTTAAATTTGTGGCACTAATTTACATCACAATAATATAATACGTTGTCGTGTCCAGACTGACTAAATCGGAAAATAATTTGAATTATTACTGCAATTTCCAGCAATTGATATATGTGTATAATGAATTCGTCATATTATGTTATGTAAACCAGAAAAATATTTTTTGCCACATTACATTAAATTATGGAGTTTAATTTTGCAATTTTATGAACCAGAATAGATATAAACTATACTTCATCATATTTACATATTTGCATATTTATTACTATTAGTTATGTATATATGTACATCTAATTCAGCCATAGTCCATGCAAATGAAATGCATTTTCACAGTCAGTAAGTGAAGACATCCATCTTATACAACATTTTAATCATTTCTAAAAATAGCATAATGAAGTTCTTTATATAATTAACTCCTTTCCAATTATGAATGAAATATATCAGAAATAAAACTAAACTTTGGTAATATGTAACAATTAAATGTCAACTGATTAAACTCCTTATAAAACAGCATGTTAATTGATGTATATTATTTGCATTTTCTAACTCTTTATATTTTTAATTTCATTAATTGAAAAGCCTTTAATTTATGTTTTAAAGGGTATTTACATTCGATTTGACGAACACGTAGACTGATTTTTACAAGCCCCAAACATTGAAATGCTTTTTCGACCCTGAACTTTCATCAGTTATTATCGTAATGATTGTTTTATCGTAATTTCGATCTTATCCTAGGGGTAAAAACACCAAATATTCATTGAGTTTCGGATGACTGATCTTGTACACAGGTTTTAAACTTGCAAAATATAGGAGTGTACTGATGTAGAATTTAATAAAGAAGCATGTTTTCTCTCTAATACATTTATCTGATATAGCCAACATTATAACTTATATTCTGACAACCTGGTGTTACCAGTTATACCTTATTCACATTTTGTATTTTTTTTGTAAAGAAGTCACACTTTGTAAGATTCTATAAATCGTTAGTGCTTATCGCAAGTGAAAACAAAGTGATAATTTAAAAGTTGTATATTTCATAACTTCTAATAAAATATGTTTGCTAGCATTTGTTCCAACTCTGAACGAAATGTTTGAAAGCAAGTTCTATGTGGCTAGTAAAAATCAGACTCAGGAAGGGGTGTATGTAAAAGGGAACAGCATCTTTGTATACAAGACCCAACAACACCGTAAACGAATGTATGTAAATCAAGAGTAACAACTCAGTAAAAAAGATTTGTAAATACCAGGTGCCACAACTCAGTAATCGACATGTTTGTTATTTATTACCAGTAACACCGTAAACAAAACATGTGTAAATCAGGATTAACAACTCGGTAAACGAGATGTGTGTACACGCATGATCAGCAACTCTGTAAACGAGACGAAAATGAAATGTGTGTGATTTGAGGACGAACAACTCCGCACATCAATGCATGTGCATATTTAGGAAAAACAAGATGTGTTAATATCCTGGACTAGCAACATTTACAACAAAATGGAGGTACATGTATATGCAGGACCGGACACCGTTCGTACCAACATGCAAGTTGTAGGCAGATTTATTCATATCACTTCGTTGAGCGAAAATATAAAACGTGTTGGGCAATTGGGTAGTGTACAACTTAATTTAATAGCCATGTTTACTTTGTTAACGCTATTGCCAGAGGGTATGTCAATCCATTTGTTATTAATCTACGCATGACTTTCCAGCCATTTCGAATTCACCTGTAATATAATATACCGAATATCACTCTGTGCAATGGGCTATAAAACGTTATCAACCAATATGCATTAGCCCGGATTTGTCCGTGGTTTACGCCGATGACTTTCTTTGATAAAGACAACATTTGCATATTGTTGAGATTGATTCATTGTCAATTTAGGTAAAATGTTGGCAAACTGTGCTGATTTTAGTTAAATAAAAAACTCTCAATCTGGAAATCGTTCGCGAATACGATAATAATGTTTTTAAACAACAAATACATATTTTTTTCTGTTCGATACTGTTGATATCAAGTTTTTCAACTGATCGATTGTTCTGTATTACAAGATCTATCTCAACGGTACGTTCTGATTGGCTGGTAAAGGAGTCATCTTATCGCGAATTTCTATTGGTCGCCCTAATACAACTTTCTATTGGTCGTCCGTCTTCGGTCTTCATAAGATGATTTGAATCATATTGCTATTGCGTTAAGCTGTGTTAAAATAAAAAAAAACATTTAATTTGCCAAAAATGCGATTGAATATATAATCGACAACATTATAATTAGTTTTCGACTTATTTCAGTAAAAATGTTTCAGTTATAGTTGCTGATGGAAACACGTGGTTTTCCAACAAAATTATTTGAAAGCAAAAAGAACACGTGGCAGAAAAAATGCGAACTGCTTTTCGTTTTACCTTCATCATAATATTTTGTTGCATTCTCTTATTTTGCTATGTTATTGTTGCAAACAAAAATCCCAGCGAATCGTGTGCGTCTGTTTACTGTAACGTCTATGAATAAACCAGCCCACATATGTTATTTCTGCACTGATGTTTAAAGTAAAAACTTATCTTGTTACTGCATGCGCATAATCGCTATGCACAGCTGCATTGCGTTATAAAACCTCATTCCCGAAATAGTTCAGCAAATTCTCACATAATGCTGCTGAAGGCGAGGAAGGACTTTAAACATTGAATCAACAACTGGCCCTGTATTCACCAGCCCGTTCTTAGACTTAAAAATAAGCAAATATATAAAGTACACTAATTACGATTGCGTTATAATTACGATTGAGTTGATAAATATGCTAGATATCAATGTTGCTTATGTCATTAACAAAAAAAATCATTATTAATAATAAATAGTGATATTGCCGTTTATTCTTTCGAGAATCTTAAGTCTAAGAATATGTTGGTGAATACGGGCCCAGAAATAGTACAGTGTGTCTGAAGGCGCGAAATGTACCTGTTAGTTCGGCTATTTAATTTAAAAAAAGGGTAAAAGATAACACACAGTAAGGTTCTAGCCAAATCAGTTTAACCAGTAAAATAACGCTGTTGATACAAAAATGTTTTAAACATAATTTACACTGTCTTATCCGTCGATACCCACTCGGCTTTTAAGCCTTTTATTTGATTTGTTGTATCGAAAATCATTATTAAGTATAAGTTTAGTGTATTATTTCATTCAGGTGCCTTGAAATGTTGGATTGCTTTAATACAACTTCATTTCTGTTACTGATATTTGATCACATGTTCTCAGTCATAGTCTAGTGTAACACAACTAATACCAATGAGCTTATGACCAACCTATATAAAGTCCACGGGTGTAATACCCCCCAATAAAGCAGTTTAAAGCTGTCTCTGAACCACCTACGTGTTTATTGGCACACCCCGTCCGGTGTACAAACGTTAACATGTGTCAACATTTAACTCATCGATTAAATCTACTGCCATTGCCGATATATTGACATAAATCAACTAGTTGATGGCATGCACATTTCTATATGGGATTATTATAACGATATCAAATAACGGACGTTCGTCATGAATAATTCTTTTCACAGTGCATTAGTTTTCATACAATATTGACGCAGAGTTTTAATAAAGCGAGGCTTTAGTTTTCTATGTTCTGGTTTCGATTATGGTTATTTACATGTACGCTACTTATAATCTTAAAGCAATACCTGTTCGTCAAACAAAAGTGATTAATCAAATAATAAGCACTAGTGCAATTATCTCCTGACTACCCGGAACAACATTATTGTGTATATTTGAGATTGTCGTTTTCTTGTTGGTGGTGATTTTTTTGTTGTTGTTTTTCGAGTACAATACTAAGTTACGAAATGATGTTCAGAAAAAAAAATTAACAATTAGTATGAATCACCAAAGAAAAAACAACATCGTAATGTATCGAGGAATAATAATATGTAATCAGTTACACGTTATATACCGTAGAGTCAAATGGGCGAGATTTGAGTGCTCTGCTTGAAATCGTTTAATGTTATTGTTAACGTTTCAAGGGCCAAAAGTAGTTCCACAAATTAGTTTTACAGTCAGCAACACATTATGATTACTCAGATGGCAATATTACAATTTCGAGTTTTAAACCAGTTGCTGAAATAATACAAAATCAAACGCGTACATAGTATGTTGTCAGGTCTAAGGCCAGAGTGTGTTAAATATACAAAACAATATTGGAACATCCCCAATAATAGAAAAAATAAGAACCGAAACAATGATATATATATGCATGTTTATATATAACAAATGTTGAATTGTATAATTGTCATTTTTCTGGGTTTTTTTTTCAAACAAATGTTTATAATCAAATTTCAGTTTTATTTTATTTCCGAGTCAAAGCCGGGGATTGTTTTACAAAAACTGTCCCGAAACTAAAAATAAAAATTTCTGGCCTTAGCATCATTGTTTTAAAGCCTGAGACATTTTACATGTCATCATTGCCAGTCGGTGTGGTTTTTGGCTAGGCAGTTTGGTGTTTATTTGAACGCAAATATCACGTTTATTAGTTTAGTAGCTACTTAACCGCATGTGGTCACTCAAGAATCTGTGTGTTTTACACTTTAATTCGAGGGTACTAGAGTACTCTCCCATATGGCTGTTACTCTAAGAAAATTGTAATATATGGTCTGTTGTTTCATTCTGTAAGTCCTACTAATAAGCCATTCAATCAATTCAATGTTACTTTCTGTGAAATTTGTTTGCTGAAGCGAAACTGACGACGTGAACATATTCCTCGAAAATTTTGACATTTAAATTATCACAAATGTCAATCATATGCAAATTAATCTGCAATTTTATCCAATCATTGCACTTGGATATCACGTGTTAAACGGTAAACCTGTTTACACAAACGAGCACGTGGTAAAGCTTGTGCCGGGTTTGTGATATCCGCAGAATGGAATTAATCCATTTAGTTTAGATTAAACCTATTTATTCTAGCTCGATTGCACCGAAAGCCTAAGGCTAATTGAGACACTCTCGAGTCCGTTTCCTGGGTAGAACCAGTACTTGGTGTCTTTGGGGGGAGATCTTGCGGAGATCGAACCCGGGACCTCCATAACGCTAGGCGGACACCGTATCCACTACGCCATTGCAACCTCAAATTTACTTTAATTAATTTAATTTAATTAATCCATTTACAATGGCTGAGGAGGAGTTTGAACTGTTCGTGGCTAAACCTGGAAAGGTCTATTGGCAATCATAAAATGTGATGATTGTTTGTTTCAGTGAAATACAAAGACGGGGAGAAGGTGCAATGGTGGTTTTATCTGCTGGTCATACTGATCCCGATCGTCGTGATGACACTACTGACGTCCCTGTTTCTGATGTATCTATGGAAACGGCGCGTCATTGTTGTTCTGAAAGCCGTCCGCTTGTTCCAGGCATATGAGGATGACGGTAATTGACATAATTTTGTTGAAACCAACTTTAGAAAGATTAATATAAGTATGTAACATTTATTTTAACTGTTATATAGATATAAGAATACATTCATTTCAGAACATGTTAAAATATCCTAAAAGCATATGTCTTTAAGACCGTGGTATATTCAAGTTACATTATAACGAGTTTTGAGGACCAATACATCATAAATATTCTACAGTAAATATATATTATATATAACGTGATGTAATTTTCAAAGCCTCTGTCTTACAGACGAACGTCTGTGGGACGCATTCATTTCGTACCGCTCCAATACCCCGGATGAAGATTACGTCATTCACACGTTATTCCCGAAACTTACGCGAGAACTGGGTTTCAACGTGAACGTCCATTATAAAGATTTTATTCCGGGAAACGGTAAGACTATGTTTTTGGAAATTAAACTGTGTGTGTAAAAACACATTGTTGTCTCGCACTAGGCTGCATATTTTGGGCTTCCATTTATTTTACTGGGTCTACCGAAATTTGAATATTGATGGAAACAATGAAATTGCTATGAATTGTACTACTATGTAAATAACAAAACTGCATTTTGGAAAATTGTTCCGTTAATACACATGTACTTTTTGACATTTTATCGAAACTTTTTGTTCCTGTTCGACTATTTAATTCTAAAAAGTACTGTTTTGTCTTTGCGGCTTGAAATGACTTTGTCGCTGAGCTTGAAGAACATTTACTATACACACACAACCATGGCATAGGATGATCCAAAAGCATTTACTAAACACACACAACCGTGGCATAGGATGATCCAAAAGCATTTACTATACACACACAACCGTGGCATAGGATGATCCAAAAGCATTTACTATACACACACAACCGTGGCATAGGATGATCCAAAAGCATTTACTATACACACACAACCGTGGCATAGGATGATCCAAAAGCATTTACTATACACACACAACCGTGGCATAGGATGATCCAAAAGCATTATGTTTATTAACCGAATGCTTTTAATGGCACTAAAATGCATACACGTAACATTTACTATGCACACACAACCGTGGCATAGGATGATCCAAAAGCATTATGTTTATTAACCGAATGCTTTTAATGGCACTAAAATGCATACACGTATTGCACAACGTGGCAACACGTCCATATTTGTAGAATTAAGTCATTGAAGCATGCACGAAATACTGTTCCATCAGATGTTTCTTATTAAATTTTAATTATAATTAAAAGTCATAACAACCAGCGAAAATCTGACAACATTATTACGTTTCAAACAATTACAATGGCAATTAACCTCTTTCAAAGTAACACGTTTGCATATACCTTTGGCATATATATTCCTGACCTATTTGAAATTAAAAACTTGCAACTGTCAATGTTTAACATAAGATAATTGTTTTGCCCCAGTAACATGCGTAAATGTCAATTGTTTTGCCCCAGTAACATGCGTAAATGTCAATTGTTTTTCATTGCTTATTTATTCCAAAAGGTTGGTTGCACAACTTTAACAACATGAACAAAATTTGTGTGCGTAACATAATAGTTCACATGTGACTCTTATTATTGTTATCAATCAGGTTTGAAATTTAATTATTTTAACCAAAATTTACATCACTGTTTTGCTAGTTATGAATCAATGTAAAGATAATTTAAGAGTATTATCAAAAAACATAATGGTAATCCATTATATTAAGTTATGTTGAAATTGCATTAAATGTGTGTTATTACAAATGTTTGGAGACAGGCGTGTCGAATTATTACGTAAATAATTGGTTACCAAGCATTTATAATCTAACATGTTGAGTCAACTATACGAAATTATAATTATACATATCACTAAAATTTCTTACATTATGTTGGTCGTCACTTTTTCGCTTGTCATTATTACTTCAAACAGTTTTCAATTGTATGTATACACATATCTGGTCAATTGCTTAGCAAAGGTCTTTGTTGAGTGTTAATCAAGAGTGAGCAGCTGGTGGAAAGACACTTTCATCGATGTTATACTTTTATAAGTGCATCGTACATCTAAGGTGGGCCTTTTCATGACATTTTAACTTGACATTGCTTATTTTGTCATTTACTAAGTCATCAGCTTTCCTCCTAAACTAATGACGATGCTGACTGTTGACTTGTCGGGCTCTCCGTTATGCTTGTTAAAACTTTTCAAGTCAATTAACATTACATGTATTATAATATGACCATAATATGGAACCAATATGCTAGTAAAAAGGTTTCAAACGTAGGATGTGGCGTTTTAAATCATCCGGAAACAATTTAGTAAGCAACGATTAATTGGTTTACTTAGTACCAATAGTACTAAATACGAAATAGGCCGTTCTGTATAACACCAGGGCCCATTTCCACGAGGCTCCTATTGAAAACTTGAGTTAATTTATTAAACTCATGACATTCCTTAAATATGTGGCTGTTTCAATCAAAATTTGAGGCGCGTCGTGGGAAAACCGGACTTAATGCATGTGCGGACTGCACAGGCTAATCCGGGACGACACTTTCCGCACATGCATTAAGTCCGGTTTTCCCATGACGCGCCTCATTTATTTTGTGTTTCATGATCTTAATCTAATAAACAGTTTAAGGATGTTTCTTATTTTATCACAATATTTATCAAAAATAAAATATTGATTATCAAATGCAAGTGTTATTTGAAATTTTCACTAAAACATGCCCTAGTTAAGATTTTCCTTAGAAGCTTTATTAATTCGGTCCCAGAAAATTTCTCGCTGTATTTCATGCTCTTGAAACAAGTTACAGACGACTGTGTCCAGTTTTAAATTTGCTAGTTCTTTCCAAAAATAGTGTTGTTGAACAAATACAAAACGGCCAACGCATGCCAGAACAACTACGCATATTAGTACGAAATAATGTCCCTTTTTAGCGACTTGTTGTTTTTTCCTTCACCCATCTAAATTACTACATATTGTTAACTAGTATGTAGCCATGTATAAAGCTTACCAATCTCCAAACATAAATGTTATGGTGTAAACATTTAAATCAAATCAATGCATTGCAGATAGAAACAACATAATCATATATTTACTGTTTATTATCAGCGTTCGTAGTTAACTTAATAGGTGACTTCGTTCAATGAATGTGTCGCCAAATATATTGAAGTTTGACACTGATTAGTGCATCTGTTAATGAGATGGAAGCGCTTAATTGAAATTTGATAGGCACGTACTATTCAGAAGCTGGTCGCCAAACAAAGCGTGTTAACCATAATAATGTGTTTTACTCCAATACGGACAGAATCCTATATCTGGTCTCATTTTCATTACTTCAAAATCCGAATTCTATACAGACGTTAACTTTTTGTGGCTCATGCATTATTCGCAAACTTGTTTTAATGTAAGCTACATATTATCTTAGAGATACAGTACCTGCTACATTAACTAAATTGCGCATAAGCGTCAACCGCATAATTCACTTTTATCAATGCTTGCGCGCAAACTTAAACCATTGAACTTAAATCATCTCCTTTTTATTTCAGAGATCACCAACAACATCATCTACGCCGTGGAAAACAGTCGACGGACTATACTGGTGGTTTCCCCTAACTACCTCACCAGCAACTTCACCAAGATGGAATGGCAGTTGGCCCAACAGAAAATGCTCGAGCGCAAAAACAAGATTATACCGATTCTCCTGGAAGACATCTCGTCTCACAAGGACACCATGGACCCCAACCTGAAAAGTATACTAGACTCAGGTAGGATTGTGTCAGGTACCTCGGGGTTGACATATTAAAGCTGTAAACACATCCACATGTGATTGAAGATGTCTCAGGAATGTACGAACTGAACGGCGAAGGTTAAATAAAGCTATACGTATATATATATATATACGTCTCCGTGGCCTAATGGTAACGGCGTTCGCCGACGGAGCGCGAGGTCGAAGGTTCGAGTCCTACACAGGGCGAGTTCTGATATGGCCGGTTGCCTACCCAGCAGCTAGTTAAATCAAGGGGTACCGATTGCCTTCCTGCCAAGCGCCCGGCATATATGATAGGAACCGGGAGTAAAGATGTTCATCAGTAAAGGTGTCTCATAAGTCAAAACTGGCTGGCCCTTAATCGCGAGGGGTGACACTATAATAAACAAACACTTTACTTTATATTTGTAGTATTGTTTTAGCGATACTGTGGTCAGCAAAAACAAAAGGAGTTCAAAGTTATTGTGCCACTAGTTACTCAAGTTCGTCTTGAGTTTTATAAGGGAGTTCTTCCCGTTGTTGACTCGTTGTTAGTCATTTGATTCCACTAAGTGAATATTTTATCAGGGTACACCCATGACAATGATTAATTTGAATGCGATTGGCATTTTATAGAAACGACAATCATAACGATTGTCGACTTTAATTGGTGTGTTAGGGTAATGGGAATCATAACTGTGTCTGTTTTCAGGTTTTAATAACTTATCGTAATGATTGCGTTTATTTTTGCAGTTACCTACATTGAGTGGCCAGGGGACCAATCAAAGAAAGTCGATAAGTTTTGGCAACGAATAAGTTTGTCTATGCCAAAAAAGAAGAAACCATCCTCGTCGCATATGAGCAGCACAATTCAAAATGGAGGACTCGGTCAGACGACAAAATCAACCAGTCAGAATTCAGAATCTCAGAGCAAATCATTCGAACTTAATTCAATGAGACCAGAGTATGACAGAAGTGTGTCCACAAGCACAGGAGTATACAGCTCTGTGAACGCAGATGAGATGTTGGGACCGGATGAAATTTACAGCATAATAAACGAAGAGGCCATAGACCTAGATTTAGACGTTAAGGCTAGAACTGACGAGCAAAAGCACAATGAGATTAACAAAGAAAAGAAAGCTGAAAGTGAGTCGAAAACATTGGCTAATGCGTCTGAACGAATTGAAAATGATTATATCTTTAAAATAAATGTTTGAAGATTGCATCATCTATAGTCAACTCCCGATGGCTCGAAGTCGCAGGGACCGGTGAGGAAACTTCGAGCCATCGAAACTTCGATCCAAACGAAGTCCGAGTTTGTTTACTACCACAGATCTCTTCAAATCTCCAAATGAAGAGTATTCAGATAGCCTAAACCCATACTATTAAATACATTAACAAACACCGAACATTTATTTACAGAATTTATTTAGATTATTTTATAACAGAATTTAAACAAACATCGATTAAACTAGTTCTAAATATTCATCTACAATAGGAAAGATTAAGCCGTAATAGCTTCGTATTTTTCGTGTAATTACATTAAATTTTCGTTTCGTCCCCTTACTTCCTACGGCTGACCCCTTCGGTGTTGCTGATCTAGATATCCACACGGGTTGGATACAGGGGGTCTTCTCTAGATTACTCAGCAATTGGTGATGCAGAAGTTTCTGCCATTTTTACTATATTCGTATTTTAGATTGTTTTTCGGCTTAGAAATGTATTTGACAACTTGATAGTTTACTTACTTAATTTAAGGTAAGCAATGGATATTAGTGACATAAAACGAATACTTGTCATACAACAGAATTGTGAGTAATGTCTGGTGGCCTTTAACATAAAATTAATGACGTAGATGAATTGTCACTGTAACTATTCAGTTTTAATTTGAGCATATGGCATTTAAACCAAACTGTTTTTTTCGACAGGAACATTATCATCATAGTCTAAGAGTTAGTTCTTTCAATGGCACGATTTAAAATAGAACGGGAGACATAATGTTTATACTTTGTATTATAAATGGTTAGCTTTAAACAAAACAAACTCTAACCCAAAGTAAAGGTATATTCGTGTTAAGTTCTAAATGTGAATGTCAAATATATAACTTGAACAAGCTGTTTCTCTACCTTTGTAGTCATGAATATGTCTGGAAAAAAGATAGTGTGTGCTTTACTTCCATTAGTTAATTTCGAATGAGGTAGATTAAGATTTTTCGCAGTGTTGTTTTAAGAGAATCCATAAATAATCGATTTAAAAATTAAATTCCGAAGATAATACTCTCGATGAAATATCGCGTGAAAAATCGGTTCCAGTTTTTAAAGCATTAATCTATCCCTCAGCACACATATTAGTTTACGTTAAAATAATGAATCTACAAACAACGTTGTGAAGGGGGATGGGGGCGCATTTAGCCTGTGAAAGGTACCCCATAAAAAGGTTCCTGTTTGATTGTTTGAACTGTGTATGCATGTTACAGATAATAAGTGATTTATGTATATTCATGCAAGTAACTATATATATTCATGTACATCTATATGATTGATATAATTTTGAAATACTAGACGTCTCTTAATGAAAACTTTTATTTTTTGCTCACCTGAGCTCTAAGTGCTCGGTGAGCTATTGGTATAGGGGATCTCTCCTGCGTCGACCGTCGTCCGTGTGCCGTCAACAATTTGTATCGTTCACACGCTGGAGACTTCGCTTTTTATCCAATCTTAACCAATCTTGCACAGTTTGTGTATGACCATAAAATCTCGGACGGGAATGTTATTGGGTCAGATCACACTAGTAACACTAGAGTTATTGCCCCTTTTTCATGCAAAACGTGCAAAAATGCCTTTTTCCAACATAAAGTCTTTATTGTCCATTCAATCTTAACCAAACTTTCACAGTAAGTGTATGACCATCAGATCTCAGCAGAGGCCAAAAATGGGCCAGTTAGTATTTCAAGCACCGGAGTAATTGCCCTTTGTTTATGAAAAAATATACAAAAATGGACATTATTCATGATATAGACTTCATTTTTCATCCAATCTTCACTAATCTTGCACAGTTTGTCTATGACCATGAGATTACACTTGAAGCATGATCGGAATATAAGCATGATCGGAACAGAAACACCGCAGTTATTGCCCTTTGTTTGTGAAAAAAATATGCTAAAATTGACATTATTCAGAATAGAGACTTCAGTTTTCATCCAACCTTCATCAATCTTGCACAGTTTGTCTATGACCATAAGATTACAGGTCAGGTTGAATATAAACAAAATCGGACTAGAAATACCGGAGTTATTGCCTTTTGTGAAAAAATAATACAAAAATAGACATTATTCAGGATGGAGACTTCATATTTCTTCCAATCTTCACCAATCTTGCACACTTTGGCTATGACCATAAAATTAAAGTTGGAGTAGAATATAAGCAAAATCGGGCCAGAAACACCTTATTTATAGCCCTTTGTTTGTGAAAACAATATAAAAAAATATACATTATTCAGGATAGAGACTTCATTTTTTCATCCAATCTTCACCAATTGTGCACAGTTTGTCTATGAACGTAGTGCACAGTTTGTCTATGAACGTAAGATTACAGGTGAAGTCGAATATAAGCATGTTCGGCCCAGAAACACCAGAGTTATTGCCCCTTGTGTGTGGATATAAGACATCAATAAGTTATCAATGATTGGCTTGCACACACGATTTTGTATTAAATGTTGTCCGAACTTTCACAGTTTGCCTATGAACATACAAATTGATTGCTAAAATTTGATTTCCAACAGTTGCAAACCTTGCATGCAGTTATTTGTACATGCAACATTGATGGCTTCAGAGCCTGCATTAACATCATTTATCATCATTGGACAGAAAACTATCCAAAAAAAAAGCAAAACTTTACCATATAGCAAAGCCATCACAATTATCACATTGCAACTAGTTTTCCAAAACTGTCTGCGAAAAAGACATCAAAATCTACTGTTTCTGCATTTTCCAGAATTGTCACTAACTTAATGAAAAAGGGTCAGGTAAGAATATCGAGAAACATGATTTGAGAACCAGTAGCAAAACCACCGCACATCCACTACCCAACTCGTACTTTAGTTAGCTCATTGCACTAACTGATGTTTAAATCAAATCGATCCTATCCCCCTTTGCGTATTGTTCAGAAACCTTTATTTTCAAACCTGTCACAACAGTATGGTCTTCATCTGTACCAGTTCTTAGGTGAGCGCTTTTTCAACTTCATTTCTATTTCATCATTTTTTAATTATGCTGTTTTTTTGTTCATTATACACATAGCTTTTTAAATACTTTTACTTAGCTCAGTGTAGTTGATATATTTAGTGTAGTACAATTTTGAAATTGTTGATTTTGACACTACCTACATTACATTACATTAACTAAACACACGAAATGGAATGATGCTATAAGGCAAATATATATTAATAAAACATGCATATGTATGCATAGTTTCTTAGTGCACTACTGTGAATTGTGTAACTAAATAACGTTTGAGACAATGGTATGACATTAATTTGGTGAGAAAATTTCAGCATTTTATGTGTTACTTTTGTTAGTGAATATTAACAGTATGTTGCGATTTGATAAATACGCCAGAAGAACACAAATATGAGATATATTATTTATGGCAATGTTCATATTTATAGAGTATAAAATGTAATTGTAGTCATGCTGAACAAGCAGGAACGGATTCTAAAATTATGACACTAGTGATGAATACATTTAAAGTCAGCGGAATATTTCTGTCATTATTATGATAACCAAGTGAGGAATTTGTCTGCAGGAACTCGTCGAAAACTGAAAATATACTTTGGTTTAACTATATATGTTCTCTGCTCCATAAATACTGCCTTTGAAATCGTTTTTTCGACCTAGTGACTTGTTTAACTGTTAATTTCAAACGATGGTTGTATTGTTGGAAATCTGTCAACATTGTATGCATTAGTTTATTTAGTTATTTGACAATATTCGTTAAAAAGCCATATTGCTGTACTGTAGATTGACCCTTTGAATGTATGAATGTTAATACTCGTTTTATGTATACTCACGTTGTATTTGCTATTGTCAAAATTATTCTATGTACATGTTTATCATTACGAAAATGGTAAATAAAATGTTTGTTATTAGTAGCAGAATGTCTACTTCTACTTTATTGCGTTCTTTCCTATATGGGCAGGAATCATCCCGACGACAACGACGACCGAATATGAGGTGTGTACATGTATATTCAAGTCCAGCAACGCTATTGATGGGATAGGTGTAACTTTAGGACCAGTAACTATATACACAAGATTTGTTAGCAAATTAGAAAATCTTCAAACGAAGACGATGTGTATATTCAGGACCAAGAGCTTTGTACACGAGATGTGCATATTGTAGGATAGCAACTCAGCAATCGCGATAAATTCATATATATTTAACTCGTTAAACAATAAATAAGCAAAGCTGGCTGTATCATTTGATGGTCTTGTTTATTGTGTCATTATTGCCAGATGGTAGGAAAATACATTTGTTATTAATCTAAGCATGGCTTAACCACCGTCAGCATTTACATGTAAAACCATCTCGCGAACATCACTCAGCATTTAAACATTGATGATACGGTTTCATTTTCAATTTAGCTGTAGTGTTGCCAACATGCGATGGATTCAGTTGAATGCAAGTAATTTTAAACAGAAAATATACAGATTAAGTTATTCTCGAAAACCAAATTGTATTGTCATTCAAACAACACTGTAAAGTGATATCAGTTAGCTCTAAGCAGCCAATTAACCTTCCTGATAGAGAAGTGTTTTGGAAACAGTGTGTTTGCACTGTTAATACATAGTAAGATAGTTTCTTAGGAATGGCTTAAGGGATTTCATTCAAACTTAAAACATTTATTTCCAATATTTAAATGAATCTTTTGGCCAAGATTGGTAACTCTAGTTTGAAATTTCTCAAAATTATGGGCCTTCAAACTTAAACATTTTACATATTAGCTATCTCGATAGGTTAAAGGTTTTTGGTAAGCTAGTTTCTCGAGAATAGCCTTAGGGATTTCATTCAAATTGAAAACATTAAGTTTTTTATATTAGAATGAACCTATAGGCTAATTTTGATAACTCTAGTTTGAAATTTGTCAAAATTCTGGACATTTTTCCACTTTTACATTTTACATTTTTACATTGCCGCGGGTGGGGTGGCGCCGTCAACTTTTGATTTCCACTCTCTAGCTTGAGAATAGGTCATCATACATAATTACCCTAAAAAATACTTTACTTGAGATTGCATTTGGGATGAGTTAGGTGATGTCAAGTTCAAGGTTACTATTAACAAAAAATATTTTAATGAAACTCAGTTTATAGATAACGTATAGCGAGAAATTGCATGAGATTGCATATGGGGTGGGTGTGGTCAAGGTCACTGCTTTGAAAATAAGAAAAATGCTTTCCACTCACTAACTCGAGAACAAAATTAACTTTGTTTAAATGCCCCTACAATCCAAACAGTTTTTTGCACAAAAATGCCATAAACTCTAACAAGCACAATAAAAGTCCAGCGCGTTGTTCTCCGACAGCTCTTGTTTTAATAACCGTCGTATTTGCTGCCACACACTGTCTGGGAAACAAATGTCAAATAGTTAGTCAGAATCAACTGCTAAATTGATAATATGATTAGTAAAAGTATTATTAAAATAGCCCAATTAATAGACAACAGGAGACACTGTCCGGAGTTCATATGTCAGTAAATTGTTCACAATTAACCATTTGATTTCATGAAAATTTATATTTTGATATTTTATACGATATATATTTATCTCGCAAGCAGTGTTTTTGCGCATTAAGCGTTTGGATTTTTAAAAAGCCCTTAGCGACCCATTGTGCCATGCATTTTTTCTTGGCTACTGAAATCTGTTCAGTTTTGATTTTTCAACGGAGCACTTTTACGTGAGACAATTGAATAATGTTACGAGACCATCCTACAGTTACCTAAATTTACTCGCTAATTCATCGTGTGTACTTCTAAACAGTGTATCTGAAGATGTAAAGTGCGCAAAAAGCAGTCTGGAATTGTTTCAAGCGTACTTTTATCCTCATTCAACATTTCAGTTATCTGTAGAAAGCGTGACACTTCGCAGTATATTATAGTTATGTTCAAACATACCCGGCATCCAGGCCATATCTATTATCATGTGGGTTACTGATCAGGTACGTTGTATACCTATTATATGCAGTGTATCATGCACTGAATCGTTTGCGTAGAGTTCTTTAAAATATGGATGATTCACTGGTTTATAGTTAATGTAGCAATCATGTTTGATGCAAAAGCCTAAGAGATAACATATACATGTACAAATAACGGAACAACAAATATGTATGTCGACTCTACTGATAGTATATACAACATTAATACGGAAGACGCCATTGAAGTTAGTTACAATCTTGAATATAAATAAGTTTTTAAAGTGAGCACAAATACATCGGAATATAGATTGCACATTTATTTTTATGACAATAAATGAATTCCGCATCATACCCAGACTGCTTTAACCGGGACGAATTTTGCTTAATTACTGCAATTTCCAGCAATTATTGTTTCGCTAGATACTTAACACGAATAACGACATCGTAAGATCCTATGTACAAAATTGATGTATTTATGTCACGCTACATAAAAATTAATCATCGAATTCTCCAGAACTATTTTGAAAACATTAGGTTCCGCCCATAATTATTACAGAATAACCTATACTTGATTTCCTTCTTCTCGTCTAAGGAAAACATGCCGTGTGTCATGTTAGAATTTGAATGAACATGTGTCTTAAACGTCTCTGTCACCATGATAACTACACATATGACAGACTCACGGACGGACGGATAAACGGACGATGGTATAGGTGATCATAATGTCGTAAAAAGCCAAATGTGTCAAGTTTCAATTTTTGCTGTTTGTTATGTTGTTTAGTTTATCGCTCAAGAGATACGCACATTCATATTGTAAATCATTTTGAGATATTTGAAATTGAACGTAATTATATTCCTATGTTTCCATAGCGAATTCATTTGCATTTACATTTATATTTATATTGTACAAATGAAGTTTACAGTAACAGTTGATGTAAAATTCAGTTCAACATTTCGCAATACACAAATGAAGCTGACTTCATATTATTGTTTTTTTTTACGGATAACTAAACTTTTGATTTTTAAACAATAAGATATTTTAAATGCTAACACATATGATGCATGATAGAACGTATAAGTCCACCAAATAATTTACATAGAAATTATAACTCACTGTCTGACACTTATTTCTTAATAAAAATCTTTAAATGGACTTATTCACAGATTTTCGTATTAGTTTAATAAGTCTATAAAATGTCATTATTTCAAAAACTAGCGAATCTGGACTAACACATCTAACTACTCTATCTCAAGAAATGGATAGAAAGGAAAAAAGTATGCCTTTGCCGGGGTTCGAACCTAGGACTTCCGGATCAAAGTTCCATCAGGCTAACCACTAGCCAAGAGTGTTCGTATTGATAGGCGTACATTTGTAACACTATTTAAGTGATACATGTGTTCGACGAAAAGCATTAATACATTTATTTTTGTCATTTCATTCTGTGAATAGGTCGATTTAGGATAACAAGAAATGTACCTTTCCCTTCGTATTGCACTTTTATCTTATCAAGAGATAATTCGCTTAAAGAACGTAATCGATGCATACTCTCTACCCAAATACACATCGCCGACATATGTATGTTCAGGTATATACGGATATTTCGTACATCGAATTTTGCACCAATTACTAAACTTAAACCGGATATAAATCTTAATTATAACATTTGGTAACGCTTGTGTATTGAGGTCAATTGATGATTTTGTTTGATTTACTAATAATTAATAAAATCTTTG
Organism: Congeria kusceri; assembly: GCA_027627225.1. NCBI lineage: Eukaryota > Metazoa > Mollusca > Bivalvia > Myida > Dreissenidae > Congeria > Congeria kusceri. The sequence continues at coordinate 62,947,008 of CM051032.1, forward strand.
CAGTGTTACCGTAACTCGGCTAGGTAATTTCAGTTCGTTGTGTCAATACAGTAAAAATATCGTTTCAATCAGTGACGGCTTTGAGGTGAAAATCGCGTATGAAAAATTCGTATATTTCGTCGAAATGGAAAAAAACCACTATGTATTATCTCATGATAGACGCTGGAGTCAGCCTTGACTGATAAACAACGCACGTAAACAGGACGTGCTTGATGAAACCTGGGGTGTTCATACGATAGAGCGCTGGATTAATTTGAGAGAAAAATTTTCAAAAAGTAACACAACTTTATTGGGAAAATGGAATGTTATGGAGTGAAATGCACGTTGGTTCTTCACTGTAGATTGTGTGAACCAGTTTTCGTCACAGTCGCGTGCACGGGTCATTGACTCGTAGATATGAAATATTAATCACAAATAGGAAATATGATCAGCTGGACGCATTTACTTGCATTTTCTACTTATTGAATTATTCGACCAAGCAGATCGTGTTTTGCCTTACTTAAACAAAACAAACAAAACAGATATGTTTTTGACCTACAAGAAATGAACACAGAACACTATTGCCCTTGTAGAAAAGAACAGATCAATTATTTGTACTATTTAAACAAAAAATATAGCACTTTTGTCCTACTAGAAAAGAACACATCACATAACACATTTACCCTACTTGAACAGAACATATAGCACCTTTGTCCTACAAGAAAAGAACACATAACACCTTTGTCGTAATAGGAAAGAATAAATAACACCTTATCCTACTTAAACAGAAAGATAACACGTTTGCCATTCTAGAAAACAGATTACGTCTTTGTCATACTAGAAAACAGATGTCGTCTTCGCCATACTAAAAACAGATCACGTATTTGTCCTACTTGAACAGATCACGTCTTGTTCTACTTTAACAGAACAGATCACGACTTGTCCTATTTGAACGGAAAAGATCACGTCTTTTCCCTACTTGAGTAGGACAGGTCACGTCTTTGCTCTACCTAAACAGAACACATCACGTCTTGCCCTACTTGACTACTTGAACCCATCAAATTACGTCTTGGCGTACTTGAACAGAACAGATCACGTCTTGCCCTACTTGAACAAAACAAATCACGTCTTTATCCTTCTTGAAAGAAACAGATCACGTCTTTGCCCAAATTGAACAGAACAGATGACGTCCTGCCCTACTTGAGCAGTACAGATCACGTCTTTGTCCTACTTGAACAGAACAGATCACGTCTTGCCCTACTTGACAGAACATATCACGTTTTGACGTCTTTGTTCTACTTGAACAAAATTGATATTAGGAATAGACAAATTCCGAACAATAACAAATAATATTTTATACAATACCCAATCTACGTTTGGTGTCTGTAAATTGAACATTTTTCGAATGCTAAACACGTTTGATAAAAATCGTTTTTCAAATTTTGGCTATATTCATTATAGACTAGCCATACTACACATTTCCCTGCTTTCTCCTGTTAATTTTCGCAAAACCGTGTTGTAGTTGTTGGTCATGTTGTTGTTATTGTGTATAATGTAAATTACCCATTATCTTGTGCATAATGTCATGACAGTTGAATATATCGAGTTTTTTCGTTTCAATGAAGCACTTTTAAATAAGAAATTTTGAATGATTTTCCAGTCCCAGAGGACACGTTCCATATACGTTTTTCTGGCTAGTTTCTCATTTGTGCTTCTAAAGTGTGTTTTTGCAGTGGCAAGGCCAAGTGATTTAGGTTTTTTTGCAAATGCAGAAAGCATGAAACTTGGCATTACATTATAAACATAAAGATCTCTTAACGATTGCGCGCTCCAACCACCTCCGCATCCAGGTGATGTCGTTGTATGATGTTCTGAACATTTACAATGCAAATGTTTTGTGATCTGATGCATTGGCTTAGAGTGCATGTTTACAACACGTTTTACTAGTAGAGTGGGCAAAACACTTTAACCAACATGTTTTGGCTTTACTCGGGGAGCATACATGTATGGCGTGTGAAAAAAAGTTGAAATCACAATGTTTACTAGCTCCCGAACTCTCTTAACATTTTTAAGTAATTTTGTCCAGTGTATGAGTTTGTTTGTCACGAGAAAGTCAACAATGGCAATTTGAGAAAGATTGCCTACCAAAGAGTTGAACGGAGTGGACAGGGCTCTGGGACAAAGATCGAATACACTAGAGAGAATTATTCTAAAAATCATATGGAAGCTAGTTAGGTACCGAGTATACGAGAAGTTAATTATAAATCTTGCGTTTTTATTCCATTAAATGTCAGCTGAACGAAACATTCTACCATTATTTTTATCTATTTTGCTAAAAAGTCAGTTAAAGGCGATGTATGTATAATTAAAAGTGTCAAAAGAAGTTCTTTATTTGATACTAACCAGCAAAGCGCGTCAGATAAACTAAATTAAATATCATTTTGTCATACAAATGTGATGGACATAAAATCAAGTGAATTTGTGGCACTAATTTATATCACAAATAAAGAATACCGTGTCGTGTCCAGACTGCCTAAATCGGGAAATAATTTGAATCATTACTGCAATTTCCAGCAATTAATTTATATAAAGTTTTATAGAGAATTCAAATGATGTCATATTATGTTATGAAACCAAACGAAATTATGTATAACCAATCTACATAAAATAAATTAATGTTGTTGTTTTAATTGTGTAATTTTATAAACCAGAATAGATGTATTCACTATACTTCATCATCCTTACATATTTGCATATGTATTACTCTTAATTATGTATATCTAATTCAGCTATATTTCATGCACATGAATTGCATTTTTACAGTCCGTTAGTAAAGACATCTGTCTAATACAACATTTTTATCATTTCTAAATATAGCATAAAGAAGTTCTTTATTTAATTAACTCCTTTCCAATGATGAATAAAATATATCAGAAATTAAACAAAACTTTGGTAATATTTAGCATTTGAATGTCAGCTGATTAAAATCCTTATAAAACATGACAGCTTTTTATTGATGTATATTCTTTTCATTTTCTAACTTGATATATTTTAAATTTTATTAATTAAAAAACCTTTTATTTATTTTTTACAGTTCCTAAAAATTGAAAAGATTTTTCGACCCAGAACATTCATCAGTTGTTATCATAATGATTCTTTTATCGCTATTTATATCTTATCTTAGGGGAAAAAACACCAGCATATATAGAGGATATTTGTTTAATGCAGTGTAAGATCGTATTTTATTTCATGAGTGGTCACAGAAACAATTTCACTAGTTTCATTATCTAGTTTCTATGACCACGAATGAAATGAAATACGATTTTACACTGTATTAAACAATGTTTCTTTTTATTTTATGCTGTTTAAATTTTTTTTTTCAAAATGCTCGAGATATGCTGAAGCCTCACAAGTTTTGTGTATTATGACGTCATAAATATGACGTCATTATGATTAAACAATTGTCAATTACTGTTGTGGTTTGGAAAATAGTGCCACTCTTACTGCGTCGTTGTCACTTAGTTATATTTGTATTAAATTTTATTATGTGTTTTCTGTAGTTTAAAATGGCCGAAGTTTACACTGACGATTAGGGTATTCACATACTTTCAAAAAAATAAACATGAAAACAAGTTAAAAGTAGTTCCATATAACCAAGAGGGAAATGATCAATTTTTATCATGTCACTCGACCTAAAGTGAAATGATCGGGTTTTCGTTCACTGGTATTCTCCACTCATTCACCGCATAGCATGGAATAAACATTGATCTTCGGATGGGTGGTCTCTGCACACAGTTTTTGAAGTAACAAAATATAGGAGTGTACTGAAATGAACGATTTAATAAAGAAAACGTTTTCTCTCTAATACATTTATCTAATAGCCAACATTATAACTTAGCCCATATTCTGACTACCTGGTGTTTCAAGCTATACCTTATTCACATGTGGTTATTGTTTTGTAAAGAAGTCACACTTTGTAAGATTGAATAAATCGTGCGAGCTTATCGCAAGAGAAAACAAAGTTATAGTCTAAAAGTAATATATTTTCTCGCTTCTACTAAAATATATGTATGCTAGTAATTGTGCCAACTTTCAACGAAATATGTGAAAGCATGTTCTATGTGGCTAGTGAAAAATCTTACTCAGGCAGTCTTGTGTGTGTAAAGGGACAGCATCTTTGAATAAAAGACCAATAATTGCGTAAACAAAATTAATGTATGTAGATCAAGAGTAACAACTCCCTAAACGAGATGTGTAAAAACCAGGTGTCACAACTCCGTTATGGATATGTTTTTTATTATGACCGTAACACCGTTAAAAAACTGCAAACGAGATGTGTGTACATTCAGGACCAGGAACTCTGTAAACGAGATATATGTGCATTCAGGACCAGCAACTCTGCATACGATATATGTGTACACTCAGGACCAGCAACTCTGTAAACGGGAACTGTAAATGAGATGAGTGTAATTTGAGATCTCCGAACTCCAGATGCATGTGCAAATTTAGGAAAAACAAGATGTGTTAATATCCTGGACTAGCAACTCTTACAACAAAATGGAGGTACATGTACATGCAGGACCAGCAACCGTACATACCAGCATGCAAGATATACGCAGATTTATTCATATCACTTCGTTGAGCGCGAATACAAAACGGGTTGGGCCATTGATGAGTGTACAACTAAATTTAATAGCAATGTTTACTTTGTTAATGCTATTGCCAGAGTGTATGCCGATCCATTTTTTTTATTAATCCCCGCATGACTTTCCAGCCATTTCGAATTCACCTGTAATATAATCTACCGAAGATCACTGTGTGCAATAGGCTATAAAATGTGATCAACCAATATCCATTAGCACGGTCCTATCAGTGGTTGACGGCGATGACTTTCTCTAATCAAGATAATAATACGATATTGTTGATAGTGATTCATTGTCACTTTAGGACAAAAAGATTGGAAAAAATGTGCTGGTTTCAGTTAAATAAAATACTCTCAATCTGAAAAACGTTTACGAACAATATAATCATATTTTATTAAAATAACAAATACATGTTTTTCTGTTCGATATTTTTAATGTCAAATTTTGCAACTGATAGGTTGTTACTGTACTCCATTAAAAGATCTTGCTCAATCATACGTTCTGATTGGCTGGTAAACAGGTCATCTTAACGCGAATTTCTATTGGTCGCCTACCGGACAGGTCGCCCAAACGTGACTTTCTATTGGTCGCCCGTCTTCGAACCTCATTAGGTGATGAAATCATATTGCTTTAAGCATATTGCATTAAGTTGTGTTTGAATAAACTACTACTATCATGTTGAAAATCTGCCCAAATGCAAATGAACATATTATCGACAAAATTATAATTAGTTTTCGACGTATTTCAGTAAAACTGTTTCAGTAATAGTTGCTGATGGAAACACGTGGTTTTCAAACAAAATTATTTGAAAGCAACAAGAACACGTGGCAGAGATAATGCGTACTGCTTTATGTTTTACCTTCATCATAATATTATGTTGCATTCTCTTATTTGTCTATGTAATTATTGCAAATACAATTCCCAGCGAATCGTGTGCGTCTGTTTAATATAACGTCTATGAGTAAACCAGCAGACACACATTATTCTGCACTGATGTTTAAAGTACAAACTTATCTTGTTATTGCATGCGCGTAATCGCTATGCACAGCTGCATTGAGTTACAAAACCTCATCCCCGAAATAGTTCAGCAAATTCTCACATAATGCTGCTGAAGGCGAGGAAGGACTTTAAACATTGAATCAACAACCGGCCCTGTATTCACCAAACCGTTCTTAGACTTAAAAATAAGGAAATATAAAAAGTAGACTAATTGTGTGTGCGTTGACAAATATGCTAGATTTCAATGTTGCTTATGTCATTAGCAAAACAATCATTATTAATAATAAATAGTGACATTGCCGTTTATTCTTTTGAGAATCTTAAGTCTACGAATAAGTTGGTGAATACGAGCCCAGAAATAGTACAGTGTGTCTGAAAGCGCAAAATGTAGCTTCTAGTTCGGCTATTTTAATATAAAAAAATGTCAAAAATAACAAACAGTAAGGTTCTAGCCAAATACGTTTAACCGGTAAAATAACGCTGCTAATACAAGTGTTTTAAACATAATTTGCACTGTCTTATCCGTCGATACCCACTTGGCTTTTTCATGTTTTCAAGCATTTTATTTGATCTGTTTGTATCGAAAATCATTATGAAGTATGAATTTGGTGATTTATTTAATTCAGGTGCCTTGATATGGTGAAATTCTTTAATACAACTTCATTTCTGTTACTGATATTTGATCACATGTTCTCAGACATAGTCTAGTGTAACACAACTAATACCAATGAGCTTATGACCAACCTATAAAGTCCACGGGTGTAATACCCCAAATAAAGCAGTTTAAAGCTGTCTCTGAATCACCTACGTGTTTATTGGCACACCCCGTCCGGTGTACAAACGTTAACATGTGTCAACATTTAACTCATCGATTAAATCTACTGCCATTGCCGATATATTGACATAAATCAACTAGTTGATGGCATGCACATTTCTATATGGGATTATTATAACGATATCAAATAACGGACGTTCGTCATGAATAATTCTTTTCACAGTGCATTAGTTTTCATACAATATTGACGCAGAGTTTTAATAAAGCGAGGCTTTAGTTTTCTATGTTCTAGTTTCGACAATGGCTATTTACATGTAAGCTACTTGTACTCGTAAAGCAATACCTGTTCGTCAAACAAGAGTGATTTATCAAATAATAAGCACTAGTGCAATTATCTCCTGACTACCCGGAACAACATTATTGTCTATATTTGAGATTGTCGTTTTCTTGTTGGTGGTGATTTTGTTTGGTTGTTTTTCGAGTGCAATGCTACGTTAAGAAATGATGTTCAGAAAAAACCAAATATACAATTAGTATGAATTACCATAGAAAAAAAAAATCGCAAGTAATGAGGAATAATTATATATAATCAATTACACGTTATATACCGCAGAATCAAATGGGCGAGAATTGTGTGCTCTGCTTGTAATCGTTTAATGTTATTGTTAACGTTTCAAGTGCCAAAAGTAGTTCCAAAAATTAGTTTGACAGTCAGAAACACATTATGATTACTCAGATGGCAATATTAGAATTTCGAGTTTAGAACCAGTTGCTGAAATAATACAAAATCAAACGCGTACATAGTATGTTGTCTGGTCTAAGGCCAGGGTGTGTTAATAATACAAAACAATATTGGAACACCCCCAATATTAGAAAAAAATAAAAACCGAAACAATGATAACATATATATATTACTGTTCGTACGTTTTGTGCATATTTATTTAACACTGACATTTATTTCGCTGAAATGTGAGTTTCGTACTTGTGTATTTTATTCTTTCGTGCGTTTCTGAATCCGACGGCGTTTTTGCACAAATTAGGCGTAATTTTCCCGACAGTTCATACACCAATGAAATGAAGAAAACTACTATTCAATGCTTATAATTACAACTAAAAGTGGATGTAAACTTTACTTTTAACTGTCTAAGGGCCGCAACTGACGTGTGGCCTTCTGCGTAGGAATCCCTAGTTTCGGTTTTATTTGCGTCGAACGGCATTTCTAATATCTCGTCAAACATTTCAAATCGCTGTGAATCATCTAAGAGTTGACTTTCTGGTAAAGAGTTACTAAAAAAATATTCAAATTTCCCAATATGCGTTAACAATTTCATCCACTGTCACACCGACAACCGATAAATCAGTCATCTTGTTTACGAACGATTGTATATACATCCTAAACGTTTGCGCAAAACAATAACGTAATTTCGCAAATAGCGAATGAAAGTAAACATCGTATAGGTTCGCGCAAAATAATGACGTCATTTCGCAAATAAAGAATGAAAAAGTAGTACGGTCATGAATAATAAAAATGTAATTTGCATACAACGACAACAACAACATTTATTCAGCAATAAAGCTTATATAAGCTCATATAGGGGGGAGATCGTAAAGTGAACTCTGGTTACCTTTAAGTGAGACAAATACGGCTGGTGCTCAAAATGGCCGGTTTTGAAACAAATGCTGGATGTTTTTTCTATGGTTCGTACTGCTTTTTTCCGCTTTAAACCGAGAATATGCAGCTCAATGCAGCTCAATCAGTAAATCCATCCATCCATATACATATCTGCATTATCTACGTAGATAGATACATCAATCGTTTTGTATACACGTTGTTGAAAACATTACACGTTAACGTTCGAGTATTAAATAATTAACTAATTGAATTGAATTGATATGAGCAAAACTATGAAGTAACTAATATAATAATATAATGATTTGTCAAAATCACATTATCGTTGTGCAATTGTTTTAATGATATTGTATTGTTCCATATGAGGTATTTAAATATTGATGAATCCATTTTAGTGATTTGCATATAAATTATTAAATTTTAACGCTTATTCGCGTTTTCAGCGAGCGAGTTTCCAATGGAAATGATCAAATGACCACTTTCTGTCCATTCACAGTTGACCCAGGAAACTGTTCACTAGCTGTAGCAGTCCAACAATAAAGTGGAACTAACAATGTGCTGCTGGTGTTTGGGATGTATTCTTGCATCAATTAATGAAATTAATAAATATGTTAAATATTCACTATTCAGTATAAAAGTAATATCATAAGAACAAGTGTTTTGTTGTATTATCCACTAATATGTATTATATTGTTTCAATACATGGTAAAATATGAATGCATGATTAAATTAAATCAGGTTATGTCAAAGTCTTCAGTTGCCATACGCGATGCCCTTATACTTATTCTTTTATCACGGGCCCTATTTACTAGTTGTTTTTACTAGTATATAAGAAAATAAATAATGAGATTAATGAGATCAGTATACAAAGCGATCAAGAACAATGATTAGCAATAAGTTAAATTAAATGCCAATAGAGCTGGGACGACTAACCAGCTTTGGGTCTGCTTAATTTTACAATTTAGCATTCTTGATCATCAGTCAGGGAATGCATAACTATTATTTAGCGGCCGAAAGGGGTATTGTCAATACTCTGTACTTATTATTTTTAGCATTAAACTTAGAAAAAATAACTGCCAGATATTCAAGCAACTTTATTGATCAATTTACAGCACAAGTGTTACAACCCATGTCATATAAAACGGCCTCTTTTCTAAGGCAAGATGTTGGTGCTTGCTGTATTATAATACTGGATAACTCTGAAAAAGAAAGGAACAATATATAATTATATTTATCTACATGTATACCATTCAATTATAAATTGGGTTTATCTACATCGTATTATATGGCCGGTATACCCATACCATAGGATCTGATGTTTACATCATTAACCAATAATAAAAACAATGGAAAATGCAGATATGTATATTGTGCATTGTACTTGTTAAGGTAATGCCTAATAACCAGTTGTTAATTTGTACTTAAAGTCGTCACCATAAATATTTTAAAGATTAAAGTACGTTTTTGCAGCCTTAAAGTACGAATATTTGCTCTAGAAGTGTTAAACTTGGTTATTGTTTAAGAGTACGGCTAAACTGCATATCGATAGTCATAAAATAACACGCCTGCACAAAATGTACCTTCAATAACTTTTGTATATGAAAAGTTATAGTCTTGAAATAAACCATTTGATTACATGGAATATTGGGCCACAACATGAGCATATTCTTGGGACGAACAACAGAAGAAAAGCTGTACGAACCATAGAAAAACATCCAACATTTGTTTCAAAACCGGTCATTTTGAGCACCAGCTGTTTTTTGCCTCACTTAAAGGTAGCCAGAGTTCACTTTAAGATCTCCCCCCTGTCATAGCCTACATAATATGAATAAATATAAATATTTACAAGTAATGGCAGAAGTGGAACGTACAGATGTATAATAAAATGGTTAAACACAATTTACATTAAATTTGGAGAAACTAAGTCCATCTAATAACTACAAAAACTGACGTTAATAATAAAATGGTTAAACACAATTTCAATTAAATTTGGTAAAAATAATAACGACAAAAACTAACACATATGGTACTTAATGAATTATTGTTTAATATGAAAGGTTTTTCATTTTTAAAATGTCATTATTGTAACTAAAAGATTGTAATAAGTTTTGCAATTTTAAAAGTGTTTTGGGAAAAATAAACATATGAAATGATAGAAGATAACTGATTTAGTTCTGTTATATCTTAGTTAATATTAAGATATGAATCAGTTTTAGATTGTAAGACTATTATATCGTAACACAAATAATGCCGGTAAATGCAATTTTTTACCTGTGGATACATCTAATTACGTGTTAGATGTTAGTACATTTCTAGTAATTTTACATATTAAAATAGCTTAAACTAAGCATTCCATGTTAAATGGATTTGTATTTGTTTGAGAACTATAATCAACGCATTGTTACTAACAGTTTCATCAATTAATTGGTTCGTATAACATATTAACAAATGCGAAAGAAATAGCTTAAACATTTTGTGCATAGTTGACTTAACATTTCCATATATAATACTACTGTGCTTAATATTTAAGTTTTAAATTGGACACATGTTCTATTTGTAACTATTTTCATTAACAAAAAAGTGAAGAGAAAAAATCTCTATTTGGAGAATAATAAACATAATTGTTCATTTATTAATAAAATATTAATAGGAGGAAGTATATAATGATAAAAATCAAACGTGTTTGCGTGAAATAAAAATCAGTAGTTCCGTAGTTTAAAGACTGGGATACTTAAGTTATACTGGTAAATGGAGTATTAATTACATATCTAATTGGCGTCTTAAATTAATTGCTTCATAAATGAATTTTGCTACACTTATTATTTCATTTTTATTTTCACTAGACATTAATCTTTTAAACTTTGAAATTGTTGGCCACCTGCAAAAATGTTTTTTTTCTAAGGTGTGTATATATTGGACAGACTAACAAGAAATGAAATTCATTTTCTATTGTGTTCATGTTGCAAAATTCACACTTACGATTTTCTCTTTCAATATAATGATATCGTCCTCTTTTCTGTTACTAGATTATGTGATGATAACCGGAACCTACTTAGGGCGATTTTATATTTTGTTTCATTTACTTTGTCTAAATACGTTTCTAGTGTTAAGTATTACGGTCTAATATTCTTTGTTTTCATTGTATCAACTGCGCTTCGGTTATGTTTTGGTTAATCCATAGGTCAGACATTCACGTGACAATCCCAGTTTTGATTGTTATATGTATGACCGTTATTCGCATCGTTTTTTAACATGATATATATTATTTTAATTACGCTGTTTTCATTTGACGAAATCAGTTTACACCAATATTTAATAATATTTATGTTCCGTATTTCTTTAAATGGCATTTGTCCTAATTCCCCATATAACGCGCTAAGATTTGATGACTTATTGACGCATAGTATTTTTCTTAAAAATTTCGTGTGCCCGGCTTCTAGATCGTTTTCTCGCACAGTTCCACATATTTCAGATGGGTAATTTAATACGGTTGCAACAATGATATCGAATAGTTTTAGTTTGCTTTTTGTGCTAAACTCGTATTTATTGAACACTGAGAATAGTCGGTGCATTGATTTCGAAGCGTGGTCTGCTATACATTTTTGTGTTCTATTGAAGTTATCATTTTTAAAGAAGTATACGCCCAGATATTTGAAAGATGTGACTTCCAGTTTTTCACCGTATATGAAGATATTAACATTCGTGTAGCGTGTTCCTTTTTCAAAAATTAAAACTTTTGTTTTGGCTGTATTTATTTTCAATTTTCATGTGTTACAGTAGGTCCCTCTCTCTATGTCCGTTAGCATTGTTTGTAGTGCTTTTTGGGAGGTTTCGAAAATAATCTGGTCGTTAGCATATAGTATAAGAAACAACTTTAGTTCGTTAATAGTTAATAAGTCATCTATATATATGTTTATGTGGTTCAATATGTAATTTACGAACATCATGAACAGCAATGATGAACTAGAGTCACCCTGTTTCACGCCTAGGTGGATAAGGGTAGGGTCAGACAAGTTGTGATTGAATTTAATTACGGATTTAACGACACTGTACATTGCCTTTTAAATAGGGCATTTATCATTTTTGAACTTACATTTTCTGACATTAATTTTTGCCAAAGCAGTGTGTGATTGATTTTATCATAGCATTGTTTAAAATCAATAAAAATAGTGTATAATTTTTGTCTTGAATTAATTATTTTTGATATTATTGCGTGGAGTATAAATATGCAGTCGGTCGTACTTTTTCCTTTTTGATAACCAAACTGACAGTGGAAGATTTTTCGTGTTTATTTGTCCAATTTGTTAGACGATTACGTAGTAGTTGTGAGTATATATTTGCTAAAATATTATTTAAGGTTATACCTCTATAGTTTTTTGTTTATTTTGATATCCCGCCTTTAAATATAGGAACAATATACCCTAGACCCCAGCTTTATGGATATTCGGCATTTTTAAATAGTTTATTGCATATTAAAAGTAAATGTGGTGCTAATATGTTAAATGATGATTTAATTATTTCTGCAGTTATATAATCTGATCAGCATGACTCTTTTTTTTTTGATGGAAAACGGCAGCTTTTATTTCGTTCATGGTGAATTCCTTGTCCTAAATCATTATCTGTTGTTTCAGTGAAATGTATATGTTCGTTTATTTGTGTGGGCTGTTCGCCTAATAATTTAAATGCGTATACAGGTCATTTAATTTTAAACTGTCATTAGTGTTAGACGCCTGTTTATAGCATTTTTTTTTTTAGAGATTTCCAGAATTGTTTTGGATTTGATTTTGCTGTATTTTCAAGTTTTTTTTCCTTCCGATAGTTTGTTTTTAGCTTCAGTTTTTTTTCTTGTTTTGTTGTACAGAGTTCTCATTTTGGCAAAATGGTTTATATTTTCATCAGTTTTAGATTTGCTGAACACGTTTCGCGCGCGTTTGAAATTTTTCTTCGTCGTGTAACAATTATTATCGAACCATTTTGGAGAACGTGATTTATTTGGGTTATTTTGATTGTGATTTGAACTGATTATTTTTCCAAATATTTTGACCTCACTATCATATATACAGTCCGTAATACATTTTATTTCACGGTTTTTATTTTCATTATGTGAGTCATTTAATAAACTGATATTTTCTTTTAAAGAGTCTTGAAATTGTTCAACCAAACTCGCATTGAAAACAAGCTTAGTTTCTTCTGCATGTTCGTCAGGTGGTATAATTCTAGTTTTTTGTGCTACATTTTATGGAGAAATAAATAGCTGCGTGATCGGAAAAGCTTTTCCAGTCGAGTATTTGAAATTCATTTACAATATCGACATCGTTTGAATTTATAATTAAATAATCAGTTATACTCAAGCCTCGGGTTGATGCGAATGTAAATTGATTTTCTTGCTCATTGTTAAGACGTCCATTTACAATTATATGGTTAGTGGATTTGCATAGGTTAATCAGTTTTTTCCATTGTTATTAATGACCTTGTCTGGATTGTGGCGTAATATTGAAAGAGAGTTCTTGGTATTTTCTGTATCTAGATCTTCCAAAGAGTCAAAATATTTATCAAATTCAGGAATATCTAACAAATTACCTGGTCTGGATTTAAGATCACCTGTAATAAACGTTTTACCAAACTGTCCATATTTTTCAATTTCTTTTTCTATTTCATCAAAGAAATCAAAATTTTGGTCAATTAGAACTTTTGAATTAACAGGTTTGAATTATCAGCAAACAACTTATTTTCTAGTTTTAACCACACTATTCCATTTTGGTTGGTTTTTACTACGGGCATATTATCTGTCAACTCTTTACTGTAATATATTGCAAGTCCTCCGCTATAGCGACCTTTTTTGGTGCCCGAACGTTTATTTCCGTGTTCCGCAGCCGGTTCATCAGAGTATGAATGACAGGTTTCGTGGGCGGATTATCCTATCAGAATGCAGCGTTTACGTGACAATGCAAAAAGTTGTAATTATAAAAAATTAATACGAAACAGCAAAACAATTTGGTAAAAAAAGTCTTTCCAAATATGGAAGAAGTTCTTCTGGTGGTGGCAGTGGTTATTTATAACTGCTTCGCTGACAATGCATTGGTAAAATCTAAATCAAAACAAGGGAGAGTACTACAGAAGAGTTTAATAGTGTGGATGTGAGAGTTATCTCCTTTTATTACCTATGAACTTTATTCAACATGCATGTGTATTTCAGTGCATGAGACAATATTGTATGCTTCCCATTAATCTTACAAAAGTGCACGATCTATTTTTACATCGCGTATTTTTAGAGACTGGTTGCCCATTACGGTAAACTAAGTCGATCCATTTTAATATTACATGTATCATCTAAGAAAACTCGACTGCTTGAATCCAGTAGACAATTGTAAATCAGTAGCAGATCAAGAAATGCACTACTAGCTTACGAAGGACCGTTGAAGTATCGTTTATTACGAAGCAAGGCGTGTCCGTACTTTTAACCGCATACATGAATATTGCTGAACATTGATTGATAAACGCTGAGGCTATACTCGTCAATTATGGCTTGATTTGACTTCCGTAGTAAAGCTCGATCCAATGAAATAAATTAAATTTGGGATGGTTATCAGCTAATATGCTTTTATGATACGGAACTTGAAAGGAACAAAATGGCCCTCTCATTTTGTTAGGGTGTACATGATTGTAAAGAAAATCTTAATAATGACACGAACAAAATGACTAGAACAGGTTGGACTTGTTTCTGTCAACCGATGACTGAGTTTTTAAGAGTCTGAAGAGATCGTTTATGAAGGTTGGGCCAGGAATGTAAGTTACGGGCCACCTCTTCAAATCGGAAGCACTGTACAGTTTACATCCACAAACCCGTACAATTTCGCTCAATTGACATGTGTTAAATATGGCACGGATATAAACGTGCATATTTCAGCAATTTAACAGTGCGTGTATATACAGGGATATTGACACAATTCAAACAGATGAAAAGTAAATTTAAATATACACATAATAAGCTGTATTTACTTTCTGGCATTAATTAATCACTTGGACTTGTGACCCAACAACTTGGAAAAGGTCGTTATCTAATATTGTAAAAACGTGTGACCCAACAACTTGGAAAGGGTGGTTATCTAATATTGTAAAAACGTGTGACCCAATAACTTGGAAAGGGTGGTTATCTAATATTGTAAAAACGTGAGACCCAATAACTTGGAAAGGGTGGTTATCTAATATTGTAAAAACGTGAGACCCAACAACTTGGAACGGGCCGTTATCTAAAATTGTAAAAACGTGTGACCCAACACTTTAAAAGGGTGGTTATATCATATTGTAAAAACGTGTGACCCAACAACTTGGAAAGGGTCGTTATATAATATTGTAAAAATGTGTAACCCAACAACTTGGAAAGGGTCGTTATCTAATATTGTAAAAACGTGTGACCCAACAACTTGGAAAGGGTGGTTATCTAATATTGTAAAAACGTGTGACCCAACAACTTGGAAAGGGGGGTTATCTAATATTGTAAAAACGTGAGACCCAACAACTTGGAAAGGGTGATTATCTAATATTGTAAAAACGTGTGACCCAATAACTTGGAACGGGTCGTTATCTAAAATTGTAAAAACGTGTGACCCAACAACTTGGAAAGGGTGGTTATCTAATATTGTAAAAACGTGTGACCCAACAACTTTAAAAGGGTGGTTATATCATATTGTAAAAACGTGTGACCCAACAACTTGGATAGGGTCGTTATCTAATATTATAAAAATGTGTAACCCAACAACTTGGAACGGGTCGTTATCTAATATTGTAAAAACTTGTGACCCAACAACTTGGAAAGGGTCGTTATCTAATATTGTAAAAACGTGTGACCCAACCTCTTGGAAAGGGTGGTTATCTAATATTATAAAAACGTGTGACCCAACAACTTGGAAATGGTGGTTATCTAATATTGTATAAATGTGTGACCCAACAACTTGGAAAAGGTGGTTATCTAATATTGTAAAAACGTGTGACCCAACAACTTGGAAAGGGTCGTTATCTAATATTGTAAAAACGTGTGACCCAACCACCAGAGCTATAAATATTTTTTTCAACGACATTTTCTTCTAAACCCCTGTGTAGCTTTTCAAATAATTTCACAGAAATGTTCTTTTGGTGGTCCTCTACCAAAATTGCTCAAATGGTTCCGCTTCGTCGGAAAACATGGCATCCAGGGGACGGGGGCCATTTTACCTTGTACGGTTTATTTAAAACATTGAAAATCTTCTTGTCAGAAACCACTGGTTGGATTTCTAAATAATTTTACAGAAATGTTTCTTAGGAGGTTCTCTACCAAAGTTGCTCAAATGGTTCCGGTTCGTTGTAAAACATGGCCGCCAGGGGGCAGGGCCATTTTTCCTTACATGGCTATACTGACAATTTTCTTGCCAGAAACCACTGGTTGGATTCGAAATAATTTCACAGCAATGTTCCTTGGGTTGTTCTCTACCAACGCTGCTCAAATGGTTCTGGTCCGTTCAAAAATTTGACCGCTAGAAGGGCGGGCCCTTGTTACCTTATATGGCAATATTGAAAATTTTGAAAAATCTCAGAAACTGGTTGGATTTCAAAATAATTTCACTAAAAAGCCCTTGGGTTGTTCTCTACCAAAGTTGCTCAAATGGTTCCGGTCCATTTTTCCTAGTATGGCTGTATTTAAAACTTTGAAAAACTTCAAACCACTGTTGGATTTTGAAATAATTAACAGAATGTTCTCTACCAAAATACTTTAAAGTATTTTTTGAATCGTTTTAAAAATGGCCTCCAAAGTTAGAAACTTTTTCCCTTATATATCATATCAGGGTCCTTTCGCTTCTGACACTCTTTTCTTAATAAGCCAGAGGAGCGATACAGGCACTCGTGTTTTTTTGTTTTTTTTTTGGGACAGCCACCCAGCATAAGATAACTAAATACATGGATACTGGCATTTTCCACTGCATATTCGGAAATAACTTCCGGATTGTATAAATTTGCTTCATACTCGATATTCATCAAAGGCTCTTCCAAACTTTTATTTCATTATACATAAGAGAACATACATAATTTACATCCGTTGTGTAGCATAGGAGTGATATCTACAAGGCTCTTAAAGAAAATTTTAACTTCAGTCATACTTGAGAGAAAAAATTAATAAAACTTTGCTTGTGAAAATTAATTTTTTATATTTGCAATGTTGTAAAATAGGCGCATCTGTTAATTATTTACCAGAATACAACTATTGAATCCAAAATAAACTTTCAATGAACCAGCCACAGTCTTTTTATGATTTTAAGATATTTACTTAGAATTTTACTAAGCAGCTCTGTAGTTATGGACCCAGATCGATAACTCAACATATTGTTTTTATAGACAAAACAACAACATGTTCATTTACATTCGAAAAAGTTCCCATTGTTGAATTAATTTTAAAATGAAGCATCATAATGATAAATTAACTAATTAGCATATAAAACGAATAACCATGTCAAGGAAAAGTTACAAGAAACGACTCTAGTGTGTTGATAATTGCCGAATTTATTATTTAGGAAGAAATTGTTCATGTCATGTTGTTGCCCGAAGCTATTTTACTATTAAACGTATCATAGCGGGGGTTTTTACGTCGACGGTCGTTGTTTTTACGTTGACAATGAGTAGTTTTTTTATGGTCTGCAGTTTATTATTTATGGAGGGGAATAACAGCCAAAATTCCAACTGTGTTTAGTGTACATTTGTCAAATGCAACATTGACAACCCAGACGTGTACTTTTGTCTTGCAACATCTAATCGCTGTTATTCGGTAAACTCTGTTTTGTAACTGTGATTTTCCATACGACTACGTCGTGAATTCTCATGTCGATGTTTATATGAACTGTGATCGGATATTAATTAATGCAAATCTGAACGAAACGAATATACATCGTACAAAGATGTACCGTTGCGACTTACATTAGACCTAGCAAAACCAGAAATACGAGCATACACGATTCTAAGTCATGCGTGACGCCCCGCATGAATCTCATTTGAATATGTAAAACGGGAATTTACGAATTCACCCGATGTCCGGGTCTGGACGGTCCAAAATCATAACGGCCCAGATATTGATGCCCCAAAATTATTAGTTTAATGATTGATACATTTAAATAGTACGAAATTATTATAATTTTTTATTTATCACTAAGGACACATTAACTTACATATCGCTACACAACATTATGAAAACAGTATACATGTAATTAATGTATTATCAAATACAAAGTAATTCAATGTAAACACAAACATTAAATTAGCAACTACACTGACTAACATATAGTAAATGGATTAATATACCACACGCGATTTTTAAATTATTTTACTGCTGGAAGATGATTGCATGCTACGCAAACAACGTAGAAGTTTCCAGGACTGTGAATAACCTGATATAATTTAGTGTCACCACTTATATAACAGTTTTACTAAGTGGGAAACCAACTTCTCTATTTTAGTTGTCAAACGTAAACTCTACAACCTAGTTAAATAAAACTATATGTTGTGTGATTTCGTATTTTTGGTCAATAACTGGATTTTAAAAATGAGTCTTAAAATATTTAGATGCCATGCCACACTGCCAACTTTTGAATTCACTTGCCCGGCCTTAAATTTAGTGGTACTTGGTTAGCGGGCAACCAGGTTACAATATACAATATTCCAATCCTTATGTAATTTCAAACTCCTTGCAGTGGTTACTTCCGCATTGGTACTCTGCAGTTATATCACTGCCACCACGAGGTAAAAACTTACAGATTTGGAAGTTTTCAGGGGAGATGATTATGAGGAGATTTAATACTTATTTTTTTTACAAAATTTCAATTTTATCATAATTATTTTATACCAATGACACAGACATGTTCCATGATTGGTCCAGGTATATATACTACGAGTTAAAATAAAAAATAAACATAATAAAATTAATAAAGTAAGCATAACAACCCAAGGATTTTACGTTGTCCGCGTTTTTATCATGTGCTTGTCCACGATTTTATTTCACGCAAAGTGTTTGCCTATGGTCTCGTGGAACTTCATGCTGGCAGGGATTTAATGAGCTATGCCCAGACACAGTTAAATCTCTGCGCGGAGGTTGATGTACTTTAAAAGCGATAACTTTAGAAATCAAAACGCTGACAGCGTAAAAAGATTGTTGGCGACAAAAGAAACTAAAATCATGTGATTTATTAGTGCATTTTTGCTGAAAAGGAAACATTTATTTGAATGCAGTTCAATTTTCCACCTTTAAACTTTATAATTTGGCTTTTTATTCAATAGTATACGACATCATAATGAAATGTATTTGTAAGTAACGAACACATATTTTTCAAGCTAATTATCTAAGGCTGACGGAATTATATACATACCAGCCATGCAGAATAACCGATAAAGCGTGGTAGTAAGGAGCATCGATTGTTAGTGATTTGTAGCCTACTGAGTCAAAAGTAGGTCATACGATGCGCGCTCTCGATTTTCCATACTTCAGTTTAAAATTATCACATTGCGGTAATTTGTTGTTAAAATAGTTAGAATAAGAATCGGTAACAAGAAATAACATTTTCGCAACGATTGAAAAATAACCGATGTAGCGCATTAATTTAATGGTGTTATTCCAGGACACCCAGGTAAATATTTCGGTTACATACAAGGTAATAGCGAAAAAAGGGTGTCATTAGTTTGACGTAACATTTTTAATAAATTGACTTTTTTAGAAACTTTAATTGTACTAAATCGCATTGTATACATATTGTAATACACATGACATACATTATCTTAAATAGTAAGTAAGTAAGTAAGTTTTTATTATAGTGACATGTGTACAAGTAATGTGATATATACATAAAAACATAATGCATAAATACACCCGGCCTACCGGGCCTATAAGTAACCTCACAATAAATACATCATTAAATTCATATAACAATATTAAACATAACATGAGTATGTAACAGTGCACTGAATTTATAAAAGTAAATTGAATGAGTTAACAATCACGATGGATGTTTGCTCTTATAAGATTTGAATATAAATATATATGTTAAATATACTTAACGTGTTTAAATGATAAATTAATGGTTTATGAGAACAAAATGCTTTGTCTTTTCGTGAGTGCTTTTAGAATGTATTTGGCTAATTGCCTTGTCTTATTGTTAACAAGAAATGCTACTTTTTCAATATCAGATAGATTTATGAAAATATTATTTGCCAGCACATCTTCAAAACAAGTTCTTCGTATCTCATTGTACAGAGTACAGTTCAGCACAAAGTGGCACTCGTTCTCCACTGTCTGTACGTTACATAGCCTACACAGTCTCGTTTCTACGGGCTCTCCTAAATACCTCACAGTCTCTAGACTTAACGGCAGGATACCGGTTCTGAATTGGGCTAGTACTGACCTTTCGTGTCTTCCTATATCGAGATTCAAGTACTTTTCACATGTGAAATATTGTTTGAATTGGTGATATGTTCTCAGTTTTGGCTTAGATTGGACATATGTCGACCAAATGTTGACGAAGTAGGTTTTCACGAGACTTTGTGCGGCGGTGAAGTCAACCGTGGATTTAGAGTTGAAAGCGTCTGCTTATCCGATATTGGTCATGATTTCCTTCACTTCGCCTCACCAGTTGTTGTCACATTTCCTATAGTCCATTTCAACACACATTTGAACATAGTCGGTTACGGTCCATTAGCACTCGTCTATTCCAGAGGCGTATCATGTTGGTCCATCTGCGGTAGTAGGTGGGGAGCCATCCGGTTTCACCAGTCAATGCAGCGGTAGGGGCATATGTACTCCTAGGGCGTATCTCATAGCTCGATTTTGAACGCTATCCGCACTGTGAAATTGCTTGCATCCCCACACTGAACTGCAATAGTCCATAACTGGTATGACACAGGCGCTGTACAGTTTCTCAAACGACTTAAAACTTAGGTCCTTTAGGTTATGAACCTTGCTGATGACGCTCCCGAGCGCTCTCCCAGCTCCCCTAGGTACTTGTACTGGTTTACCAGTTCAAGCTCGCTCTGTCCGATCCGGATGTGAACTGCGTCTTCTAAGTGCGCCCCTTCGGGAAGTGTACACACTTTGATTTCTCCGCATTTATCACCACCCGCCAGAGCTTGCACCATTTGTGGAGAACGTCGAGCATAGCTTGTAGGTTGTTTTCGGAGTCGGCAATTAAGACGATATCATCCGCGTACATTAGTATAGACACCGGGTTATCTCCAATCGCTACGCCCCTGCCTAGATCGTTGATTTCCTTGACCAGGTCATTGGCGAAAATGGCAAACAGCGTCGGAGAGAGCGTACACCCCTGTTTTACCCCGGTGATACAGTCGAAGAAGTATGTTTGGCAATTGTTAATCCTCACACATGACTGGGAACTTGCGTATATATTTTTAACGGAGTTATAAAATTTTCCGTCTATTTTTATTGAGTAAGCAGTTTGTATAGGAGCATGTCCCTGTCTATATAGTCAAATCAACGCCGGAGGTCCACAAACGCCGTAAACATGTTTTTGTTGTTTATAATTACACTGTTGAGCATAAAGACGTCGTCTTCGCAAGATCTGTTTGCTCGAAACCCGTTTTGCTCATCTGCCAGGATATTTTCGTTTTCTAGGTAGTTCGACAGACGTTTATTTAAACGTTTATTTGTAACGTTTACTGACACATGATAATAGACTTATCCCTCTAGAGTTCATCGGTATTCTTCTGTCAGTTTGCGGGTCCTTTAGAATGGGGTGTATGATGGCTTTTCTCCAGATTGATGGTATTATGCTGGTATCAAACAAAAGTTTGAATAACTGTTGTAGCACGGCGATGATCGGAGGGTTTTTTAAAACATCGTACGGAATGTTGTTGATTCCACTGGCCGACCCTGATTTGCTTTTTTGTATTACCATTGTAATCTCCTCTAGGCTGATGTTTCTGTTAAGCGTCTCATTGTGTTCGTATAAGGGATCACATATAAATAATTAACAGGAAATAAAACAGGCGTGAAGTTGTGCTGTTTTGATTTACTGACTCGTAGCCTGCAAAGAAGTAGTTTTCCGCGATACCTATTTTGGAAATTACCCTCTCTAAAAATAAATGCAACACTTTGCACATAGGTACCCTCATAACCATACCTTTTCTTAAATCATTCTAAGCTGAATTGATTTAAGAAATAAAATGGGTATGCCATGTCATATGTAAGAAAGAACTCGAAACTAAACAAAGTTGACTGTTTTATCACCATCTTTTTACCGGCTACTTTTTAGTTGAATGTAACCCGCCTCAGCTCAAGTGTCCTACTGTAGTCTCCAATCTTAAAACATATCAGTGATTTAGTAGTGCACACCAATGCTTATCCTACCAAGATCTCCAAAAAATATAACCTAAAAACATGTCTTCGCGTTAAACTTGTTTATTTATTTGTATAGTACAGCCTTAAATAACTTTTTAGTGTAATGTGAACACCATTTGTTTCATACCTGTACTGATGGTATTGCATATTCAACTTGTAAATGCAGTTAGTGTTTTCCAGACAAAGGAGCCGTCTATAATAAAAACAAATATATTTTCTAGATTGTATTTATTAGAGATGCTAGAAAATATTATGCATTGAAAGAAAGCTAATGATAATAGCAGGAACATACCTCAATAAAACACATTATTTGACACATACCTATGAAGTCATTGCTTCAAAGTAAATGTACTTTGTCGACACCAAATTGAAAACAAAAAAAAATTATAATTTTTTTAAATACACCCAGTATATGTATTTTATTTTAAATTATATAGTGCAAAAACATTGACCTGATCCTGCTGACTTCTATTTAAATAAATTTTCCGGTTAATTAATTAATTATCTATTTTAGAGTCGAACGGTTCAGTAAACATATCCACGACAGTTCACGTGACCCACTATTGACCGATCTCGTAGTAATAATTGATTTAAGGTGTTAATTTAAGCGAGGATATATCGATCAGTTATACTTACGCCGTAAGTAACGTCAAAGAGAGTTAGCTTTGTATTTTGTAACTTTTACAAGTGGGTTTTAGTTCGAAACTCAATCAGGTTATAAAAATGGTACTAAATTTTGCTGCATTTCTTCAAAATTGTATTTATTTCTTCATCATTGTTTCATGTTTTTAATAAATATTTTATTCCACTATGCTATAATACATATGAAAATAGCAAACATAATATCACAGGTAAACATCTCGATGTTACTCTTGCTCATGCCAGTGCATTTTCAAGGAATAAAGAACTATTCTGGTTTCTAAACCATTCGGATAGATTATTTCTTGTGCTCTGGACCCTTGTGTTTTTCTCGTGTCTCCCAATATTGCTTTGAAGGCCAAAACTGAAATAAAAATATGTAGATCTACATGTATTTAGTTCATAATCAAACATCACCTAAATTCATGATATTCTCGTAAACAATATTGTAAATTTCGTTTAAAACATTTTGACGTAAAAAGATTAACCCGAGATTCCAACCCTAGTCGATTAGTTGATAAGAAGACATGCATACCACTATACCATCGCTCGGTATAGCTAGCATAAAGCTAGCGATAACTAATACTATATTCAGTCGTATGTAAAACTGATTCTAAAATAAGTTAAGCGAACATCTTCGAATATATACTAGCACGAACAGACTTCGAAACATAATTTTGACTTCGTATTCATCTTATGAATATTTTTGAATAAAGGTTAGGATCAGGTAAATGTTTTCGCACTGTACATAACATTATCCGCCTATATGCACCTTACAGCCCTTTACAGACCCATCTACAATTTGCTTGTATAGATCTATAGCATTATTAAGTACATGTATGTTAGTAATCTCAGTATATCTTTTCTGCACGCTGGAATGTAGCTTTCATTAGTTGGCTGCATCTTTCTGTGCACTGTTTTCGGTAACAGTTCTCAACCACCTCGGTGCATCACAGCTCTTTTGTGACATACTGGAAATCTGGGACGGCGACTCATTACTTCCACTTAAATGATTGGTCATTCATATGTATATTGCATAATTGAAAGCTGACTGGCTTGGAGAATAAACCACAGAGGAGTCTGAAAATCATTTAAGAAATCAAACATATGGCATTGTACACATATTCATTTAAAGAGGCAGTCTAATTAAACCAGTTTTAGTTCACTAGCCGCATTAAAGAGAATAAATACTACGGAAATGCACGATTTCACTGCATTACTGAATGATGTGTTGAGAAAAGAAAGCTTATTTGTATAATTGTTTTTGTTACGTGGTTTTTGTAATGTGCTGTGTTATATTGACAATCGGTCACTTCCCTTAAATTATGTACGTTGTGCTTTTAATAAACTGTTTATAAGCTGATACAAAAGTACAAGTTACCTTTATGCGTGTTGCTTATTTGTGGTTTTGGTTATTAACGAGGGTTATATCTTGACAGCCAAGTACTTTGATCGTTGAACAAATATCAAGGCCACGATGAGTAATTGAGAATCGATGGGATTCATTATGAGAGGCTTAATCTGCTTTAGGAAATTTCTACATGGTTTCCCTATAAATCTTTTTTAAACGCTAACGTCAATATGTTATATTTTCCAAATTTATGTGCTGTTATATGAATTGCCGGGTCCAACACGGATTGAAACTTGCTTCGACAATTCATTAAACTGGTCATTCTTTTACTATCCAGCAATTCAAGACAATTTCAGATACGGGGTGCGATTGTGCGGACATTTCCTTGGTGGAATACAAAGACGATAAGGATAAACAAGAATTGCTTGGAGTTCTTTGCACGACATGTGGATCGGAATGGCTTACGGAAGAACATTTGCCGGACGAAAAGAAAACCCGCATAAAAACGTACAAAGGACACACGCTTTATTTATTTAGCCGATTGCTATCGATGAACCTAAAGCATGTGCGGCACAGGCGAACAGAAATCTAATACGAGAAAACGACATCGGCTCGTTGGAAGCTGGAGACCACATTGCCTGGCATCGATCATATGCGTGTGTTGAATATTGGCACCATGCAATCGTTGTAGTTGTTGATGCAACAACGCAAAAGAGCCTGCAAGTCATTCATTGGCAAAAACTTGGTATAAAGGGGTAGCGACAGCAGATAAAATGGCAGTAACGAATTCAGAAATACTTTACAAAATCAATTACGCAGATATTGTAGACAAGGTGAACTTAGTATTAGCATGTGCCATATTTTTTCTGAACGATACAAAAACGTATGATTTGTTAAGAAACAACTGAGAGTCATTTGCGACGTTCTGTAAAACTGGGACAGGTCTGTCAGTTCAAGTACAATGGACAAAGGAGAAGTTCAAGGAAACCGGTATCAGTGTTGTTCTCGTACACGCTCAAAGAACAATATCAGAAGGCTTGAAATTCAGGTTCGGTGCTCCCAGTATCACGTGCGCTATCGAGGCGGTGTTATTTGGCATAGACGCATACAAGCTGTGGAAGAAGTATCAGAAAAATAAAATAACGAAGGAATGATTCATCAATGAGCTAGTTGCCCGGTGTTTGGAGGCTCTGTGCGCGGCATTTGGGGTGTTTTGGGGGGGGGGGGGGGGGCACGAGAATTGCATTACTTACTGCAATATTGTCGTTTGTAGGGAAAAAAAGTCGGTAGATGTCTTCATTTTTGTTATGATGCTTCAAGTGGGTGGTGTGCTTTATAGCGTTAAAATATAACAATAATGACAATTATATAGAGAATATTTTGCTTGCATGCACAAGTTTCTAATGTTTTAAGGTATATATTTGGTTATTTCCCGCACTGTGTCCTATACGTCTAATAAATTTGGTAAGTACATACATGTATTCCATTGTTACTTTTGTTCTACAACAGAAAATAAAATCGAACATATTTCCGTGCCAGGAAAATAGCTGATTGAAGTTAAAAGGGACAAGGTTTCTAGGTAGTGGAAACTATATCAAGATGGTTCATATGTGTGTTTTGCTGCATCGTGCGTGTCGTGATTGTTCATTTTGCTATATCCTGAGTTTTGCTTATGAATTTCGCCGTATCGTTTGTTTTGTTTATACATGCATTTATTTTAATGTATTATATGTTTTAGTATGTTTATTTTACTGTATCATGCGTTTTGTGTATACTCCATGCACAAGATCTTCTGTTTTGAAATTGTGTCAGATCAATAAAAAAACAAACATCACATAATTTACACTCAACCAGTTTTATTTAAAATTAATCATTTAATGTTTACACATACATTGTATCTAGAGAATGTTCACAAATGTCAATTTGGAAATGATGTTGATGTGTGTAATATTTTTTGGTTTTGCTGTTTTCCGATTTTATTGTTATTGTATTGGTATATAAAACTTAATTTGCATTCAATAGTTTTCTTATGACAATAATTCATAATGTTCCTACGTATAATCTTGATCTGTTCTCAAGTTAAATTGTCATACCAATTGTTGTGCCTTTAAACCATACCAATGATTTGTTAGAGATCTGTATTACTCATAGCACTTAAACCCGTTTAAACGATAAATAAAGCAGGCGCAGGCTTAAGTACAATTACCAACTTAACGAATATACGTTAGGTATTGCTTTGGAAGTTTATAAATACCGATCGGGGTCCGTATTCACGAAGCTCTTAAGAGAAAATTTAACTTAAGTTGTACTTAAGTGAATATTTAAAATCATTTGTTTCGGTTGAAATCCAATCATTGATGTTTAATAAAAATTTTAAATACTAAACATCTAAGCAACATGAACAAGTTAAAATTATTTAATTGTAAAAATTCCTATATATGAAACACGCACAGACTTGAAGAAGTTACGTATTTAAGAAACTTACGGACTCTGAACTAACCCAGAAAACAGTTTATTTAATATCAATGATTTGAATGATATATTATAGATATGTAGATACAGTTAAATCAGTCTTGCTGATAGCAATATTTTATGAGAACAAAAATGCTACTGTTACATTTTGTGTATGATTAGCCGAGGTCTAATTCATTGCTGATTTAATAAAACGTATCACGAAATTGAAAAGGCGTTTCGGTATTTATATAATGGAAATGCAGTGAACTTACTAATTGTGTTGTCGCAAGTGTGAAGACTGAATGTGTTTATTAAAATAAAATAAATTGCGAATCCATGGTGAATGAGAACCCCACCCTCTTCGAATTTGTATTGTTCGTTTAGTTCGTGGAACAATGCCATATTAACATAAAAATAATTACAATAATGAAATTCTTTCCATCAACATGGAATAATTGAAATCGACATAAAAATAATACTGTTTCAAGCATCTCACTAGCGGTGCGAACAAAATAAAAGTTCACTATGATAACATATCTGCATTGAGTGCATTTCAGAAAGTAAAATTGCATTATAAAAATAGGCTAGACGGAGAAATTCCAAATGGCAATGTTTAACGGAGAAATTCTCCACAAAGATTAGCATCGCTACATATGGTTTGATTCATATCAAAAGAAGGAGATCACTGCTAAAGAGTTTCATATTATGTATATGATGTTAGCACCCGTTTATTTAAGAAGTCGAAATTGTGTAGACACCCGTCAAAACAGACCCGAAATTCGTTCACCCTATTCTGGATAATAAAACTACTTTCTTACCTGCCCAATACGTTAGAATTTCAAATTGCAATTATACTTGTAAACGATTATACAAACTACATTGCAATTATACTTGTAAACGATTATACAAACTACATTGCAATTATACTTGTAAACGATTATACAAACTACATTGCAATTATACTTGTAAACGATTATACAAACTACATTGCAATTATACTTGCAAGCAGGTCACGTTCAAGCAGGTCACGTTCGTTAAATTTATCAAGATCTTTGATTCTGAAAGAATTTTAGTTACTTTATTCGGAACAACACTGCGCCTCTTTGCCGTCATCAATATAAGGAAGAGGCACACTATTACTAGTAAACTGTTTTCATATTTCATTGTAGTGTGCGTGTTGTGTCTGTTTATTTCACTGTACTATATGTTGTGTTAGTTTATTTCACTGCTGTGTGTGCTTATTCCACTTATTTGTTTGGAATTTGCGCTTTGAATATAAATCGTGACTTCTTTCTTCATTAAATGTCTTGAATCTATGGACAGTTTCTGTAAGCAGAAAATAAGAGCATTCGTGTCCGAGCTATTTCCCAGCAACAACTTGACGTTATTGTCGACCTCCGCCCTGTTTAATGCTAATGTCAATGAATTTATTTCTAGTTCCACTCATACCAAATTTGTTGAAATTTTGCAAAATACGTTAACCTTGTAAATGTATTTTATTTCTTCGAGTTGCGTTTCATAAGTTTGCAAGTTTGTTTATTTTCCTGTGTGCCACAAGCTGTTAATTGTTGTGAACCATTAAAACATAACCTTACACGACAAGAAAACATGTAGTATTTGCATTTTCAGTAAACTTTTATCAGTTTGTGTTAGTTTATTTCACTGCTGTGTGTGCTTATTCCACTTATTTGTTTGGAATTTGCGCTTTGAATATAAATCGTGACTTCTTTCTTCATTAAATGTCTTGAATCTATGGACAGTTTCTGTAAGCAGAAAATAAGAGCATTCGTGTCCGAGCTATTTCCCAGCAACAACTTGACGTTATTGTCGACCTCCGCCCTGTTTAATGCTAATGTCAATGAATTTATTTCTAGTTCCACTCATACCAAATTTATTGAAATTTTGCAAAATACGTTAACCTTGTAAATGTATTTTATTTC
This sequence comes from Congeria kusceri, assembly GCA_027627225.1. Classification (NCBI taxonomy): domain Eukaryota; kingdom Metazoa; phylum Mollusca; class Bivalvia; order Myida; family Dreissenidae; genus Congeria; species Congeria kusceri. The sequence continues at coordinate 62,975,780 of CM051032.1, forward strand.
TTCGAGTTGCGTTTCATAAGTTTGCAAGTTTGTTTATTTTCCTGTGTGCCACAAGCTGTTAATTGTTGTGAACCATTAAAACATAACCTTACACGACAAGAAAACATGTAGTATTTGCATTTTCAGTAAACTTTTATCAGGTCATTAATATGCATTAAGCAACAATTAACCACAAAGAACAGAAAAAAAAACACTGTTGTTTCTGAAGTTGTTTTACGTGTTTTATATGTTTTCCTGTTTATTCTGTCCTGTATGTTATTAGTATATGCATTTAACGTTTCTATTACTTTACAAATATGTATTTTTCATTACATGCTCTTTAACATATATAACTACTATTAAATTGTATTTTGTATAATCATGTGTTTATATTGGAGAATAATGTTTTGTTTCTCAAATAATGAACACTTTCACGTTGTAAAACATATGCGAATACATTTTATACATCGAGTGTGACGTCACTGTGTTCATCTAACCTCTATTCTAGGAACTGATAACTATCCATATTTGGCTAAATGTGCATACACTGAGATATAGTCCGCGGAGAAATGAAAGACAAATCCAAACAAGCAATTTTTCAGTACATTTTTATAAAAACCCATGTTTAAAAACGATAATAACGTTATCATCATATTAACTGCAAACACTCAAAGCATTGTGTTTATACCTGTTCGTGCAATAAACTGCGTTTTACTTGCGTTGGCAGTTTCTACTTCACTTTTGAACACTATTGACAAGCGAACAAATAGAGATAAAAATCTTTCTATTATTAAAAAACCCCGGCGGATTAATAGTTATATATTATATGAAAATAGTGATTACCCATCATGCGCAGCACTGAATCACACAGGTTAGTCTAGGAGCGACAACTGGTGGACATAATGATGCGAATATGACTGAGACGCGCTTTTGTGGTTACTTCCCAAACGAGTTAACCAAGAGGTCCAGTATTCATATTCTTGTTCAGTCTAAAGTTGTATTCAAGTGAACATTTAATATGCAATTTAAACAACCTTTCAGCGCATGTAGACTGGCAAACTTCAGTAGTCGCTTGCAAGCTCGAAGCACAGTTGTTTTCTCTTCTCGTCTTTCTATTCAATTAAATTGTGTGTTTTTTTACGATTGTTTTTTTCCTTGTGGCCTTGGAAATGATATATTTTCTAATTCAGCATATGTATTATATACACCGTTTAACCCTGGTCAGGTCATTGCTGGAAGAAACCAAATCGTTCAATGTCTTGGGAAAAGGATTTTAGAAGTCTCTACAATTCATGAGAGACAGGAGCATATAAAGAAAATAAGAGAAGACAACACTGGTTCGGTGAAATCTGCAGCGCAAACATCTTGAAATCGGGTAGTTGATGATGCAACAATGGCAAAACGAAGAATTTCAGAGTTCTCTACAATACATGCGAGACCGGGGAATAAAACTCAAACAAGAGATGAAGACACTGGCTCGTTGAAACTTGGAGCACAAAAAGCTTCGCGGCGGGTAGTTGATGGAGCAACTAAGGCAAAACTGAAGATTGTGGAGGTGTCTAAAATCTATGGGGCCCTTAGGGGTAAAACTCAAATAAAAGAAATGCATATAAAGATCAATTTCAAAAATATTTAAAACAGCGCGAAGTTGGCTTTAACCCGTGTCATGTCAGACGGAACAATGGCGTACAGTGTGCTGCTAAACAATTCAGTGTCGTTGGCGACGTGCCATATACGTTAATAAATGCGACGGGAATGGGTAAACACGAAGACGTATACACACGAAGGCATTCCATACATTAATGGGTTTCCCAGTCTTGAAGATTCGTCGGTTTGTGACTCAGAGACGTCAGCGTTCGAGATGATGTGTGTAACGGTGCTCAGTGCCCTAGTGTGCATGCTTGTTCCAGTTTCTCCCTGGCTCGTACAAGCTTAACTTACTGTTATCCTGCAGTTTTTAGCGAAAACACCCTGATGGAACATTGGCAATACTTTGAGGAGTCTCAAACAAAGTATGAACCTCATTATTGGAAATCAATAAAACTCTTTGAAGCCCGTGGACTTTTCGGGAATTTCATACTCGGTTTCCCAAAAAACGTTTTTCGAAAATCTATGGTATTTGCGAATAAAGCGGCTTCTTATATATCGTGTTACATGTGCCTTTGCTACGTATGATTGAATTTCGCACACAACTTTAAGCAGGCTAATGAGAAAGAAATGGTTTATGCATTGAACGGTATCATAATCGATTGAATAATCACTAAATAACTGGAAGAAGTACATGTATAAAGTTAAAGAATTGTTTTCGGAATATTTAATATAAAAGATTGTTTCCCCCGGCGCTGTGATAAATAGTCATGTTTAAACTGTGTTATTATTTACTTTATTATCGCTAAACGAACGGGCGTTGTGTACGAGTGTGTTTATTTCACAGTATCGTGTGCACTGTGTCTGTTTTTTATCACTTAGTTCACTGTTGTGCGCGATCCTTTTCTGTTTATTTCACTGTACTGTACGCTCTGTATCTGTTAATTTCACTGTAGTGCGTGTTCTGCGTCTGTTTATTCACTGTACTATGTTCTGCGTCCGTTTATCTCACTGATCTGTGTGTTCTGCGTCTGTTTATATCACTGTAGCGTGCGATCTGTATCTCTTTATTTCAAAGTAGTGTGCGATCTGTGTATGTTTATTTCACTGTAGTGTGCGATCTGTATATGTTTTTTTCACTGCAGTCTGCGATCTGTATATGTTTATCTCACTGCAGTCTGCGATCTGTATATGTTTTTTTCACTGCAGTCTGCGATCTGTATCTCTTTATTTCAAAGTAGTGTGCGATCTGTGTATGTTTATTTCACTGTAGTGTGCGATCTGTATATGTTTTTTTCACTGCAGTCTGCGATCTGTATATGTTTATTTCACTGCAGTCTGCGATCTGTATATGTTTTTTTCACTGCAGTCTGCGATCTGTATATGTTTTTTTCACTGCAGTCTGCGATCTGTATCTCTTTATTTCATTGTAGTGTGCGATCTGTATATGTTTTTTTCACTGCAGTCTGCGATCTGTATATGTTTTTTTAACTGCAGTCTGCGATCTGTATCTCTTTATTTCAAAGTAGTGTGCGATCTGTGTATGTTTATTTCACTGTAGTGTGCGATCTGTATATGTTTTTTTCACTGCAGTCTGCGATCTGTATATGTTTATTTCACTGCAGTCTGCGATCTGTATATGTTTTTTTCACTGCAGTCTGCGATCTGTATATGTTTTTTTCACTGCAGTCTGCGATCTGTATATGTTTTTTTCACTGCAGTCTGCGATCTGTATCTCTTTATTTCATTGTAGTGTGCGATCTGTATCTCTTTATTTCATTGTAGTGTGCGATCTGTATCTGTTTATAACACTGTAGTGTGTTATCTGTATCTCTTTATTTCACTGTTGTGTGCGAACTGTATCTGTTTATATCACTGTAGTGTGCGATCTGTATCTGCTTATTTTACTGTTGTGTGCGATCTGTTAATGTTTATTTCACTGTAGTGTGTGATCTGTATCTGTTTATTTCACTGTAGTGTGTGATCTGTATCTGTTTATTTCAATGTAGTGTGCGATCTGTATCTGTTTATTTCAATGTAGTGTGCGATCTGTATCTGTTTATTTCACTGTTGTGTGCGATCTATATCTCTTTATTTCACTGTAGTGTGTGTTCTGTATCTGTTTATTTCACTGTAGTGTGTGTTCTGTATCTGTTTATTTCACTGTAGTGTGTGATCTGTATCTGTTTATTTCACTGTAGTGTGTGATCTGTATCTGTTTATTTCACTGTAGTGTGTGTTCTGTATCTGTTTATTTCACTGTAGTGTGTGATCTGTATCTGTTTATTTCAATGTAGTGTGCGATCTGTATCTGTTTATTTCAATGTAGTGTGTGTTCTGTCTCTGTGTTTATTTCACTGTACTGTGCGCTCTGTATCTGTTTATTTCACTGCAGTGTGTGTTCTGCGTCTGTTTATTCAATTTACTGTGTGCTGTGCGTGACAGCTTGTTTTAGCAGCAATTGGAACATTCATGTCCGAGCTATTTTTCAGCAATTATCTGAAGTTATTGTCGACCTAACACCCTTTCTAATGGTAATGATTTTGCATTCTTTCTTGTTTTGGATTGTTTGTTGTGTCATTGTTGTGAACCATTATCACATAAACTTGCTCGCCAAGTACACATACAGTGTTTGCATTTTCGGTATTATGTGTTACTTGTATAAAGTATTTGATATGCATAAAGCAACACTGCACATGAAGAAAAACAAACACAGAATTTTGTTTTGTGGTTATTTGATATACTTTCCTGTTTTTAGTGTGTTTCTTTTCGATTTTTTTTGTTCTTATTATATTTTCATATACATTCAACATTTGTAATACGTTTTAAATGTGTATTTTCATTACAAGCTATTTAGAACATATGCTACTGTATTTTGTATACTTATGTATTACGCTAGGTAAATTAACTATTTTTTTCTAAAACACTTCACAGTTTCACGTTGTATTTATTCAATTAAACATATGCAGAATATGAATTTGATGCAGTTTGAGACGTGCTTTTCTGGTGACTTCCCAAACGAGTAAACGGTCCAGTATTTATATCCTTGTTCAGCCTAAAGTTGTTTTTAAGGGAACATTTCATATGCAATACAAACAGCAAACCGGAAGGGGCGAGTAACACGAATTTGTTGTTGTTGTTTTCTGGTAAGACGAAACATTAAAGACGATGTATGACAGTGTTTTTTAATTAAATATGTCCGATTAAAGTATGAATACGTTACGTGCAAAAAAAACACGTTGTTTTTGTGTTGGAAAATTCAGTTTAAGTATTTCATTTACAACACGCACGTTAAATAAACTCGTTGTTGATTGAAATAATGATATGACAGAAATACTGTTAAAACGGCGAAAAATCCCAACAAACAACAACAAATCCATTACGAGAGGTTTAACGTGCTGGAATTTATGCGGATTTTCAGGAAATTTAACATGGTTTCCCAATTAATCTTTTGAAAACTCTAACGTCAATATTTGTAAGTATCTATTCCAAATGTATCTGTTGTTATATATATTGGGCCCAACATACATTTCAGTTTGTTTTATAAAAATCGAAGTTGAATTGGGTATATTTTACAAGTAATTAGTTGCTGTTCTTGTATATTGAGGCTTAGCTTTGTGCGTAGAGGCTTTGTGATAGAAACTCAAAATACAGGATACATAGTGTTCACATTGTTTATGTACATGTAACTTGAAATACTTGTTTTTTATACTTTAAACAAAAAGTATTTCTGCTTTTATTTTAAAATGCTTTCCTGTATAGAGTTATATGTATATTTTATTCGTGTTTAAACCTTAATAATATACATGAACAGTTTAATATTGGTTTAATCACACATAGTCGCTTTAATGGTCGCGCATACCGGTATGTTATAAATACAATTCGAAATTTATACATATTCTACTAGATTACAACTACATTTGTTCAACATATAATGCATTTACCTTTCTTTATGTAAATACACAGATTTTGCAGGTTGAGTGGGAACATAATAATTGTGCACAAAAAGCTTTGGAATTGAGACGAGTTGCGAATAAGTACTTCCCAGAGGTTTAAAAATACAAATGTAGAATTTTCAAATAAGATAAAAATAGAGGCTCCACGTGACTGCTATAACTCTTCTTTCGAGTCGAATTGCGCCATACTTGCTTTCGACATACATGAAACTGGTCGCTATTAATTATAATGTTTATAGAGATTCTAACAATTCCAGACACGTTTTGATATGGGATGTCATTGTGACGACACTTCCTTTGTGGAATACAAGGACGACAATAATGAACAAGAATTGCTAGGAGTTCGGTGCACGAGATGTGGATCGGAGTGGCTAAAATCGAAATATTTGCAGGTTAACATCGGTCGTCATACGATGGAATGGAAATATAAGGGAAATACACTGTATTGTCGAAAACCAATAGATTCTAAGGAATATTCAATTCAGATGCGAAAAGTCGACATGGGCTCTTTGGATCCTGGCGACCATATAGCCTGGCCTCGTGTTGGATATTGGCATAATGCGATCGTAGAGGCTGTTGATAAAAATAAAAACAGTTTGAAAGTTATTCATTGGCAAAAAGCACAGTTTTGCACTGGATTGTGAAAAAAGATGAAAAACCAATCAAACATTCAGAAACCGTTGTCACAATCAATTACAGCGGCACTGTAGACAGCGTGGAACTGGTAATAGCCCGTGCCAGGTCTTGTGAGAAAGAAACCAAGGCGTATAATTTGCTGTACAACAATTGCGAATCGTTGGCGACGTTCTGCAAAACTGGAGAAGGTCGGTCACTCCAAGCAGAATTTGCAGTAAAAAGGGTGAAAGATGCTGTTATAACCGCTTACCCTAGGGCTCTAATTGGAAGACTAATGAATAAATTAATTGGACGTATGCTAGCAGTTCCTTTATATCAGTGTTGGAACTGATATTTGTTGTTTTGTTTACGACGTCAACAGCTTTTATGAAAAACATAGGGATGGGTTTATCGACAGAACAACAAGAAACCAATTAATATACTCTCGAATCGGTGAGTTGGCGTTGTCCTTAGTGGCAAGTTAGTGCCACACTGGCTTATTACCGCATTGCTAGCTGCAATGTTGTCTTTTATTGGGAAACACATTGGTATACATTATATTACTTACACGACAGACGGTAGTTAATTTGTTCAGTAGATTGCATTTCAAAACGTCAAACATTTCGTAATTGTGAAGATGTTGAGTGCTTTACTGTGTGTTTTTGTGCTTTTTATCATGGTATTAATTATTTTATTGTTTGTTGTTGGTTTTTAGTTGTTTTTGTTGAAGATATTTAAATGCTTTCACACCATCTGTCGGATTTTCATGAAATTTTACACGGTTTCCCAATAAATCTTTAAAAAAAAACTAACGTAAATGAGATACAAATAGATTGGTTCCTACTAAAGTATCCGCTGTTAGGTGCATATTACTGCACAGCTTAAGTGCACCTAAAATACACATTAATATTATTTCAAACCTTAAATATTTTTTTAGTGTTCGTGTATTAATTTTAAAACAGAATAGTGATAGTATTTTGTTAAATAACTATTATTCTGAAATTTCAAAATATATTTCGTAAAAAGGAGTATTTTTTCATAATAACGAAATGTATTTAGTAAAAACGCAACAAACGAAAAGCTAATATTATTTCGTAAAAACGTAATACAATATGTCTTTTCACTTTAGGGGCACCGTATCATCGCCACGTGTAATATTCTTTTTATTTTGTTAAACTTAAATTGTGTCAATGTTTCATTGTGTTTATTTTAAAAATATTTCTTTATTTTAGTTCAATTATTTAGTGTATTGTTTTGCCCTTTTTTAGTTATCGCTTTTAAGCGCATATCGGATTACATATAGATTTAGTTTTGTCCTTTCATGTGTCATATAAATGGACATGTATGTTGTATGCTAATGTATTTCAGTTATGTACTCGTATGAAGAATAATAGAAGTGCTTTATGTTCATCTAAACACATTCAAGTTATACAAATTCAAATATACTGTTCTTACCGTACAGAATTAACATAAGCATACATAAACATAAGATATGAATCGCTGTCAGATGTAAACAATTCTATGAAATGTAGAAACTATACATTTTAGTCGATTTTTTTTTTAACGAAAACTATCGGCTTATAGATTGGCAAAAGTTTCGTATTCCTGTCATATTTTAAAAAAACCCATTTTCCGCTTTACATGTGGCTAGATTTGCAGGTAATTTAACACAAATGTTCGTTTGGCGGTTCTCTACCAACTTATTCAAATGGTTCCTGTCCACTGCACAAAATGGCCACTAAAGCTAAAAATATAATTATTAATTATGCATTAAAGTTGTTTTTATTCCAGTCAAATTTTCAACATTTCTTTGTCTTGATAAAATTTTATTCAAATGCCCCCAGGATAGTCCTCTATCAGAATTGCTAAGATGTTTTCGTTTACAGCACAAGACGGCAACTAGAGCTAAAATTAGAAACAGGTCCTAACAATGTTTTTCTTCTAAACGTGTAGCTAGATTTTTATAAACAAAATCCTCCAAATGTTCATTTAGTGGTCCTGTATCAAAATTCTTAAATTAATTCAATTAATTGCAGTCTACCGCACATACTAGCCACTGGAAATAAAGTCAGAAAAACTCAATTACCTTCTAAATCTTTGACCAGATGTTCCGTGAATGGTCTTCTACCAAGGTTGCTCAAATCGTTACGGTCCACAGGACACGATGACCTCTACAGCTAATCAAAACGCTGATAGCGTAGAAAGACTGTTGGGGATAAAAAAAAAACTTGAATCATGTGCATTATAAATTAATTCTACATTTAATGAAACATTTTGAATAAAGTAGACTTTTTGTAATGTCAAATTGTAATGGTATAAGCTGGTATGGTATTTGACCTCGTTTATGATGGTTATTCAGGCCACTGTAAAGACCAGCCTTTGAGATCACCTGACCCAATAGTAATCTTTTGCAACTTAAAATTATTGAGGCGCGCGGGTAATTTAGACTTCTTCTAAGTCGATAACATGTATATTATTATCGCATCACCTTTTTGTAATTAGTTAGTAGCAAACATATAGATTTTTGTGTACGCTATGTAATGAAACCGGCATTTTATTATGTTGTACTCAATCAAATTTGCCTCACGTCAAAAGAACGTTGTGGTTGCGATAGAACATATATGTAGCTATGTTTCTGGAAATTTTCATCGGAAAATATGAATATTTAAATAAAGTATGGCACTTGTCCTGTAACCCCTCGTATATGCAGACCAGTAAATCAAATCTGCAAACGGCAAAATTGCCGATTATCGTAGTTCGTAGTATAATTTGTTCGTGCACTGTCGCCTACTTACTCTTGATTTTCTTTACTACATTTTAAATTTAAGCCCTAAATACATCGTAGTAAATCGTTGTCAAAATGTTAAAAAAGAAGCATCGATAACAGAAAATAACACTTATTATTGGTCCTATTACAGGACACTCGTGTGAATATTTTTGTTACATACAAGTAAATAGCGAAAGTTGAGTATGAACAACGTTTGGACTAACACTTTTAATAAATTGACTTTTCTGAACTCTGTAATAAACCCCAATTAGAATACACATGATATGCAACATCTTAAATAATGAAAAGGTAATGAGCTTTTGCTGTTTAGAAGAAGGACCTTTGCTTGTTTTGATTTACTGACTAATTGCCTGCAAAGAAAATAAGTAGTTCCTTTAGCACATATTTGCGAATAGCCCTTCCTAATACTATTGGCTTACGCCAACAGTCTAAAAGTAGAGATATATTTAAGCACCATCTCCACCTACGCTTGTGGATTTTTTTTTAAGTAATTCCAAACAAATGTTCATTGATTGGTCCTCTAGCAAATTTTACCCAATCCCACCAACATCATCTACCTACGATCTACATGAAACTTTCTTATAAAGATCGACTTGTAAAATGTACATCCCTCAGAAAAATACCAGATTTTAATGAATTTTCCGCATTTGTTTTTTGTTTAAGGGTACATTTGGGTAAAAAAAACAACATACATTGTTTCGCACAATAAATAACAGATTAACTGTCAAAACTGGAAAAATTGAAAGGAATCAACGTTTGTGTTGTTAATGTAATTATCTTGTCAAATTGGCTAGGAGTTCCACAATGTACTTAAATGTTGTTCTCTCCAAGATCCAAGATCCAAGAAAACGATTAATTGATAAGAAATATTATACAAGACCAAATGTTATAAAATATTTAATGTCAATCGATGCACAACAAAATATTACGTACAGGAAACTGTGCATTAAAGAATTATTGAAACTGTTATGACATATCACATATTTTCATTTCTGTTTCTTCCCTTACTTTTTGTATCACACTTATCATCCTTATACTGAGTATGAATTGTTGTAAACTATACAGCCTCTTTATGATTTATCTTTCATGTATGAATTGTTGTAAACTATACAGCCTCTTTATGATTTATCTTTCATGTATTTTGTGAATATTGCTCATATTGTCTTAGCTTTGAAACAAACGTGTGTGCGTGTGGCATCTTGATTTTGATTTAGCTCTTTCCTAATTAACTGAGCTAAAGGGATAATAAAATAAGTTAAAATTAGAAGAATTTGTCTTTGAAACAATATGCATTGGAACATGTGCATGACAAATCAAATGTAGTTAAAATGAATACCCTTTGAACTGTACTGCAAGTATGTGTTAACATTTTCGATGAGTGCATTTCTCTGTCAGAAAATACAATAGTAAAATTTTAGAATTGTAAGATGTGTTTGATTTTCGACTAAAATTCTTAGCAAATATCAGCCTAATACCAGCCTAGACAAATAGTTTTTAAACGAATTTTTAAAGATCAATTAACCAGTCGCATACTTAAGGACTCTTACAAACGTAAAACTTTGATAAACTTAATAGCCATAATTTAGGGGTTAGCAATACCGTATAATAGATGGATTGGGTTGTTGAATGTTTTTTATGCTTACTTTTTCTAAGACTGTCTTGTAGTCGAGTCATTGCTTATGTAAAATAAACTTACCACGAAATGCATATATGTTGTTGTTTTTATACGACCTTTTATCATGTCGTCGTATATTCGGAATGTTTTCAGAACAGTTATGGTTTTGTCACACATGTGTCGGCGTATATGTTAAAAAAAATAAAACACGAAGGGCGGATGCAAGATGATTGGGGAGCGCACCCCTAAACGTCCCAATTAATGTTCCTTCGATGTGCAAGGTTAACATTTTTATTTAACCATCACAATGTTTACTGTTAATTAAAGGATAAAAATTATTTAAAATGGTGTAAGTGTAAGGAAGGTGTTTCGAATGTGTATGTAAACCTTGACAATGGTGAACATTATCCTAAATGATCTTACCCCTAAGATTTTCTTTTTCATTTTTAGACTGTTGGCAGAAGCCAGCGGTCTTTTGAGAGGGTAATTTCCAAAACAGGCATCGCGGAAAACTACTTCTTTTCTTTGCAGGCTACGAGTCAGTAAATCGAAAGCCGAACTCAAAACAGCAAAATTCACGCCTGTGTATTTTAGATATTATATGTCATGTGTATTATAATGTGTATATCATGTGATTTTTTACAATTACAGTTTCTAAAAAAGTCAATTTATTGAAAACGTTACGTCAAACTAGTGACACCCATATTTTCTCTGTTAACGTTTATGTAACCGAAATATTAACCTGTGTATCTTGGAATAAGACCACTAAATTAATGCGCTACATCGGTTACTTTTGACTCGTTGCGAAAGTGTTATTTCTTGTTACCGAATCATAGTCTGAATATTTTGTCATTAAATTACTGCCATGTATTGATTTTAAACTGTAGTATGGAAAATCGAGAGCACGCATCGTCTGACCTACTTTTGACTGTGTTGGCTACGAATCACTAACAATTGTTGCTCCTTACTACCACGCCTCGTCGGTTATTCTGCATGTCTTGTTGCAGATTGTCCTGTTGACTGGCATGTATATAATTCCGTTTGCATTCGATAATTAGCTTGTATAATATTGTTCGTTACTTACAAATTAATTTGTATTATGATGTCGTATACGATTGAATAAGAAGCCATATTATCAAGTTTAATGGTGGGAAATTGAACTTCATTTAAACAAATGTGTCCTTTTTAGCAAAAATGCACTCATAATTCGCATGCTTTTAGTTTCTTTTTGTCGCCAACAGTCTTTCAACGCTGGTTTGATTCTTCACGCAGAGGGAATTGTGATTGATATTACGTTTCCTGAGAGTCTTATTTTGTAAAAATACAGTAGGCTAATGTCGGAATTCCAGAAGACATGCGCAGCGATTGTTGCTACATTTACTAGTTAAACTGATTCATTAAAGGGAGAACACTTCTGATGAGATTGGTTCAATGAATATGAGTGTTATTTCCCTTTATTATCTGACCTGCATTGTATTATCAATCTTACAAAAGTGCACGATCTTTTTAGAATGCGTATTTTAGGAGACTGGTTGCCCTTTAAAATCGGTCAATTCATTATTAATCATTTATAATGGTATCATCGTCTTTATCAGAAAACTCGACATGTGTTACTCCCGTTGACAATTTTTTAAATCGAGTTCAAGACTAAAGAAATGCACGACAATTGTGCGGGAGACAGGCTATGTGAAAAAAATCAGCTTTGGTTAGGAGCGAAAACGAAACAAGCAACACGGCCTGTGCGCAATTTTAACCGCATACACGAATATTGATGAACATTGATTAATGAACGTTGGGGCTATACCTGTCAATTATAACTTTTATTTGACTTCCGTTGTTATGCTCGATCCAATGAAATACAGCCATTTAAATTTCGGATGGTTATTTTTGAATTTAAAGTTATCAGCATGTATGTTTTCTTTAAACGGAACTTGAAAGGGACAAACATTGGCCTCTCTTGCATGTTAAAGTGTGCATATGTATAGAAAATCTTTATAATGGCAAAAACATAATGACTTGAACAGGTTTATATCGTGTCTGTCATTCTGTCAAATTATTTCTGACTAAGTTTTCACGAGAGTCTGAATATCGTTTATGATCGTAATTTACAAGTGCGTCTATTTACAGGTATATTGACACAATTGAAACAGTTGTAAAGTAAATTTAATTTTACACATAATAAGTTGTATTTACTTTCTGATATAAACCAAGGCTGTTCGATAGGCCAAGTATTTAAAGGGACTTGTTCAGATTTTTGTATTTTTGAAAAATGTCGTTACATATTTTAACTGCAAAAACTAAAATAGTTAGACTAAAAAACAAAAACAAATATAATATAAAGAAAAAAGTAATTAAAAAATTGCCTTAGTCGGGAATCGAATCTATGATCGCGAGGATCAAAAAAGGTCGCTATAACTGTCGGGCCCATATGATTTACAGCGGTTGTGTAGTACAGGACTCATATCCACAAAGCTGCTAAGGAAAATTTTAACTTAAGTCATCATGACTTAAAATGAAAAATTCAAATACAAGTTTGCTTGTGAAAACTATTATTTGATAGTTAAAACATGGTAAACAGACGCATCGGTTAATTATTTACCAGAATACAACTATTGAATTCAAATTAAACTTTCAATGAACTAGCCACAGACTACAGTATTTGTATAATTTTCAGATATTTACTATTTATGATTTAACTAAGGAGCTTTGTAGTTATTGGCCCAGGGCCCACATATATAAAGATTCTTACGCCATTCTTAACTTAAGTTGGACATAAGTCAAAATTAGAATTTGTGGTTAAAAGAATATGCTTTAGAACATTTGCATGACTGTTTGAATTATATTGCAAATTATGTGTCAAAATCTTCCAGAAATCCATTACTTTGTCAGAAAATCCAATGACTAAATTTGAGAATTTCAATATTATTCTTAATTTTCGATTAAGATTCTTTATAAATACCAGCCCAAAGCCCGTATTCGCCAACCTATTCTGGGTCCGTATTCCAGGAACATCTTAAGTTTATCATAAAATATTTTCTCGCAATTTTTGAAAGGTAATATTTTGAAAACTACATTTAAATTACATTTAATCATTCCAATTACAGTTAAGTAAATGGTAGTTAATACTAAGTTGATAATTAGTGATCGTTTAGCAGAATTTTATGTGTACGTGGAATAAAATGCTTAAGAAAAATGACGATTTTAAGTCTAAGGCTAAGATTGTACTTAAGATGTTTCTGGAATATGGCCCCTGGAATATGGCCCCTGTTCTCAGACTAAGACTAAGAAGAACGAATATTCTTGAAACTGTACGCTTCTAAGAGCGCTTTTTTGTTGAGTCTAACTTGGTATCCACAATCTGTAATTACATCATTTGTTTTATTTAAAGCGATTTTTTTTTATTAACATCAACATTCGTACTCTGTATATTTGCTAAATCTGACGTATTTTTCTTGTGTTTAAATCTGTTCTTACTTCTAAGATTGGTTTGTTTAATACGGGCCCAGATCGATAACTCAACATAATTTTTGCTTTCATATAGAACAGCATGTTCATTTAAAATCGAAAAAATATCAATTGTTGAAATTAATTTTAAAATGTAGCATCATAATGATAAATTAACTAATTAGCATATAAAACGAATAACCATGTCACGAAAAATTTACCAGAAACGACTCTTGTGTGTTGATAATTACCGAATTTATTATTTAGGAAGGAATTGTTCATGTCATGTTGTTGCCCGAAGCTATTTTACTAGTAAACGTATCATAGCGGTTTTTTACGTCGACGGCCGTTGTTTTTACGTTGTAAGTTCACAGCGAGCGTTGTGTTTTACGTTACGCTGAGCAGATTTTTGATGGTCTGCAGTTTTTTTAATAGCCACACGGAAAATTAATTAAACAGTTTTTATAACGCATTAAACAGATAATATATTCATAGAGTAAACGTTTAAATTATGGAAAAATATAACGTAAAGTTTGTTTCAGTAGTTTGCAGGAATGTTATCAACTTACAGCTAAAATGAATATTTTGAACGCGGACAAAATGTAATGGACGTTCTACAATAACACTTACAGTAAGTTTATTTCATCAGTATTTCATAACTACTTGTTGATATTTGTCGGGACGTTATTAAACATACTAAATCACTAAAAGGAAAATCGTGTATATGTTTCAACATATAGGTGTAATTTGTAATAAATTATTTTAAACTTCGTAGGCACTCGTTGTATTGAAATCGAATGATAAGGTGGTGTCAATCAAACAGTGCTGATTGTATGCCCAAGCTCATTTTGACCTAGAATTTTAATGTTTTTCCTTACTTTTAATCTCGTTTCATTGATAATTATGTAAGCTTTACGATTTATACGCACGCGCGTAAATGAGTATGCATAGTTACGCCCCTGGATTGAGATGTCATTTCAAAAACGTACTTTTTGTACTTCCAAACACTTCGTGTTATTAAAAGACTGTGCACAAGTACATTTTCATATGTGCTGAATACTATTTCAAGTAATCTGTTAATCATTTAATGAGACATTTACTACCATTCTTAATTGTTCTCTTGAAACAGTTTCAAAGGTCAATTACATTCAATTGACCTCTGAATATTTATAACGAACATAATAACGTTAGTAACGTCAGCAATACGTTAACGTAATGGTAGGCAAACTTTTGATATCACTTTACGTGTAAATTAAAATGATCAATCAAAATGATAAATGTTCATTTGTCTTTAACAATCACCATTGTTTCTTTCCATGTCTACAGGAGAACCAGCGAATTTGAAGACGGCAGATGGACGCCACGTGACTTTAAATACATCTGAAAACAAAAATAAACATAGGCAAATATCGTCTTCGAAAATATACAATGCTGAAAACTCATCTATATAAAACGATGTGGTTTACTTGACGAGAGTTGATGCACATTTAAATGTATTCAAAATAGCTGAACGTAAATTCAAAATTAGTTCCGTTTATTTAAACGCTCAACGTTTCTTCTAATACCGACATAAATCACGTTGATGGATTGCTCGTATGACACTGTTTACCAACCGAGAAAAAGTGAAGGAATACATTTAAAAACGCTGTCAACGATTTGGATGAAATTTAGCTAAAAACACTTAACTGTGCTTACGCATGGAAACAAGTGAGTTTTTTACAGTAATCATGCAAGAATCTGGTGTCATGTAAAAAAAAAAAACTGTGGTGCACGAGGATGTAAGTTTATTAACACTTGACTCCGAGAAATGTCAAGAAGTTGTTTAAACATGTTCAGCGCAAATGTTGTTTTAATTATTTGTATATGGAGTACGTTGAACGTTCAGACAGACGGTTTCGGGTTACGGAGAGTCAGGCGGTTCTGGTTTGGGGAGGCCCCGGATACCCTGACCCCTCAGACCGCGGTCAGCTGCGCGTTCAACCCGTGCGGCGTGTCGGGATTCTGCGGGAAGGGGCGCACGTGCGAAATGAACAGTAACTGCATACATCGATGCGTGTGCGAGGAGAACTCCGTGCACGTGAAGTGCAGGGAAACGGAAGATAAAACCACTACACCTCAGACGATCAAATGCACATTCAACCCGTGCTCGAGCCCTGCCTTTACCTGCTCAGGCGGGCGGAAGTGCGTGCTGGGGACTTATTGCATGCCGGAGTGTCAGTGCACTGATGACTCCACCCATCCCTCGTGCGCGGATGACAAACCGGAAGTTACTACTACCTCACTCAAACCAACTACCTCACACAGCGGGACAGGTTGCTCAGACGACAATCCATGTGTTCACGGAAAATGTACTCCTTCAAAGACATGTGTCTGCGACAGCGGCTGGGATGGTGTCACGTGCAACATGTCACTCTGTACGAAGCAGTGTGACGTCACAAGTGGCTTATATTGCCACTATGTTACGCCGTCGCATCAGATTTGTTTATACAATCACAGCAGAAGTGTTACTCCAGTTACCTCAACAAAACAACCAACCTTAGAAACAGATTTTGACACGTGTCACAGGGACTATAAACAAAGATCTCTAGATGAGCGCACATGTCACTCAGGCTTTATATGTCAATATGGATACTGTATCAAAGATGGCGATGAGGAGAAGTGTAAGTGCGACACGAATGCGTTCGGAGACACGTGTGAAAGCACGTGTTGTTTGTCATGTGGACCCAATGGTACGTGCGTTATTGGTGAAGATTTGGCGCCAATTTGTGAATGCAGGGGAAATTACTCAGGGGAAAACTGCACGAGTTTCGATCCGGAATTAGACGCATGTAAGTGGCATTTATCTGCATACTTTCTTCGGTATTTCACTTTAATCTTTTAGCCAAACCTGGATCAACTAATATGCAGTGCGCTTGTAAAGTCGGAAATGTTTGCGATATCTTGTAGTACCTGAAAAAAAAAACGTTAAAACGTATTTTAAGTGATTTTGGCTAAGTTTCGAATACAACCGTACAATTGACTCGAATGAAGTTCAGCGTTATGATAAACTCATCATTGACTTCCTTATTTTAGACTACGGTCAGCGCAAATGTGTTATGTGCTATTTGCTGTGTTTGTTTGTCGGCTATATTGTACATTATTCACCCTTTTTGGTAAGATGCTTTTCTCTGATTGTAAATTATGCTGATGCAAAATGAATGCATTTAAAACGTTTTAGGGCTTCACAAAAAAGTAGACAACCTAATGCCAGCATATACTAGAAACAAATACTAGAAAATACTCGCAAATCAATCGTCGGCCACCCACGGTCAATTCATTACGTTACTCTCCATTGCTAGTGATAAATGGAGAGAAGCGTAATCAGCAGCCGGCGGTATCCAACGATATCGGAAATCAAGGATCTCCGTCATGGCAGCTTATCCACATTTTGTTTTTTTGCAACTAATAAGTTGTACAGCATGAAGTCTGATAATGTGCCTAGTAATATATTAATAAAATCCTTTAAAATGTCTTCGATCTATATGGTGACACGGATTAGCACCAACATCTGTGTGGCCCATTTCCACCCTTCTCAGAAACTGGCCTGGCGAATCCTTTCTCAGTGTTTCTTTCTTAGAGTTCCTTACTAACAAACTAACAGACAAACTTACGCCGGTAAAACTTCATAGCCCCAGGTTATTGTCCTCGTGGTGAAATTAACAATGTACAATGTATGCAAACGCCGCGTATGCACGTCGCCGCATAAACGCGACCTGTGTCGTGTATTGGGTGATCTTCAGCGCATCAACATGACCACGTTTTTTATTGCCATTGACATTGGTATGCAAACCAAACGCTCGACATAGAATTTTATTTTCAAGTAACATGTGACTCACGGACGCACGGACAACGGAAGGTGGTATAGGTAATAATAATATCGTAGAAAGCCAAATGTTTCAAACTTCAAGTCTTTATATCTATTTTTGCGGTTTGTTATGTATTTTAGTTTATCGCTCAAGCGATACTCACATTCATATTGTTATTCATTTAGAGCCATTTGAACCATTAAACATAATTATATTTCTATATCTCCATTGTGAATATATTCACTGTCACCTTCTTGTTTGTCTCATTGATTAAATAACAAATCGCCTTTGATGACCAACGTTATGAATTTGGTGTAAAGCTGGGTCTACGTTGCACATTTAAACATTGTCAACACTTTGTTTTCCGAACGTACTCTTACTGCGCGTCCTTATTGCGGGACATACGTTACCCGATACCCAGTTTATCACCGACAACAAAAATGCCTCATTGATCGAATCACCCATAAACATAGTGGCGTAATAAAATTTATCAACTTGTAAATAGTTGTAATTCTGTCGGCACATACTAAGATGTTGCTGAAGGGTCAATTTCCGGTAAAATAAACAGTAGCAATATTCTTTTATTGGTGGATTTTATGAATGGAAATCTGTGCAGCTAAATTGCCGGAGAATTCATCTGGTTGCTGAACACGAACTTCAGGCAAGGAGTTAAGATAGAAATTGTAATCAAAGTGTATGCGATGCTTATATCTGATCCGTTATTATCTGTACATTTTTTTTTAAATTTCCAACTCCAGCATTATAAGACTTTTTGTTTCAATTTCATAAGACACATGTAGTAAATAACACATAAAGACATATTTCTAAAGAAATTTAATAGCGCGAAATATGAACTGCGAAGTCAGCAACTGTAAAGCATGAAGCAATGAAATGATATCTTTCATCCACCGTCTGCTAAGTTTTCAACGACACCATTAATTAGTGTTAATTTTATTGTATGCGCATGCGTAATTTATTATGTAACATTCATAACTCCTTTGAATATTTGAATATCATGGCTGTTCTCCCTGTAATTATGGCATTGTATTGAACAAAATCCGGTTTTCATGCGTATAACTGATAAACTAGATAGTTAAACTACAATACCACCAAAAAGGGTGGGCGAAGAGTGTAATATTTCATCACGATCTCAGTCATATTGTACAAATGAAGGTCGACAGATTTGATGTAAAATTCAGTTTAACATTTCGCAAAACACACATAAAGCTGACGACGTTAATATTTCACACTGACGGTTTATAATTTGTTATGGCAAATCCTTACACGAACTTATTCACATATTCTCGTATTATGGTTTTAAAATGTCAGAAAATGCCATTATTCCACAAACTAAAGCATCTATGTAACACAGCTGAAAAAAATCTCAAGCCACAATGGGAATCAAACCCGGGACCTCTCGGTTCCTAGGCAAACGCTCTACCGCGTCGCTATAAAAGCTAGCTAAAATAGCCATGCAGTATAAGTGTCCCTTATACATAACCCTACTACATACTCTCCCTCCATGTACGAAATTCTTCCACGAATTTCCTTCTGCCTTGACATCTGTGGGATGTCATACAGACCACAGTGGGTTATTTACGTTGGGCTCCAATGTACGCTCTACCGCATCGCTATAAAAGCTAGCTCATAAAACAAGGCAGTATAAGTGTCCCTTATACATCACCCTACAACATACTCTCCCTCCATGTATGAAATTCTTCCACGAATTTCCTTCTGCCTTGACATCTGTGGGATGTCATACAGGCCACAGTGGGTTATTTACGTTGGGCTCCAATGTACGCTCTACCGCGTCACTATAAAAGCTAGCTCATAAAACAAGGCAGTATAAGTGTCCCTTATGCATCACCCTACAACATACTCTCCCTCCATGTATGAAATTCTTCCACGAATTTCCTTCTGCCTTGACATCTGTGGGATGTCATACAGGCCACAGTGGGTTATTTACGTTGGGCCCCAATGTACGCTCTACCGCGTCACTATAAAAGCTAGCTCATAAAACAAGGCAGTATAAGTGTCCCTTATGCATCACCCTACAACATACTCTCCCTCCATGTATGAAATTCTTCCACGAATTTCCTTCTGCCTTGACATCTGTGGGATGTCATACAGGCCACAGTGGGTTATTTACGTTGGGCCCCAATGTACGCTCTACCGCATCGCTATAAAAGCTAACTCACAAAACAAGGCAGAATAAGTGTCCCTTATACATCACCCTACAACATACTCTCCTTCTATGTATGAAATTCTTCCACGATTTTCCTTCTGCCTTGACATCTGTGGGATGTCATACAGGCCACAGTGGGTTATTTACGTTGGGCTCCAATATACGCTCTACCGCGTCACTATAAAAGCTAGCTCATAAAACAAGGCAGTATAAGTGTCCCTTATGCATCACCCTACAACATACTCTCCCTCCATGTATGAAATTCTTCCACGAATTCCCTTCTGCCTTGACATCTGTGGGATGTCGTAGAGACCACAGTGGGTTATTTTCGTAGGGCGCCAATGTACGCTCTACCGCGTCGCTATAAAAGCTAGCTCATATAGCACGGCAGTATAAGTGTCCCTTATACATCACCCTACTACATAAACCCATGCATTCTGTCTCCAGAAAAGGATTTTTAAAAAGTGAAACAAGTACGGCTCGAACACAGGACCTCCGGATTAAAAATCCATCATCGTGAACACTATGCATAGTGTTTGTATTGACAGGCGTGTATTTTGACACTATGTTCATGACACAAGTGTTTCAAAACAAATCTCGAATAAAAACGTTACCAATACTTTATAATGTTTGCCATTTCAATATGTAAATAGGTTGTTTAAAGATAACAAGAATTAATGTACCTCTCCAATAGCATTGCCCTTTTATTTTATCAGAAGATCATTCGTTTAAAGTACGTATAAAACAAGTAATCGGATGCATACTGTGCAATTTATTCAATTTGCATTTCAATCATAAAAATGCTATCCAGTTGCGCATTAACTGCCTAACACATCTTGTGTTTAATTTCGTTTACAAGGCTAGTTAGAAAATTAATACCACCACACCTAGAATGACTTATTTCGGACAAAAGCAATACAAAACAGAGCGTGTTGCTCTGAGCTAAAAAAAAACACGAGTGAAATAAAATCTGTAGGACACTCCTTTCCTTGAGCCGATGTCGATTTTGAGTATGGTAGCGCATTGGATACTTCGTAAAGGCTGTGAAATAAATAGTCTTATTCGCCAGAAGACAACGATGTATTAAATCGTAATGTTTTGGAATATATGTAATACTTCTGCAAAAAGCACGTGCATGGTTCATTTATAAACAGGCTTATTAATGCCAGATTGTAAGCAGAAATAGTGATCTCAGAACATTGAAATTAATTATAAACTGAACTAGAAATTGTCACATGAGTGACGGATATACCCCCACAATATGGCCTTGCCACAAAACTGGGAATTTTAAGTCGAAAAGGGGCCATAACTCTGTCAAAATTTAGTGGTTTGTAACAAATATCGAACTTGACCTATGATGTTACACATGTGTACCAAAAATTATTTGAATATGTCAAGCCTTTCTTGAGTTATTATCCGGAAACCAAAAACCAACAGACCGACAGACCGACAGACCGACAGACCGACAGACCGACGGACCGACAGATCGACGGATCGACGGACCGACGGAACTACAGACCGACAAGCTCACTCCTATATACCCACCCCCCATAAACTTCGTTTGTGGGGGTATAATTAAAAATGGAAGTAAAGCTACAGAAAACGTGTCCTAAAAAAAGCGCATTTTGGCAAGTTTTTTATTCCATAAACTGTGTTCTGTTTTACAGTGGAAAACCTCTATACCTGTACATGTATATAGGCAAAGATTTAAACGCCGGCAAACGTGTTTGTTTATTTATTTGTTATGTAAGTGTTTTGTTTAAAAATATATGTTTCTTTTTGGTTTTCAGTTACTTTGCTATTTTACAAAATTGTATTTACACATTTTAGTATCATCTTCAGTAGAGTATTTTTTTCCGAAGTCGGTTTTCTGCTTACTTTACAAACGAAATGTCTACCAATTTGTATAGCACATTTTGGAATTTTTCGAGTGCTAAAACAATGGCATATCCATGTAATACAGTTTTATACCTGAAAAGATTGTTAGGGAATGGAACCGAATTTCAACTGCGAACTGTCAAATAATAATGATTGAAACAATACAATAAATAGTATATGAAGTGCGTTTTTATTTAGGTTATTAGAATAGTAGGAGCAATGACGGTACATGTTTAACACTCAGTTTACCGAAATACCCACATGATACCCCCACTTTTTGAAGTGTTTCATTAGGATACTATTAGTATCATGAAATCGTTTTAGGCTCCTGTGTGTTACTTTATATTATATGTGTTACGTTATATTACATGTGTTACTTTATATTATATGTGTTACGTTATATTATATGTGTTACGTTATATTATATGTGTTACGTTATATTATATGTGTTACGTTATATTATATGTGTTACTTTATATTATATGTGTTACGTTATATTATATGTGTTACTTTATATTATATGTGTTACGTTATATTCAAGTCACCTTATTACAACTTAATAAAGGCGATATAAGAACCAGACCCAGCAAATGCATTTATACCATTTTTACATCTCGTTTTGTACTCCATACTATGTATGCAATGAAGCGTTTCATAACCAAACAAACATCACCGACACATGTTCAGGTATATTTACGGATATTGCGTACATCGAATAAAATGCACCAATTACTAAAATCAAACCGGATATAAATCTTATTTATAACATTTGAGAACGCCTGTGAATGTGTCCAGCATTTTTGGGGGTCTGTTTTGCAATACATTTACAAACAAAACATCTGAATATTTTGTTTGATTAAATAATTATTAATAAAATCATTGAAGTGTTACCGTAACTGGACTAGGCAGTTTCAGTTCGTTTTGTCAATAAAGTAAATATCGTTTCAATAAGTGACGGTATTTGAGGTGAAAATCGCGTATGGAAAATTCGTATATTTCGTCGAAATGGAATATTTTCTCTTAACAGACGCTGCAACAAGCCTCGACTGATAAACAACGCACGTGTACAGGACGTGCACGCTGAAACCTGGGGTGTTTATACGATAGCGAGCGCTGGATTTATTTGAACGCAATTTGTTCGCAGAAAAACACAACTTTCCTGGGAAAATGGACATTATGGAGTGAAACGCACGTTGCATGCTCGCGCGTAGATCTAAGTTTCAATGTTAATGTAGTGTTTTAGTAATTTTTGTCTGGAACAAAATATCAAGGCCGTAATTAAGATTGTGTGAGAGGATGCTTGGAACATCGAGTCGGCATTTCGTACTCGTTTTGTTCTGTTTATAGATACTCCGGTGTCAAGATTAATGCTATGAAGTTCGGTGTAATAACAGTATAATTACTGATTACGGATTGGGTTACAGATATGACATGGATAGCACGTGCATATTCCGTTACGAAATTGGAAGATAATAATCTAATGCTGACTACATGACATGGTATTGACGACCGAGAGTCTTGTTTGCATGGATTAGAATGTCCAGATGGACGTGATGAGATTCAAGAGAGAACAAGGACAATATATGTGGATATATTGCAATGCATGAAATATAAGTAATAATTACTCTTGGTCAAGCAAATAATAACAACGCAGATTGGGATATTGACGTATTAAATTAGAAAAAAAGGATACGATTTTATGAATCGGGACACATTTTATAGAAGCTGAACCAAATTTAAAAGAAAGGTATATCTATGTGATTCAGAAGTGATTGATAAAATAAGTGTCGATATCTCAAACTTGAAGTTAACTATCATTCTGCTTTCTATAATACATTATAACAATCGTACGTAGTTTGGATAACATTGGTGTTACAATGGCGGTATTTGTACAAATAGTTTTTCTAAATCTCTACGCATGCGTATTGTTTTCGTACCGGGCTAGTGCTCTATGTCCATTTGACCCGTGCACTATCATTCCTAATGTTTGCAGAGCTAATCTAGAGTGCGTCGCTATAGACACTTCAGATGGCTGTTCAATGACGTGCGTGTGTACGTCAGGAACGTGCGATAATGTGACGTCATCGGGCATAGTGACGTCAACACAATCTGCAGTTGAGAAAAACGTAACGTCAACGACGGCCGGTGTGGGGAACTGCTCCTGCGTGCACGGGTTGTGCGTAAATCACGCCAAGGGTCAATGCGAATGTAACGAAAACTGGTTTGGAACCACGTGCAATATGTCGTGCACACAACTTTGTGGTGATAGAATGTTATGTATTGATGCGCTCGGAAGCGTGCAATGTATACCGAATGATATAACTGATAATCCAATGCCAAAGAACCTTTCAAACGCCGATGTTTGTAGTCCCGTTTACGTCAAAAGACCGGAAGAGGAAAGAAATTGTGTCGAAAATCATTTCAGTTGTGAATACGGTTACTGCATCGAAGATACAGACGTCATGCGCTGCGAGTGCGACCTTGGAGCCACAGGTCAGTTGTGCGAGCAGAGATGCTGCCGGGACTGCGGGGCACATGGCACGTGCCGCCTCAAAAGTGGACTAGAAGTGTGTGACTGTAGACACAATTACACGGGATATTTTTGCGAAATCCCGGTCCCGATCTCTGGCAGTTCTTGCAACTGCGTCCACGGTGAATGTAAGAGTGCGAGCACGTGCAGTTGTTACGAAGGTTGGACGGGCGCAACGTGCAATATATCTTGCACCGAACATTGCGGTCAGGGTCGCAAATGTATATTCTTGGGTGGCAACGTGCATTGCATTCCAACCGGAAATGAGACAACGAGTCAGCGGTCGCCGCTTCCGGTGCGCCTGGACGCCTGTAGCTCCAATTACGTCCTGAGGCCGGAAGCAGAACGGTCATGCCTGGGTATGTTTAGTTGCACGTATGGCACGTGCATCACAGAGGATTCTGTGCTTTATTGTCAGTGCGATTTCGGTGTATCCCCCAGTCAACTGTGCGAGAACAAATGTTGCAAGGACTGTGGCGAGCACGGGAAATGCTATTACCATGCGGAGAGGCAGCAGGAGCTGTGTAACTGTGACACGAACTACAGCGGGCCCGTGTGTGAAATATACGACCCTCCAGGTAATAATCGACCGTGATTACACGATAAATAAACCGTATATACACACCGTTATAATATAATGGCATTGTTCCTAATGTAATAATGGGAATGGAGTGTCACATAAAATCGACCTGGTTTGAAACTTCACCAGATCCCCAAAAACAGTGTACATTATGGCAGTTCCATTGACGCTTCAACAAATGACAATTATTGGCAAATAATTATATAGAGAATATTTGTATATTTCGGTGAATGAGTGAAATTTATTTTATGAGTGGTCATAAATAGACAAAAATTTACGATTGGCGTAACATTATAATTTTCTGTGACCACGACTGAAATAAATATTCGATCATTTACTTAAATCAACACATTTTCTTTTTATTTTATACGCTTTTTGTTAATAAATAAATAAAATTGAGACAGATAAGCTTAAACGTCACACGTTTGTGTATTCTGACGTCATAAAAATGACATCAACAATGATTCCAAAATTGCTTATCATGACTATTACTGGTGCCATAATGTGTGCGTCGTTGTCGCTAGATTTAATATATTTTTGTTGAATTTTATCATGTGCTTTTTGTAAACAAATGTATGTAAATACTGTACATGCATATGCATTTGACAAGAGAGGTAAAGCACTACTGGTAGATAGATGCTATTTATAGGAAAACTAGTGCGTTTTATGTTATAATTTGACTGCAGTAAATATAAAATTTGATATTTGCACTGTTCCAACTGTGAAAATATCAAATTTTATTTCACCAATAAAATTCTATATTTCACTAAAAGCATATTATAAATAGCCTATATAGTAACTTGAACGTCTTCACAATTTCAATGTGTCAAAATTCAACTAATGGCGTCCATCTTATTAGATTTCAGATTTGATCAATTATGTAATTCAAAACATATCGTTTGGCCAGGTGCTGAACTGTCGATGATGTTTATTTTTTTACAACATCATGTCAACAGAACTATGTATAATATTCTGTTCTTTAATATGAATTGTAATTTTAATATTGTCATTATTCAACCAAAGAGCGAATTTTACACAAATATGCGTCAAAAACTTTCATGTTAATGTTGTTAACCGGTTAAAGCTGGTTAGTGTTCACAAAAAGTATTTTTGACATTGGGTTAATATACACAGGGTTGTTGCCGCGATGGTGTAAAAAGACGCAATTGTTACTTTAGCACCAGACTAAACGATATGTTTGAATGAAATATTAATCAAGCAGGAAAACTGATAAGACGGACGCGTTAACTTGCAATTTCGACGCACCGAATTATTGGAACTGAGCAGATTATGTTTTTGCACTACTTAAACAGCACATATTTGTTTATTACCTACAAGAAAACAACAAGTAACACAAATTGCCCTAATAGAAAAAAAGAGATCACGTCTTTGCTTTACTTGAACATAACATATAACAACTTGGCCCTATTTAAACATAACAGAAGCACCTTTCTCGTACAAGAAAAAAACATATCACATTTGTCCTACTAGAAAAGAACACATAACACCTTTGCCCTACAATAAAATAATACATAACGCCATTGTCCTACTAGAATAGAACACATAACACCTTTGTACTACAAGAAAAGAACACATACTACCTCTGTCCTACCAGAAAAGATCACATACCAACTTTGCCCTACTAGAAAAGAACACATATCAACTTTGTCTTATTTGAACGGAAAGATAACACCTCTGCCATACTATAAAAAAGATCACGTCTTGCCTTACTTGCGTAGAACAAATCACCTCTTTGCGCTACTTGAACACAACAGATTACGTCTTGCCATAGGCCCTCTTCAACAGAACATATCACGTCTCGACGTTCTTTTACCGAACATATCACGTCTTCGCCCTGCTTGAACAGAACACATCACGTCTTTTCGTACTTGAACAGAACATATCACGTCTATGCCCTATTTGAACAGTACAGATCCCGTCTTTGCACCACTTGAACAGAACAGATCACGTCTTGCTGTAATTGAACAGTACAGATCCCGTCTTGTCGTACTTGAACAGTACAGGTCACGTCTTTGCCCTACTTGAAAAGAACAGATAACATCTTTGCCCTACTTGAACACAACATATTACGTCTTGCCGTACTTGAACAGGACATATCAATTCTATGCCCTATTTGAACAGTACAGATCACGTCTTGCACTACTTAAACAGAACATATCACGTTTTGCCCTACTTGAACAGAAGAGATCACGTCTTATCCTATTTGAACAGAAAAATAACATCTTTATCCATACTTGAACAAAACAGATAACGTCTTGCATAACTTGAACAGAACAGATCACGTCTTGCCCTACTTGAACAGAACAGATCACGTCTTGCCCTACTTGAACAGAAAGATAACATCGTTGTCGTACTTTAACAGAACAGACCACGTCTTGCTCTACTTGAACAGAACAGATCACGTCTTGTCCTTCTTGAACAGAACAAATCACGTCTTGCCCTACTTGAACAAAAAGATAACATCGTTGTCCTATTTGAACAGAACATATCGCGTCTTGCCCTACTTGAATAGAAAAATAACATCGTTGTCCTACTTGAACAGAACAGATCCATTCTATGCCCTACTTGAACAGAACAGATCACGTCTTGCACTACTTGAACAGAACAGATCACGTATTTGTGGCCTTCTTGAACACAAGAAATCATGTCTTGCCCTACTAGAAAATAAGAACGTTTTTACTTGTTTGCCCAAATCGTACATAGCAGATCACGTTGTTTACGTCTTTGTCATTCTTGAACAGAATAGTATGTAATGAATAGACAAATTCGGAACAGTAACGAATAATATTGTTAACAAGACCCAATCTACGTTCGGTGTTATTGAATGCTGAACACATTTAATAAAAGTCGTACCACTGATGAACATTTGAATATAGTTCTTATACACTAGCCATGCTACACATTTCGCTGCTTTCTCCCTTTAATGTTTGCAAAACGTGTTGTAGCTGGCGGCGGTGCTTGTGTTGTCATGCATAATGATGTGCAGTATGACAGGACAGTTGAATTCTTTCCAGTCTATACCCTTTCAATGACGCACGTTTAAGTGTGATATTGAATAATGTTCTGAGACCAGTCACCTGTAAGCCTTTTCTGGTTTATTGTGCGCTTCTGAAGTATGTTTTGCAGTGGCAAGGCGAAGTGCGTCAAATGCAGACTGGATTTGTTTCGAGCGCACTTTTATTCCAGACAATATAAAAAAAATTTGTTACATGCAGAAAACATTAAACTTGGCATTACATTATAAAAATAGAGATCTCTTAACGACTGTGCGCTCAAACAGCTCCGCATCCAGGCGATATCATTGTATGATGTACTGAACATGTACAATGCAAATGTTTTGTGATCTGATTCATTGGCTTAGAGAGCACAACGCGTCAGATAAACTAAGATTATTTTGTCATACAAAGGCCAATAATGTCATGGACATAAAATCTTAAATTTGTGGCACTAATTTATATCACAATAATAGAATACGTTGTCGTGTCCAGACTGACTAAATCGGAAAATAATTTGAATTATTACTGCAATTTCCAGCAATTGATATATGTGTATAATGAATTCGTCATATTATGTTATGTAAACCAGAAAAATATTTTTGGCCACATTACATTAAATTATGGTGTTGTTTTAATTGTGCAATTTTATGAACCAGAATAGATATAAACTATACTTCATCATATTTACATATTTGCATATTTATTACTATTAGTTATGTATATCTGTACATCTAATTCAGCCATAGTCCATGCAAATGAAATGCATTTTCACAGTCAGTAAGTGAAGACATCCATCTTATACAACATTTTAATCATTTCTAAAAATAGCATAATGAAGTTCTTTATATAATTAACTCCTTTCCAATTATGAATGAAATATATCAGAAATAAAACGAAACTTTGGTAATATGTAACAATTAAATGTCAACTGATTAAACTCCTTATAAAACAGCATGTTAATTGATGTATATTATTTGCATTTTCTAACTCTTTATATTTTTAATTTCATTAATTGAAAAGCCTTTAATTTATGTTTTAAAGGGTATTTACATTCGATTTGACGAACACGTAGTCTGATTTTTACTAGCCCCAAACATTGAAATGCTTTTTCGACCCTGAACTTTCATCAGTTATTATCGTAATGATTGTTTTATCGCAATTTCGATCTTATCCTAGGGGTAAAAACACCAAATATTCATTGAGTTTCGGATGACTGATCTTTGTACACAGGTTTTAAACTTGCAAAATATAGGAGTGTACTGATGTATAATTTAATAAAGAAACATGTTTTCTCTCTAATACATTTATCTGATATAGCCAACATTATAACTTATATGCTGACAACCTGGTGTTACCAGTTATACACATTTTGTTTTTGTTTTGTAAAGAAGTCACACTTTGTAAGATTCTATAAATCGTTAGTGCTTATCGCAAGTGAAAACAAAGTGATAATTTAAAACTTGTATAATTCATAACTTCTAATAAAATATGTTTGCTAGCATTTGTTCCAACTCTGAACGAAATGTTTGAAAGCAAGTTCTATGTGGCTAGTAAAAATCAGACTCAGGAAGGGGTGTATGTAAAAGGGAACAGCATCTTTGTATACAAGACCCAACAACACCGTAAACGAATGTATGTAAATCAAGAGTAACAACTCAGTAAAAAAGATTTGTAAATACCAGGTGCCACAACTCAGTAATCGACATGTTTGTTATTTATTACCAGTAACACCGTAAACAAAACATGTGTAAATCAGGATTAACAACTCGGTAAACGAGATGTGTGTACACGCATGATCAGCAACTCTGTAAACGAGACGAAAATGAAATGTGTGTGATTTGAGGACGAACAACTCCGCACATCAATGCATGTGCATATTTAGGAAAAACAAGATGTGTTAATATCCTGGACTAGCAACATTTACAACAAAATGGAGGTACATGTATATGCAGGACCGGACACCGTTCGTACCAACATGCAAGTTGTAGGCAGATTTATTCATATCACTTCGTTGAGCGAAAATATAAAACGTGTTGGGCAGTTGGATTGTGTACAACTTAATTTAATAGCCATGTTTACTTTGTTAACGCTATTGCCAGAGGGTATGTCAATCCATTTGTTATTAATCCACGCATGACTTTCCAGCCATTTCGAATTCACCTGTAATATAATATACCGAATATCACTCTGTGCAATGGGCTATAAAACGTTATCAACCAATATGCATTAGCCCGGATTTGTCCGTGGTTTACGCCGATGACTTTCTTTGATAAAGACAACATTTGCATATTGTTGAGATTGATTCATTGTCAATTTAGGTAAAATGTTGGCAAAATGTGCTGATTTTAATTAAATAAAAAACTCTCAATCTGGAAATCGTACGCGAATACGATAATAATGTTTTTAAATAACAAATACATGTTTTTTTCTGTTCGATACTGTTGATATCAAGTTTTTCAACTGATCGATTGTTACTGTTCTGTATTACAAGATCTATCTCAACGGTACGTTCTGATTGGCTGGTAAAGGAGTCATCTTATCGCGAATTTCTATTGGTCGCCCTGATACAACTTTCTATTGGTCGTCCGTCTTCGGTCTTCATAAGATGATTTGAATCATACTGTTATTGCGTTAAGCTGTGTTAAAATAACATAAAACATTTAATTTGCCAGAAATGCGATTGAATATATAATCGACAACATTATAATTAGTTTTCGACTTATTTCAGTAAAAATGTTTCAGTTATAGTTGCTGATGGAAACACGTGGTTTTCCGACAAAATTATTTGAAAGCAAAAAGAACACGTGGCAGAAAAAAATGCGAACTGCTTTACGTTTTACCTTCATCATAATATTTTGTTGCATTCTCTTATTTTGCTATGTTATTGTTGCAAACAAAAATCCCAGCGAATCGTGTGCGTCTGTTTACTGTAACGTCTATGAATAAACCAGCCCACATATTTTATTTCTGCACTGATGTTTAAAGTAAAAACTTATCTTGTTACTGCATGCGCATAATCGCTATGCACAGCTGCATTGCGTTATAAAACCTCATTCCCGAAATAGTTCAGCAAATTCTCACATAATGCTGCTGAAGGCGAGGAAGGACTTTAAAAATTGAATCAACAACTGGTCCTGTATTCACCAACCCGTTCTTAGACTTAAAAATCAGCAAATATATTAAGTACACTAATTACGATTGCGTTATAATTACGATTGAGTTGATAAATATGCTAGATATCAATGTTGCTTATGTCATTAACAACAAAAATCATTATTAATAATAAATAGTGATATTGCCGTTTATTCTTTCGAGAATCTTAAGTCTAAGAATATGTTGGTGAATACGGGCCCAGAAATAGTACAGTGTGTCTGAAGGCGCGAAATGTACCTGTTAGTTCGGCTATTTAATTTAAAAAAAGGGTAAAAGATAACACACAGTAAGGTTCTGGCCAAATCAGTTTAACCAGTAAAATAACGCTGTTGATACAAAAGTGTTTTAAACATAATTTACACTGTCTTATCCGTCGATACCCACTCGGCTTTTAAGCCTTTTATTTGATTTGTTGTATCGAAAATCATTATTAAGTATAAGTTTAGTGTATTATTTCATTCAGGTGCCTTGAAATGCTGGATTGCTTTAATACAACTTCATTTCTGTTACTGATATTTGATCACATGTTCTCAGACATAGTCTAGTGTAACACAACTAATACCAGTGAGCTTATGACCAACCTATAAAGTCAACGGGTGTAATACCCACAATAAAGCAGTTTAAAGCTGTCTCTGAACCACCTACGTGTTTATTGGCACACCCCGTCCGGTGTACAAACGTTAACATGTGTCAACATTTAACTCATCGATTAAATCTACTGCCATTGCCGATATATTGACATAAATCAACTAGTTGATGGCATGCACATTTCTATATGGGATTATTATAACGATATCAAATAACGGACGTTCGTCATGAATAATTCTTTTCACAGTGCATTAGTTTTCATACAATATTGACGCAGAGTTTTAATAAAGCGAGGCTTTAGTTTTCTATGTTCTGGTTTCGATTATGGTTATTTACATGTACGCTACTTATAATCTTAAAGCAATACCTGTTCGTCAAACAAAAGTGATTAATCAAATAATAAGCACTAGTGCAATTATCTCCTGACTACCCGGAACAACATTATTGTGTATATTTGAGATTGTCGTTTTCTTGTTGGTGGTGATTTTTTTTTTTTTTTTTTCGAGTACAATACTAAGTTACGAAATGATGTTCAGAAAAAAAAAATTAACAATTAGTATGAATCACCAAAGAAAAAACAACATCGTAATGTATCGAGGAATAATAATATGTAATCAGTTACACGTTATATACCGTAGAGTCAAATGGGCGAGATTTGAGTGCTCTGCTTGAAATCGTTTAATGTTATTGTTAACGTTTCAAGGGCCAAAAGTAGTTCCAAAAATTAGTTTTACAGTCAGCAACACATTATGATTACTCAGATGGCAATATTACAATTTCGAGTTTTAAACCAGTTGCTGAAATAATACAAAATCAAACGCGTACATAGTATGTTGTCAGGTCTAAGGCCAGAGTGTGTTAAATATACAAAACAATATTGGAACATCCCCAATAATAGAAAAAATAAGAACCGAAACAATGATATATATATGCATGTTTATATATAACAAATGTTGAATTGTATAATTGTCATTTTTCTGGGTTTTTTTTCAAACAAATGTTTATAATTAAATTTCAGTTTTATTTTATTTCCGAGTCAAAGCCGGGGATTGTTTTACAAAAACTGTCCCGAAACTAAAAATAAAAATTTCTGGCCTTAGCATCATTGTTTTAAAGCCTGAGACATTTTACATGTCATCATTGCCAGTCGGTGTGGTTTTTGGCTAGGCAGTTTGGTGTTTATTTGAACGCAAATATCACGTTTATTAGTTTAGTAGCTACTTAACCGCATGTGGTCACTCAAGAATCTGTGTGTTTTACACTTTAATTCGAGGGTACTAGAGTTCTCTCCCATATGGCTGTTACTCTAAGAAAATTGTAATATATGGTCTGTTGTTTCATTCTGTAAGTCCTACTAATAAGCCATACACCATTCAATCAATTCAATGTTACTTTCTGTGAAATTTGTTTGCTGAAGCGAAACTGACGACGTGAACATATTCCTCGAAAAATTTTACATTTAAATTATCACAAATGTCAATCATATGCAAATTAATCTGCAATTTTATCCAATCATTGCACTTGGATATCACGTGTTAAACGGTAAACCTGTTTACACAAACGAGCACGTGGTAAAGCTTGTGCCGGGTTTGTGATATCCGCAGAATGGAATTAATCCATTTAGTTTAGATTAAACCTATTTATTCTAGCTTGATTGCACCGAAAGCCTAAGGCTAATTGAGACACTCTCGAGTCCGTTTCCTGGGTAGAACCAGTACTTGGTGTCTTTGGGGGGAGATCTTGCGGAGTGGGGATCGAACCCGGGACCTCCATAACGCTAGGCGGACACCGTATCCACTACGCCATTGCGACCTCAAATTTACTTTAATTAATTTAATTTAATTAATCCATTTACAATGGCTGAGGAGGAGTTTGAACTGTTCGTGGCTAAACCTGGAAAGGTCTATTGGCAATCATAAAATGTGATGATTGTTTGTTTCAGTGAAATACAAAGACGGGGAGAAGGTGCAATGGTGGTTTTATCTGCTGGTCATACTGATCCCGATCGTCGTGATGACACTACTGACGTCCCTGTTTCTGATGTGTCTATGGAAACGGCGCGTCATTGTTGTTCTGAAAGCCGTCCGCTTGTTCCAGGCATATGAGGATGACGGTAATTGACATAATTTTGTTGAAACCAACTTTAGAAAGATTAATATAAGTATGTAACATTTATTTTAACTGTTATATAGATATAAGAATACATTCATTTCAGAACATGTTAAAATATCCTAAAAGCATATGTCTTTAAGACCGTGGTATATTCAAGTTACATTATAACGAGTTTTGAGGACCAATACATCATAAATATTCTACAGTAAATATATATTATATAACGTGATGTAATTTTCGAAGCCTCTGTCTTACAGACGAACGTCTGTGGGACGCATTCATTTCGTACCGCTCCAATACCCCGGATGAAGATTACGTCATTCACACGTTATTCCCGAAACTTACGCGAGAACTGGGTTTCAACGTGAACGTCCATTATAAAGATTTTATTCCGGGAAACGGTAAGACTATGTTTTTGGAAATTAAACTGTGTGTGTAAAAACACATTGTTGTCTCGCACTAGGCTGCATATTTTGGGCTTCCATTTATTTTACTGGGTCTTCCGAAATTTGAATATTGATGGAAACAATGAAATTGCTATGAATTGTACTACTATGTAAATAACAAAACTGCATTTTGGAAAATTGTTCCGTTAATACACATGTACTTTTTGACATTTTATCGAAACTTTTTGTTCCTGTTCGACTATTTAATTCTAAAAAGTACTGTTTTGTCTTTGCGGCTTGAAATGACTTTGTCGCTGAGCTTGAAGAACATTTACTATACACACACAACCGTGGCATAGGATGATCCAAAAGCATTTACTATACACACACAACCGTGGCATAGGATGATCCAAAAGCATTTACTATACACACACAACCGTGGCATAGGATGATCCAAAAGCATTTACTATACACACACAACCGTGGCATAGGATGATCCAAAAGCATTTACTATACACACACAACCGTGGCATAGGATGATCCAAAAGCATTTACTATACACACACAACCGTGGCATAGAATGATCCAAAAGCATTTACTATACACACACAACCGTGGCATAGGATGATCCAAAAGCATTATGTTTATTAACCGAATGCTTTTAATGGCACTAAAATGCATACACGTAACATTTACTATGCACACACAACCGTGGCATAGGATGATCCAAAAGCATTATGTTTATTAACCGAATGCTTTTAATGGCACTAAAATGCATACACGTATTGCACAACGTGGCAACACGTACATATTTGTAGAATTAAGTCATTGAAGCATGCACGAAATACTGTTCCATCAGATGTTTCTTATTAAATTTTAATTATAATTAAAAGTCATAACAACCAGCGAAAATCTGACAACATTATTACGTTTCAAACAATTACAATGGCAATTAACCTCTTTCAAAGTAACACGTTTGCATATACCTTTGGCATATATATTCCTGACCTATTTGAAATTAAAAACTTGCAACTGTCAATGTTTAACATAAGATAATTGTTTTGCCCCAGTAACATGCGTAAATGTCAATTGTTTTGCCCCAGTAACATGCGTAAATGTCAATTGTTTTTCATTGCTTATTTATTCCAAAAGGTTGGTTGCACAACTTTAACAACATGAACAAAATTTGTGTGCGTAACATAATAGTTCACATGTGTGACTCTTATTATTGTTATCAATCAGGTTTGAAATTTAATTATTTTAACCCAAATTTACATCACTGTTTTGCTAGTTATGAATCAATGTAAAGATAATTTAAGAGTATTATCAAAAAACATAATGGTAATCCATTATATTAAGTTATGTTGAAATTGCATTAAATGTGTGTTATTACAAATGTTTGGAGACAGCCGTGTCGAATTATTACGTAAATAATTGGTTACCAAGCATTTATAATCTAACATGTTGAGTCAACTATACGAAATTATAATTATACATATCACTAAAATTTCTTACATTATGTTGGTCGTCACTTTTTCGCTTGTCATTATTACTTCAAACAGTTTTCAATTGTATGTATACACATATCTGGTCAATTGCTTAGCAAAGGTCTTTGTTGAGTGTTAATCAAGAGTGGGCAGCTGGTGGAAAGACACTTTCATCGATGTTATACTTTTATAAGTGCATCGTACATCTAAGGTGGGCCTTTTCATGACATTTTAACTTGACATTGCTTATTTTGTCATTTACTAAGTCATCAGCTTTCCTCCTAAACTAATGACGATGCTGACTGTTGACTTGTCGGGCTCTCCGTTATGCTTGTTAAAACTTTTCAAGTCAATTAACATTACATGTATTATAATATGACCATAATATGGAACCAATATGCTAGTAAAAAGGTTTCAAACGTAGGATGTGGCGTTTTAAATCATCCGGAAACAATTTAGTAAGCAACGATTAATTGGTTTACTTAGTACCAATAGTACTAAATACGAAATAGGCCGTTCTGTATAACACCAGGGCCCATTTCCACGAGGCTCCTATTGAAAACTTGAGTTAATTTATTAAACTCATGACATTCCTTAAATATGTGGCTGTTTCAATCAAAATTTGAGGCGCGTCGTGGGAAAACCGGACTTAATGCATGTGCGCAAAGTGTCGTTCCGGATTAGCCTGTGCGGACTGCACAGGCTAATCCGGGACAACACTTTCCGCACATGCATTAAGTCCGGTTTTCCCATGACGCGCCTCATTTATTTTGTGTTTCATGATCTTAATCTAATAAACAGTTTAAGGATGTTTCTTATTTTATCACATATCAAAAATAAAAGATTGATTATCAAATGCAAGTGTTATTTGAAATTTTCACTAAAACATGCCCTAGTTAAGATTTTCCTTAGAAGCTTTATGAATTCGGTCCCAGAAAATTTCTCGCTGTATTTCATGCTCTTGAAACAAGTTAGAGACGACTGTGTCCAGTTTTAAATTTGCTAGTTCTTTCCAAAAATAGTGTTGTTGAACAAATACAAAAAGGCCAACGCATGCCAGAACAACTACGCATATTAGTACGAAATGTGTCCCTTTTTAGCGACTTGTTGTTTTTTCCTTCACCCATCTAAATTACTACATATTGTTAACTAGTATGTAGCCATGTATAAAGCTTACCAATCTCCAAACATAAATGTTATGGCGTAAACATTTAAATCAAATCAATGCATTGCAGATAGAAACAACATAATCATATATTTACTGTTTATTATCAGCGTTCGTAGTTAACTTAATAGGTGACTTCGTTCAATGAATGTGTCGCCAAATATATTGAAGTTTGACACTGATTAGTGCATCTGTTAATGAGATGGAAGCGCTTAATTGAAATTTGATAGGCACGTACTATTCAGAAGCTGGTCGCCAAACAAAGCGTGTTAACCATAATAATGTGTTTTACTCCAATAAGGACAGAATCCTATATCTGGTCTCATTTTCATTACTTCAAAATCCGAATTCTATACAGACGTTAACTTTTTTTGGCTCATGCATTATTCGCAAACTTGTTTTAATGTAATCTATATATTATCTTAGAGATACAGTACCTGCTACATTAACTAAATTGCGCATAAGCGTCAACCGCATAATTCACTTTTATCAATGCTTGCGCGCAAACTTAAACCATTGAACTTAAATCATCTCCTTTGTATTTCAGAGATCACCAACAACATCATCTACGCCGTGGAAAACAGTCGACGGACTATACTGGTGGTTTCCCCTAACTACCTCACCAGCAACTTCACCAAGATGGAATGGCAGTTGGCCCAACAGAAAATGCTCGAGCGCAAAAACAAGATTATACCGATTCTCCTGGAAGACATCTCGTCTCACAAGGACACCATGGACCCCAACCTGAAAAGTATACTAGACTCAGGTAGGATTGTGTCAGGTACCTCGGGGTTGACATATTAAAGCTGTAAACACATCCACATGTGATTGAAGATGTCTCAGGAATGTACGAACTGAACGGCGAAGGTTAAATAAAGCTATACGTATATATACGTCTCCGTGGCCTAATGGTAACGGCGTTCGCCGACGGAGCGCGAGGTCGAAGGTTCGAGTCCTACACAGGGCGAGTTCTGATATGGCCGGTTGCCTACCCAGCAGCTAGTTAAATCAAGGGGTACCGATTGCCTTCCTGCCAAGCGCCCGGCATATATGATAGGAAGGGGGAGTAAAGATGTTCATCAGTAAAGGTGTCTCATAAGTCAACACTGGCTGGCCCTTAATCGCGAGGGGTGACACTATAATAAACAAACACTTTACTTTATATTTGT
The DNA here is from genome assembly GCA_027627225.1 of Congeria kusceri. Taxonomy (NCBI): domain Eukaryota; kingdom Metazoa; phylum Mollusca; class Bivalvia; order Myida; family Dreissenidae; genus Congeria; species Congeria kusceri. The sequence goes on from CM051032.1 coordinate 63,013,859, forward strand.
AGTATTGTTTTAGCGATACTGTGGTCAGCAAAAACAAAAGGAGTTCAAAGTTATTGTGCCACTAGTTACTCAAGTTCGTCTTGAGTTTTATAAGGGAGTTCTTCCCGTTGTTGACTCGTTGTTAGTCATTTGATTCCACTAAGTGAATATTTTATCAGGGTACACCCATGACAATGATTAATTTGAATGCGATTGGCATTTTATAGAAACGCCAGTCATAACGATTGTCGACTTTAATTGGTGTGTTAGAGTAATGGGAATCATAACTGTGTCTGTTTTCAGGTTTTAATAACTTATCGTAATGATTGCGTTTATTTTTGCAGTTACCTACATTGAGTGGCCAGGGGACCAATCAAAGAAAGTCGATAAGTTTTGGCAACGAATAAGTTTGTCTATGCCAAAAAAGAAGAAACCATCCTCGTCGCATATGAGCAGCACAATTCAAAATGGAGGACTCGGTCAGACGACAAAATCAACCAGCCAGAATTCAGAATCTCAGAGCAAATCATTCGAACTTAATTCAATGAGACCAGAGTATGACAGAAGTGTGTCCACAAGCACAGGAGTATACAGCTCTGTGAACGAAGATGAGATGTTGGGACCGGATGAAATTTACAGCATAATAAACGAAGAGGCCATAGACCTAGATTTAGACGTTAAGGCTAGAACTGACGAGCAAAAGCACAATGAGATTAACAATGAAAAGAAAGCTGAAAGTGAGTCAAAAACATTGGCTAATGCGTCTGAACGAATTCAAAATGAGTATATCTTTGAAATAAATATTTGAAGATTGCATCATCTATAGTCAACTCCCGATGGCTCTAAGTCGCAGGGACCGGTGAGGAAACTTCGAGCCATCGAAACTTCGATCCAAACGAAGTATGAGTTTGTTTACTACCACAGATCTCTTCAAATCTCCAAATGAAGAGTATTCAGATAGCCTAAACCCATACTATTAAATTAACAAACACCGAATATTTATTTACAGAATTTATTTAAATTATTTTATAACAGAATTTAAGCAAACATCGATTAAACTTGTTCTAAATATTCATGTACAATAGGAAAGATTAAGCCGTAATAGCTTCGTATTTTTCGTGTAATTACATTAAATTTTCGTTTCGTCCCCTTACTTCCTACGGCTGACCCCTTCGGTGTTGCTGATCTAGATATCCACACGGGTTGGATACAGGGGGTCTTCTCTAGATTACTCAGCAATTGGTGATGCAGAAGTTTCTGCCATTTTTACTATATTCGTATTTTAGATTTTTTTTCGGCTCAAAAATGTATATTTAAAACATTTGACAACTTGATAAGTTACTTACTTAATTTAAAGTAAGCAATGGATATTAGTGACATAAAACGAATACTTGTCATACAACAGAATTGTGAGTAATGTCTGGTGGCCTTTAACAGAAAATTAATGACGTAGATGAATTGTCACTGTAACTATTAAGTTTTAATCTGAGCATATGGCATTTAAACCAAACAGTTTTTTCGACAGGAACATTATCATCATAGTATAAGAGTTAGTTCTTTCAATGGCACGATTTAAAATAGAAAGGGAGACATAATGTTTATACTTTGTATTATAAATGATTAGCTTTAAACAAAACAAACTCTAACCTAACGTAAATGAATATTCGTGTTAAGTTCTAAATGTGAATGTCAAATATATAACTTGAAAAAGCTGTTTCTCTACCTTTGTAGTCATGAATATGTCTGGAAAAAAGATAGTGTGTGCTTTAGTTCCATCAGTTAATTTCGAATGAGGTAGATTAAGATTTTTCGCAGTGTTGTTTTAAGAGAATCCATAAATAATCGATTTAAAAATTAAATTCCGAAGATAATACTCTCGATTAAATTTCGCGTGAAAAAATCGGTTCCAGTTTAAAGCATTAATCTATACCTCAGCACACAGATTTGTTTACGTTAAGATAATGAATCTGCAAACAACGTTGTGAAGGGGGATGGGGGCGCATTTAGCCTGTGAAAGGTACCCCATAAAAAGGTTCCTGTTTGATTGTTTGAACTGTGTATGCATGTTACAGATAATAAGTGATTTATGTATATTCATGCAAGTAACTATATATATTCATGTACATCTCGGTGAGCTATTGGTATAGGGGATCTCTCCTGCGTCGCCCGTCGGCCGTCGTCCGTGTGCCGTCAACAATTTGTTTCGTTCACACGCTGGAGACTTCGCTTTTTATCCAATCTTAACCAAACGTGCACAGTTTGTGTATGACCATAAAATCTCGGACGGGATTGTTATTGGGTCAGATCACACTAGTAACACTAAAGTTATTGCCCCCTTTTCATGCCAAAAAGTGCAAAAATGCCTTTTTCCAACATAAAGTCTTTATTGTCCATTCAATCTTAACTAAATTTTCACAGTAAGTGTATGACCATCAGATCTCAGCAGAGGCCAAAAATGGGCTAGTTAGTATTTCAAGCACCGGAGTAATTGCCCTTTGTTTATGAAAAAATATACAAAAATGGACATTATTCATGACAGAGACTTCATTTTTCATCCATTCTTCACTAATCTTGCACAGTTTGTCTATGACCATGAGATTACACTTGAAGCATGATCGGAATATAAGCATGATCGGAACAGAAACACCGCAGTTATTGCCCTTTGTTTGTGAAATAAAATATGCTAAAATTGACATTATTCAGAATTGAGACTTCAGTTTTCATCCAACCTTCATCAATCTTGCACAGTTTGTCTATGACCATAAGATTACAGGTCAGATTGAATATAAACAAAATCGGACTAGAAACACCGGAGTTATTGCCTTGTGTGAAAAAATAATACAAAAATAGACATTATTCAGGATGGAGACTTCATATTTGTTCCAATCTTCACCAATCTTGCACACTTTGTATGTGACCATAAAATTAAAGTTGGAGTAGAATATAAGCAAAATCGGGCCAGAAATACCTGATTTATAGCCCTTTGTTTGTGAAAACAATATTCAAAAATATACATTATTCAGGATAGAGACTTCATTTTTCATCCAATCTTCACCAATTGTGCACAGTTTGTCTATGAACGTAAGATTACAGGTGACGTCGAATATAGGCATGTTCGGGCCAGAAACACCAGAGTTATTGCCCCTTGTGTGTGGAAAAAAACATCAATAAGTTATCAATGATTGGCTTGCACACACGATTTTGTATTAAAATGTTGTCCGAGCTTTCACAGTTTGCCTATGAACATACAAATTGATTGCTAAAATTTGATTTCCAACAGTTGCAAACCTTGCATGCAGTTATTTGTACATGCAACATTGATGGCTTCAGAGCCTGCATTAACATCATTTATCATCATTGGACAGAAAACTATCCAAAAAAAAGCACAACTTTACCATATAGCACAGCCATCACAATTATCACATTGCAACTAGTTTTCCAAAACTGTCTGCGAAAAAGACATCAAAATCTACTGTTTCTGCATTTTCCAGAATTGTCACTAACTTAATGAAAAAGGGTCAGGTAAGAATATCGAGAAACATGATTTGAGAACCAGTAGCAAAACCACCGCACATCCACTACCCAACTCGTACTTTAGTTAGCTCATTGCACTAACTGATGTTTAAATCAAATCGATCCTATCCCCCTTTGCGTATTGTTCAGAAACCTTTATTTTCAAACCTGTCACAACAGTATGGTCTTCATCTGTACCAGTTCTTAGGTGAGCGCTTTTTCAACTTCATTTCTATTTCATCATTTTTTAATTATGCTGATTTTTTGTTCATTATACACATAGCTTTTTAAATACTTTTACTTAGCGCAGTGTAGTTGATATATTTAGTGTAGTACAATTTTGAAATTGTTGATTTTGACACTACCTACATTACATTACATTAACTAAACACACGAAATGGAATGATGCTATAAGGCAAATATATATTAATAAAACATGCATATGTATGCATAGTTTCTTAGTGCACTACTGTGAATGTGTAACTAAATAACGTTTGAGACAATGGTATGACATTAATTTGGTGAGAAAATTTCAGCATTTTATGTGTTACTTTTGTTAGTGAATATTAAAAGTATGTTGCGATTTGATAAATACGCCAGAAGAACACAAATATGAGATATATTATTTATGGCAGTGTTCATATTTATAGAGTATAAAATGTAATTGTAGTCATGCTGAACAAGCAGGAACGGATTCTAAAATTATGACACTAGTGATCAATACATTTAAAGTCAGCGGAATATTTCTGTCATTATTATGATAACCAAGTGAGGAATTTGTCTGCAGGAACTCGTCGAAAACTGAAAATATACTTTGGTTTAACTATATGTTCTCTGCTCCATAAATACTGCCTTTGAAATCGTTGTTTCGACCTAGTGACTTGTTTAACTGTTAATTTCAAACGATGGTTGTATTGTTGGAAATCTGTCAACATTGTATGCATTAGTTTATTTAGTTATTTGACAATATTCGTTAAAAAGCCATATTGCTGTACTGTAGATTGACCCTTTGAATGTATGAATGTTAATACTCGTTTTATATATACTCACGTTGTTTTTGCTATTGTCAAAATTATTCTATGTACACGTTTATCATTACGAAAATGGTAAATAAAATGTTTGTTATTAGTAGCAGAATGTCTACTTCTACTTTATTGCGTTCTTTCCTATATGGGCATGAATCATCCCGACGACAACGACGACCGAATATGAGGTGTGTACATGTATATTCAAGTCCAGCAACGCTGTTGATGGGATAGGTGTAACTTTAGGACCAGTAACTATATACACAAGATTTGTTAGCAAATTAGCAAATCTTCAAACGAAGACGATGTGTATATTCAGGACCAAGAGCTTTGTACACGAGATGTGCATATTGTAGGATAGCAACTCAGCAATCGCGATAAATTCATATATATTTAACTCGTTAAACAATAAATAAGCAAAGCTGGCTGTATCATTTGATGGTCTTGTTTATTGTGTCATTATTGCCAGATGGTAGGAAAATACATTTGTTATTAATCTAAGCATGGCTTAACCACCGTCAGCATTTACATGTAAAACCATCTCGCGAACATCACTCAGCATTTAAACATTGATGATACGGTTTCATTTTCAATTTAGCTGTAGTGTTGCCAACATGCGATGGATTCAGTTGAATGCAAGTAATTTTAAACAGAAAATATACAGATTAAGTTATTATCGAAAACAAAATTGTATTGTCATTCAAACAACACTGTAAAGTGATATCGGTTAGCTCTAAGCAGCCAATTAACCTTCCTGATAGAGAAGTGTTTTGGAAACCGTGTGTTTGCACTGTTAATACATAGTAAGCTAGTTTCTTAGGAATGGCTTAAGGGATTTCATTCAAACTTAAAACATTTATTTCCAATATTTAAATGAATCTTTTGGCCAAGATTGGTAACTCTAGTTTGAAATTTCTCAAAATTATGGGCCTTCAAACTTAAACATTTTACATATTAGCTATCTCGATAGGTTAAAGGTTTTTGGTAAGCTAGTTTCTCGAGAATAGCCTTAGGGATTTCATTCAAATTGAAAACATTTATTTTTTTATATTAGAATGAACCAATAGGCCAATTTTGATAACTCTAGTTTGAAATTTGTCAAAATTCTGGACATTTTTACACTTTTACATTTTACATTTTTACATTGCCGCGGGTGGGGTGGCGCCGTCAACTTTTGATTTCCACTCTCTAGCTTGAGAATAGGTCATCATACATAATTACCCTAAAAAATACTTTACTTGAGATTGCATTGGGGTGAGTTAGGTGATGTCAAGTTCAAGGTTACTATTAACAAAAAATATTTTAATGAAACTCAGTTTATAGATAACGTATAGCGAGAAATTGCATGAGATTGCATATGGGGTGGGTGTGGTCAAGGTCACTGCTTTGAAAATAAGAAAAATGCTTTCCACTCACTAACTCGAGAACAAAATTAACTTTGTTTAAATGCCCCTACAATCCAAACAGTTTTTTGCACAAAAATGCCATAAACTCTAACAAGCACAATAAAAGTCCAGCGCGTTGTTCTCCGACAGCTCTTGTTTTAATAACCGTCGTATTTGCTGCCACACACTGTCTGGGAAACAAATGTCAAATAGTTAGTCAGAATCAACTGCTAAATTGATAATATGATTAGTGAAAGTATTATTAAAATAGCCCAATTAATAGACAACAGGAGACACTGTCCGGAGTTCATATGTCAGTAAATTGTTCACAATTAACCATTTGATTTCATGAAAATTTATATTTTTATATTTTATACGATATATATTTATTTCGCAAGCAGTGTTTTTGCGCATTAAGCGTTTGGATTTTTAAAAAGCCCTTAGCGACCCACTGTGCCAAGCATTTTGTCTTGGCTACTGAAATCTGTTCAGTATTGATTTTTCAACGGAACACTTTTACGTGAGACAATTGAATAATGTTACGATACCATCCTACAGTTACCTAAATTTACTCGCTAATTCATCGTGTGTACTTCTAAACAGTGTATCTGAAGATGTAAAGTGCGCAAAAAGCAGTCTGGAATTGTTTCAAGCGTACTTTTATCCTCATTCAACATTTCAGTTATCTGTAGAAAGCGTGACACTTCGCAGTATATTATAGTTATGTTCAAACATACCCGGCATCCAGGCCATATCTGTTATCATGTGGGTTACTGATCAGGTACGTTGTATACCTATTATATGCAGTGTATCATGCACTGAATCGTTTGCGTAGAGTTCTTTAAAATATGGATGATTCACTGGTTTATAGTTAATGTAGCAATAATGTTTCATGCAAAAGTCTAAGAGATAACATATACATGTACAAATAACGGAACAACAAATATGTATGTCGACTCTACTGATAGTGTATACAACATTAATACGGAAGACGCCATTGAAGTTAGTTACAATCTTGAATATAAATAAGTTTTTAAAGTGAGCACAAATACATCGGAATATATATTGCACATTTATTTTTATGACAATAAATGAATTCCACATCATACCCAGACTGCTTTAACCGGACGAATTTTGCTCAATTATTGTTTCGCTAGATACTTAACACGAATAACGACATCGTAAGATCCTATGTACAAAATTGATGTATTTATGTCACGCTACATAAAAATTAATCATCGAATTCTCCAGAACTATTTTCAAAACATTAGGTTCCGCCCATAATTATTACAGAATAACCTATACTTGATTTCCTTCTTCTCGTCTAAGGAAAACATGCCGTGTGTCATGTTAGAATTTGAATGAACATGTGTCTTAAACGTCTATGTCACCATGATAAATAACATATGACAGACTCACGGACGGATGGATAAACGGACGATGGTATAGGTGATCATAATGTCGTAAAAAGCCAAATGTGTCAAGTTTCAATTTTTGCTGTTTGTTATGTCGTTTAGTTTATCGCTCAAGAGATACACACATTCATATTGTAAATCATTTTGAGATATTTGAAATTGTAATTATATTCCTATGTTTCCATAGCGAATTCATTTGCATTTACATTTATATTTATGTTGTACAAATGAAGTTCACAGTAACAGTTGATGTAAAATTCAGTTCAACATTTCGCAATACACAAATGAAGCTGACTTCATATTATTCTGCAACAGTTGGTTTTTTTTTACGGATATCTAAACTTTTGATTTTTAAACAATAAGATATTTTAAGGCTTACTCATATGATGCATGATAGAACGTATAAGTCCACCAAATAATTTACATAGAAATTATAACTCACTGTCTGACACTTATTTCTTAATAAAAATCTTTAAATGGACTTATTCACAGATTTTCGTATTAGTTTAATAAGTCTATAAAATGTCATTATTTCAAAAACTAGCGAATCTGGACTAACATCTAAATACTCTATCTCAAGAAATGGATAGAAAGGAAAAAAGTATGCCTTTGCCGGGGTTCGAACCTAGGACTTCCGGATCAAAGTTCCATCAGGCTAACCACTAGGCCAAAAGTGTTCGTATTGATAGGCGTACATGTTTAGCACTATTTAAGTGATATATGTGTTCGACGAAAAGCATTAATACATTTATTTTTGTCATTTCATTCTGTGAATAGGTCGATTTAGGATAACAAGAAATGTACCTTTCCCTCAGTATTGCACTTTTATCTTTTCAAGAGATAATTCGCTTAAAGAACGTAATCGATGCATACTCTACCCAAATACACATCGCCGACATATGTTCAGGTATATACGGATATTTCGTACATCGAAAATTGCACCAATTACTAAACTTAAACCGGATATACACCTTATTTATAACATTTGGTAACGCATGTGTATTGAGCAATTTTGTGGTCAATCGAAGATGTTGTTTGATTTAATAATAATTAATAAAATCTTTGCAGTGTTACCGTAACTGGAATAGGCAATTTCAGTTCGTTGTGTCAATACAGTAAATATCGTTTCAATCAGTGACGGCTTTGAGGTGAAAATCGCGTATGGAAAATTCGTATATTTCGTTGAAATGGAAAAAAAAACCACTATGTATTATCTCATGATAGACGATGAAGTCAGCCTTGACTGATAAACAACTCACGTAAACAGGACGTGCTTGATGAAACCTGGGGTGTTCATACGATAGCGAGCGCTGGATTAATTTGAGAGAAAAAATTTCAAAAAGTAACACAACTTTATTGAGAAAATGGAATGTTATGGAGTGAAATGCACGTTGGTTCTTCACTGTAGATTGTGTGAACCAGTTTTCGTCACAGTCGCGTGCACGGGTCATTGACTCGTAGATATGAAATATTAATCACAAATAGGAAATATGATCAGATGGACGCATTTACTTGCATTTTCTACTTATTGAATTATTCGACCAAGCAGATCGTGTTTTGCCTTACTTAAACAAAACAAACAAAACAGATATGTTTTTGACCTACAAGAAATGAACACAGAACACTATTGCCCTTGTAGAAAAGAACAGATCAATTATTGGTTCTATTTAAACAAAAAATATAGCACTTTTGTCCTACTAGAAAAGAACACATCACATAACACATTTACCCTACTTGAACAGAACATATAGACCTTTGTCCTACAAGAAAAGAACACATAACACCTTTGTCCTAATAGGAAAGAATAAATAACACCTTATCCTACTTAAGCAGAAAGATAACTCGTTTGCCATTCTAGAAAACAGATTACGTCTTTGTCATACTAGAAAACAGATGTCGTCTTCGCCATACTAGAAACAGATCACGTATTTGTCCTACTTGAACAGAACAGATCACGTCTTGTTCTACTTTAACAGAACAGATCACGACTTGTCCTATTTGAACGGAAAAGATCACGTCTTTTCCCTACTTGAGTAGGACAGGTCACGTCTTTGCTCTGCCTAAACAGAACATATCACGTCTTGCCCTACTTCACTACTTGAACCCATCAAATTACGTTTTGGCGTACTTGGACAGAACAGATCACGTCTTGCCCTACATGAACAAAACAAATCACGTCTTTACCCTTCTTGAACAAAACAGATCACGTCTTTGCCCAAATTGAACAGAACAGATGACGTCCTGCCCTACTTGAGCAGTACAGATCACGTCTTTGTCTTACTTGAACAGAACAGATCACGTCTTGCCCTACTTGACAGAACATATCACGTTTTTACGTCTTTGTTCTACTTGAACAGAATTGATATTAGGAATAGACAAATTCCGAACAATAACAAATAATATTTTATACAATACCCAATCTACGTTTGGTGTCTGTAAATTGAACATTTTTCGAATGCTAAACACGTTTGATTAAAATCGTTTTTCAAATTTTGGCTATATTCATTATACACCAGCCATACTACACATTTCCCTGCTTTCTCCTGTTAATTTTCGCAAAACCATGTTGTAGTTGTTGGTCATGTTGTTGTTATTGTGTATAATGTAAATTACCCATTATCTTGTGCATAATGTCATGACAGTTGAATATATCGAGTTTGTTTCGTTTCAATGAAGCACTTTTAAATAAGAAAATTGAATGATTTTACCAGTCCCAGAGGACACGTTCCTTATACGTTTTTCTGGCTAGTTTCTCATTTGTGCTTCTAAAGTGTGTTTTTGCAGTGGCAAGGCCAAGTGCGTCAAATGCAGTCTGGATTTGTTTCGAGCGCATTTTTATTCCAGAACGCTTAAAACATTTAGTGTTTTTTTTTGCAAATGCAGAAAGCATGAAACTTGGCATTACATTTTAAACATAAAGATATCTTAACGATTGCGCGCTCCAACCACTTCCGCATCCAGGTGATGTCGTTGTATGATGTTCTGAACATTTACAATGCAAATGTTTTGTGATCTGATGCATTGGCTTAGAGTGCATGTTTACAACACGTTTTACTAGTAGAGTGGGCAAAACACTTTAACCAACATGTTTTGGCTTTACTCGGGGAGCATACATGTATGGCGTGTGAAAAAAAAGTTGAAATCACAATGTTTACTAACTCCCGAACTCTCTTAACATTTTAAAGTAATTTTGTCCAGTGAATGAGTTTGTTTGTCACGAGAAAGTCAACAATGGCAATTTGAGAAAGATTGCCTACCAAAGAGTTGAACGGAGTGGACAGGGCTCTGGGACAAAGATCGAATACACTAGAGAGAATTATTCTAAAAATCATATGGAAGCTAGTTAGGTACCGAGTATACGAGAAGTTAATTATAAATCTTGCGTTTTTATTCCATTAAATGCCAGCTGAACGAAAGATTCTACCATTATTTTTATCTATTTTGCTAAAAAGTCAGTTAAAGGCGATGTATGTATAATTAAAAGTGTCAAAAGAAGTTCTTTATTTGATACTAACCAGCAAAGCGCGTCAGATAAACTAAATTAAATATTATTTTGTCATACAAATGTGATGGACATAAAATCAAGTGAATTTGTGGCACTAATTTATATCACAAATAAAGAATACCGTGTCGTGTCCAGACTGCCTAAATCGGGAAATAATTTGAATCATTACTGCAATTTCCAGCAATTACTTTATATAAAGTTTTATAGAGAATTCAAATGATGTCATATTATGTTATGAAACCAAAAAAGAAAGTATGTATAACCAATCTACATAAAATAAATTAATGTTGTTGTTTTAATTGTGTAATTTTATAGACCAGAATAGATGTATTCACTATACTTCATTATCCTTACATATTTGCATATGTATTACTCTTAATTATGTATATCTAATTCAGCTATATTTCATGCACATGAATTGCATTTTTACAGTCAGTTGGTAAAGACATCTGTCTAATACAACATTTTTATCATTTCACTATACTTCATCATCCTTACATATTTGCATATGTATTACTCTTAATTATGTATATCTAATTCAGCTATATTTCATGCACATGAATTGCATTTTTACAGTCAGTTAGTAAAGACATCTGTCTAATACAACATTTTTATCATTTCTAAACATAGCATAATGAAGTTCTTTATTTAATTAACTCCTTTCCAATGATGAATAAAATATATCAGAAATTAAACAAAACTTTGGTAATATTTAGCATTTAAATGTCAGCTGATTAAAATCCTTATAAAACATGACAGCTTTTTAATTGATGTATATTCTTTTCATTTTCTAACTTGATATATTTTAAATTTTATTAATTAAAAAACCTTTTATTTATTTTTGGTTGAGTATTGGCATTCGATTTGACAAACAAGTAGACATTTTTTACAGTTCCTAAAAATTGAAAAGATTTTTCGACCCAGAACATTCATCAGTTGTTATCATAATGATTCTTTTATCGCTATTTATATCTTATCTTAGGGGAAAAAACACCAGCATATATAGAGGATATTTGTAAAATGCAGTGTAAGATCGTATTTCATTTCATGAGTGGTCACAGAAACAATTTCACTAGTGGCGCCCATTATCTACTTTCTATGACCACGAATGAAATGAAATACGATTGTACACAGTATTAAACAATGTTTCTTTTTATTTTATGCTGTTTAAATTTTTTTTTCAAAATGCTCGAGATATGCTGAAGCCTCACAAGTTTTGTGTATTATGACGTCATAAATATGACGTCATTATGATTAAACAATTGTCGATTACTGTTGTGGTTTTGAAAATAGTACCACTCTTACTGCGTCGTTGTCACTTAGTTATATTTGTATTAAATTTTATTATGTGTTTTCTGTAGTTTAAAATGGCCGAAGTTTACACTGACGATTAGGGTATTCACATACTTTCAAAAAAATAAACATGAAAACAAGTTAAAAGTAGTTCCATATAACCAAGAGGGAAATGATCAATTTTTATCATGTCACTCGACCTAAAGTGAAATGATCGGGTTTTCGTTCACTGGTATTCTCCACTCATTCACCGCATAGCATGGAATAAACATTGATCTTCGGATGGGTGGTCTCTGCACACAGTTTTTGAAGTAACAAAATATAGGAGTGTACTGAAATGAACGATTTAATAAAGAAAACGTTTTCTCTCTAATACATTTATCTAATAGCCAACATTATAACTTAGCCCATATTCTGACTACCTGGTGTTTCAAGCTATACCTTATTCACATGTGGTTATTGTTTTGTAAAGAAGTCACACTTTGTAAGATTGAATAAATCGTGCGAGCTTATCGCAAGAGAAAACAAAGTTATAGTCTAAAAGTAATATATTTTCTCGCTTCTACTAAAATATATGTATGCTAGTAATTGTGCCAACTTTCAACGAAATATGTGAAAGCATGTTCTATGTGGCTAGTGAAAAATCTTACTCAGGCAGTCTTGTGTGTGTAAAGGGACAGCATCTTTGAATAAAAGACCAATAATTGCGTAAACAAAGTTAATGTATGTAGATCAAGAGTAACAACTCCCTAAACGAGATTGTAAAAACCAGGTGTCACAACTCCGTTATGGATATGTTTTTTATTATGACCGTAACACCGTTAAAAAACTGCAAACGAGATGTGTGTACATTCAGGACCAGGAACTCTGTAAACGAGATATATGTGCATTCAGGACCAGCAACTCTGCATACGATATATGTGTACACTCAGGACCAGCAACTCTGTAAACGGGAACTGTAAATGAGATGAGTGTAATTTGAGATCTCTGAACTCCAGATGCATGTGCAAATTTAGGAAAAACAAGATGTGTTAATGTCCTGGACTAGCAACTCTTACAACAAAATGGAGGTACATGTACATGCAGGACCAGCAACCGTACATACCAGCATGCAAGATATACGCAGATTTATTCATATCACTTCGTTGAGCGAAAATACAAAACGGGTTGGGCCATTGATGAGTGTACAACTAAATTTAATAGCAATGTTTACTTTGTTAATGCTATTGCCAGAGTGTATGCCGATCCATTTTTTTATTAATCCCCGCATGACTTTCCAGCCATTTCGAATTCACTTGTAATATAATCTACCGAAGATCACTGTGTGCAATAGGCTATAAAATGTGATCAACCAATATCCATTAGCACGGTCCTATCAGTGGTTGACGGCGATGACTTTCTCTAATCAAGATAATAATTCGATATTGTTGATAGTGATTCATTGTCACTTTAGGACAAAAAGATTGGAAAAAATGTGCTGGTTTCAGTTAAATAAAATACTCTCAATCTGAAAAACGTTTACGAACAATATAATCATATTTTATTAAAATAACAAATACATGTTTTTCTGTTCGATATTTTTAATGTCAAATTTTGCAACAGATAGGTTGTTACTGTACTACATTAAAAGATCTTCCTCAATCGTACGTTCTGATTGGCTGGTAAACAGGTCATCTTAACGCGAATTTCTATTGGTCGCCTACCGGACAGGTCGCCCAAACGTGACTTTCTATTGGTCGCCCGTCTTCGAACCTCATTAGGTGATTAAATCATATTGCTTTAAGCATATTGCATTAAGTTGTGTTTGAATAAACTACTACTATCATGTTGAAAATCTGCCCAAATGCAAATGAACATATTATCGACAAAATTATAATTAGTTTTCGACGTATTTCAGTAAAACTGTTTCAGTAATAGTTGCTGATGGAAACACGTGGTTTTCCAACAAAATTATTTGAAAGCAACAAGAACACGTGGCAGAGATAATGCGTACTGCTTTATGTTTTACCTTCATCATAATATTATGTTGCATTATCTTATTTGTCTATGTAATTATTGCAAATACAATTCCCAGCGAATCGTGTGCGTCTGTTTAATATAACGTCTATGAGTAAACCCGCACACACACATTTTTCTGCACTGATGTTTAAAGTACAAACTTATCTTGTTATTGCATGCGCGTAATCGCTATGCACAGCTGCATTGAGTTACAAAACCTCATCCCCGAAATAGTTCAGCAAATTCTCACATAATGCTGCTGAAGGCGAGGAAGGACTTTAAACATTGAATCAACAACTGGCCCTGTATTCACCAAACCGTTCTTAGACTTAAAAATAAGCAAATATAAAAAGTAGACTAATTGTGTGTGCGTTGACAAATATGCTAGATTTCAATGTTACTTATGTCATTAGCAAAACAATCATTATTAATAATAAATAGTGACATTGCCGTTTATTCTTTTGAGAATCTTAAGTCTACGAATAAGTTGATGAATACGAGCCCAGAAATAGTACAGTGTGTCTGAAAGCGCAAAATGTAGCTTCTAGTTCGGCTATTTTAATATAAAAAATGTCAAAAATAACAAACAGTAAGGTTCTAGCCAAATACGTTTAACCGGTAAAATAACGCTGCTAATACAAGTGTTTTAAACATAATTTGCACTGTCTTATCCGTCGATACCCACTTGGCTTTTTCATGTTTTCAAGCATTTTATTTGATCTGTTTGTATCGAAAATCATTATGAAGTATGAATTTTGTGATTTATTTAATTCAGGTGCCTTGATATGGTGAAATTCTTTAATACAACTTCATTTCTGTTACTGATATTTGATCACATGTTCTCAGACATAGTCTAGTGTAACACAACTAATACCAATGAGCTTATGACCAACCTATAAAGTCCACGGCTTTAATACCCCCCAATAAAGCAGTTTAAAGCTGTCTCTGAATCACCTACGTGTTTATTGGCACACCCCGTCCGGTGTACAAACGTTAACATTTGTCGACATTTAACTGATCGATTAAATCTACTGCCATTGCCGATATATTGACATAAATCAACTAGTTGATGGCATGCACATTTCTATATGGGATTATTATAACGATATCAAATAACGGACGTTCGTCATGAATAATTCTTTTCACAGTGCATAAGTTTTCATACAATATTGACGCAGAGTTTTAATAAAGCGAGGCTTTAGTTTTCTATGTTCTAGTTTCGACAATGGCTATTTACATGTAAGCTACTTGTACTCTTAAAGCAATACCTGTTCGTCAAACAAGAGTGATTTATCAAATAATAAGCACTAGTGCAATTATCTCCTGACTACCCGGAACAACATTATTGTCTATATTTGAGATTGTCGTTTTCTTGTTGGTGGTGATTTTGTTTGGTTGTTTTTCGAGTGCAATGCTACGTTAAGAAATGATGTTCAGAAAAAACCAAATATACAATTAGTATGAACTACCATAGAAAAAAAAAATCGCAAGTAATGAGGAATAATTATATATAATCAATTACACGTTATATACCTCAGAATCAAATGGGCGAGAATTGTGTGCTCTGCTTGTAATCGTTTAATGTTATTGTTAACGTTTCAAGTGCCAAAAGTAGTTCCAAAAATTAGTTTGACAGTCAGAAACACATTATGATTACTCAGATGGCAATATTACAATTTCGAGTTTAGAACCAGTTGCTGAAATAATACAAAATCAAACGCGTACATAGTATGTTGTCTGGTCTAAGGCCAGGGTGTGTTAATAATACAAAACAATATTGGAACACCCCCAATATTAGAAAAAAATAAAAACCGAAACAATGATAACAATATATATATATATATATATATATGCATGTTTATATATAACAAATGTTGTACTTTTTTCATTGTTATGTCTATTTCAAACAAATGTTTATAATAAAATTTTAGTATTATTTTATTTCTGCGGCATTTGTTTTCAAATATATCCAGATACTAAACATAAAATTTTTTGGCCTTAACCTCATTGTTTTCAAGCCTGAGATATTTAACATCTGAGAAATCATACGTGTCGTCGTTGGCAGTCGGTGTGATTGTTGGCTTGGCAGTTTTGTGTTTATTTGATCGCAAATATCACGTTTATTAGTTTAGTAGCTACTTCACCATATACGGTCACTCAAAAATCTGTGTTTTACACTTTGATTCGAGGGTACTTTTAAAAAATTGTTATTTATTATCTATTGTTTCACTCTGTAAGTCCTACTTATAAATGCTATGAGGTTAAAATTTATTTACAAGTGCGTGTTTTGCGATTAATTCTGGACTAAGTGTGAGGTTCGGCATGCCTTCCCACCGGTTTAAACCCACAATGCTTTGCATTGACCGTTCCAAGGCGGTTACCCCAGTTTTCATCATTTGATGTTTTGTGTTGTGTTGTATGTATTGGCCTGTATTTTACAGGCAATCGGCCAATTGCCTCCAATAAATGACCAGCGGATGGTTATAAGGGTTTCTCTCCCGGTGATGTCTCTGGAATTTCATTATTTCTATATCTACTAATAAGCCATAAACCGTTCAATCATTTCAATGTAACTTTCTGTGAAATCTCTTTGCTAAACAGAAACTGACTACCTGAACATATTCCTCGAAAGTTTTGACATTTAAATTATCATAAATGTCAATCACATGCAAATTAATCTGCAATTTTATCCAATCATTGCACTTGTATA
Source organism: Congeria kusceri (assembly GCA_027627225.1). Classification (NCBI taxonomy): domain Eukaryota; kingdom Metazoa; phylum Mollusca; class Bivalvia; order Myida; family Dreissenidae; genus Congeria; species Congeria kusceri. The sequence continues at coordinate 63,030,682 of CM051032.1, forward strand.
TCACGTGTTTAACGGTTAACCTACTTATACAAAAGATCACGTGATAAAGCTTGTGCTGTGTTTGTGATATCGATGAATAGAATCCATAAACAATGGCTGGGGAGGTGTTTAACCATTAACAATGGCTGGGGAGGAGTTTAAACTGTTCGTTGCTAAGCATGGAAAGGTCTATTGGTAATCATGAAATGTTATTGTTGTTTGTTTCAGTTAAATACAACGAAGGGGAGAAGGTGCAATGGTTGTTCTATCTGCTGGTTATATTGATCCCGATCGTCGTATTGTCACTACTGACGTCCCTGTTTCTGATGTATCTATGGAAACTTCGCGTCATTGTTGTTCTGAAAGCCGTCCGTCTCTTCCAGGAACATGAGGATGACGGTAATGGACAGAAATGTTTTTGGAAGCTAACACGTTGAAATGATTAATATCAGTGCAGAACATTTATTTTAACTGTTATATAGATATAAGAATACATTCCTTTCAGAACATGTTAAAATATCCTAAAAGCGTATGTCTTTAAGACCGTGGTATATTGAAGTTACGTTATAACGAGTTTAGAGGACCAATCCATCATAAAAATTATACAGTAAATATGAGGCGTGTCGTAGAAAAAATGGGTTTAATGCATGTGCGTCAAGTAGGCGGAAAGTGGCGTCCTGGATTAGCCTCTGCGGACTGCACAGGCTAATCCGGGACGACACTTTACGCACATGCATTAAGCCCCGTTTTCCCACAACACGCCTCATATATGTTTAACTTGATATAATTTTCAAAACATCTATCTTATAGACGAACGGCTGTGGGACGCATTCATCTCGTACCGCTCCAATACCCCGAATGAAGATTACGTCATCCATACTTTATTCCCGAAACTCACGCGAGAACTCGGTTTCAACGTGAACGTCCATTATTAAGATTTTATTCCGGGAAATGGTAAGACTATGTTTTCGAACAGTTAACTGTGTGTGTAAAACCACATTGTTGTCAATCAATCTTGCACTAGACTGCATATCTTGGGCTTCCATTTATTTTACTGGGTCTACCAAAATTTGTATATTGATGGAAGCAATGAAATTGCTATGAATAATACTACTATGTAAATAACAACATGGAATTTTGGAAAGAAAAGTTATGTTAATACTTTTTGAAATTTTATCGAAACCTTTGGTTCATGTTCCATTATATAATTCGATACATCGATTGTCTTTCAAAGCCACTAAAATCCATACACGGATTGCACAGTGGGGCAACATGTACATATTTGTAGATTTTAATGTTAGAAGCATGCACAAATAATTGGCCCCAGCAGATGTTTCATAATAAATCTCATTTATAATTAATAGTTTCCAAGACCGACCTATTTGAAATTAAAAACGTGCAATTTTCTACGTTTTAACATTAAAACCATGTTTTTTTCCCAGTGACATGGGTAAATGTCAACTGTTTTTCGTCTTTATTAATTCCGATAGGCTGGGATTCACAACTTTAGCAAATAATTAAGTGTTTTAGAACATGAATATTTTGTGGGCGTATCATCATAGTTCACAAGTGTCTCTCTTATTTGTCATTGATCAGGTTTAAAATTTAATCATATCAACATCAATGTAATCATTTACATTGCTGTTTTGTTTGTTATGAAGCAATATAAAAAATTTAAGAGTATTGACATAAAACATAATGGTAATGAATAAAATTGAGCTATGCTAGTAACTGAATTAAACGTTTGTGGCTGCCGTGTATAATTCTAAATGTTAGGGGACAGGCGTTTCGAAAATAATCGGTGACCGAGCATTTATAATGTTACTTCGAACAGTTTTCCATTGTATGCATGGTCATAAACGTCCATGTTAAACATGTAAAACAAAGGTCGTTTATATCTAGTGAGTCATTTCACCTAGGAAATACACATATCAGGTCAATTGCTAAGCAAAGGTTTATGTTAAAAGTTCATCATGCGTGGGCAACTGGTGGTAAGACACTTTCAACGATGTTATATATTTATAAGTACATCGTACGTCTTAGTTGGGCCTTTTAATGAAATTAAAACTTGACAATGTTCATTTTGTCATCTATTCAGTCATCAGTTTGATTTATCATGGTCTCTGATTTGCTTGTTAATACTTTTAAAGTGCATTTACATTACATATTTTGTAACACGTCCATAATATGGAATCTATATGTTCGTAACAAGGTTTCAAACGAAGAATGTGAATGTTTTAATCACTCAAAATCAATTCAGTAAGCAACGAATAATTGGTCAACTTCGTACCAGTAGTACTAAATACGGAATGGGCTGTAATTAACAATACCAGGGACCATATCTTTATCCACAAAGCTCCTTATTGAAATTTTAGAAACAGAACAAGACGTTTAAGCGTAAATTATTACATGCACGTAATGTACAAAAACAGTGTTGTGTAACATTGTTCAAATACAAAAAAGGCTAAAATGTGCCATCATAATTTTACATCAACAACACATATTCGTAAGAAATGATTTCCCTTTTGAGCAAGCTGATATTCCTTTATCCATAATGTTGTTCAAAATTCCATGTAAGCTACACATTATCTTAAAGATAGTTACTACACTAACCAATAAGCTTCTACCGCATATTTCCCTGATTCTATATTACTTCCCTTTTCTTGTATCAATAGTTGCGCACAAAATTAAACCATTTAACTTAAATAATCTCCTTTTTATTTCAGAGATCACCAGCAACATCATCTACGCCGTGGAAAACAGTCGACGGACTATACTGGTGGTTTCCCCTCACTACCTCACCAGCAACTTCACCAAGATGGAGTGGCAGTTGGTCCAACAGAAAATGCTCGAGCGCAAAAACAAGATTATACCTATTCTCCTGGAAGACATCTCGTCTCACAAGGACACCATGGACCCCAACCTGAAAAGTATACTAGACTCAGGTAGGATTGTGTCAGTGACTTTGGGGTTATTACAGCTGTTTACACATGGACACGTGATTGAATATGTTTCATGAATGTACAAAATGAACGTCGAAGGATAAGTAAAGCTATACGCATATATATGTGTAGTATTGTTATATCGATACTGATGTCATCAAAAGCAATAGGCGATCAAAATAATTGTGCTACTAGTTACTCAAGTTCGTCTTGAGTTTTATAAGGGAGTTCTTCCTGTCGTTGTTAGTACATTATTTGTGTACAGTAAGTGAATATTTAATCAGGGTACATCCATGACAACGATTAATTTCAATGCTATTGGCATTTTCTAGAACGCCCATCGTTACGATTGTCGACTTTGAATTGGTATGTTAGGGTAAAAGGAATCGTAATTGTGTTTGTTCTCAGGTTTTAATAACTTACCGTAATGATTGCGTTTATTTTTTCAGTTACATACATTGAGTGGCCAAGGAACCAATCAAAGAAAGTCGATAAGTTTTGGCAACGAATAAGTTTGTTTATGCCAAAAAAGAAGAAACCGTCCCCGCCGCATATCAGCAGCACAAGTCAACCTGGAGGACTTGGTCAGATGACAAAATCAACCAGCCAGAATTCAGAATCTCAGAGCAAATCATTCGAACTTAATTCAATGAGACCAGAGTATGACAGAAGTGTGTCCACAAGCACAGGAGTATACAGCTCTGTGAACGAAGATGAGATGTTGGGACCGGATGAAATTTACAGCATAATAAACGAAGAGGCCACAGACCTAGATTTAGACGTTAAGGCTAAAACTGACGAGCAAAAGCACAATGAGATTAACAAAGAAAAGAAAGCTGAATGTGAATCCATATCATTGACTAATGCGTTTGAAAGAATCGAAAATGATTATATCTTTAAAAATAAATATTTGAAAATGGCATTATCTATATTTGAAAAATTTGAAGACTTGAAAATGTACTTACGTACTTACTTAATTTAAAGTAAGCAATGGATAGTAATGACATAAAACGAATACTTGTCATAAAACAGAATTGCGAATAATGTTTGGTGGCCTTTAACAGAAAATTAATGGCCAGAGATATATGGTCACTGTAACTATTAAGTTTTAATTTAAGCATATGGCATTTAAACCAAACTGGTTTGTTGACAGGAACATACTCGTCTTAGTATAAGAATTAGTTATTTCAATTGCACGATTTAAAATAGAAAGTTACATAAAATGTTTATACTTTCTTTTATCAATGATTAGTCTTAAACAAAATAAACTCTAACCTAAAGTAAAGGAATATTCGTGTTAAGTCATGAATATGTCAGGTTAAAAGATTTTAGAAGATTACTTCGAATAAGGTAGACTTTGATTTTTCGCAGTGTTTTTTAAGAGAATCCATAAATAATCGACTTAAACATTAAATTCCGAAGATAATACTGTCGATGAAATTTCACGTGAAAATATCGGTTCCAGTTAAAAGCATTAATCTATGCCTCAGCACACACATTTGTTTACGTTAAAATAATGAATCTACAAACAAAGTTGAGAAGGGGGAGGGGCGCATTTAACCTGTGAAAGGTACACCATAATAAGGTTCCTGCTGATTGTTTGAAGTTTGTATGCATGTTACAGATAATATGTGATTATGTAGATTCATGCATGTATATATATATATATGTATATGATTTATATAATTTTGAAATAATAGTACGTCTCTTAACTGCTAATTTTTATTTTTATAATTGCCAAGAAAACCGGTTAAAAGTCATGCCTTTTTCAGTTCCATTTCTATTTCATCATTTTTTAATCATGTTCTTTTTTGTTTATTATACACATAGCTTTTTAAATAATTTTAATTAGCTCAGTGCAGTTTATGTATTTAGTGTGGTACAATTTTGAAAAGTTAAATAAATTACTACAATTGTTTGTTTTTTTGTTTTGTTGTGCGCGTTAATACAACTCTTTCCCTTGTAGGTAACTGTTGTGATTGCTTCCGGTATGAAGGAAATGTATTGTTACATATAAAAACTGTCAATAGAAACGATTTCAAATATTTGCTGTAATTAAGAATGTTGTGTTGTTTTGAAGCTAAACTATTCAGCCATACACGTTATTTTGTTTGTTTGTTATTAACATTCACCTCTGCAAAAATCAGTATCCTATGCTCTAACATTAATTACATAAATGTATTGTTTTTGCCTGTTGGTCATGTTGGTCAACTAAAAAATATATATTATGCTGATATTTGTTCTTTTATCATCTGATATTTCAGAAATACTGCCTTAATCCCCAAAATGTTTTTTTTTCAAGCAGTTTTAAATATCGTTTGTACCGTTGTGATACGGAGTATGCCTAAATTCATCCATATCCTATCTTTCTTTCTTTTTTTCTTGTTTTTAATGTTTTTTTTTGTAATATGTATCTCTTACCTGTTTCTATTTGTATGTTTTCCCAGTCCTTTTATCCCATATTTTCAAATGTCGTTCTTGAATTATATAAGCTGTTGAATGTCTGAATGTTTGATGATGATATTTGTATACTGTTATATTGTATATATATACAAATAAAACTTATCGACATTGAAAAAAAAGTGTTGATTTTGACACTAACTACATTACATATATATTAACTAAACACACGAAATGGAAGGATGCTGTAAGGCAAATATATAAAAAAAAAACATGCATATGTATGCATAGTTTCTTAGTGCACTACTGTGAAGTGTGTAAATAAATAACGTTTGAGACAATGGTTCGTTATAATATTAATTTGGTGAGAATATTTCAGCATTTTATGTGTTACTTTTGTTAGTAAATATTAATAGTATGTTGCGATTTGCTAAATACGCCAGAAGAACACAAATACGAGATATCATATTTACGGCAATGTTCATATTTATAGAGTATAAAATGTAATCCCAGTCATGCTGAACATGCTGGTACTGATTTTAAAATTATGACACAAGTTATGAATGCATTTAAAGTCAGCGGAAGAGTTCTGTCATTGTCATGATAACCAAGAGAGGAATGTGTCTGACGGAACACGTCCATTACGGAAAATATAGTTTGGTCTAACTAAATATGTTCTCGGCTCCATAAATACTGCCTTTGAAGTCATTGTTTTGACCTAGTGACTGTTTAAATTGTTAAACGAGTGTTGTATTGTTTGAAGTCTGTCAACATGGTATGCATGAGTTTATTTTTTTATTTGACAATATTCGTTTAAAAGCCATATTGCTGTATTGTAGAATGACCCTTTGAATGTATGAATGTTAATACTCGTTTTATATATACTCACGTTGTTGTTGTTATTGTCAAAATTATTCTATGTATATGTTTGTCATTACGAAAACGGTGAATAAAATGGTTGTTAGCAGTAGCGGAATGTCTGCTTCCTCTTTATTGCGTTCTTTCCTATATGGGCAGGAATCATCAAGACGACGACGACGACAGGATATAAGGTGTGTGTACATGTATATTTAAGTTCAGCAACTCTGTTGATGTGATTGGTGTACATGTAACTTCAGAACCAGTAACTATATAAACGAGATTTGTGTATATGGAACACCAGCAACTCTTTAAACCAAGACGATGTGTATATTCTGGACCAAAAGCTTTGTACACAAGATGTGCTTATTATAGGATAGCTTCTCAGCAAACGCGGTGACTTCATATTTACATTACAACTCGATAAGCAAAAAAAGGAAAGCTGTGTAACGCCGCATATATTATATGCATATAACGCATATACAGAACAATTGCGTTAAAGCGGCGACTCGCAACGCATAAAGGAATCGTTCCTTATATACGGTACAACTGTGCCTTTTTAACGCAGAAATACAATTAGCATCTATAATTTACAGCTAAACTATAACGATAAAATTGGCATGCATTTTTGTTTCTATAATGAATTCGAAAAAAAAATTATTTAAATGAAGAAGCGTGCTCGTACGTTTTGTAAACTGTATGATATATTTGCAACAATAGTAAACTGTAGATGCGATTAACGTTGTTTAAGCAGTATCATGAAATTCGTTTGCAGTTTAAGTTCAGCGAAATTTGCGTTACAGCTTTTGGAGAAGGCATGAAGAATTATTAAAGTACAACGATTAATAAAAAAGGTCTAAACTCTGTGAAATTAATTATTAGAAACCCATTACATCTAACTACATTTGCTATAGGTTACTTCTGTTAAGTTCACATACATTTCGGCATGCGTTTGCTCACTTTTTTGCGGCAACTAGCACATTTAGCGATACAAAGCTGGTCGGGTTTGAATCATTTTATGATCTTGTTTATTGTGTCATTATTTCCACATAGTAGGACAATCCCCATTTGTAATTATTTCAATCATGGCGTACCGGCCGTCAGCAATGTTCATGTAATACAACCTCACAATCGTCACTCTGTTGTTTCGGATATAGAAAGTTATCAATCAATATGCATTAACCAGGTCCTATTCGCGGCTTACGCGAATGGCTCGCCTTTAATCTTGATAGCATTTAAACATTGTTGATACTGATTCATTTTCAATTTAGCTGTAATATTGCCAACATGCAATGGTTCAGCTGAATTCAAGTATTTTCAAACAGAAAATGTACAGAATTAGTTATTCACGAAAATAATTGTATTATTATTATTCCTATATTTGTATTGTCATTCAAACAACACTGTAAAGTGATATCAGTAAACTCTAAGCAGTCAAATAACCTTTCTGATAGCGAAGTGCTATGGAAACAGAGTGTTTGAACAGTCAGAAAATATTTCGGCATTAACTATTTCGCTTAATATGCGTTACCCATCGTTGGTTCTCCTGAACTCATTATTATGGTGATTAATCTTATCCAGTTGTACTTCTTTTTGTTACCAACATTTTCCTTTTAATGGCGTAGGTACAATCTCTAAAAGTAGCCCAATAAACAGACCACTGCCTTTTTAAAATCATATTTGATGACGCGCCCTGTCAGGGGAACAAATGTAAATATATGTTCAGAATTAACTGTTCAATTGGAAATATTGTTAGTGCAATTACCGTTAAAATAGCCCAAAACAGACAACAGTAGTCTTTCAATCACCTTGAAGTTTGCTGACAAACCATGTTACAAATACCACTTACTTGCTCACCATTAACCATTTGATTTCATGAAACTGGATATTTTTATATTTTGTTTACGATATTGTCTTTCAAACAGTGTTTCGGCGCTTCAAGCGTTTGTATTTAAAAAAAAAAGTCCTTAGTCACCGATTGTGCTGTGCATTATGTCTAGACAATTGAAACATAATTGAAATTTGCAGAGTTGGGATTTTTTCAACGAAGCACTTTCACGTGAGACAATTGAATAACGTTTAGAAACTAGCCGCCATTTATCTATTCTGGCTAATTCATCATTATGTACTTCTTAACTGTGTATCTGCAGTGGTAAAGTGCGAAAATGCAGACTGGAATTGTTTCAAGCGTACTTTTATCCCTGACCTCATTTAACACTTGCACTGATTTAATGGGTAGAGTTTATAAAATATGGGTGATTCACTGGCAATTTGTCAGTATCACGAACGTAAATGAGTTTGTAAAGTGAGCAAGAATACATTCGAATACGAATGTAATGAGTGCATCTTTGCGAAAATACTTTTTGTTTCGATTATTTTCTGAATGTATGTTGCCCAAGTAAAATATAAATTATTTTATTTTGCACTTTTGTTCCAATTACAATTTCTATCTCACCGAAAACGCCCACCGTTTATCGCTATTACGCAAATGGTTAGTTTTATGCCATTAATATATAATTTAAACGTCAAAATACTGTCCTTTATTTGCTACTAACGAGCACAATGCGACAGACATACTTTAAAAAAATGATTTAAAAATGCCAAATGACGCAAAGACCGCCGAATTTTACATTTTGGCACTAATTTATACGACAGCAAATGAATTCCATGTCATGCCCAGACTTCTTTCAATGGGACGAATTTTGAATAATAACTGCAATTTCCAGCAATTGCTTTGACAGATACTTAATGAATAAGAATAATTACATCGTAATATCCTACGTAAAACAGAAATGATGTATTTATGTCACGCTACAGAAATTAAGTCTGTAAACTTAATTGTATAACTTCAGAATTAACTTGACAGATATAAGAAACTGTACTTAAACAATTTATCATCATTATACATATATACATATCTATTTCTAGTACTTATATGTGTCTTCATATCTAATTGGTCGTATAAATGTCCACGTATTTACAAATGAAATGCATTCTCAGTCAGAAAGTGCAGATACATATCCTATCCAACAATGTTTATAATCGTATATAATATGTATGTAAATAGACAACATGTTTTGCAACCGTTCAATGACGACACCTTTTATATACGCTTTCCAATAAAAATGCATTAATAAATAACTTTTTAAAAACATCTTAACTTTCTATCACCTCATTAAATTCTTTCCCAAAATGAAAGCTTTTTTAAATGGTCGATATTTGCATTTCCTAGCTAAGGCATATTGATATAAATCTTTTCAACATATTTAACCGTTTAAATGAAAGTTATATACGAGCATATTCAGGATCATTGACTCTGTATACGAGATGTGTGCATGTTCTGGATCTGTAACAATGCTAACTCGTGCCGATGATTATTTTCGAGACCTGCGATTCGACAAGGAGAAACACGTATATAAAAGAGCAGCATCGCTTTAAATTCGAAGGATGAATATTTTAACAATAAAACTCGCTGTGCGAAAACAATGAAAAGCTTATTGGAACATTTAATGGTCTTGCTTATTTTGTCATTATTGCCACAAGGTATCTCATTCCATTTGTTTTTAATCCACACATGAATTACTGGCTGTTTGCAATTTACATTTACTACAATCCTCAATCTGTTCAAAACTAAAAATGTTGCTATCGTGAAAAAACTCGTCTAATTGTTCCACGCGTGCAAAATTTCAGTTCGATCCGCTTAGTAGAAATGCTTCAAAATCGCATATGAATATGACACATGATAAGCCATCTGGCTTGCGTTTTCAGTCATTGGATTGTTTGGGGAGCGTGAGCTAAAATTCGTACCTGAATCATATCAACCAGTCAAATTACCAGTTCATTTAGACTTATTTTAATGCAAAGGACATTAATAATGTATACAACAAGTTTTATTTTGTGCTTATAACATGATTCGATGTGCAAAGAGATGCGATGTGCAAAGGCGAGTTTTCGTACTAATTTTTCACCCGAAAAACCAGGTTTCGCTTTAAAAATCGTAGAAAACATGTTACGATGGTATAATCACATTTTTTTTGCTCTGAAAAGTAAATCAATAAATAACAGTAACATGGCGATTTTATATAAAAGTGGACCCTAAAGGGCCGGTCCCTGCTTTTCTTAAAGGTTAGATACCAGTAATTCCAATTCCCATAGGGTCCCCTTATAAAACGGCAACTTTTCCAAGAATTTTTCTAGCCTTTTCTTGAAAAGGAACTGTTTAGTAATAGGCACTACATTCGAATGGACCACGGAGGGATACACAATGATTTGCTGGTGTCTAACCTTATTGAGATATAAAAAGTCATCAATCAATTTGCATTAACCAGGTCCTATCCGCGGCTTACGCGAATTCCTCGCCTTTGATTTTGATGGCATTTAGACATTGTTGATATTTATTTATTTTCAATTTAGTTGTGGTGTTGCCAGCATGCAATGGATTCAGCTGAATGCAAGTATTTTTAATAAAAAAGGTACACATTTGTAAGAGTGTATGATCAACTACCTAAAAATAGCCCAATAAAAAGCCCACTCGTTCTTTGTATCACCATGGCCCATATTCACCAGACCATTCTTAGACTGAAGACTTAACAATAAAGAATATTCTTGGAATTGTTTTATTCTAAGAACGCTGTTATTGTGAATTTTACCAGGTTTCAACTATGCAAACTTAAGCAATCTTTTTCGGCGTAGCTGTATAACCCAACTTTTGACCTTTCTCAACATCCAAACAAATGTTGTGAAAATTTCCCGCCAGTAGTCCCGAATGAATAAATACTAACATTGCGTCGGCTAGTTTAAATGTAATCCACACCACGGCCTGTAAAAAATGTCTCCATTTCTTTTGGAAGGTGACTGGAATCGTACGGTACTACAATGGAAAATGACGTTCAGGTGAGCAAAAGTAATAACCAAATGCAACAAAAAGTAAACAAAAACAACAGTCAAAACTATGGAAAATAAAGTGTAACTAATTACCTTCTTAATCAGGTACTATTGAATGGCAGACCGGAATTTACTTTCCCTGATGATTGTTTTTTTTTTACCCAACAAGAAGTTATAAAAATGTTGGTTCGACAGCAATTTGCTAAACATTGCCCAATAACAATATCATGTGTCAAATCATTTGCTGAAATATTATTGATACTCATGAACGTAATATTGAATTTAATACATTTTCATACCTCGTGGTAGCGTCATTTTCGTTAAGCTCCTTCGTACCCAAGAACACGATAGTTAACAAAGTTAACAACTCATACATTATACTCGTACATATCTCGCTTGGGAGTAAACTGATTATTTGGCTTTTCAGAATTTGAACGCAAACATATCGATCGTTAATTAAGTAGCTACTTTACCACATAAAATCATTCTGTCGCCAAAGAACTGTGTCTTGATTCAAAGAAGCAATAGTTCTCTCCCATATGGCTTTCAATTTTAGATAAGTGGTATGACATGGTGTATATCTCAGCCAGACTTATTTACAACCCGTTCCACAAAAAAACAACACTTCTTCGCTCTTAGGGGCTGGAAATGACTTTTTTAGACTTCAAAAACAAAAAATATTTAAGAACAATTCAATGAATTGTAAACTGTTCTATTAGGATTATGTTGATATCACGCTTTATAAAGTATGCAGAGTTTTGGAATTTAATACATCCACACATGCACAACGAAAAATAATATTATATACATGTATGCGGAATCATGTGTTATTGCCTGCACACAAAAAACAAAAAACAAATGTTAACACATGTGTTGTATTAAAATTTAATTATTATTAATAGCGCTAACAACTTGCGACTATATGTCAGTTTTGCTATTGTTTTAAACAATTAAAAGCGTAATTAATTTTCTTCCAAGTAAAAACCTATTTACATTTAAAGTTGACATTTATATTTTCTCAAACGTTTCGTAATTGACAACGTAAACTTGTTCTGTGTCACTGTAAAATGAGTAAATGCCAACAGTTTTCCGTGTTTCTTAATTTTCAAAAGCGGTCGTCTGCAAGTTCAACAAATTTATAGTATCACGTTTTACCATTAAAACAATTTGTGGGCGTAATCATTTGTAATTCACATTTGCATGTTCGTTACAAATCCATTAAAACGATTAATCAGGTTTCAAATAATTCAATTTAAAATTTTAAACTACACGTACAGGGCCGTATCGCCTGTTATAAAAATAAACAAAACGACTATTAAATATTGTTAACATAAAAATAATATTTTCAATCAATAAATAAAGTTATGAATATAATTCAATTGAAAAGATGTCCTAATTATTATTCCTAATGGTTGGAGACGGGCGTCCCAAAATAACACGTAAATAATTGGTAATCGAATACTTACAATATTACATGTCAATCAATTATATGCTATTAAAGCTATATTTGTCACTAAAATGATTACATAAAATGGTTCGACACTTTGTCGCTTGTCACAATTACTTCGAACAGTTTTGCATTGTATGTGAGTTCATTATTGTAATTAAAATTGACACATATGTTGGTTGCCGCCACCATTGATTAATCGGCAGCTGTTTATAATAACAAAATACATTAATATTTCACTTTATGCATCAGTTGTTACCAGTAGTCCATGAACGTTCGAAAGCAGCAAAACAAGATGAGGGATAAATAATTAACTGGTATTACCCATTCCGTATAAAAAAGTACTGCATGTTTTCCGTTCTAAAAGATACTTAATAACACAACCAATACACTATATGAAATACAACCCTTCCGTCTTTAAAAGAATTTAAACTACTCCATCTGAAGCTAAAAAACTCTAACGTATACAATAATAATTTACCACACAATTTAAAACCGCCAATTTTATTTCTTGGATATTTACAACGGATCCATTAAGGAGCACATACCACCAGCCAAGCTAAAACAGCGTGCTTCTGTCTCAAAGATATTTCTTCGCAATCTAAATCCATGCCATATAACACTGCCCGTTTCTTTTCTCAGAGATCACCAACGTCATCTACGCCGTGGAGAACAGTCGACGAACGATACTGGTGGTTTCCCATCACTACCTCACCAGCAACTTCACCAAGATGGAGTGGCAGTTGGCCTAACAAAAAATGCTCGAGCCCAAGAACAATATTCTTCTGGAAGACATCCCGTCTGACAAGGACACATGGACCCCCCAACCTGAAAAGTATACTAGACTCAGGTAGGACGTAATAAAAGCGATAAATCCACTTTAACTGTTATACTTAAAGCTTAAAGCATATACATGTGTCTACATATACAAGAAGCGGTTTTAGGAATGTTTAAATAACTACATGACAGGAACATAATGGTACGATAATATAAATATGCATATAAATGTGTTGTGGTTCTATATTATATCGATTATGATGTCCGTAAAACAATAAAAGTTTCTATGCTGATTTGCAACTAGTAATTTGACCCCCCTCCCCTCTATAGTTAGAGGAATATGTTTCATTCATTTCTGTGGTAGGTTCATCACAATCATTGCCACGTTATCTGGTTGGTATTCACAAAGTTCATACGAAAAATCTTTAATTAAGTTGATTTTTAGTGAAATTTCAGATCAAATTTTCTTTGTGAAATCAACAATTTATGTTTACAAAAGAGTCAAATGTGAAACATCCAAACATTATTTACTAGTTTGAAACATGGAAATGTAAAAAGAACTCTAAATGAAGCAGCCGCGGACTTAATGAATTTTATAAATATAAGAAATTTGCTTAAGTTTTCCTTAAGGAGCTTGTGAATACGAGCCGTGTTGTGCACACATTTAATTATTTGATTTGTGTGATAAAAATACTAGTTAACCGAATATTTTTAAAACGATTTTCAAATTTGGAAACACCGTCTTAAAGATTAGGTATGTTTCATGATCTAAACATCGACAATGAAGGATTAGAGTAAATGAAATGAAATGTTATTGTGCTCGCTACATGTTTGTGTTTCTTGCAGATTCTGTTTTTATAAAAAATTATTAATATATGTAGATGCAGATTTAGACGTTGAGACTGTAACTGGGCAGAAAGCATAAAACAATGTTTGACTTACAAATAAATTGAATTTTTAACCCACGTTTTAAATTAGCGAAGCGGTAGACCTTTGAAGGGTACACAATAATAAACATTTAAAAAAAGAATCAATCATTCGGTGGCAAATAACATATATATGACACTGTTAGCTGTTTGAACTGTTTATGTTTACATGAATGCGACTTATATAGATTCATGTATGTCTTTAACTCACCTGACCTCGGTGAGCTACTCGAGCCGTGGATCGAAACACATGTTTTCGTGTTTTCATATATTTTTCTTTAAGTTAACAATTCACTGCATATATTCTCTTAAAATATGTTTAAGATAAATAGGAAAGTAGTTATAATAGTTGTATGTATTGCTGTGATATACCGACGATATGCATCTTGAAAGATAAGACTTGGATTTGTTTATTTGGTGGAAAACTTGAAAAAATGTCGGGCATTCATTAACATGGACGGACAGAACATTATCAAACAAAGAGCTAACATTGACCGCTGTGTAGCTGTCGCAATCTGTTGTATATCGACATTATCATTACCGGTTTGAAACTGCTTTCTGAGCCAAGTGTTAGGTTCGGTTGCACGTAAGCCGGGTTAAACCTTCAATGCTTCGAACTGACCGTTCCAAGGAGGTGACCCCATTTTTTAAAATTCATATTTGTGTTTTGAGACTGTAGCATGTTCATTGTATTATTCTGTGTTATACTGACAGTTGGTCAGTTGCATTTTCATAAGAGTTCCCTCCCACTGATGCAGCTGGAATTTCACATTGTTTGTGTTTGCAAAATGCACCACTATCAACTGTGTTTACATTGCCAGAACAGACATTGACTCAAAGAGAAATAGCCAGAACAGAGGGTTGAAAGAAATGTTAAGAAATTTATAA
Organism: Congeria kusceri; assembly: GCA_027627225.1. Taxonomy (NCBI): domain Eukaryota; kingdom Metazoa; phylum Mollusca; class Bivalvia; order Myida; family Dreissenidae; genus Congeria; species Congeria kusceri. The sequence continues at coordinate 63,045,783 of CM051032.1, forward strand.
ACCGAAAGACCGATCCACCAATGGATAGCAAATTGTACTGTCTGATGTAAGAAGTTACGTTGATTCAAATTCATTGCCCCCATACTTATGGAAATTACGGTAAGCCTGTAGCTTACCAAGCTGAACTTTCAGTCGGTCTTTGTAGAGATCAGTGGTGTAGAATACACACACGCCGTCAAAATTATCCATTTTCGGATCTATTGAACCGAGCCTTGATGCTGGAAATCGCGACGTCTACAACAAAAGTGCCACCACTGGTAACAAGCTGTTTGGTTCACATTTGATGTTGGGCGAACACTGCTCCAGAATGCTCTGAAACTTGTGTCACTTCCTCCAGAGAATGCAGTGTTAGCTCGGCCCGTCGCGGGCAGTCCTACATCGATAGCGTGACTTGCTATAGAGTCCAACTGAGATTATTGGTTAGACGGAGGACATCGCTTGCAAGAATTACCCCAAACAAGAACTGAAACGACTTCATCTAAGCCGAAGGGCCGTGTACCATCGCTCTAGTTTCGGAGTGCTAGGGATCGCACTTAACCACAGAGGTCCCGTAGTACTGTATAGTTGTCCACCACGCTTTTCAAATTCGATGCACGGACAGTCCACGGAGTAAGGCACAACGTTCTTAAGTCGGGCGTCTCTGGTGACAGCTCTTGTTTGATGCGTTCAATCAGACTGTCGCGTTTATGAGAGTATTTTAGCAATTTTGACACACAATGTGAAGTGTCCAGTTCATCAATCATCACTTTCGATTGCGCTACAGTGTCGCCAATGGCTAGAGCACGTCCATAACGTACATATGGCTCTTGCTGATGTTTCATCTGTCATGATAGAATAGAACACCGAGTTAAGTCCTTGACGATTGATTGACAGTGTCAGAAGCTGTGGAATTTCATAGTGGTACTCGGTGCATGCAAAAACCAGTTTAGTACCTTTGGGTCATCTTCGTCTTCCAATCTGAGCCTAATTAATTGCGCAATTAATATTAAGTTCATATCCTTTTAACGCCAGTCTTAGGCGCACTAGATACGTACGTAATGTACGATAATACCTTCAGACAAACTGGCTGCAGTCATCATAAAATACTGGGTTCATACCCATTCCTGGTAAAGTTTCATAAAAACTTTACTAAATGTAAATCTTGACATTTGTCTCAATATTCTCAACTTGTCTGTTGATGCTGAATTCACAGGCAGGTCATTCAGAAGCCGCGCAGGCCGAATTAGGTTTCCATGTACACGTAGCTCTGAAGATGCTGCCACAAGTCTGGTTGCGTGCACATTATGCTGAGCTGCTCCAGAACCTGCTTGGTGTTCCAGACTCAGTTCGATTTTTAACAAATCCTTCGACTCATGTGTTAACACTAATTTCTAAAGGTTGGAGGGGATGTGGCCACAATGTAGTATAGTGCCGTTCTGCCTGAGAGGATCATTAACTTGAGGACTTCGGCAGGCGCGGACGTTGTCACCGATTGCGTTGACCGTCTGATTAATATTCTTAACTTAACGAACCATGCTGACCTAGATTCCCCGTGTCTTGTAAATAAAGTGTCCAAGACTGTAGGAATGGGTATAAATCACCAGCTCTGGCAGAAGGGTTCCGCTCTATATGTCACTACTTACTATTTTTTACAATTCACCTGTATAATATTTAAAGCTATAAAGATACATTTAAAATGCGTATATACATTATAAACATTTTGTGTCTTCGTAATGAAATAAAAATGTGAATAAATTCTTGCCGCGGAACCCAAACATTTTCTATGTCGAAAGTTATTGGGTACGAACACGATAGCTTCAGTTATCTGATCAGTTACCTCCCTTGGATATACATGTGACATTATTTGAACCGGGAGATTATTTGTGTTCCATATAGCTCTATTTTCATGTTGGTTCTTAATAGAGAGAAAATGTCTGTTAATGATATAGAATATTGTTTACCATATTATACAGGTGAATGTAACAAGTAGTACCAAGTTTGTACGCAGGTTTGAAAATTTGTCAGCTGGACAATATTTAGACATTTTAGCCACCCAAATTCTGTTTCATTTCAGGGACCTATAATTATAAACAAATGTACAAATAAAGTAAACACCATCTAGAGATGATAGTGATTTGATTATCGTAATTACCAAAGTATTGGGACACCCTAAATATTTGGACACCCCTATTTTTTAAGCCTTTGGATCATCAGCCACACAGACAAAACCAGCATGTTGTAAAAATGCAAAGCAGTTCAAATGGATAATGCATTGAAAATGAAAGTGTTATGATACTGAAAATTGTGTTTGGTATGTTAATTGTATTGTTAAAGATTCACATCTGGTGTGTTAGTTCAGCAGTTTACTGTTTTGACAGAATTTCTGTCAGGAATACATAATATATCAAGAAATTTTCCATCATTATACATAAAATAGTCGTTTTAGGGTTGGACTCACTAGTTCTACTTTATTAAGATATAAGTAACAAATTAATTACAATGATAAACCAGGCATGTTGCTGTCAGTGCTCCAGATAAATATTTGTACTGGGCGTAAATGTACGCTCACTTACGAAAAATTGGGGTAAATGTACACTCACTTCAGAATTTGTGGGTTAAATTTACACCCAACAATACATTACGATATCAGCAGAAGTCTAAAGTATTATAATGATAATCCTTTGTGATGCAGTCATTTGAATACCATAAATGTTACAAGTAAGAATTCTGAACATTTTAAGAAAAATAGATTAGTATGTCAGCGTTTTTTTCTCTATATAAAGTGGGTACCGGAAAAAACGGTACCATTCTCAATCCGATTTTCTGACCATTTTTCCCAATTTGAAGTTTAAAAATTCCCAAATGTAAGGAAAAAAATCCAAAGACCCTGAAAAGATAGACGATGTTCCTGTATTTTACTTTTGTTTTACCCAAGTGTAAACCTCCACGCACAGCTGCAGGGACTTCCCCAGGCCATTTTATTGCCCCGGTGCCCGGGCGCTTGAATTTTAACTCGAACATATCCGGGGCGCCAACAATTAGTGCTGCGCTTATAAACATCCCCCGGGGCACTTGTATTTTATCAATTAATAAGCTGTGTTGACTGCAGCAGACCGACAATTTCTGCTGTGAAAGCTAATCTCACAATCTTACGTCACAATGGCCATTTTTCACTCGAGAAACATGTACACCCACTCTATAAAGTCAGTGAATGATCCAAGTGAGTGTCACTTTGCCGAAAATTTTAACAATTTACAATTATTTCTAAGCCGCAATCAATCACTGTGAAGTACCGCCCTGTAGGCGGAGTTTCAACATGCAGTGAAATCGATATGAGCCAATAGAAACGCTCAGTTTATCTTTGCTTTACAATGCCATTATGACCAACCAATCGGCGCAGTTGGCATGTATCCACACATGTAACCTTATAAGCATGTCAAGCATATTATCGGCCTAAAAAGTAAATGAGGTTTAGTATTTTATAATATGCACACTTATTTATTTAATAAATTATAAATTGCATAACTTTACAAAATAAACTGCGAAAAATCAGTCTCAAATACGCTAATATGAAATCATAATCGGAAAAGCCTATCCAGTGTTACTGCTCAATGTTGTAGTTTCGTAAACACAAGCGGTCTTGTTTATGTACATGTATGCCATGTAAAACCAATGTTTTTTTGCAAAAGAGTGCAAAATGTCTGCTGACAACGACGTCACGTTCCACGCATGGAAAGCGTGCGTGTACCCACCATGTGCTTTCTAAACACAGGTCTTTAACATTTGACGAGCGTAAGCACAACGTGCACAGGGAAATTCTCCTGCCGTTTTTGCAAGAACAAAGCATGCATAATAAACATGTATTTTAATCATGATTCTTACAATGACGCTTTTGCTTTTAAAAGACTAGAGGTATACCGTTTAAACGGTGATCTTTTGCTTTATTTCATTTCGTTTAAATGTTTACAAAAAATTGAAAACGTGTTAGCCTTAATTTTAAGAGCTAAAACGCACCAGATAACGTCATATGACACGTCGCAAAAAAATATTGACGTAGGGACCGGGGCGCCTGAGCAAAATCGTGGGTTACTGCGAGGGGAAGTAACTTACTGTTTTTACATCTTTTATGACATTTTTTAATGAAAGTGATAAAATTCCCAATTTGGCTGAAAACGACGCTAATTTTCCCAATTTGACCGGTAGGGGTACCAGTACCATTCCCAAAGTGGTGAGGAAAAACGCTGTATGTGTAAAACAGTGTTACTTTTATTCTTTTATATTTTACTTCTTTCTTATTCTTTTCAGAAACTGGTGTCCAATAAACTGGCCATGTTACCAGAGTAGACATGAACTGTAGTGATCCATGCTCTGTTCATCAGGACCTGGAATTCTATCCCCCTAAGACATGGGGCCTAGAATTCCATTTTGGATCATACAAGAAAATGTATATTGGGGACATAGTGCAAATGAAACCTTACCCACACTTTACAGGCAGGTTTCAGTACTTCAGAATTTAAAGTGTGTATGTACGGTCTTTTATATCAATTATTTTCAAAATAAGCAGATGAAAGTGACAATACAACTTGAATGCAAACGGAAAAAAATTAAAATGACTAAGGAAACAGTTCCGTATGAAATAAATTAACAAGTACTAGTGTCGACTTTTGCATCGTTTATTAGTGTTGTGTAACCTAAACCAACTGTAAAATCAACGCACATGCATTAAGCTCAATTTTCCCATGACACGCCTCATATAGTTTATGTCATGCCTGTATTTCTAGGTGCTTTTGCCTACCGAAATCATCCTGTGTACAAAGTGGACATTATTGGTACAGTGGTCAAGAAGAGCGAACAAGCCAAATGTTTTGTGTATGCAGGTATTTAAAACTGGTAGAGCTGAACTTTTCTCAAACTTGCTTAAGTCGAAGTTTGGATATGTTGAGGTTAAAAAAAAATCCCAACCTTCTTACTTATTAATTTATATAAAATAAATGTGATTGTCTCAAAGTTTTATCTCTTATTTTGGGGTATGTCCAAACGGTTGTCTGTCCCTACAAGTATTTTCACTCTTATTTACTATTGGTTTGTCTCGAAGTGTTGGCGCCTATGACAATATGTATCGAACCACGGCCAAGTTTTTCACACATTGCAAGCACCTCATTTCTCATATTTAAACATTGTAATGCTTTTTATTTTGTGTACCGCTGAACATTGAAATATCCTTACACGGACCTTTTAGATGTACTTAGTCTAAATGTCCAATAAATCACAATATTACATTGCGATCCTGTATACATAAACTGAACTGTAAATCACATATTGAATAACTTCAATTTTAAGGAATCAATCCGTATTCCACCCTACACCAGTCCGCAACATTTGATTGAGGAAGAATCTCTAATGTGAAAGTTATACAAAGCGTGTTGTTGGAAAACGGGACCAAATGCATGTGCGTAAAGTGTCGCCCCGGATTAGCCTGTGCAGTCCACTGTAGGCAAAAAGTGTCGTCCCGGATAAGCCTGTGCAGTCTGCATAGGCTAATCCGGAACGACACTTTACGCACTTTCATTAAGTCCGGTTTTCCCACGACACGTCTCATACATTGTTAGGTTTACTAATGGTTTCATGGCAATTTTGTGTTACATGCATGAAGTGGTTTAAATGGTTGATACTGAGGATGTGGGTTTAAGATATCTTAACAAATTTTAGTGCTGTTTTATTCCTTAAATTTTGTCATTGCAACCCATGTTGAATTGTGACAAAACGTTTATTGGAAGCTTTTTATTTCATGGGTTGAACATTTATGATTAATACATCATGTTTTGTATGTATTGAGCAAGGTTGTGTTTGAAGTTAGCGTTTTGTACTATTCAAACTTAATAAAATGTATACATTTTTCTGTTGTTGTTTATGTTTTTTCAGTTGAATTTGTGTTCTGAGAGTTGTTGTCATAGACTCTATTCAGAACATTAAATACAGTCGGTAGATACAAATTACTCCAAACAACAACGTATAAAACATCTTTATGTTATTTAGTATTCTTTTGTGTAATTACGTTGCAGTTGATGATGGTACTGGTGTTATTCTGTGCTGTACCTGGAAAGACAGTTATCATCGATCTAGTAGGTGACATTTACAGCTGAATATAGTCTCAAGACTCACATATTTCAGTATTCTGGGTATGTCAAAATGGACAATTATTTCCAACTGTCTTTCTTCTTATTTTAAGTAAAATATAAATGCTTATCTTTAAATTTTGAATCAAATTAATGTTATGTTAACAATGATAACTTTTCAAATGAAACATGTGGGTTTTTGGGATGCAAATATACCAAATCAATGTTTCTTTTGCAAGCTAATTGGTGTTCATTCCGAGTAACATACAAGCATTTCATTTGTCAGAGGTTTTTTAATTAACCAGAGTGAATATTTTGCCACGATCATCAACATGTAATAAAAAGAAATCATTTTGTGTCAAAGTAAATTCAGTTGTGAATGATTTACATTTTGTAACGTAAGTGCTGCAATAATTACATAAGTTGACATTATTTTCTGAGAAATACCGGTAATGATTCCTGTGGATGCAGATAAATAAAAATTAAGTTTTTTGTTGTTGTTGTTTTATAAATATGCATGAAAAATGCAGGATGCACATTTACCTGTTATATAGATGTATTTATTATATATTTCTTCAAACTTTAATTTCCATTATGTTATTATAAAGTACTAAATTTAAAGAAAATAGTTTGAAACTTACTGATTTGTTGTTTTGGTAACCAGGGCCCATATTTACTAACCCATTCTTAGACTTAAAATGAAGAATAAACTCAAGAAATGAGAGCAGTGCATTTGCAATTATGCCGTACAAATGTTGCTTATGTCATTTATAAATCATTTTAAATAAAGAATGCCTAAATTACCATTGTGAATAATGAAATAAAAATCAAATAAACAGACTTTTTAGAACAGAATAATTTCGGTTTTTAAGTTTGCCAATAAAAAACTACAAAAAGTAGTTGCGAAACTGTCAAATTTAGTTCACATTGTAATTGTGTCAGGTCATGTTTGAATCAAAATAATTTTTGCTTTATCATAGATTATCTGTAAATAAACAACAATTTTGAGTTCTGGCGTGCAAGAATTAAACCATGAGGGAATCAGAATGAAAAATCGTTGTTTAATTAACAGATAAACAACTTAAAATAAAATTATTATTCCTTAAACATTAGAACAAACAAGAATTTACCTCTATATAACACAATGGATCTTTAACTTTTAGATGTACCCATCAATACAGCCAGTCTGCCAGGAGTTCTTCAAGACAAGCTGTCCTCTCTAGAGGCACAGACCAGTCTGCTAGAACACGGCTACCAGCTGGGAGATCTCGTGCAGATCAAGGGAAAAATAAAAATCTTCAGAGAGAAAATGGAGGTGGTTGCTAATCATCATGGTAAGACGCTGTTATTGGCCAGTTGACACCAAATTTGGGTATCAACAAATAAATTTGGCTACCAAGTTGGATGTGTAAGAACACACTTTTTGAATACAATTGCTAGATTAGTCATTTGTTAATTAGAGAATCAGCCCAATATTGTCCCTGTAAGAATTGTCTTTGTTCACTGTAGGTTATTTTGTTAGTTACAGGGAACAATTATTCAATCAGAAAGTGTATGTGTATACAGTGGGGTATGGAAGCTGAAATAAAATATTAAAGTATTTTGTTTCCGTGTAGACCATCCCTGATGGGCAGATTAAAGAACTTAATGGGAGCATGGTTGCATCCAGCGCTATTTTGCTTTGCAATCTTTCCTTAGTTATTTGTTGTATTACTTATATTTTCTGTTCATACAGTGAGGCTGGATGACCCTAATGTTCAGCTGTTTCGGATGAACGAACTGCCCCGTATCTACCAGCAGTGTTATGACCGACCCTTCCAGCTACCACTAAAAGTCCAGCAGGCCCTGTCGACTGGAAGTGCTGCGAGCACCGGGAAACCTGAGGTAGATGGCGTCTTGTAAACCAGTGTTGAACAAATAAAGGTTACCAATTTTGGCTTTCAGTCATCGAAATTAGCGGTTAGCAGTCTGCGAACAAACCATATAGTCCCAGACCGTGGCTGTATAAAAAGTTGCAAACGTATAGTTATGTTTTGGGTATCACCATTTCAGCTATTCTCTGTAAAAGATTTCGTGCAGACTGAGTTTGCAGCTCGAGTTTGTTATCTTGAGAGCAAGAAAATGATTCAACCCCACCTGTATATAAACTGAGAATCTGAGCAAGCCAAAGTTTGTTATCTTGACAGCAAGAAAATGATGCAACCCCACCTGTATATCAACTGTGAATCTGAGCAAGCCAAAGTTCGTTATCTTGAGAGCAAGAAAATGATGCAACCCCACCTGTATATCAACTGTGAATCTGAGCAAGCCAAAGTTTGTTATCTTGAGAGCAAGAAAATGATGCAACCCCACCTGTATATCAACTGTGAATCTGAGCAAGCCAAAGTTTGTTATCTTGAGAGCAAGAAAATGATGCAACCCCACCTGTATATCAACTGTGAATCTGAGCAAGCCAAAGTTCGTTATTTTGAGAGCAAGAAAATGATGCAACCCCACCTGTATATCAACTGTGAATCTGAGCAAGCCAAAGTTTGTTATCTTGAGAGCAAGAAAATGATGCAACCCCACCTGTATATCAACTGTGAATCTGAGCAAGCCAAAGTTTGTTATCTTGAGAGCAAGAAAATGATGCAACCCCACCTGTATATCAACTGTGAATCTGAGCAAGCCAAAGGGCTTTTCATGTTTAATTCACTACCGTCTTAATGTCAAGTATTTAGGTCATTTGTATTCAATGATACAATAAATTGAAAATCATTGAACTCTTCATAATTTATCTTCTTTTCATTTAAACATAAATAAATGGTGACATTTGTATATTGACTCAATGATCTGCCTTACGCACCTCGATTATAAGACCACACGGTTGTTAAGACCACACGGCTGTTAAGACCACACGGCTGTTAAGACCACATTTATACGACCCATAAGTGGATATGGGATAGTAGTGTATAACTGGTTCTTTGTTTTAAAGACAATAGTTTCAAACTTACGTATTTCCTTTTTATCAAACTATTGAACAATTAAATAAACAACTTTGAATTGGTTGATGTCCATATTAATTTGAAAATTGGACTTGTGGTATAACATCCACATAGATTACCCGTGACAGTCCAAGCCAAGCTAATTTTTGTAGCTGACCTGAGCTGTAAGCTTTTGATATAGGAGACCTCGCCTGCGTCGTTCGACATCTCTTTTGTGAAAAGTAAACCAAAATTGCCTTTTTCTTTGGTAGAGACTTCATTTTTCAACCAATCTTGACCAAACTTCTACAGTTTATTTAAAAACATTAGATCTCAGCATACGCGACCAATGGGACAGATCAGGCCACACTCGCTGTAGTTATTACCCCTGGATTTTGAATATAAATGCAAAAATGGCCAGTACTCAGGTGAGCCTTTTGGGCATTCATGGCCCTCTTGTTTTTATTTTCAGCAAACATTGACTGCAGAATTGAAAACCATTCTTCACTCATCAGTTTGCAACACAGACCAAGTGTTGATGTCAGTGGATGACTTCCAGAAATACGAGAAAGTCAAAAAATTCCTGTCTGTTCACTGTGAACAATCTGTGAGTATTTTGATGTGTGTTTTGTTTTGTGTAAACTAGACTTGAATAGTGTGTGTGCATGAATTTACCAAAACAGGTTTTATGCCAATTTCCTTCATAATTGCTATACAAGTCAGACACATATGTATTGCCAAACTAGGTTTTATGCCAATTTCCTTCATAATTGCTATACAAGTCAGACACATATATATTGCCAAACTAGGTTTTATGCCAATTTCCTTCATAATTGCTATGCCAATTCCCTTCATAATTGCTATACAAGTCAGACACATATATATTGCCAAACTAGGTTTTATGCCAGTTTCCTTCATAATTGCTATACAAGTCAGACACATATATATTGCCAAACTAGGTTTTATGCCAATTTCCTTCATAATTGCTATATAAGTCAGACACATATATATTGCCAAACTAGGTTTTATGCCAATTTCCTTCATAATTGCTATACAAGTCAGACACATATATATTGCCAAACTAGGTTTTATGCCAATTTCCTTCATAATTGCTATACAAGTCAGACACATATATATTGCCAAACTAGGTTTTATGCCAATTTCCTTCATAATTGCTATACCAGTCAGACACATATTTATTGCCAAACTAAATATAACTATGTTATCATTGAAACGTTCAGTCCTTTACTTTCAAGAATCCTGATTAATCGGTTATTTAGTTAGAACTTGTTGCTGATTAATCAACAAAAAATTTGGACACTGATTAACAACACTTACTGGCTGAGATGTGACATATAAATGTGAGATTTAAGAAAATATTTTATCTCCGTCACGTCTTCATTTGAAAGGGCGCTTATTGTAACATCAGTACCTTTCTGTATGTTTGATTGTATCCTTTAATCTATAATTTAACATTTCTGTAATACCGCAGACTTCTTGCTATGGAATCTTTTGGAGAAAATATGGGCTGAAAGCCCAACTCTCTCGTAGCTTTCTCCCTCGAGAAGTACAAATCCATGTTGATGTATCTTACACTGTACGATTCAGCAGGTAGTGTGATCTTGTAAATGGGCGATAATAATTTTGCGATCCACTCCAAGCAGACAAGGCTATAGTAGATAAGTCCGTAGGGAAGCGAGAAGCGTGAGAGCTTGAAGCCTCGAATTTCGAGAAATGGTTGGATGAAGTTGAACGTGCTCTGGATCGGTGTGTCGTCCGGAACATAGTAGAACTGGCCGCCTAGGCCCGGGTTTCTGGCCAATGCTTTGTCTGTGGATGAAATGCGTGTGAAATCATATATTCAATTTTCTGTTGTGACACATCCGGTAAAGGTTCTGTATCAATGTCACAAAATTATTAACTTGTGAAGCTGGTAAATTTGTGAACTAGAAAACAATAATTTATGAAGTTATTCGCTGATTTTCATTTCTTTGTTTGAACTTGTGTAACTGAATAAAACCACTTTACTACAAAAAGGCCACAGATTTTGTACTTTTAGTTTCTCTGACATTTTTGGAAAAGTTTACAGTCTGGAGGCAGAAATAAAATTAAAAAAAACACAGTACACATGACAATAACAATAATTATTAATTGCATTGTTTGTTACAGTAAGGGTACATATGAAATCAACATTAGTTAATTGAATTAACATATATTTCACTATGTTTACATTATCACTGTGAGTAGAAAACTTTTAATATCCATTAATAAAACAACATCACTGGAAATAAATGATTTTTATAAAAACAGTTGTTAATTATATTTACAGTTTTGGTTTTGTTCCAATTTTTATTTAGTTTTTTTGCAGCAGTGAGTCATATCCATGTTTTTCTTACACATTTTTTACTATTTCCTGACACAAACGATAACAAATTCTCAAGCAGCTGTACAACCATTAATAAACTGTCATATTATAAAATATATCCATACCAGCAAAAAGTACTCTAATTATAATCTCAAATGAATTCTGTAAATAATATGACTGTTTCACCTGCACATATGAATGCCCAAGCAGTATTTCCTGCATACACGGGTTGAAACTTCGCGGACCTCGTTCCCACTCTGTACAGAGTGCCGTTGTTCTGTGCGGCGTTACAAAGTCCGTTAGTGATGTAATACGGGTCCCCTTCACCGTACATAACGTTCGCTCGTAATGAGATGGTCCTCAAAGTGCCCCCTAGAGATTAATTACGGACAATTAAATTCTGATGATTGATTATACAACAAAAATGACACCCAAAACTAATTTGTAGTTATTCTAGATTCATGACCAGGTACATTGAAGTGGTTGTATTTATTATTGAAAGTTTAATTTATCATTACTAAAGATTGCCACCTTAGGAATACAAGGGCCTATCTAACATGTGTTTAAGAAGCACATTGGACCTTGTTATACTAAAGTGGCAATATATGAGAATAATCGTAATATAACCATTCTTTGTCTGCCGCCCATTTGCACGCAGCACGATACACTCTGCCCTGTGTTTTGATTCCGGATAGCCTGGAAACAGGAACTTTGTAGGGGGCACTGCAGTGGTGACCTCATCTCCATTGATGATGTCATCGTAACCAATAGCAACATCGACTGTACTGCAGAAAATGAGCCTTGAAACGTCTGCCTCTAAGCAGGCCTGGACCACCTCATCAGTTCCTGGTTGAAGGACATAAAGCAAAGTTTGATTCTTGTATCAATAAATTGTGTACTCACAGATTGACGAATTGACACTTTCCAAGTTTTTGTCACAGATTCCAAAAATGAAATAGAACTGGATCATGGCCTGTACCCGGATAATCATAACGCAGTGCAGCGACCCTAACGCAGTGCCAAATTGGCGGACACATACAGAATGTGCTATTATTTTTCATGTTTTTATCATGTTGTTATATTTGTGTTAAGTATAAATTTAAATCTTTTAATAGTTATAGTTTCCAGTGGTTTATGAACTTAATATTGTGTTTGACAATCACGCTTACGATGCTTGTAGTCATTAAAATGTACCCGAAAAAGTCCCCATAAAGAACATTTTTATGTTTCCGACCTGTTAAAATATCTTAAAATGCATTAGTACCTTACTTGAAAACTATATTAGTTAAATGAACATCTTTGACGATGTGTAATCATATCAAAGTTTAAAGTCGATATTTACAGCTAAAACATGGTCCTTATTGTGAAGTGGTTATGTGCTTGCGGATAATTCCTGACTGATGTAGGAAACTGTGATGGATAAGTGCGAACGTAAAAAGGATATTAACCTAACAAACTGAAAACTAAGGTATCTGTTCGTCCTGTATGTGTAAAATAATTTCTTTTAGTGTTATTAATGTGCTTGTTCAAACATTTCCACTAAACTGTCAGAAGATGTATCACAATATACACACTTAAACATTGGACATTCAAATATATTCACAAGAGGGTCACTATGAATGCGTTCTATGCTTTTATATTTTTAAGGGTGTTCCACTTTCATTATTTTGAACTATATATACTACATCGTCTTTAATGATAATTGTTATTTTCTGTCTTTGAAAATCGTTTGGCACTCTATCAGGATAGAATTTCGAGCAATACCCATACTTCCAACTATATATTCGTCCAGCAAAAGCTCGCGATTTTCAACACAGGTTTTCATGGTTAAGTTTGCAAATACACATTAAAAATTGTAACTGGTGAACGAGCAAATTAAACAATACGATTGGAATGAAAATAGAAATATATAGAGGTCCATTATAGACGTTCAGCATACATGTATATTCATTCATTTATATAGAATATTAGTCGGTTAGGTGTTTATTAAAGTTTTATACGTTGGTTTGGTTTTTATCCGTTCCTAGTATACATTGCATTCGGTTATTATCTACTGGAAGTTAGGTTTTTATCCATTTTCTTGTAGTCTGCACATTCGAACGAGTGTTGTGTCCATATCCGATGGGATAACAACACAGTGTTAACGTAGTTTTGAAGCAGTATATGTTTGCTTCCAAACAGCTAAATAATATCACAATTTAAAGCATCTAAGTATTTTTTAAGGTTTTTTTTATAAATATTTTAATTGGATGATTTGCCTTGTTCCTCAGCATTCCATCTTACAACTCAATAATTGCTAGATGTAACATTAGGTATATTGAATTTAATACTTATTTGATCAATGGCGATGGATGTTACAACCAAAACATACCTGTAAATAAGAAAAAATATGCATAAAACAAAGTAGCCCCGACTTTCCATTGGCCATTTTGGCACTGCGTTAGGGTCTCTGCACTGCGTTAGGATTATCTGGGTACAGGCCATGTGGATGTAAAGGATCAAAATAGCTTTACTGACTTAAAAATATATTGCAAATAACGTTTTGTTGATGAGTAATCTTCAGTTGAAATGGTTAACATTATATTCGATTCAATTCAATTTTGATTGAAATATGGCCTCCAGCCCTTGCAAAAACGTAAAATTATAAAGCTTTTGTAACACAAAACAATTGAATATTTTGGATTTCTCTCTATTGTTTGCATTAAAATTGTATAAAACACATGAATTACTTACATTAAGTAAAATATCACGAACATGTGTATAAATCAGATTGGCTAAGTGGATTGGACTTTTGATCCCGTAGCGATAGGCTAAATTCCCCGTGGCGGCACAATTATTTTCTTTTTTCATGCTTTTGTTGTTCAAGTTCTTTAGTTCAGATGCTTTAGTTTTACCAGTTTAGATATTTAATGGCATATTGACAAAAATATCTGTGAACAAGTCTCTTTAATTCATTTATAGTTACCGTATAGCGAGACATTGCATGAGATTGCATATGGGGTGGGTGGGGTCAAGGTGGACAAGTTCACTGTTTGGAAAATTTGAAAAATGCTTTCCACTCAGTAACTTGAGAATGAAATTAACTTTGTTGAATTGGCCCCTACTATCCAAACAGATTTTTTTATAAAAAATGCCCGTAACTCTGACAAGTACAAGAAAAGGGAGTGTGCTGTACTGTACAGCTCTTGTTAGAATGTTCGCGCATATTAAAATACAAAGTATAATATATGGTGAATTGTAAAATGGTATAGTTTAGTTCCTTGGTAATATTTTAATTCCTGTAACAATTTAGAAAATGGGCTAGACATGGTCTGATTGGCAGTATTTACTGTTGTGGTAGTTTCACCTAGTGGACATTGGAATTAAAATATTTACTTGTTGTGGCTTATGCTTTGTTTAGAAAAATATTTTAATGTACCGGTATATAAATTTAATGGCTGATTTAGAAAAATTTGAGACATAATAATTTTGGATCAAAACATTTAATATGAACCAAATTTAGATGATAAAATTCCACAAAAGTTTGCTTTCCAATAAGGTTTTCTCTCATTTTGCTGTGACATGTATAAACTTAAATAACCAAGGGACTTTACAATGTTTTTCTAACAGGACAGCTATAAAACAAATGATAAAAAGCAGTCAGTAAATTGGCATAAGTAAATACAAGGTATCAGCATAGTTTCTACTATGGCATACCTTTAACATTTATCCTGTTCATGCCCACAAGGTCTGGAAAAGTTCCAAAGCTGATTTTCCCGGCGATGTGAAAGACACTATGTACTCCTTCCATCGCCTTACGTAAAGGGATGGGATCATTGATAGATCCTTGAAAAAAAGTCACACAGTTGAGGCTCTTTCTGTCTAAACCTGCGAAAACAGTTAGGGAAGGGACACAATTATCTTGTAATCTAGTTAATCAGGAAATTGTCTTGCGGTCAGTGATTTCTTAACATTTCAAGGTAAACGTCCCTGTAAAAGAGACCAGGTCTGGTATTCACAAAGCCCCTAAGGAAGTTTAGAACATTTAAATGCAATAAGACCTCTACATTAGACAGATACACACTTAAGGAAATACATTAATTTAAGTACTTTTTTTAAGTTTTCCCTAATGCTAGGTTCCCACTATCATGATTCGTGCCACGATTGAAATCGTGGCCTTAATCGTGGACCAATCGTGGTGATCCTATCCGATCTTGAGGTCAATCGTGGCAATCGTGTTAATCATAGAAATTTTTTGAACAGTTCAAAAATTCTCTACGATTAACACGATCAACTGCGATCAATTGTCCATCGGGATCATCCTATCAATCTTATTGCATCGTAACAAAGCGCGACAAATCGTATCTAATCGTGCATCCAGATCGTGGTGATCGGAATCGATCGTAGACGAGAAAAAACACCACGCTCAGGGTTCGCTCTGGGGATCAAGAATTTTTCATGCCATTAAGCATTATTCATGAAGTCTTCTTGAAAACCTCTAATAACAAACTTCATGAAGTTTTATGCATGAAGTGATTTAAGGTACACTTCATGAAGGCGTCATGCATTACTGAAATTCTAGAAACATTCATGAAGCTTTAAAAAGAATAGATCAAGATTTTTTTATGAATACCACACTTAGCTCAGATTTCCACATTGCATTTCAAGTAGCGGAGACAATGCTGAATAGATGCGGAAATGTTGCGGAAATCATCAGTTTCCGCAGATTCTCCACATATTTTCCGCAAAAATGATTTTGGCTTTGCGGAGAAATTTCTTATATGCGGAGAACATGCGGAGAGTATGCGGAATATTGACACTTAGGAATTGTACAGTGCGGAAATTCTGACTTAGACATTTTCATGATGCGGAAAAGTTATACTTTGAAAAAATCACAAGCTTGTTAATCTACTTATTAAAACAAGAGCTGTTTGTAAAATATATATGCCCCCTCTTGGTCAAAAACAATCTTTAATATCAATTTGGTGAGAATTGTTGAACATACACCCATGAAACCACAAGTCTGAATTCTGTCTAATCTCTGTCTGAATAAATACTGAATACAGTCTGAGGACATAACCTGGGACATAACCTGAACATCTATGTGAAAAAAGGGGCATATATCTGTCAAAATACAAAACAGAGTTATGGGGAATGTAGAACTTGAAGCTGGAGTTGAGGACAAAGGGATATTCTAATTTTCTAGTGAATAACTTATGTAATTTTGTAGTTACAAAAGTTTTAATTATAAACTTTAACCTGAAAATCATGATAAAGGGACATAACTATGTCAAAATATAAAACAGTAAAACTGAGTTATTGGGAATATGGCACTTGATGGAGTTGATGACGTTTAAGTTATATTCTAAATTTCAAGTTAATAACTTTTGTAGTTTTGAAGTTACAGAAGTTTTGAATAAAAACTTTAACCTGAAAATCTATGTGAAAAAGGGGCACAACTATGTCAAAATAGAAAACTGAGTTATGGGGAATGTGGCACTTGATATTAGAGTAGATGATAAAGGTATATTCCAAGTTTCAAGATTATAACTTATGTAAATTTGAACTTACAAAATGGCATAAATAATGCAACTTTACGACACTTAAAGTACACCATACCATGCAATATGCTATGCAGGATATAATGTCATCAGTTGACTTTCATTGCTCAAGACTGAAATGATTTAAACATGATTGTGATTTTAAAACAGAAATATCTATGAATACTGAACACTTGGAACCTGTGTCTGTAAGTATTATTTCATTTAAGTTACAAACAAGTCAATAAACTATAACTGATTTTGCACATTTTTAAGCAATTGTAATATATTTTCGCGACCATATGCCCAGAGGCTTAAGCTGCAGGTCTTCTTACTATTCACAGTTATGTTCCTTTAAACAACAATCGTTTGACTTATTATTATTGTTTTCCTTACAATATAATCCTTCCATCAATGTTCTATTATATAATGAGTTTGCAAAATGGAAAATCAGTACTTTATCATTCGTCTGTATTTTAATGTTTACTATGGAAGCACAGTTGTACCATAAAATTGTGAAAAGTTGCATTATCATTATATTGTTTACTGTTCCTAACCACATTGTACTTTAAGGAGATTTTGAGACATAATAAACTGGAAAATGGAAAATAATGTATCTGTTATACTTGTCTGCACAAAGTTATGTTGTTTTGTTGATTTATATTAGCACAATTGTACTGTATCATTAAAAAGTTGCATTATAATCATTTCCAGTTGGATGTTTATAATATTCACATATTATTTAATGTCTGACAAACCATTTTAGGGGAGTAAACCATTGAACCTTAATAAATATCAAGTGCCACCTGAGTACTTAATGTAAAGGTCATAATAATTACTGTATCTGTGGTTATAGTCTGAATGCAGTCTGAATAACTTGTCTGAATAGCCCTTTGAATATTGTCTGGACTCTTATGAATTTTGTCGGAATTGTTCCATTTTAAGTCTTTTCAGCAATGTCAGAAATAATAGACGCATCCACAAATGTCAATTACATTCAAATTAATCTGCAATATTATCCAATCATCGCACTTGGATATCATGTGTTTGGCAATTAAAATATTTGATACAAAAGAGCACGTGCATAATATTTGTGATATTCAAATGAGCACGTGGCAATGTTTGTGATTTTCGATGAATGGAAATTAATTCTTTAACAATAGCTTGGGTGTAGTTTTAACTATTTGTGGAAAAATCCAGATCAGTCTATTCAAAGATAAGTCCGACTCAATTCAGACAGTACTTTTTCATTAGGGTAGAGAGCGGGAACAGCTTAAAAGGCCAATTTTACATAAATTGACCCTTTACCAAATTTGATCAATACCATTCTGCACCACTGAACAAGATAGCCACCAGAGCTAAAAATAGAAAAATCCAAGGGAGGATCACCCAATTATTCCTCGAGTGTCAATTTTCTGTGGATTATTTCCACCTGCTGAAAAACAAATGCATTAATTTTCCGCAGAAGTTCCGCATATATGGAAATAGAAATGTCCGCACTGAAGCGGAACAAATGATGATACTATGTCCACTTTTTTGATAGCTCTATTATTTTTAGAAGTCTTCATGATTTTTTGAATTCTTCATGAATGTTGAAGAAAAGCACAACCAATTTATTATTGAAATTACAAAAAAATTGTTCATGAAGTATTCATGAATATCCTTGAACTATAAATGAGACATTAAAATAAAGAACAAAATTATTCATGAAATCTTCATAAAATATTTTTTCATGAACTCTTCATGAAGTGCATAGTTCATGAAGTTTTTATGAACAAACCCATTCTTTATTTCATGCATTTTTCTGAATGTGAAAATGCATCAATTATTCATGAAGCTATGTTTTATGAATGTTTCATGCATTTGTCTCATTTATAGTTCACTTCTTTTCCATGAAGTCTTCATGAAGCCACTGCATGAAATATTCACAAAGATTTTAAGAAGAATTGATGAAGTATGCCTAAACATTTCACAGGGGGGCTTTTGAAAAGTTATCGCCACTTTTTTTGCCAAATTTGAAAACTTGGAGCAAATTAGGTGTCGCACATATTTTTTTTAGTAAGAGACGTTAGGGTGGCATACTATATATAACTTTACAATATATAACTTATACTTTCACTCTTACTGTAATGCATTAATAATTATTCCTGATGAAGAATACAATAAATAAACAAAACACCACATATCTCTTTAATCAATTTAATATGTAACAAAACAGCATATTTCATAAACAAATGGAGTAAAATATGTCCATGGAGCATTATGGTTTCAACAAGAAATATTTTAGCAATGCACTATTCAGTGTTCTGGCGAGGCCACGAAATTGCGATTTTATCGCCTATTTTTCACAAATGTCGCAACAAAATTGGTCTAGTAGCGAGTTTTGTCGCATACAAAATTTCATGGCACGAATCGTCGAAAATGCGAAACAACTTGGGGACGAATATCAAATCTCTCGAAGTGTACCGAGTACGAATCAAACATCCGATTGAGGTCTGCTTTCTGATTGGTTTAATTATATATGGCGCTACAGTCTTAGCCAATCGATAACATTATGCGTTTGAGCTTTATCTCCATATTGAAGAGTATTCGCTTTGTTGTCCAAGATGTAGTCGTCTGCTGCGACGCCTAAGAAAAAAAGCCTCGAACTTTATTTGACGTAAACACCTGAACGAAAATTCCAAAATTCTTGGTTTAAAAAGCACAGTTGGCTTGCCTATAATGTTGAAGGAAATTTTATGACACGTTCACTTTTTATTAAGTACAAAAAGAATAACGTTTTACATTGAAAGTCACTAATTTTAAGTTTATTAGTTATATCAGTTATTTGTGTTGAACAGTTTATAATTAAAAAAACAACAACATTAACTGTGTTTCTAATTTTAACTGCTGTTGGTTAAACTCATACCAACCACTGACACTTATACATGACACAACTAGTCAAGGTAAATAAATATTTTTATTGATTTTATCATTTGTATGAAATTGTAGGTGTATTTTGTTTGTGTCTCCAAAAAATTGGAAATGTCCCCGATTTTTCATGAGCTGTGAGACAAATGTCTCACCTTTCGTGATACCTCGCCAGAACACTGACTATTAATATGTGTATTAACATCATCAATATTTGATTTTAAAGTAGACATTTAACAATGCATAAATGTTACTATTTTGCTTATAAATATGATACCTATTAATACATTAATATACACATATAAATACAATGGCACAAATTAGGCAATGCAAGGTACACTGGAAAGGAAATTATCAGCAATTCTATATATATTATCAAGACTAAACGAATTCCAACTTCCAACAGTCTTTAAATTTTCTGTTCACTGGAGAATTTTGAAGTTTGAGCATGTTAGATGGAGATGAGGCATCATTAGAATCTAACAAACGTTTTTTACAAGGAGTATTTACGTCTGAATTGGCCATTTTGACAAGTGAATTTTCATTTTCAAATTCAACATTTCAAACCAATTGTGGTAACAAACTGTTTAATTATGGACGTTTGCTTATTTAATCCAGGGACCTATTTGTTTTTATAGGTCCCTGTTTAGTCATGAACGTCAACGTGTTGAACACACTGCATACTTATGTTTTGATTTCTAATTATCGTTTGATCTCGTCCTTAATCTGTTACAAACATTGCACTACTGTATTAATTGCGGGTATCGACGATTAAAGAAAAAGCAATTAAAATGCCAATCTAATTGCCTTGGGCCATATAATCAGTCGCATGTTATCACCTTATCGATATGCTTTCACTTTTACGCTTCAGTTAATTCATTCGTACCACTTGCATCATTAAAAATCAATACATGCACGATAGCTGTCGAGGTTAATCGAGTCAGCAAGACGGCTTAGGTTAAAATGGCGCTTACATCATTTCAATAGTAAATAATTTGGACAAAAGACGCTGTCGCCCAAAAAATCGCCAAACTTGAAAATTTGTCTCCACTTTCGGATTTTTTCGCATTTGGCGATATTGGCGCTCGCCAGCGCGAACCTGCACGCTCTGTTGCGATCTCAAGAAACAATGCAGTCAAAAGTAAGTCGGGCTGTATTTATATAATTCAGGTCCAGTCGTAGCTCAAATCGTGATCTCCAATTGTATCCTATTCCTATTGTAATGGAGCGCATGGATTTGTGATAAGCGTATCGGAATGTATCTGTACGTACTATAACGTCCTAATTCGGGGAACCCGATCGTGATGATCGTGTCAGATCGAGACCCAATTGTGGACAAGATCGAAACAATACCAACAGAACGTATCTAATCGTATCTAAACTGGAGATCAGGCGGTGACAGTTCGTGACACCTGTAATTGACAAATCATGACCAGATCGCAACAGAGCGCAAAACATCGTATCAAAACGTATGGACTTGCATCACATCGTATCTAAGCCTGACAAATTTAAGAAATACCACGATCAGCTACGAGTGGTCAATCGAGGAGTTCGTGACGGATTGCACGATAGTGGGAACCTAGCATAAGGAGCTTTGTGAATACGGGCCCAGAATAAATCCTTTATTATCATTTTACAGCAGTCATAGTTAAATCTTTTATTTTCTGTGGTTTTTGCAGATTGCCTTTGACTGGCTTATGCTCTGTCAATGTTTAATGACATTTTCCTTTTTTGCCTCACTTTTTTGTTCTGAATCATTCACATTAATGACCAAGTTGCATTGTACAATATAAACATTCACATTCAAATGACAAATTGTATAGAAGTTGCGTACTACACTATCAGTCGTTACTCTGTTTTGTAAAGACACAGATACAAACATTCTGTATACTATTTGACTGTGAATGAGTTCTTTGTTACATTGATTATATAGATATGTATTACAGTCGCTGGTTAAAATTGAATTATTTTTTTTAATCATGTCAATAATAAACAAACTCTACCCGTTAGTGGCTCGAAAGGTAGAAGGTCAAGGATCCTTATGTCCTGCACTTCTGGGGCATGGCTTCTGAGAACGCTGACCATATGTTGCCCTAGAAACCCTGAACCCCCTGTCACAAGCACCTTCCTGCTAGGGTTGGTGGTTATGCGGGTGGTGTTTCTGCTATTGGTCTTGTCGTCTGCTGCATCATGTTGCCCTAAAAACCCTGACCCCACTGTCACAAGCACCTTCCTACTTGGGCTGGTCTTGGTGCCGCTGTTGCTGTTGTCATCTGCTGCATCATGTTGCCCTAGAAACCCTGACACCTTCTTGGTGCCACTGTTGCTGTTGTCGTCGGCTGCATTTCTGTCTGAGCTGTTGGAATGAAACTACTATAGTCTGCTGCATGTTCTGTCTGTTTGTGTGGTTGCAAAACACTGTAACTAGTTTCTCATTTTCTTGGGGAAAAAAAGTATTTTTTTGTCATTCATTAAAATTTGCTTTCGGTTACCTCGTCTGGGTATTGTATCTGTTTTGGGATCATTGATTTTCCTGTCTGATATTCTAATTATGGGTATGGGTATAATTTCAACATAAATTTGACATAACAATATTTGCATGCGTTCATGACAAACTTAATTTTTAGCTCAACTTTTCGAAGGAAAGGCAAGCTATTCTACTCACCTCAGCGTTGGCGTCGGCGTCTGGTCTAGGTTACAGTTTTACTTTAAGCTAGTTTCTCAGGAATCCTAAGGGATTTCATTCAAACTTGAAACATTTATTCCCCATATTAAAATGAATCTATATGCCAAGGTGGGAAACTCTAGTTTGAAATTGTCAAAATTATGGGTCTTTTTACACTTTTATACACTAAATTTTACATATAAGCTATTTGGATAAGTTATTGTTTTTCAGTAAGCTAGTTTTTCCAAAATGCCTTGAGGGATTTCATTCAAACTTCGAACACTTATTCTCTTATTGAAATGAACCCATAGGCCAATTTTGATAACTCTAGTTGGACATTTGTCAAAATTATGGGCCTTTTTACACTTAGAAATTTGACATACAAGCTATTTACATACAAGCTATTTACATAGATTAAAGGTTTCGGTAAGCTAGTTTCTCAGGAATTGTTTATTAAAAGGGATTTCATTCAAACGTAAAACACTTATTTCCTATATTAAAATAAACCCATAGGCAAATTTTGAGAACTCTAGTTTGAAATTTGTCAAAATTATGGGCCTTTTTACACTTAGAAATTTTACATTTCCCACGGGTGGGGTTGCGGCATCAACTTTTTATTTCCACTCTCTAACTCGAGAATGAATCTTCATACATAGATAGCCTACAGTAATACTTTACTTGGGATTGCATTTGGGGTGGGGTGGGTGGGGTCAAGGTCACTGTTACTTAAATTAGAAAAACAGTAAGTACTCAAAAACAAATTGAAATATTAATAATAATTAAATAATAATAACTTAATTTATAGATACCGTAAAGCTAGGCATCTCATGAGATTGTATATGGGGTGGGTGGTGTCAAGGTCACTGTAACTAAAAAAAATAAATAGTTTCTGCTCAAATACTCGAGAACAAATTGACATATTAATAATAATGAAATAATAATAACTTAATTTATAGATACCCTATAGCTAGACATCGCATGAGATTGCATATGGGGTGGGTGGGGTCAAGGTCAATGCTTTCCACTTAGTATTACGATAACAAAATTACACGAGAACAAAATTAACTTTGTTTAATTGGCTGCTGCTATCCATACAGTTTGTTTAAGAAAGAAAATGCCAGTAACTGTGACAAGTACAAGAAAAGTCGAGCCCGCTGTCCTCTGACAGCTCTTGTTTAGTTGAATTGTTCTCTGTATCCAGGGGTGCGGAAATATGAAAATTATTCACTTGTCCACAGACCATTTATTGCATAAATCTACTTGTCTGCAAGCAAATGTCACTTGTCCAAATAAAATTTAAGTTTTATTTCAGGTGTTCATAATTAAATTTGTTATGAAATTATATTTTAAAAAAACACACAATGTGTTATTAAATTACATAATTATATAATTATATAATAATTGACTCCCAACTTTTACATTTTCCTATACTGAAAGTCTACTTGTCCATGGAAAACTTGACAGGAAAAGTTGACTTGTCCGACAGTAAAATTACCCGCGGCGGACAAGTCGGTATAGGATTTCCACGCACCTGTCCGTATTCATGTATTTTGTTCACTAAAGATAGGTAAAAGACATCAAAATGTAGTTGAATACAAATTAAAAGTAATAAAGACAAAATTGCCATGAACACTATCAGCTAAAAATTATCAAATTATAAAAGATATAACTTAACATAGTTTTGCATTAAGAATAATTATATATTATATAAGTTGGATAATTAACAATTAGTCAGAATAAATAAATAAAAATACCTGACAGATGCCATATTCCGAACACTTTGAGAATATCGTCTTCCTGTATTCCTAAATGTTGAAAGTAATCTCAGCGATCCGTGCATTAATTTCAACATATCGATGCCATATGTGGACAGGATTCTGGGAGATTCTAAGCCTGCTCTTCTGTTCTTTTACAATCACAGTTTGAAACCCCAGGATGGGTATTCTAGAGCTTAATGCTTCTTAGAAATTTTTTGTCTTAGTTTGAATATTAGAGAACAGTTAAATACGTAATTTGGTATAGTAATTTCTCTTGAAACACAAAAACAATAATGCAAAAAGTGTGAACCATAAATAAGACAGCTACTAAAATACTACAATAATGTACCATACTATAAGATTTAAGAACATGGCATAAGTTATTTAGCACATTGAAACATATAAAACAAGTATACACTAAAATGTATAAAAATTAAGAACTGATTATGTTTTAGCTCCTCCCGGAAGTGTTTTAGCAGCTCCCCCCGGAAGTGTTTGTTGCCCATGCACAATGTGCCAAATGACTGTATTTTTTTCCATTACATGGCAGCCAGCTGTGAAAGTGTGAAGACATCTGAATATGTTGTGTAACCATGGTGAAGAGTTTTCCAGAACTTACTTTGCCCAGGGCTCTTGATAAGAGGAGTTTTGGAGTAAATACTCATTTAAATTTTAGAAAATAGTCATTAAAAATTAAAAATGGAAGTACTAGTACTCATTAAAAATATAGAAAGAAATTGTGATTGATTTTGAAACTGCAGCTATTTAATTTAAAAATGACTTTCTCACTATTTGTTGATGGAAATATAGTACATATAGTGCATTTAGTATTGAAAAGCCATTGTTGATTCAATATATATACATCTTTAAAGCAACAAATTAAATACAAATGAGGCGCGTCGTGAGAAAACCGGTCTTAATGCATGTCGTCCCTTATTAGCCTGTGCAGTCCGCACAGGCTAATCCGGGATGGCACTTTCCGCTTTTATGGTATTTTCTGTTTCAATGAAGTGTCTTCTAACCATAATTCCACTTTAGTAGGAAAGTGTCGTCCCGGATTAGCCTGTGCAGACTGCACAGGCTAATCCGGGATGACACTTTACGCACATGCATTAAGTCCGGTTTTCCCACGACGCGCCACAAATATTCATAGTTTTGCCTATGATGTTGGGGTAATTAGCCCTTTATTGTTGAATTTACGGACTACCAGTACTCTTGTAAGTAAAGTTTTTATCAAAAGTGCTGTTTGCCATTTGCCAAATTATTCAATGGCTACAAGTGTGAAAAAATGGCTAAAGGAAATCCTGTTGGGCTAAGTTTTTTCTTCATAAAACCCTCAAAATTAATGGGGTTGCATTGCCATAAATGTAAATACAAAGCGTTACAAAACACTGTAAATGAATATGCATAGGGTTATTGATGTTTAAAACCCATTTGTCTGTGGTAAAAAAACAACTCAATTTTATGTTTAAAGGGACCTGTTCACAGTTTGGCAAATTGACAAAAAAAAAATTGTAATAGATCCCAAAAATAATTTATAAATTGTTATACAAACAAGTGAAATAACACTCATAACTAAAATGTATTGGAAATATCATTTCATTTATGGATAATCATCAAGCGAAATGAATAAAATTATAAAGCGTTGTAACGCTTTTCATTGGTATTTTGGAAAACACGTGTATCACTTACATAGCGTTAAAAATACACAACCAAATTTGTAAGTCCAAATGTCCGAGTGGTTAGGGCATGTGATTTTTAGCTCAACTGTTCACTTATAGTTTGAGCTATACTACTCACCCGTTTGTTGGCATCTGCGTAATGTTCTGGTTAAGGTCTGCGTGCAACAAGTCCATATCTCTGTAACTACTACAGATATTCAATTGAAACTTACACTTGTCTTCTGGGTCATTGGGAGAGGCTACTGGCCAAGGCCTATAACTCTGACCTGCAATTTAGCAGAATTATGCCCCTTTTTATACTTAGAAAATCGGGTTAAAGTTTGCGTGCAACAACTCCATATCTCTATATCTACTACAGATATTCATCTGAAACTTCACACATGCCTTCAGGGTCATTATATAAGGTCACTGGCCAAGACCCATAACTGTGATCAGCATTTTAGCAGAATTATGCCCCTAACTGTGATCAGCATTTTAGCAGAATTATGCCCCTTTTTGTACTAAGAAAAGTCAGGTTAAGGTTTGCGTGCAAGAGAAAATTCAGGTTAAGGTTTGCATTCAACACGAACATATATCTGTAACTACTACAGATATTTAAATGAAACTTCACACATGTCTTCGGGTCCATTATGTAAGGTCACTAACCAAGGCCTATAACTCTGACTTGCAATTTAGCCGAATTATGCCCCCTTTTGTACTTAGAAAATCAGGTTAAAGTTTGCGTGCAACAACTCCATATCTCTATATCTACTACAGATATTCAACTGAAACTTCACACATGCCTTCAGGGTCATTATAAAAGGTTTTTGACCAAGACCCATAACTTTATTCAGCATTTTAGCAGAATAATGCCCCTTTTTGTACTTAGAAAAGTCAGGTTAAAGTTTGCGTGCAAGAGAAAATTCAGGTTAAGGTTTACGTGCAACACGTACATATCTCTGTAACTACTACAGATATTCAAATGAAACTTCACAAATGTCTTCGGGGTCATAATGTAAGGTCACTGACAAAGGCCTATAACTCTGACTTGCAATTTAGCAGAATAATGCCCCCTTTTGTACTTAGAAATTCAGGTTAAAGTTTGCGTGCAACAACTCCATATCTCTATAACTACTACAGATATTCAATTGAAACTTCACACATGTCTCCAGGGTCATTATATATGGTTGCTGACCAAGGCCCATAACTCTGACCTGTAATTTAGCAGAATTATGCCCCTTTTTGTACTTAGAAATTCAGGTTAAAGTTTGCTTGCCAGAACTCCATATCTCTATAACTACTACAGATATTCAATTGAAACTTCACACATGTTTGAGGGTCATTATATAAGGTCACTGACCAAGGCCCATAACTCTGACCTGCAATTTAGAAGAATAATGCTTCTTTTTGTACTTATAAATTTCAGGTTAAAGTTTGCGTGTAACAACTTCATATCTCTATATCTGCTCCCGATATTCAATTAAAACTTCACACATGTCTGCAGGGTCATTATATAAGGTCAGTGGCCAAGGCACATAACTCTGACCAGCATAGTAGAATAATGCACCTTTTTTGTAGTGATAAAGGCCAATAACTCTTATAAAGCAGTTGGATAGTTGAGCGCGCTGTCCTGAGACAGCTCTTGTTTATCTCAAATGTCCCATTTTCGAGTCCCGACAAAGATAAATTTTTAATTTTTTTTTTTTTCTTTATATAATATTTGCTTTCGATTATTCCAGATGCTGTCATTTTTGCAGTAAAGAAATTTAATGACATTTTTCCAAAACACACAAATATCTGTAAACAAGTCCCTTTAAAACCTGCTGTCAGATATCCTTTTGCAAACACTGCACTCAGCTGCAATTTGCTGAAGAATAATTACAATAATGTCAATAAATACTTATTATTCATGAAGACACCGAAAACTGTGTTATCACCACTATTGGGCCTTACTGACTCCAATTCACTGTCACAGTATGCATGACTTGTTAGGCAGATGTGACAAGTTTCATTGAATCCTCCCGGTTGGAAGCAGTTTCAAGAACTATTGATTTTCGTGGTGCCTTTCAGGTGTTATACTATTGACAAGCATTGTCTGTAAGCAGACACTTGTTTGTTTATTTTGAGATGAAATAAAAATACCAGTAAAGGCGTATCAAATAGTTAATTAATCAAGCTGATTAATAAAATATTTTATTTGTTGGTCATGTACGTGTCATGTTGTCTGTAAGTTACTAGCAATATACTTAATATATTGCTTGATCATCATGTGACATGATTGTTATTCATATTATACCATTTGCATGGAAAAGATTGGATAAAAAACATACGCCAGTAATTATGTTCATAACTAATAAATGTATAATTATGCCCCCCATCGAAGGTGGCAGGGTATATTGGTTTGCTAATGTCGGTCTGTCTGTCAGTCGGTCTGCCGGTAGACCTTTTTCGTGTCCGCTCTTTAAGTTCAACAGTTTTCATCCAATCTTCACCAAACTTCATGAAAATGTTTGTGGACATAATATCCAGGTCAAGTTTGATAATCTGCCAACTCCCCCCATGGAATTGTTAAGGTATCGCCTTTGAATATTCTCAAATTGGCCTTTTAGCCGTTTCCGCCCTCTAAGTCCAACAGTTTTCATCCAATTATCACCAAACTTCATGAAAATGTTTGTAATAATAATATCCAGGTCAAGTTCGATAATCAGCCTAATCGCCCCAGGATTTGTGGAGTTATGGCCCTTGAATTATCTGACTTTGGCCTTTTTAGCGTTTTCTGCTCTCTGTGTCCAACAGTTTTCATCTTTACCAAACTTCTTGAAAATGTTTTATATACTATCTTGGCCAAGATTGATAACCAGTCAAATCAGATTATGAATTGTGGAGTTTTTGCTCTTGAAAGATCTGAAATTGGCCTTTTTAGCAGTTTCTGCTCTCTAAGTCCAACTTTGTTTATCCAATCTTCACCAAACTTCATGAACATGTTTGTAGGCATAATATCTCAGCCAAGTTTTATAATCAGCCAAATCGCCCCAGGTTTTGTGGAGTTTGGCCCTTAAATTATTTAAAATTGGCCTTTGTAGCCGTTTTCGTTCTCTTAGTTCAGCAGTTCATAGCTGATCTTCACCACACTTGGTAAAAATCTTTGTGGGCAGGCATATTAATTTCAATAATCAACTAAATCGTCCCAGTAACTGTGGAGTTATGGCCTTGATTATCTAAAATTAGCCTTATTAGCTATTTTAACCTAGAGGGGGGATAACGGTTTTACAAACAGCTCTTGTTTCAATTATGACACAATTTTTGTGAACAACTTGTGATCAACTAACTTGAAGAGTAAACATCTTGCAGGCGGATCCGTTGCATAGTCGGCAGGTGATGGTCGTGAACGCGCTTTCCCTAATGGAGGATGAAGGTCATGTTGTACAAAGGTCGGATCGTAGAAACCTGTACGAGGTAAGCTTTTCCTGAAGGTTTGTTTTGATTTTTCAAATACGAGAATAAACAATCCTTTGATTTCCAAAATTGAAACTGATCTATTTTCCGTCCAATATCCAGTGTGTATGTTAAAGTAATATTTACATGTAAGATGATAGAACACTGTATTATGTGAAGTTAGAATAAGACATCAAACATAGAATGGACATGAGTTTTATTCTTTTTTCACATAAAACTGAGTATTGTATGTTATTTATGTGTGCTTGTTATATTATGTCAATACTTTTGGTATGAATCGCATTTTTCCATGACTTTTTCATTAAAACTGACTGTGTCTTTGATCATTTTCACTGTATTTATAAACTGTATTCATGCACGCATGGACACAGTTCAATTTGTGTGTGAAAACTTTGTAAAAGCATACAAGTATACAGTTTGATGGTAAAATCAATTTTACTGATGCAGTTATATATGCAGGTGTCTATTGCACTAATAACTCAGCAAAATTCTTAAATTACAAATGGTAAACTGCATACAAAACATTGCTGTAATCAAACAGTTTATTCTATGTTCGACGCCTTATTCCAACTTCACATGATAGTGTGTTATAGATTTTTTCAGGTTAAAACATATTTTAAAACACATTTTTTTCAAGTTCAAACACATAACATTTTCGAATAAAAGATATTGAACACTGGTATAATTAACATGTAGTCTATAAAGCTGTCATAAACTATTCAAGGGCAATGTTTGCTCCTTGGTATATATGTATATAACACTTGACATACAATATTTACTGGTACTCCGATACAATTGTGGCTTTTCATGGGAAAACCAGGCTTAATGCATGTGCGTACAGTGTCGTCCTAGATTAGCCTGCGCTGACTTTTCTGTTTCAAGGAAATCTCTTCTAAACATAAATCCACTGTAGGCAGTAAGTGTCATCCCGGATTAGACTGTGCGGACTTCACAGGCTAATCCGGTACGACACTAAGCACATGCATTAAGCCTGATTTTCCCAAGACACGCCTCAATTGAATATGCTACAGAAACAACTAGCTAGAAGCAATTCAAGTAACATTGGTTTGAATTGATTCATTGTGAGGTTAAGTTAATAAATGATTCTTAACAGCTGTTTTAATTTTATCTATTTTACTATACATTGAAGCTGTCTCACTGTTAGGATAGATGATATTACACATATATCACTACTGAACTCCTTCATTAAAGTTGTATTTATTATAATATATAAAAATTAATAATGCTGCAGCTGCTGTACTCAAAATCCAAACTTGAAGAGGCAATCATAAAAGTGCTTGCTACTGAGTGTGCCAAACCAAAATGTAGGTACAGTTGAGAAGTGTTTAATATATGAGGCGTGTCATGGGAAAACCAGGCTTAATGCATGTGCATAGTGTCATCCCGGATCCGGGACAACACTTCTGCCAACTGTGGATTTATGTTTAGAAGCGACTTCCTTGAAACAGAAAATACCATAAAAGCAGAAAGTGTTGCCTGAATAAGCCGGGACAACACTTTACGTAGTGTCATCCCGGATTATCCGCGATGACACTTTACCCACATGCATTAATTCTGGTTCTCCTATGATGTGTGTATTTCATGTTAATGTCTGGATTAACGCCTGATTTCAAATGCGTAAATAGCGATGTTCAAACTTTGCAGTGAATCAAACTGCTAAGTCTCCCTGCATTTTCCAATATTTGTTTCAGAACCATTTATTTTGTGAACATTTGTGATATAAATTGGTATCATGGTACCAACTAAGTACTAAGATATCTAGTTACTCGTATGTTAATATCCCCAGAAATGAGTTCTTGCATTCCCTGCGATGCCTTTGATCATAGGTCAAAAGAAAGACTACTTATGATCGTTTAATTGTTCATTTAATTTCATATTGCTATCCTAAACACTCTAAATACCATTATTCTTTGATCATAGGTCACAAGAAAGACTACTTATGATCGTTTAATTGTTCATTTAATTTCATATTGCTATCCTAAACACTCTAAATACCATTATTCTTTGATCATAGGTCAAAAAAAGACTACTTATGATTGTTTGTTTGTTCATTTAATTTTGTATTGCTATTTTTCAATACTCTGAATACCGTCCTTATTTTTTCTTAGGTCAAAAGAACGACTGCTAATCATTATATCGCCTCCTTAGAACTATAAGGGACTATCTAACATGTGTTAAAGAAGCACATAGGCCCTTATAATACTAATTTGGCAAATTATGTTCATTTAATTTCTTATTATTGCTATCCTCAATACTCTGAGTACCATGGTACTACTTGAGCCATATAGTTCAACTCGGCACTTGTGACCTTGCAGATGCAGAGAAGGGTTGCCACTACCTGCATATATTAACAGAACTACAGAATACTCTTGTGTATAGCAAACTAAAGAAGGCAGCTCTGATGTACTGTCTGGACAAGCTGGAATCTCAGAGTGACATCATCAGGGCTACTCAGGCACATTACATGTTATTGTGATGACATCCCACATGGTCATGCGCATACATGTTATTGTGATGACATCCAACATGGTCATGCACATTACATGTTGTTGTGATGACATCCCACATGGTCATGCACATACATGTTGTTATATGAAATCTCACATGGTCATGCACATTACATGTTGTTGTGATGACATCCCACATGGTCATGCACATACATGTTGTTGTGATGACATCCCACATGGTCATGCACATTACATGTTATTGTGATGACATCCCACATGGTCATGCACATTACCTGTTGTTGTGATGACATCCCACATGGTCATGCACATTACATGTTGTTGTGATGACATCCCACATGGTCATGCACATACATGTTATTGTGATGATATCCAACATGGTCATGCACATTACATGTTGTTGTGATGACATCCCACATGGTCATGCACATTACATGTTGTTGTGATGACATCCCACATGGTCATGCACATTACATGTTATTGTGATGACATCCCACATGGTCATGCACATTACCTGTTGTTGTCGTGACATCTGTATTTGTTCCAGACATTTTTGTTTTATTGTGATGGCATATCCAACATTGTCCTTGGTATTACATGTTGTTGTGATGCCATCATACATAGGTCCAGACATGTATGTTGTTGTGATGTCATCATACATAGGTCCAGACATGTATGTTGTTGTGATGTCATCATACATAGGTCCAGACATGTATGTTGTTGTGATGTCATCATACATAGGATTACATGTATGTTGTTGTGATGTCATCATACATAGGTCCAGACATTTATGTTGTTGTGATGGCATATCCAACATAGGTCCATACATTTATGTTGTTGTGATGGCATATCCAACATAGGTCCAGACATGTATGTTGTTGTGATGTCATCATACATAGGTCCAGACATTTATGTTGTTGTGATGGCATATCCAACATAGGTCCATACATGCATGTTGTTGTCATGTCGTCATACATAGGTCCACATGGGTGAAAGTTAGGAAAATCCAAAATCCTGAAAAAAATAGCTGGGGGCCAGGGGGCTTATATTCCTATGTATAAAACTTTTTAATTCAAACCAAAAAAAGTTAATTTTTTTATGTTTAGCTTAAAAAATAGAATAACAAAACTAATTCTTATACAAACTTTTGGATAATTCATATATTTTATTTGAAATAACAACATTGGTTTCAATACAGTAACATTTTATTGATTTGTTTGAATTAAACTTAAGCACAACTTAAAAAAAAAAAACACACACAATTAAACAACATTGACATCCACTATTATTCCCTAAATTAGGCACATTTTCAGCAGTTTATCACACCACAATATTAATTCAGTTTGAAATAAAGTGGTGAATATTATTTTTTCTCATTTAATGTAATGTACCAGTAACACATTTGACAACATCATGCTTCAAATTACTGGACTTTAATTCGTTTCCAACGTTTTTCACTGTTAAAAGTTTCGTTTCTCTTTCGTTTTTGTTTTTCAGTTCCTTTCCTCAGAATTTTGTTCTTCAGACGGACAAGCTTTGCTACACGTTTTGCCCGCTCCAATTTCAGTTGCTGGACTGACAAATTCAATTTTTCTTCATGCTGCTTTTTTTTGTCTTCCTTCACTTGCTGCAGATATTGACGATATGCTGCATAAGCATTAATGCATGATTTTTTCATTGAAGAAGAGACCTGCATATCAGTGCTCTTGACATTTTTTTTTCTAAGGGTAGTTTTAACAATCGCAATAGCTTCATAGTTAAAAACAGTCATCTTAGTTCTATCTTTTTCAACAATGTCATCCATTATATTGAAGGTAGACTCGATTAATGGGCCACTGAATATTGTCAGCACTGAAGTTACAAGTTTCTTCAGGGCTGGATATCTGACTTGGTTGAAGCTTTCTAGCACAAATACTTTTGACCAGAAGCCTGTGTCAATACTTTCATCTTCATTGTACTGAGCAGCCAAATCCTTCACCTGCTGGTCGACATTGAACCGCGCAGCTTCTACACATAGCTGTCCCAGATCATCAGCAGGAAATATATGGGGCAATTTCATGCCCAACCTTTTGATGGACTCTTCCACCTGGCTATGCCCTACAAAATCTGGGTCTAGAACAGACATGAGTCTTATGGTTTTGTTGTCTATTGGCATTTGCAAGATTTTCTGGGCAGCTTTGACATACCCTGTTCTAAGATTGGCATAAAAGTTGGTTACCCAATGGCATGACTTGTCAAGTCTTGCTTTATTTAAATCAAGAAAGGCAAACTTGCCAACTCCCAAATCTTTGTCAGGCTTTTGCAGTTTTCTGTCAGACACATCAAGCTGCTTAAGCTTAAGCACACTATCTGGAATGTTTTCAGGCCTTATAAACATGGCAAGAAGCTGCTGGATGACTTCTACCATTCGACCATGCAGCGTGTGAACCAATGGCTTCTCAGACTGCAAGGACTTTACATAGTCTTGAAAAGTATTCAGGATCCCTCCAAAAGTATTTAATGTAATAACAGTCTGTCTTCTGTTCAGAAACAAAGAATCTACAATTCTGTCTTTCCTGTCTGAACTGGTTTTGGACTTTTGTTGCTTTTCTTGAGCTATCTGGATGAGAGTGATTGCTGCCTGTGCTTCTTCTGATACCTTGTGGTCTTGCAGTATGTTGCCCAAAAATGCTCTGAAATTAATATACACAAGTGTTTATATCTGTATTTAAATGGAATATGTGCTGTTATGAAACAAGAGACTTTAAAGATAATATTTTATTGCTATCATATGATGCAAGTATGTTACTTGTAAAACAAAAAAGCTTGTTTTAATTATTGTGTTTACTTAATATTTAATTCATTATATGACATAGAAATAAATATAAATAACAGCTCAAAATATAACAAATAAAAAGCACAAGAATTATGTTAGGCTAGAGAATATAATATAAATGTACATCAAACAAAGGTAAGCTATTACAATACAAAGAATTAGATGGAAAAGCACATTGAAAACATACAGACAAACACATATTCACCAGTCCATACTACATCTAGCATCTACATTTTTTATCATCCAACACCAGATAATAGAAAAAAATCAAGAAAGCATAGTATACAATTACTGGAAGCACCAGAAGCACATGTTGTCTTACCTCAACAAAGTCAACTGTAAAATACATACATACTCTTTTACATCTTTTTGACATGGAAATAACCATAATGAATGTATATCTTTTGTTATTTATTGATTTAAAAAAAAAAAGCAATAGTATCTAACTTTCTTACATTATGTATTGTACATGTGTTTATATTTATGATCAAAGTAAAATTTGTCTGTAATGTTAATTTTTGATGCATGATTGTATGCTCACCTATGACGAGACTGTTCTTCCTCTGACAGAAAACTGAAGTAGTACAATGTCAAAGGATCAAGAAGCTCAAGTGCTCTGGAACATACATCCTGCATCTGCAGAAAGCGGCTTGAGATTGGCCGAATCAGGTGTTTGGGGGCGACATTAAGCAGAGTCTGCAGTTCATGAAAAATCTGCTTAACTTTTGGTGATTCCTCTATGTCGTAGAAAAAACAGAGCATAAAGGCTGCATGTTGGCATCAACATTTGACAGCAATGATTTGGCTACATTGTTAATCATATGAACACTATCGCCGCTTATATCCAACATATGTGGATTTTTCTGGCGTGCAAGAGCTTCAACACCTCCACGAACTCCCCTCATGGTACTGCAATTGTTCATAACAATGCTCAGGATCTGCCACCATTCAATGTCATATTCCTTCAGAACATTTTCGATCGATTCTAATATGTCCTGGGCTGTAGCTCGATTCTGAATCCTAGACCCTAAGTGTCTTAATATAATTTGTTTTTCCTCATCATCATGGTATTGGATTAAAATGTTGATAATTTTGTCATTATTGTTGTTTGTCGCCTCATCAAGATTTAATGACACAAGTTTACCACGGACACTTTGTCTGACCTCATTTTTAAAACTTTGTGCTACACCAAAAGTGTTTATGTATGTTGCACTAGATTTGGAAAGTGTTGTTTTTTCTAGCGCTGATTTATCGTGAGCAAGTCTTTGAGCAAATTTTACCAAGTCTTCGGCAATACTAAATGGGAGACAATGCTCACTTATAAAGGCTGCAGTTATTGCCCTCTGTTTTGCAACCCTGTCTTGCATTGATTCAGTCTTTTCTTTGGCTTTTGATGAACCTGGTAGAAACTGCAATTTTAAAATAAACTTTAATGAATTCTTTACCAATAAAACATCTATAATGACATTAATTTGAGGACAATAAAATAATTTGCTTCAAATGCAATCATGTGGGACACTTTTGTTTAAATAACATAAATAAAAAAATCGGGACCATACACACCATGGACCAAATATACTACTTCTAATAACTTACATGTACAGATCAGATTTTCAAACCACATGGACAATGTTAGAAATAATATATTAATAAATGTTCAGCTGTTTACAACTATATTTATAATATATTAACTCAATTGAAAAGTAAACTATGTATAAAACTACTGATCTATAATATTGTTTTTATTTAAATAATTATACATGGCTACACCAACAGTAATCCATAATAGTTATGTAGATTTTTTTTTACTTAGCAGTGCGACGTTTTTTTTGATAAAAAAAAATAAATAGTGCTTATTATATGGTGGGTGGGGTAATTTTCTTTACAAAAGAGTTACCACGATTTTAAAATGTGATCGTCAGGTAATGCTTAGATTTTTGACAGGTTACCTGATTGGTACGAATTGTCCTTTTACTTTTCAGATGATTTGGTTCGCCAGCGTGAATTTTTATTCCTTTCTTCCCACTCGACGCATACTTCAATGTTTTTCCACAAAACTCACAGAAAGCGACACCAGCAGTATCGGTTTTTCGTAACCGATTTCCCCATTTGTCCCCATTGCTGTCCACTTCATTTAACCATTCACATCGCCATTTGTTTTTGACGGTCTTTTCTAATTCTTTTGTGTTGAATCCCTCAGGCAGAAACTTCATTTTCTTTGTTTACACGCTGCTGTTTGTCAAAATCTTTTGTTCATCTTTTTTTGTGTGTGTTTTCTTTGTTGTTACCAGACTTTTATAAACCGATATTTCATTGGATGATTGAAGAAAATAAGCCAATGAAAACCCTTGTATAAAAACTCGAGACATCTGGGAAACCATTTATCCCCCCGATATGTTACGATGTCATTCGGTAAATATCGGTATATATTTGCCTGCGTAAATATTGAATTACGTTTTGGAACGGACAAAAACGAACGTATATTCGTGAATGTCCGTAAAGAACCACCTGTTCGCGAAGAAACACACCGCTAAAAATAGATTGTGCATAAAAATAAGAATTTTGTTTTAGTAATCAGTACATAAGGAACGAAATGAGACCTGTACCGTACCCCCCCCCCTCCCCCGAAAAAAACTCACCGGATTTACACGATTTAGAAAAATGGTCTCTAGCGATCGGGAGAATCCGGAACTTCCGGATAAATCCGGAAAACTTTCACCCATGGACCGTCCAGACATGTATGTTATATGTGATGGCATATCCAACATCGTTCCAGACATGTATGTTGTTGTGATGTTATCATACATAGGTCCAGACATGTATGTTATATGTGATGGCATATCCAACATTGGTCCAGACATGTATGTTGTTGTCATGTCATCATACATAGGTCCAGACATGTATGTTATATGTGATGGCATATCCAACATAGGTCCAGACATGTATGTTGTTGTGATGTCATCATACATAGGTCCAGACATGCATGTTGTTGTCATGTCATCATACATAGGTCCAGACATGTATGTTATATGTGATGGCATATCCAACATAGGTCCAGACATGTATGTTGTTGTCATGTCATCATACATAGTTCCAGACATGTATGTTATATGTGATGGCATATCCAACATAGGTCCAGACATGTATGTTGTTGTGATGTCATCATACATAGGTCCAGACATGCATGTTGTTGTCATGTCATCATACATAGGTCCAGACATGTATGTTATATGTGATGGCATATCCAACATAGGTCCAGACATGTATGTTGTTGTGATGTCATCATACAAAGGTCCAGACATGTATGTTGTTGTCATGTCATCATACATAGGTCCAGACATGTATGTTGTTGTCATGTCATCATACATAGGTCCAGACATGTATGTTATATGTGATGGCATATCCAACATAGGTCCAGACATGTATGTTGTTGTCATGTCATCATACAAAGGTCCAGACATGTATGTTGTTGTCATGTCATCATACATAGGTCCAGACATGTATGTTGTTGTGATGTCATCATACAAAGGTCCAGACATGTATGTTGTTGTGATGTCATCATACATAGGTCCAGACATGTATGTTGTTGTGATGTCATCATACATAGGTCCAGACATTTATGTTGTTGTGATGGCATATCCAACATAGGTCCAGACATGTATGTTGTTGTGATGTCATCATACATAGGTCCAGACATTTATGTTGTTGTGATGGCATATCCAACATAGGTCCAGACATGTATGTTGTTGTCATGTCATCATACAAAGGTCCAGACATGCATGTTGTTGTCATGTCATCATACATAGGTCCAGACATGTATGTTGTTGTGATGTCATCATACATAGGTCCAGACATGTATGTTGTTGTCATGTCATCATACATAGGTCCAGACATGTATGTTATATGTGATGGCATATCCAACATAGGTCCAGACATGTATGTTGTTGTGATGTCATCATACAAAGGTCCAGACATGTATGTTGTTGTCATGTCATCATACAAAGGTCCAGACATGTATGTTGTTGTGATGTCATCATACATAGGTCCAGACATGCATGTTGTTGTCATGTCATCATACATAGGTCCAGACATGTATGTTGTTGTGATGGCATGTCCAACATAGGTCCAGACATGCATTTGGTTGTGATGATATCAGGCATGGTCACAGACTTTCCATGTTATTGTGAGTGCATCAAAGTTGCATGTCAATATGATGCCATCCCACATGGTCCCAGACATTCCATGGTGTTGCCGTGGCATCAGACTTTCCATGTCGTTGTTTGTTGCTTTTCTTCTCAGAGCACGATGAATTGGCCTGGCCTGAGGATAAAAGGGAAGCTATGCTATAATTGCAGAAAAGGGTTACACAAATCCTCGTCAAGTTTTGGGACAAATCTGCATGATTTGAAAGTAATTTTGCTGGGAGAGGAGGGCTACACTGGTAATAACATGGCGTCACTGTGTGAGGAGAAAACCCCCTGTGTTGTTATTATTACCACCAATGTTAATCTATAAATGTGCAATCTAGCATGTTCTTTGTTGATACGGTATAGTTATGTTCTGCGCAATATTGGAGTCTGGACAATTCCAGAATAGGGCCCTGTACATTTTTTGAATTCCAGTACGTTCCCATTAATTTTAAATGTAAATTAAATTTTAGAAAAATACAAACATATATGCCTAAAAAGGCTTGCGCAATTCCAGAATTGCACAGAACTATTCTTGAATTGCCGGGCATTATTGGAATTGTCCTGATTCTAATTACGCGCAGAACAGATAAACAGTAAATTCCTAGATACAACTGTTTCTTTTCTTGCTGTCTCGTACTAAGCAGATTATGTTGATAAGTCACTGAACATAGATATAAACATGTCAGAGTCATTAGTTGTAATACTGAATTATGATTTTATATTGGTGTCTTTGAACATAAATATAAACCATATCAGAGATAAACATACTGGAGTCATTGATTGTAACATAGAAATGAACATATCATAGATAACTATATCAAAGT
This sequence comes from Congeria kusceri, assembly GCA_027627225.1. NCBI lineage: Eukaryota > Metazoa > Mollusca > Bivalvia > Myida > Dreissenidae > Congeria > Congeria kusceri. The sequence goes on from CM051032.1 coordinate 63,085,489, forward strand.
CATTAGTTATAAAAGATGGACCATATGTTGCTAATACCGTAAGAGTTTTTGTATGTTAACATATTAGAGACCTTAGTTGCAACATTTGAACAAATGATATGCTGGTAAGTCATTGAAGATATGCATAATAATAGTATGAAAATGGTACATGTTTAAGACAATATTATAATTTTTTTTGGCTGGGTATATTGGTTTACTAATGTCAGTGTGTCGGACGGTTGGTAGACCACTTTCGTTTCCGTTCTCTAAGTTCAACAGTTTTCATCTGATCTTCACTTAACTTAATGAAAATGTTTGTGGCCATAATATCTAGGTCAAGTTTGATTATCAGCCAAATCGCCCTTTGAATTGTGGAGTTATGGCCCTTGAATCATCTAAAATTGGCCTTTTTAGCCGTTTCCGCTCTCTAAGTAAGTCTAAGTCAACAGTTTTTCCATTAAATCATCACCAAACTTCATGAAAATGTTTGTGATAATAATATCTAGGTCAAGTTTGATAATCAGCCACATCGCCCCAGTAATTGTGGAGTTATGACCCTTGAATTATCTAACTTTAGCCTTTTTTGCCGTTTCCGCTCTCTGAGTCTAACAGTTTTCATCCAATCTTCACCAAACTTCATGACAATGTTTGTACTAATAATATCTAGGCCACTTTCGATAATCAGCCCAATCGTCCCAGGAATTGTGGAGTTACTGCCCTTAAATTATCTGAAATTGGCATTTTTATCGGTTTCCTCTCTCTAAGTCCAATAGTTTTCATCGGCCATGTAATAATATCTCGGCCATGTTTGATAACCAGTCAAATCAGCCCAGGAATAGTGGAGTTATTGCCCTTGAATTATCTTAAATTGGTCTTTTCAGCGGTTTCGGCTCTCTTAGTCTAACACTGTTCATCCAATCTTCACCAAACTTCATAAAAATGTTTGTGATAATATCTCGGCCATGTTTGATAACCAGTCAAATCAGCCCAGGAATTGTGGAGTTATTGCCGTTGAATTATCTGAAATTGGTCTTTTCAGGGGTTTCCGCTCTCTTAGTCCAACACGCTCTCTTAGTCCAACACTGTTCATCCAATCTTCACCAAACTTCATAAAAAATTTTGTTGGCATAATATCTTGGCCAGGTTTAATAATCAGCCAAATGGCCTCAGGCATTGTGGAGTTATGGCCTATGATTATATAAAATTTTGCCTTTTTAGCTATTTTAACCTAAACGGGGGCATACCTGTTTTACAAATAGCTCTTGTTGTTTATGTCATATAACATGGACACACATTTGTTATTGTTCTGCTTTTGTTAGATACACTGTAAATTGCTTATTTCAATAAAAACTAAATCTTAACGTAAACTAAATGCTGCTATTGTAAAGGCATTAAACATGGATATCACTATGTTTTTTGTGTTATATGATGCAAGTGTACCAAAAAAAATAATTCTTTTATTAAAATCTTAAGCATGTTAAATAGTGTTATCGAAATCAAAATGTTATTTATCTTTTATTATTGGCAAAATAAGACTGTCTTCATAGCAATATGATACATGTATATAAAATATCAAACATTTATTTATGATGCATGGGAATATAAAAATGTTACAATGATTATGCACTTAGATAGACGGTTGAGTGTTTAATGATTATGCATAAAGATATAACATTATGTTTTATAGATTATTCATTAATATTGTACATGTTTTATTGAATACAAGAGGATGTAGAACATTGTATTTTATTGATTTTGCATGCAGATATATTATTTTACAATAACGATATCATTGTTTTTAAGGAATATAGTATATTTTTGTCCTAATTTACAGTACAGTAAACAGTATGATTTGGAAAACTGTACATATTTGTTCGAAATAAACTAAAATAGATGTTATATTACTTGTACAGTGCTATATGTTGTTGTTTCTCTTATGTGTGTGGTTTGCATTTTTCTTATAGAGAATACTAGGTTAGTGTTGAATAAAGATACGTTTATTTAGCGAGGATAAGAAAACCTGAACCACGAGCCTTGGCAAGTGGTTCACGTTTTCGTGCCGAGCACATAAACTTATCTTTAATCAACACTTACTGGGTATTATATTTATACCATCATTTTCTGTCTTTATTTTTATAAGAAAAAAATAAAGAAAATCACTAAATAACACGATAAACATAGAAGGATGTCACGAAAATCAACAAAATGACGTCATTATACTGCGCCTGTTTACTGTATTCCACAGTGGGGAAATACAGCTAAGTTTATTCCAAGGGGTGTTATTTCGTCAATGCAGGCGTGATGATGGGATAAACAATATTGTTCTACAATGGAATGTTCTCAGCTTATGGTAGCTTCAAATTTGTCATTAATAATATTAGTCATATTAACTAAAAGAAATCAAAATGTTGATAGCATAGAAAGACTGTTGGCGAAAAAATGAAAGAAACCACTATCAAGGGAAACAGAAAGCAAAAATTTTTAAATGGCAAAGACACATTTGTTTAAATAAAATTGAATTTCTGCAATGCCATTTTTGCACAAGACAGTTTGAACTACCGGTTCTCATTGTTATACTCTCAAAACCAACTGTGTGTTGAATATTATAGATCTACTGGAGATAAATATTACTGGAAATAACACTTGAAACATAAATCATTTCAATGTGATAATGACTTCCTTATTCAGTACCATCATGAACAACTTAAAACTAGTATCTGTAATCGAAACGAAAATGTATAATTGTTATTTCCTGCATCATTTAACAAGCTCAGCTGGGCATGTCTTGTCTATTTGTGATTAATTTTTTTCCGTCGTTTTCATGCTAGTCCTGTACAGTTTATTTAAACAGCTAATGATGATATGAAAAGAACGCTTTACATTTTATTACATTTGATATAATTAAGTATATGGTAGTCATATATCTGTTGTGAAATTCTTAATAGAGAGTTTGAATGTTTTGTTGTTGTTTTTTCCATTATAAGGTTACATCCCAATAAAAATGAAACTACTCAGTATTCAGCAACAAAACTCCTCCGCGCCAATGTTGATGGTACAATCTTACCACGCCAATGTTGATGGTACAAACTTACAACAAAACTCCTCCACGCCAATGTTGATGTTACAGTCTTAACAATGCCAATGTTGATGGTACAATCTTACAACAAAACTCCTCCGCACCAATGTTGATGTTACAATTTACATGCCATTGTTGATGGTACAATCTTACAACAAAACTCCTCCGCACCAATGTTGATGTTACAATTTACATGCCAATGTTGATGGTACAATCTTACAACGCAGAAAGTGGTATAAATAAAACAAGTTTTTTTTTCTTGCACTTTGATTAAACATATGCCATAAACAAAAATTAGTTCAGACGAACCCTTCCTAGAAATCGCCCATTAGGCGAGTTGTAGTTCCTGAAAGACGTTCGCAACAACAAGAAATTAATTGGGTTAATTTCTCCTTTTGCTTCATTTTTCTTTATTGTATATAGGTTACAATATACTAATTCCATCTCTAATGTGCATTCAAAATAAATATTTTTAATAGTATAAGTTTCTAAAGCATATATAATTATCAAAAACACAGTTGTGCAATGTATTTCCAAACAAATTAGTTCAGAAATGATCCATTAAATATCTTCATTCTATTGATACGTTTTTTATGTATGCTAAAACGAAACAGGAAAAGGCTACACAGGTACCCTATATAAAATCTAATATTTCCCAAACAAGTTGGGCGAGCCATTCTTTTTTAAAAATGTTTTGGTGTAAGTACACATTGATGCATTTATGTGCGAAATTTTAAGAAAATCTGTCGTTAGGAACAAAATATGCATTTGATAAAAATGAAGTTTCAGAAAGCATTATTAGTTCCCATTTGACACACTTAAATGACCAGTCAAATTCATTGTTTTAGCAGTAAATGTAAAATCTAAACTAAAAAAGGAGTTTCGACAGGTACCGTATTCAAAACCCAATATTTCCGGTGACCCCTATTTTTTAAGACTGTTTTTGTTTCAGTATACAATGACGCATGTATGTGGGATCTTTTAACAAAATCTGTCCTTTGGAACACGAGATATCCGTATATTTGATAAATTATTGATGTTTTCACAGGCATTTTTTTGCATAATTAACCTTGTTAAGTGTCCATTAAAAGTCATTTGTTAAACGATAACTGTAGATAAAGCGCGTTTTATCATAAAACTGCATTTGTATATTGCAAAACGAAACATTTAAAAAAGATGCATTTAAAAATCTCAATGTTTGTTTGAATAAAAACGCTTTATATTATTCAACATTCTTAGTGACACAAACTGGAAAAAGGCTTCGACAGGTACCGTATTCAAAATTCAATATTTCCGAAAAAAGGCCGTTGACCCCTATTTTTTAAGACGGTTTTAGTTTTATGATACATTGATGCATGTATGTGCCAATTTTTAAGAAAATAAAAAGTAAAGTGTTTGTTTATTATAGTGTCACCCCTCGCGATTAAGGGCCAGCCAGTTTTGACTTATGAGACACCTTTACTGATGAACATCTTTACTCCCGATTCCTATCCTATATGCCGGGCGCTTGGCAGGAAGGCAATCGGTACCCCTTGATTTAACTAAATGCTGGGTAGGCAACCGGCCATATCAGAACTCGCCTTGTGTAGGACTCGAACCTTCGACCTCCCGCTCCGTAGGCGAACGCCCTAACCACTAGGCCACGGAGACGTTGAAAATATGTAGTTGGAAAGAAATTGAAGGAAATTGTTGCGAACGTCTTTAATACCGATAGTTTACTCAAGTCGTCGAAAACTCTTAATAAAACATCTATATGTAGTGAGCCCACTGTCAATTAAGGTTACACTAATAAATTATGCAGAAGTCGGCGAAAACGGGATTTGTATAATCACTGCCATCAGGTGAGCGATGTAGGGCCACTGTACCTCTCTTGTGTACATGTCGTGGTGACATGTTTTGCAGTGCACATCCCGTTAACATAATGGACACAGAGTTGGTTATTTATGGTTTTCTAAGTATGAACTGAGTGTTTATGGAACTTACACGCCATCGAGATTGGGGACACGTGCATATCCGTGTACGTACATTTAGTCACACACAAATGAAATGTTTGTTTCATTGTATAATAACTAGATGCACTTTCACAGTAAGGCAAAAGGTCCGCTATAAGTTCTGGGATGTAAATAATTATGAATATTCGCATATGCTTATAGGTTGCGTTTTTAATTAAATTAAGAAACTTGTTAGAACTTAGAAGTCACAATTCACAAAAATATTTCATTTACAGTCGTAATACTATGAACAACACCTGCCCCCATAGTCTGCGTTCTGTGCGTTCCGTTTACTCCTACATCCGTCATCCATGACGCGTCTTCAGATCATAAATATGCCCGATGGCGCGAAAATTAGACCTCCGCGAAAGAGTGTGTAATTAAATCATAAAAGTCTCTTATTTCGAAAATAAAACATTGCCATATTATAAAAAAATATATATATACTCGTATACTAGAAAGCACTCGGATAGCCCAAATATCCGCCAATGCAGCTCCCCCTTGTGGTTTGCAACTTATTAACCATACAGCATACATGTGGCGACTAACTCCCAATAGGAAAAGGCCTTTACAAAATTCCTGGATCCAGAAGGTGATCCGATCAACACCAACATGTCATCACTCTCCCATTTTCACCATTCCCAGAAGTTTTCATACGTAACTTTTTGAATAAAGTTGCTAAACAAACAGCGGCAGAGGTAAAAATTAAATTGATCAACCCTGTGTATGTTGTAAATACGCATGGGAATATGAGTTGATTCAGGATTAAAATCAAAGGTAATACAAAATGGTTTCTAGCAAACTTGATTGAGCTCATGATGCAAAACATGCCCATCACATTTAGCGCGTCCGTTTGATTTTATAATGAGCCTGTCGTGGGAAACCCGGGCTTAATGCATATGGGTAGTGTCTGCGGACTGCACAGGCTTATTCTGGATGGCACTTTCCGCCTACAGTGGATTGATTGCACAGGCAGTAAGCCCGGGTTTTCCCACGACACGCTTCAGTTACGTTTACGGAATAATTATTTATTACCGAATTATGAAATCGCACAGTTGAATAAAATTTATTGATCTTATTTCAATTTTAGCTCGACTATTCGAAGAATAGGTGAGCAATACCTACTACACCCGGCGTCGGCGTCCGCGTCTGAATTTGGTTCAAGTTTTTATTCAAAAGTCTTGTAACTTTAAAACTACATAAGTTATTCACTTGAAACTTGGAATATACCTTTGTCATCAACTCCAGTGTCAGGGGCAACATTCCCCATAACTATGTTTTGTATTTTGACAGAGTTATGCCCCTTTTTCACTTAGATTTTCTGGTTAAAAGTTTATATTCAAAAGTTTTGTAACCTCAATACTACATAAGTTATTCACTTGGAACTTGTAACTAACCTTTGTCATCAACTCCAGTATCAAGGGCAACCATCCGTATAACTCTGTTTTGTATTTTGACAGAGTTATGCCCCTTTTTCACATATATTTTCTGGTTAAAGTTTATATTCCAAAGTTTTGTAACTTCAAAACTACATAAGTTATTCACTTGAAACTTGGAACTAACCTTTGTCATCAACTCCACTGTCAGGGGCAACATTCCCCATAACTCTGTTTTGTATTTTGACAGATTTATGCCCCTTTTTCACTTGGATTTTCTGGTTAAAGTTTATATTCAAAAGTTTTGTAACTTCAAAACTACATAAGTTATTCACTTGAAACTTGTAACTAACCTTTGTCGTCAATTCCAGTATCAAGGGCAACATTCCGTATAGCTCTGTTTTGTATTTTGGCAGAGTTATGCCCCTTTTTCACATATATTTTCTGGTTAAAAGTTTATATTCCAAAGTTTTGTAACTTCAAAACTACATAAGTTATTCACTTGAAACTTGGAACTAACCTTTGTCATCAACTCTACTGTCAGGGGCAATATTCTCCATAACTCTGTTTTGTATTTTGACAGATTTATGCCCCTTTTTCACATATATTTTCTGGTTAAAGTTTATATTCCAAAGTTTTGTAACTTCAAAACTACATAAGTTATTCACTTGAAGCTTGGAACTAACCTTTGTCATCAACTCTACTGTCAGGGGCAACATTCTCCATAACTCTGTTTTGTATTTTGACAGATTTATGCCCCTTTTTCACTTAGATTTTCTGGTTAAAGTGTATGTTCAAAAGTTTTGTAACTTCAAAACTACATAAGTTATTCATTTGAAACTTGGAACTAACCTTTGTCATCAACTCTAGTATCAGGGGCAACATTACCCATAACTCTGTTTTGTACTTTGACAGAGTTAGCCGACTTTTTACATAGACTTTGTGGTTAAAGCTTTTGTTCCAAAAATTTATAAACTATGCAAGGCTTCACTTAAAAATATTGTAGTTTTACAAATGTATGCCCCTTTCACTATCCAAAATATGTACCAACTGAAATAACTTCGAATAGTCGAGCGCGCTGTCCTCTGACGGCTCTTGTATTGTGTTCTTTCACAGTTTATAATTGTATATCCGCCATTAAATATAACTCCATATACTAATATTATCTCCACTGTCAGCGACTGTGTAAATATTTTCCTTTTTTGTCTTCATGAAGCTGTCTTTGGTAAATGGTTGCATAAATCACAGCCGATACTGCCAACAAACTGATTTTGACTTCAATCACATGTTGGGATAGATATCGAAAGGGTGCGATATTGCCTAAAAACATTTAAAGCATATACCGAAGAACAGGTTTGATTATTACAATAAACCGATTGAAGAAAACGTCATTGGCAACGAAATTGATATCTTTTTAGATATGGTTTAGGTTTAAAAAAAGAATACCGGTATTGGGCAATTGTAAAGGGGCGTAAGACGCTTCTTCACCGCCAATGAATACCGGCTTAATAATGCCAATAACTCTGTAACATAATGTGGCAAATAAGTGCGCTGTGATGTGAAAATTCAACTCTTCACAACACAAAATATGGAACAAACTCATTCATGAAGACGTTTATGGGGGAAATCTAAGCACCTAATGACTCCAACGCTTGTAATTCGTCTCACGCGAGTGCAAATTTCACGTAAATGTAATTTCCTCGTGAAAAAACGCGCATGTAAGATAAAAACACATATGCAATGGTCCTACATTCTGTTTTCTTGCATTTATGAACCATCTAACCATAGGCCGCATCAAGAAAAACTAATTGATTTATTTTTGCAGCTGGTCGCATTTAATACCCCCATTCCACAGACATAAAAAATCCACCGATTTGCCAAAAATAGATAAATTTTAGGATTCGTAGTTGAATCGTAATCAATTCATGAAGTTCTTAACTGATTTGTTTATGTTCGTAGTCAGTTCTTTCAATTCTTGAGCAGTCGGAAATTCGTGACAAAAGTTTTGAAGTGTTCAAAATATTGGCCACGAACTCCCGATTCCAAAAATTCGTAGTTAATTCGTAAAAAATTCGTACAATCATTGCAGGAATTCCGAATCACTGGTATTTCCGGGTCACTTTAAGAGTAATGGTTCTGAAAATAATTGCAACCCTCCCATTTCGATTTTTAGACTGTTGGCGGAGGCTTTATGAGTAATACATGTTGAAAAATCTTTGAACATGGTTGCAGTAGCATGACTACGGTTTATTCATCGCGATAAAACATCGGAAATGCCCGGTAAATGGGCACATTTATAGTATCAATTGGTATATAAATGTATACTCTTTGTACTTTATACATAAGAAAATCCTGCTTTCCATATTACTGCAGAAAACAACGGTAATATCAACATATGTGTTTTGGGGTGTTCCGGGTCACTTGAACGGACCTCGTTGTTTAAGGGGAATATGTGAATTGTCCATGGATTGGTTGGGTCAGTACACTCATGCACATTGTAAGATAATTATTTATTAACTAATATGTATTTTTGTAACACAATTAAGGGGATATGATAGGCATGCTTCTCATAGGTTTTATTTACCCTTCTATAAGTAATAAATACCATAATAGCTTTTTGTGGTATTTCAAATTGAAGAATGGTGCCAGCCATAGGGCGAACCAAAGAGACCCTTCAATGTTTTAATGTATTCAGATAGTTTATCTCATTAATATCAGTATCACAGTTGATTAATGTAAGCAATATATAGTATATGTGTATATTAAATGTATTCAAAAGCTGTCAAAATGTTTAACATAGCATGTTTAATAGAAGCAGGGACTGGGAGCTCTATATTTAAATGTTGTTTCAACTTTTTAAACCATGATCTATAGTGCCCTTCACATACTACTCTAGGATACCATTCACCTTTATGTTTACATTTGACATTGTCATATCATCATTTTGTTGTACTGTGTATGTGTTTTAGACTGTTGGTGTTACCATTAGAACGGCCGGTATATTTATCTTTTTCTATCATTATGCGTTTTGTTACTCTTATATTCTTAGGATGTTAATGTTATCAATATGCTTATGATTGTTATCAAATTGTTGATCTGGTTGATCTGTTTGTTACTGGTGTTACATATATGATTAGAATATTCTATGTACAATTACCATATCGCGGATTTTTTTTTTACTTTTAGCTGGTATTTTTATATTTAATTTACCAATCAAAAGCATTGGCAAACGTTGATCAATTATAAAAAAAATATTGTTGTAGTGTAACATCTGAATGGCCGTGGAATATATATGGCTTTGTAACTTTTCATATATTGACCTGAATCCTACATGAAAAATAAATAAGATGTCAAACGTGGAAAAATCTACAATATGTCCTAACTAATAGTTTGTGATGATGTGTTGTCCGGTTCAAGAAATGAATATATCTTCCTTGTGGTGTTGTTTGACAAGTGCTAACTCAGACTAAAATTTTTTAATGCTTTTTAAACAAACCCTTAAGGAAACTATAGTAGAAGTGCCAAGTGACCCGGAACACACGTTCTCGATTCGAACCCCCGCAATCAGTGCATACAGTTCAGCACAATATTTAACAAAATATTGAATCGTACCAAATGTTTCAAACATGCATATTGTTGCTGAGATATCTGTTTTTCAAAGTATATATAGGTTAACGTGATTGCAAGTACAGTTAAAATAAAAATAGCGGTTTTGTCTTTAGTGACCCGGAACTACCCAATTGATAGTAGTGCATTCTTAGCATCATAACAGATTCGTAATCGTTCTTGGCATTTTTATGCATTCGTGGGTATTCTTATCTCATTCCAGGATTCGCGAATTGGCGTCTGACAACGATTCGGCTACGAATCTGTCACGAAAACACGCCGAAAATAAATTTAAAAAATATATCATAATTATAGTATCTAATTCATGCATGCGTTCGGTGTAGTCTTAACCGATACGTAACTGATTCCTAACCTTCGTGCAGAAGCCGTAATAGATTCTTGTAATCGTAGTAAGTTCTTGACAACATTCGTGTAATTCCAGCCGAATCCTACGAATATTCGTAACACTGTCTTAACTGTATCGTAAATGATCCGTAAAACTTCACAATTCAACCATGAAAATGTGCAAAATTTCACGAATCCTCATGATTCCTACAATTTATCAATTCGTGAGATTCGTGGCGTGTGTGGAATTGGGGCATAATTGTCTTACTGCTAAGTTGCAACGAATCGTGAATGAATTCGCATGTGTTCCCAGATGCCTCACCTTTGCAACTTGCAACTTGAAATAAAAACGTGTTTTGTAAGTTCTAACGAATACTAGTATACCATAATGTTCAGCTTTTGGCTTTGCAATTACGGGTTTAGCCGTTGCATTCATGACTCTATCTTCTTTTACCACCACATGCCTTTCTTACATATACCCATTGTAGATTGTTGGTATCCAGTAGCATAAACGTATAGTTCAACTTCTTTGTATTGAAGTGTATTTAATCGCAATTTTAAACAAAACAGTCGAATCGCGATTTTACGAAATGACGATGTACTTCGACAATGTCCGGCGGTGCCGTCGTTTTTCCTTCTTCACTCAATGTAAATGGTGATTGCATTCCAAACATGCTGAAACCACACGATGCTGTATTACTTTTTGGTAACCATACGATGCTGCATTAGTCTCTGGTAACCGCACGTACGATGCTGCATTATTCTTTGGTAACTACACGATGCTGCATTACTTTTTGGTAACCACACGATTCTGCATTGCTGTTTGGTAGCCACACGATGCTGCATTACTCTTTGGTAACCACACGTACGATGCTGCAGTGCATTACTCTTAGGTAACCACACGATGCTGCATTACTATTTGGTAACCACATGATGCTGCATTACTCTTTGGTAACCACACGTACGATGCTGCAGTGCATTACTCTTTGGTAACCACACGATGCTGCATTACTATTTGGTAATCACATGATGCTGCATTACTCTTTGTTAACCACTTGATGCTACATTACTCTTTGGTAACCACACGGTGCTGCATTACTTTTTGGTAACCACACGATGCTGCATTACTCTTTGGTAACCACACGATTCTGCATTGATTTTTGGTAACCACACGGTGTGGCTTTACTTTTGGGTAACCACACGATGCTGCATTACTATTTGGTAACCACACGGTGCTGCATTACGGGTACTCTTTGGTATCCACATGTATGAGGCTGCATTACTCTTTGGTAAATTAACGTGTCTACAAATACTCGTACATATGTTACGAGCATGTTAGGAATGAAAGCGATCATTGGTGCATGTATTCCAGCTTGATTTGGTAATGGGTTTCTTCCTTATCATTGTTTAGATCTTGTTTCCCATATTTGTTTGTCTTGCTCATACATGCTCGACATCAACTTGAACTTTGTCTATCCCAACCTCAACACTTCTACCTAACGGATGCCTGTACTTGCCGGAATTGGGGTACAAATGGTTACATTGCGTTTGAATGTCGATATGGACATTTTATGACAAGAGTTTTCAAAATTTAAATGGGAAATGCGATGAAGATAAAGCTTCATAAAAAGTCTGTTCGTTGTGTCAAAGTCCTAATGCTCTATTTTTAACTTTCTTAGTTTCTATGGATTGTGTTCACCTCTTTTGATTACACATAGTCAAGATTATTAACTCCGTAGAATCGACATCCACGTTATTGTAGACACGTAACTGAGAACGGCATTTAATGAAGACATGAGTCATGGTAAGCTCCACTGGCCGAAGGCCAGCGAGCTTATGCCATGGCGGTTTGTCCGTCGTGTGTGCGTGCGTGCGTCCGTGTGTAATCTTTGTCTTTAAACGACATCTCCTCTAAAATCGTTGTGCCGACTTTGATGAAATTTCACAGAAATGTAAATTGGGTGGTCCTCTTCCAAAGTTGCTCAAATGGTCTGTTGCACAAGAAGGGGGAGATCGTAAAGTGAACTCTGGCTATCTTTTAGTGAGGCAAATAACAGCTGATGACTTATATGGCTGACTTTTGCTACAAATGATGGATGTTTTTCCTAGGTTAGTAAACTTTGTTTTTCATCTTTAGAATATGCCCATGTTGTGACACAATATTCCATGTGATCACGTGTTTTATTTCAAGACCATTACCTGATATAAAAAAGTTATTGAAGGTACAATATGTGCAGGTGTGTTGTTGACAAGTAGATCTCTTATCGTTTTTTTCGCATTTTTAATGGTTTTAAAACAATATCAGTCTATTTCATGACTATCAATGTGTTGTATAACTATACTCTTACACAATAGCTAAGTTTGACACTTCTGGAGCAAATATTCGTACTTCCAGACTTTAAAAACGTACTTAAAGCACACAAATATTTCTGGTGATGACTTTAAGTAGGAAATAACAACTGGTAATCAGCCATTTCTATACACAGTACAATGCACCATATACATATCTACATTGACCATTGGGTTTATTAATAGTTAATAGTGTTAAAATCCCAGCGTTTGATGATGTAAAAACCAATTGGAACATGTATATAAAATACCTTTATATAAATATGTTGATCCTTTCTTTTTCAGAGTTATCCAGTTTTATGATACTAGAAGAAATATCAGTTTGCCATGGAAAAGAGCCGGTATTATATAACTTGGATTGTAACACTTGCATTTTTAATTGATAATCAAAAGTTACTTGAAAATATCTGGACGCAGTTTGTTCCATATTCAACTTAATGTAAAGAAGAATACTTACCGAGTACAGTGACTTAATGTAAAGAAGTATACTTACAGAGAATAGTGACTACCCCTTTTAGCCGGGATATTTTTATGCATTCCGTGACAGATGATCAGCATGTTTAAGTGTTTATTTAAGAAGAGTATTGCAAATGACAAATGAAAACTTTGAAAAACAAAACAAACATGCTTTTATTAAATCATTCGTTTATATTTTGAATTATTTTTGCCATATATTAAAACTATATAATACAACATACAAACGTATGGTACAAGTATATAGAACACAATAAATTATGATACTACTGCAATACTGAATGGCGAATATTGAACATATTTTTTATAAGCATAATGTTATGAATTTATACTATAATACATTCCAAACACCAGCTAGGCATTGTTAGTTCCACTATATTGTTGCTTGAGCTAGTGCAAAGCTTCCTGGGTCAACCGGAAATAGACAGAAATTGGTCATTTGATCATTGCCATTGGAGACTCGCATAATTTAATAACAGTTAATCTACAATATCTTAAAAAACGGTGACACAATAATTATATGATTTTGAGAATTCATTATATTAGTTCATTAATAGTGTTGCTTTTATTAGTTTAATTCAATTAGGTAATTATTTACTACTCAAACGTTCAAGTGTACAGGTTTCAACAACGTATATACAAACAATTGATAATGTAGATAATTTTATGAATGAACGAACTAATTGAGCTGCATATCTACAAATCCGATCGTTTTCTTTGTACAAGTTAATGCCTAAATTACCAGTTGTTATTTTGTACTTAAAGTCATCACCAGAAATATGTTTGTTCTTAAAGTAAGTGTTTACAGCCTGGAAGTCCGAACATTTGATCCAGAAGTGTTCAACTTGGTTAATTAGGTTAGGGTAAGGTTATTCTGCATATCGGTAGTAATAAAATTGTCTGATTTTGTCCTCAAACTAATAAAAAGCGTATAAATGATGTCAGTTCTACATTTCAACATCAAACCTGCATCCATTGTACCTTCAAGAACTTTTTTAATTTAAAGGCTATGATCCCGATATTAAACACGTGATTACATGGAATATTGGGCCCCAACATGGGCCTATTCTTTAAATGAAAAACAGAAAAAAGTTGTACTAACCAAGGCAAAACATCCTTCATTTGTTGTAAAAGTCAGCCATTTTAGTCACCAGCTGTTATTTGCCTCACTTAAAAGTAGCCAGAGTTCACTTTACGATCTTCCCCCTGCACAAGATGGCCACCAGAGCTATAAATAGAACAATCTTAAAACGACATCTCCTCCTAAACCCCTGTGTAGATTTTCAAATAATTTCACAGAAATGTTCCTTGTGTGGTCCTAACCCAAAGCTGCTCAAATGGTTTCGCTCTGTTGAAAAACATGGCCACAAGGGACGGGGTCATTTGTCCTTATATGGCTATATTAAAAACTTTGAATTTTTTTTTGTCAGAAACCACTAGTTGCATTTCGAAAAATGTTCACAGAAATGTTCCTTAGATGATTTTCTACCAAAGTTGCTAAAATTATTCCGCTCCGTTGATGACTATATAGAAAACCTTGAAAATCTTTTCAGAAACCATTGGTTGGATTTCGAAATAATTTCGCAAAAATCTTCCTTGTTTGGTTCTCTACTAAAGTTGCTCAAATGGTGTACGCCCCGTTGAAAACATGGCCGCCAGTGGGGGGGGGGGGGGGGCGGGCCATTTAACCTTATATGGTTACATTTAAACTTTGAAAATCTTGTCAGAAACCAAAATGTACTCTGGGTCGTTCTCTACCAAAGTTGCTCACACGCTTCCAATCCGTTGAAAAACATGGTCACCAGGGGCCGGCGCCATGTTTAATTATATGGCTATGCTGAAAACTTTGTGACAGAAACCACTTGTGCTGAAATAATGCATACAACATCAACGCGGTGTCATCAGGTTCAATAGTTTCTTATTGACGAATAACATACATTTATTTAAGTATCATCTTAAGAAAAGTGTAAACTATTCATATTAAAAGCATGTTAAAGAGATTTTAATATTTCACGCTGTAAGTAGCTCAATGGTTCCTCAATGATTTTCTTTTGAAACGGAAGCGATTTTGATAACCTTTAAGTATGCGTTCTTTAAATGTGAATTAACACATCGTGTACAGATATGATATACTTCAAAGCGTACGTCAACCGAGACTAAAATTGAGAAGTTTCATAGTTTCCATTTAAGACTAATTCTCGAATAAGTTAACTTTTAAGATTATGATCAACTTGAATATAAGTTTAAGTTTGAGTCAGATTTTGAAAATGTTCGTAGTCGTCGGGCCTGTAATCGGATAGATGTGTCATAGTTAATTTACATTAGGTTCTACAAGACAGGGGTCGTATTACTGAAACATCTTTAGTTAATTATAACTTAATTTCAATAAAGTTCCAATTTGTGTGATGCAATATTTCTAAAACTATGTAGTTTATGTAGATTAAAAAAACACTTATTTTTTTACAGTTAATTGAACAATAGAACTTTAACAATATAGCTGATTATTAATATATACATGTACTAAGCATAATGTCCTTTACAGAAAATTACGATTTTAAAGTGGAGTTTAATCTTAAATGTTTCTGGAATACGGCCCGGATTTAGGAGATCTTCTGGTAAAATATCATTTAATATGCGAAAAGAACCGTACTACAAGTACTTACGTCAACTTTTTATCTCAGTTTATGTAGGGAAACATCTACGATTACAAAGGTACAGGGTACTGCTAAAGAGGAGCAGGGTGGAAAACCGGACCAGTCGGTTTATATTTTCCATTTATTTCCTAAATCCAGGATGTTCATGAGTCTAATGCTTCTGATAAAGGTTTATAAGCATAGTATATTTATTGGTCATTGAATAATTGCAAAAATATGTTGAATTTTAAAAGATATTCAACATTTCTGTGTTGACCAGCCCAGAGGGGCAACGGGGGGGGGGGGGGACCAAAAGGAGCAGGCTGCAGCACTCTTCTATTTTGCTCTAGATCTTTCCCTTGTTTATGAGTTTGTCTTGACCACCTTCGGACGTGATATACCACCTAATGAAAGCATCTTTGCGCTCTAACATTGTAATATAATGAAATTATTAATTTGGGGAATTAACTATGGCTGATCATTAGTCTGTACACTATAAAGTGTGTTAATACTTGATATATCACTTCGCCGAACCACCGCTCAACTACAGAAACACCTTTTCGCCGAAACGGTGTTTCGCCGAAAGCTCCGGTAACCCGTTTATTAAACAAAGTTTATTTAAGATCCACACTGCGGATTTTTGTTGACGTTTGAAATACTATCTCACTCAATTCTTAGTCCGGTGGTTACCTGGGAACCAGCGCGCTGGAACCAGCTCGATTGAACCGAATTGACGATTTCCCGTTCTGAACCAATGATACTGTTTTGACACATTTCGGCAACAAAGTGGAGATAATTTAGACTCGGCGAAGGAAACAAAAAAAATCAACAAAAAAAATCAACAGGAAGTAAATTGACGTTAGAGTCACTCACAAAATCTCTGATACTTTCTGTTTCTATAATGTGATGTTACAGCGTATCAGTTTGCAAGATGACGCGATGTAAAATTTGGATTGCATTCCTGTTTGCTGGTCATATTGCATTTGGTCACGGTAAGAACTTTCAAATTGCAATTAATTAATGTGTATTACTTGCTTGTTTGGTAATTTATTAGTTAAATTTGTATATGGAATCGGTAATAATCATTAATTATTGACTTGACATAATATATCTGGCATGTCATGGCATAACTTCCCATGCGTTTCACATTATAAATACCTGACACCTTGATATCGTCTAGGCATCCGTTTAATCAGGTCCGTTCGTCCTAAAATGTGTCCGCCCTATTTCCCGTTCGGCCTATATCCCGATGCCCTGGGTCCGTTCGCCCTATTTTTTTTATTATCAGATCAGGTTATTGATGTTAAACGATAAATGCTAATTGTGAATAAAAAAATTTAGCAACATTCAATTTCATGATACTTTTATTTTATGAAATAAATTTCAATTTGGGTTTTATTGAATAACACATAGAATTTCAATATGATTAACAAATATACAGATATGCATGTCAAAGAGATATATGTGTATGTATGACTTTTATTTTATTATATTTGGGTTTTATTGACATCAAACCAAATACAAGAGGCAGATGCATTCGCTTCCGTCCTTCTGGATGAAGGCATGGATACTCAGCAGTTGACCACGGCTCTTGAACGGATCCCTCACAACCTGCAGGAGATATAATGTTGCCATAAAAACAAACAACAAATTAATTGATATATGAAGTATGAATAATTTAAAATATTAATCGAAAAATTTTCGTATTTTAGATAGATATTAGATATTATGTTTATGTTTGGTTATTGTTCATTAATACCTTGAAAGTGCCATCCATAAACCACCGAGTCGCGTGCTGTAGATCTAGCTGAAATCTGGTGGCAAACACCAGATGCCGCTGCTCGTCAACGCGAAGATCAGCTATCATAAAGTATTTAAAAAAATACAAGTGGGTTCCACTATTCGAGTGTTACAACATATTGATTATACTATATCCTATAAATTTATATTTATTTTTTTCATTCTGTCAACATCTTGCATGATGTTTTTGTTTCAATTTTAATATAAAAAAATGAATAATATAAAATGATTGTTTAAAATAAAGGCCGTGTTCTGATAGACCAATTAAAATAAATGCCGATAGTAATAGAACCTCCTTAATACTGTAGTAATTAACCACAATCAATTAAATGGAGCCAGTTATGGCATGCATAACACCCTGTAATCAATTAACACTTAAGATCAGTGGCATCATCACCTATCACTATTGTTATAACAACCTTAAACATTAAGGAATGACATAGCATACACTAGAAGACAATTTTGGCAATTTCTTTGGAAATATATCATGATGTAAATATTTATTATATTATATTTGCAATGCTAATAATTTTTTTTTTTTTAATAAAATGCACGAAATAAATGAAAATTGTTAAAAACGGACCATTAATAATATGCATGATAACAACAAAGAACATAAAATAAATAAACATTAAGACATGTAAATTAAAGACAAGTTATGAAAATAACCGCCTATAAATGAAGGTCAATAAACAAACGGACGTGATAAATGTAAATTCTTAAATAAACTTAACATTATTGAAATGTATGATAATAACATCAACGACCATAAAATAAATGAACATGAAGACGTGTAAATTAAATACAATTGTCAAACTAACCGCATATAAATGAATGATCATAAATAAACAGACGATTTATAAATGTAAAATATATAAAAACTTGCAAGTTCAACATAACCGATGTTGCCACCTCTCACAAATGTTTTCTCTGACGTATCTGTATTTGACACGAAATGCACATTCAATTATCCATTTTGTTGTAGTAATTAATTTTGATGTTCAAGCTCCATTTTGAATGTTCGGATTAATCCCATTTTGCACATATACAAAACATCAAATAACGCCACGTTACCGAAATATAATCGACGTATTTAACTTGAAAGTGTGTACCTTATCAAAAGTCAGTAATTGCTGATAAATAGTTTAATTAGTTTTAATTAATGAAATACAAACGCGTGAACTTGTGTAAATGTGTGAACAAACCCCATAAATTAATTGTAATAAATCGTGTGATATTTTGCAAACTGTTAAAAATTTAAACGTTGATTTTTAATTCCATTTGAATATATACGGCACAAATTATTAACAAATGTACAATAAAAGCAAGTGTGAAAACTTCTATGAAACACTATTTGCACAATAAAACATAGGGCGAACGGACCCAGGGTGAACATGTTATCAGGACGAACGGACCCGAAACCCATCAGTTTCAGACGGTGGTTATGTACTTGGCACGGACCTTCTGCCATGTTTTGGCTACTCTGTGTTTTACATGCTATTTGTTTGCACTATGTAAACAGGACAGCTTTCTGTTGTCTGCGTCATTTTTTGCTGATTTGAAAACAAGGCTCCAAGAATCTTAATTGTGTCACCCGAGTAAAAAAAATCACCATTGCTATCAGTGGATCCCAGTGAAATCCAGATATTAATTAAAACATTAAGATTAGAAAAATGGCAAAATATTATGACACTGAACTGTGAATTAAAAAAATCAGTAAATGTGTTTCTGATTGTGTGTTTGTGGTTGTCATGGATTATGGAAATCCAGGAACAAAAAGAACAAAGAAACTATTGTAATACAGATTTAATCTTGAGTTCACAGCAATGTGTGGCTATATATTTGCGGTGTTCAATAAAGCAATGCATCAAACTACTGTCACTGCAACAATTGTTAAATTTCACCAGGTTTGCATGGGAAAACTTGCAAATTCCACAATTGGGACTGAATTTCCATAGAGTCTGAATCACAGATGATGTGTGATTTGCAGGCAAAATCCATGTTCAGTGTAGTGTACATGTTTGTTATGAAATGTCGACAGTGAAAAATAAAGCACATCCCGATATTTAACAACATAGATCAAGGTCTTGTGCTGGTATAATTGTTAACTTGTTCTCTTTAGTTCTCAGGTACTAATGTCATGGCTATAACTACATGTACAGAATAACTGTAATTAGGAAACTATATATGAGGCATGTTGTGGGAAAACCGATCTTAATGCATGTGCTTAAAGTGTCATCCCGGATTAGCCTGTGCAGTCCGCACAGGCTAATCCAGGACGGCACTTTCTGCCTGCAGTGAATTAATGTTTAGAAGAGACTTCCATGAAACAGAAAATACCATAAAATCGGAAAGTGCCGTCCCGGATTAGCCTGTGCAGATTGCACAGGCTAATCCGGGACGACACTTTACGCACATGCATTAATTCTGGTTTTCCCACGACGCGCCTCATGTCAATTATTTTCAAAATAAGCAGATGAAAGTGACAACATAACTTGAAAGCAGACAGATAAACATAAAAATATGTCAAAGGGAACAGTCAAATTCGAAAAAATCATCTTATACTAGTAACAACTTTTGCGTCGTTTATTAGTGTTGTGTAACCTGTAACAACTGTCGAGTCAATGGATATATATCGGAGTTTCCAGCTTTACAGCCAATAACTAGTTTGCAGGGATAGAAATTAACGGTTGCCCGCTCGCCCGGGGCGACTAAGTTTTACGCCGGGCGATTGAATTTCCAAAGCCGGTAGTCCGCCCGGGCGAATAGCTTTTTGAAAAAGCTGTTCTTATAACAATCGATATATTTTGCGGTATTCATCAATACTTTTACCCCTCTGGCGTGAAATGGTCACAGCCAATTAAATTGCGTCTTACAAAACATCAGCCAATGAAGTCAATCATTGTATAATTTCTTTCCAAAATGGCTGCGCCCATGGCGTAACAAAATTGTAAAAATGTGGCATTTTATTCAAGGCGTTTCTCGGCCAGAAAGGCAAAACCTTGCCGAAAAACGAAAATATAATATGGAGTATGATCAATCTAAACGTAAGCGTGAGTTTCAACTTGGATGGTTGGAAAATAGGCCATGGTTGACGAATGATCATGAGAACGGTATGCAGTGTAAATATTGTGTTGCACAAGGAATGCAAAATTCTTTGTGACAGGTTGCTCCTCGTGGAAAATTGACAGCATTAAGAAACACGAACAGTCTGATGGGCACAAGCGTGCTGCAGCTATAGAGTTAGCTAAGAGTAAACCAAATTACGATTCACAAGCTGCAAAAACCCTTCAAATTTTGAATGCCCAGGTTTTCAATAAACTATCTAACATGTTTAGAACCTGTCATGCTTTGGTAGTCAACAACAGGCCATTAACTGACTTTGAATGGATGTGCAAGTTAGATGATATGAAAGGAATGCAGCTAGGTGAAACTTACAGAAACTACAAATCTGCGCAAGTTTTTGTAAATGCGATCGCAACAACTCTGTTTGATAAAATATCGACAGAACTTTCAAAAAGTAACTTTATATGCTTAATAGGGGATGGCAGCACCGATGCTAGTGTTCAGGAGCAAGAATTGTGGTACTGTAGAACTGCTAATGCTGGTAAAAGTGTGACATATTTTTTAGGAGTGCATAAACCAGAAAAAGCAGATGCATCGAGTCTTGTTGCTGGAATTAAGCATTTAGTAAGGGAAAACATGGCGTTACAATGGGATGACGTTTCCTCCAAGCTGGTGGCTTTATCATGCGATGGGGCAAGTGTCATGTTAGGATGCAGAGCTGGAGTTGGTGCACTTCTGCAAACAGAACAGCCATCATTGATTAAAATCCACTGCATGGCCCATCGACTTGAACTATCTCTCAGGGACATGGCAAAGTCTGCTAAATTATATGTGAAAACTATTGACACACTACTGCTGGGCCTTTATTTGTTCTACCATAATAGCAGTTTAAATAGATCAATGTTGAACAGATGTTATGAAGCTATGAAGACAAATGGGGATGACTCATTGTTAATGCCTGTGCGTGTTGGCAGGACTCGATGGATAGCCCACACCTTGCGAGCAGTAACAAACATAATTGCAGCTTACAAGTTTATAGTTGCACATCTTCAGCAGGTAAGTTTTGGGTGAATGTCAGATAAATTCATATAAAAATGGTTAACTTGGAACCTACAGTAAAAATTATGCTAATATTCTTAAGATACAAATTACAAGTGTAAATATTAAATGCACAATCTGAATCATTATAATATACAATAAGTTTTAAACAGCATATTTTAAATTAAGAATAAAAAGTTTAAGTGATAAAAAAAAATACCTCTTATTCAGATGATCGAGACGTCCGAGAAAGTCAGCAGTGAAGCTAAAGGCCAAAGCACGAGCTTTCCTCAAGCTATTGCAGTCCAGAAACGTTGTGTACTTCTTGTACTACCTGCTGGATGTCCTTACACCCCTGAGCCGGATGTCGAAGATGCTCCAGAACAGACAGGCTGTCCTTGGTGTTCAGCATGCAGAACTCTCTTCAACTATTGATGTCATCAACAAGTACACAGACAGGTACTTTAACAATTTTGTAAAAAAAAAAGTAAAAAATCGTGTTTATATAAATCTTAAATGTATTAAATCAACGTTGATATTCACTCTTTACAGTGATGGTCCTAATCTGAGGAAGGTACTATCCCAGCATCCTGTTGTCAGTGATTTGAAGGGTTCTGATGATGAATTTGTATGTGCCAGAAAGCACATGACCCCACTCATTGCCAATTCTATAGAGAAACGGTTTTCGGAATTCTCTAGCCCTGGTGTTGTTCATGCAACTAGAATAGCTGATATAAGTCAATGGCCTAAATCGTGGGAGAAACTTAAAGGTGCACTGTTTCAGAAATGGTTGCAATTGACTTTAACACTTTTGAAGACAAGTTATTGTTTGTTGTTGTTGTTGTAGTTGCTCCAAATGTGAAGCTGATGAAATGTTCATTCATTATATTGTTTACACAACATTTGAACGTTCATTTATTATTAGTTTCACACATAGTTTTAAAATAATTTGAGTTTACCCAATTAACTTTATTTCAAGTTATTATAATCTTGATTTAAATATCAATACATAATTAAAACATAAAACATATAAACACACAGTCATCAAACCAGTATTAATTTTACGCATGATGCTGCATTGCATTTTCTAAATCTTATTATCAATAAAACATGTTTTGATAGTGTTTTAATACATTTTTCAATCTTTACCCTTAAGACTATGGTGACCAGGAGCTTCAGGTGCTACTGCAGCATTTCAGCCCCACACTTATTAAAGCTGGAGTGAAACCTGCTGAGGCTGAAATGGAGTGGACTATGCTCAAAAAGGAAATCCTCAGGTGCCCGTGAGCTTAAATCATGTTGTCACTGACAATTAGCAATTAAATAATGAAATATACATGACTTTTGACAGCTCTTGTATAATTATTTTTTCACTCCTATATTTATCAATCAATATTTAATAAATAATTGCTTTAAAATAAACTATACAAAAAACAAAGGTACTAACTGCTAGCCAACAGCTATTGAGTGCAATGACAGTAGTTATTATTTAATTAATTTAGTAATTTCTGGTTTTCAATACTTTTCCAGTCAGATTTTTCACTCATACAATATGAGTTACATTATTTATGTTTAATTTCAGCAACAAGCTGGTTGAATCGGACTGGATCTCGGTGAATGATGTGATGTCGCAGAAGTTCACCAATATCTTACCTGTCATCGACCTTATCTTGTCCATAGCACCCTCTAGTGCAGAAGCAGAGAGAGGGTTTTCACAATTAAAGCTAGTGAAAACAAGACTACGCACACGCCTGACCCAGCCGGTTCTGAACAATCTCATGTGCATTAAACTTGAGGCTCCATCCGTGGAGCACTTTGACCCAACTAATGCCGTTCACAATTGGACCACCAGTGGGGTTCGGATGCGGCGACCCATGTTTAAGGACAATCATGTTAAGTCCAAGGAGCCAATACATTCGTACGATGTGGTCCATGTTGGTGTGGAAAATGACACTGTGATTGACATTGATCATGATTTAGTGTCTGGAGACTCACTGTCAGATTCTGATTCTGATGATGAATCTGAGGTTTATGGTCGACTGTTTGGCTTTGCTGAAATTGCTGATAACAACTAAATTATCAGGTCATGAAATAAAAAGTGAAAACAATGTTCAAAATGTGTTAAGTATGTTATTTTATTACACAGCTTTCTGAACTAACATTGTAAGTTCAATTTAACAAAAATGTATATAAAGTATTAATAAGGCTCTGGGCTCATAGTTTTTTAGCTGGGCAACCTAATTTCAGGAGTTGGTTGCCCGTCTGGGCAACCAGCCATATAAAGTTAGTTTCTATCCCTGGTTTGTGATTAAAAAGTAGCCAATGTTACAACAATGGTTCTTATATGCTTTTCTTACATTTTAAATCTTGAAGTATATGGTAATTAATTTGATCAGGTTGTTCTAAGAAATGTCACAATCTGTTGTAAGATCGTACATACACTCTTCTAAAAATGATCTCATGTGAGTGCCACGTTTCTTTGTTTGATTATCATAACAATGGTGAATAGGGTGTCTTATATGAATATACATAACTGGTGAGGGGGATTGGTCATGAAATTATTTGTACGGCAATTCTCCCCCTACCTCTGTTTCAAGTAGGGCCGTTGTCAGTTACTGGCATACATGTGTAGGTATGCGCATTTAGTGCTGGTAAACCGCTTAGATTGGCTAAGCTTGCCCAGGAAAAGTGTGAGTAGGTTAACTGACAGTGATTTTTTTTGGAATTTTTACAACTACCTGTGCCTTTGAACTAGGGGAATTTTAGCGCGACAAACCTCAAACAGGGGAAAATAGTAAATATTTTTATATTCTAAATTGTCAACTGTGAACATTTTATATTTTTATTTTTGTACTGATATATTTAACTTTTTATACTGCAGTGACTGTGTGCACACCTTTAACACATGATCATCAGATGATATGATTCTTAAAGATAGATAATTCTTGTATAATAGGCAAAAGGACTAACGGATGGTAGTAAGTGTTTCTCTCCTGATGATATCTCTGGAGTTTCATTATTCCTATATTAAAGTTGAACCAACAAATGTAAAACTGATATCAATTAGAGTTACTTGATTGTCACAGCAAATGTTTATTTAAATTTTACAATATTTGAATGATGAACACAAGAGTCAGATTTCTTAGGGCAATTGCCTAGTCGCAATGCTTGTTTCATGGCCCTTGACTTTGTCAACCTATAGTTCAAGATCTTCATCTGTGAGTTGTCTTTGGTGGTGGCAATCCTCATATTGGCATCAAATGACCTTGGGTTAGCCTGTTTCTCTTCTTAGTATGTATGGTGGCCATTAGAGAGAAACTTTTTACCCTATAATTTGGCTATGAAAATGTGGTGCACATTATACATTTTAACAGTGAAAAAATTTTAGGTGTTTTTTTTTCTATGAAAAATCGTAATATATTCATCATAGTTTGTTCATAATTAATTCATAATGTTTTTTATAAACATAAACACTGCATTATAATAAATTGCAAAAATATTTCCGATTAGAACATACAATAAAATCCTTTTAAAACGCGATTTGAATAATATAACCTTTTAAAACTAAAGAATGACAGCGTGACGTCATCAATTAACCGGGCTTCCAAATCTGCAAGCCGTTAAAAACACCCGTAGCAACGGTGTCGGTTTTACTTCAAATGGCTTTGATGTGACAGCCGAATTTGCAGCTATCGTCTAGCAGTTTTGTACCTGAAAAGCGTGTAACACGCTGAGCACGTGTCGGTGTCAAAAAGCATCGCTTGATGCTACTTAGTACTGTACTTGAACAAAGCAAGTGCTGTCGATACAGCATTCATGCATAAGCGTTTAAGAGAAATATCAAGGATTTAAAATTTTCAAACGTTTGTTTTGTTGCATTGGATACATTGGATATTTTAATTTCTGGGTGACGTACTATACATTGTCTGGATTATTTAGAGGATTTAATTATATTTGGATTATAAAATACGTGTTTCATGCATAAGGTAATTATATGTGCGTATTTAAAATTTACTTACTGCAAATTACATTTTGATTAAATTAGTGTAATATTACAGAATATCAACATTCAACAAAAGCGGACAAAAGAAGTGCAATATAACATCAACATACATGGCAAAATCAGCTGCAAATGGTTACCAGATTTTAACCCTCAAATTTTGCTTCTAAAATCGGGTCCACGTTATACACGGTAGTACCAGAACTGTTCTTATCGATGTATCGAACGCTGATTTTTGGTCTATTTGCAACCAAATATCGTGTGTAAGGAAGCAATAAAGTTTTGTCAATTTTTGATTGAAATACGAACCCAGTCTGAGGGGAAAATGTTTCTTATTTTGGGGAAAAAATGGGTCATTTTAGGGGAAAAATTGATGTTTTTTGGCAAGGGGAAACTGCCGTTATTCGGCAGTAAAAATAGGCAAAAAAATCACTGACTGACCGCCGTGATATGACTGAAATACTGTTAAAAACTGCGAAAATTCCAAACTAACAAACAGTCATGTAATTTGAAGTAAAACTAGCAATGGGAAGTTTAAATTGTGGAATATTGTTTTTTTGTTTCCTTGGTATTCTGATTATTAATTGGCATATTTCCTGTATAGTTGGCATCTGTATTCTCGCGGTATCTCTACTTCCGCTGTAATCGTTTATCTTTTAATTGTCATTCTCAATTGTCATAATCAAACCTTTTTTTGGTTTTCTGAAAGAAAATAATAAGTTACAAATGATTTTATTTGGAAACAATCAAGTTATGTGACTTTAAATAATAAATCCTAATAACTTTTGTATCATCTTACAGCCATCAGTAGACATTAGACGGTCAGTGTATACACTTTTGTCTGCTTAGGTTAATATGTAGGAAAACTCAAAATTTTGTTTCGTAATATATTTATAAAATGTTACAATCCAACAATTTTTAGGTAAGTTGTGTTTGTTTATAAACTAACAGCAAACTTATTTCAAAACAAAAGCTTTACCGCGAGATTACCGATGACGTAATTTTTCAAGATGGCCGCATGGTGCATTGAAAAAGACAATAATTTAAGAACGAATAATGTGTTTTCTAACAAAAGTTTAGTTGTTAATTTTGTGAAAAGTTTCAATTAATTGGATAACATTGAAAGAAAATGTTTGGTTAGTTGCTTTTGCTCAAATTATTTGTTTAAATGTTAACTACACATGTACCGCGATAATACAGATGAACACGGTATATAACTTAGATCTGTATGTATTTCATGCAGAATTATTTTTCTTGTAACTTAACACAAAGAGAATTATATACGTTTTCACTTCAAAACTTCATATAGACCATTGACGCAAAGTGCAGATTTCAAGGATGATACTCATTTAGGTTTTTTTTCACCTCTTGGGGACGGGGCCTTATGCCCTTATTTTGGGGAAAAATATAGTAATTTTGGGCATTTTGGGGGAAAATAGCACTATTTTTGACGTTAAAAAAATATTGTATAGCAGGGGAATGACAAATCCTGCGGTAAGATCAATTTTAGGTGAAAGCTGCATGATTTGAAAGATTTTTCTGAGGGGTTGACGCCTTATAACAGCCCCTACTATAGAAGGGAAAAAGCCCTGTCTATTGAAAATTGAATACATGTGTACATTTTTACGATGATGTTGCTTGTATTTAAGGGATTTGAATCAAATAGTATCTGTTCACACACGCGTCAATTTTTTGTGAGACGGACATATGCCCTCCCTAACATTTGCCACCCTGGATATATGCCCTCCAGTAAATACGCCATCCGAACACTGGCCCTCCTGCTATGACTATGAATCAAATTGATAAAAGGACATTTAGAGGTGTGCAAGATTAAAAGTTCCATTACTGTCTAACTATGAGTTTTGCAGTCACCCTTGACATGCTGGTACAAGTTTTGCAGTTACATATGTATTACCTGTACTTGCTTGTACAAGTTTTGCAGTTACACAGGTTCTACCTTTTACATGCTTGTACAAGTTTTGCAGTTACACAGGTTCTACCTTTTACACGCTTGTACAAGTTTTGCAGTTACACAGGTTCTACCTTTTACATGCTTGTACAAGTTTTGCAGTTACATATGTATTACCTGTACATGCTTGTACAAGTTTTGCAGTTACACAGGTTCTACCTTTTACATGCTTGTACAAGTTTTGCAGTTACACAGGTTCTACCTTTTACATGCTTGTACAAGTTTTGCAGTTACACAGGTTCTACCTTTTACATGCTTGTACAAGTTTTGCAGTTACACAGGTTCTACCTTTTACATGCTTGTACAAGTTTTGCAGTTACACAGGTTCTACCTTTTACATGCTTGTACAAGTTGTGCAGTTACACAGGTTCTACCTTTTACATGCTTGTACAAGTTTTGCAGTTACACAGGTTCTACCTTTTACATGCTTGTACAAGTTTTGCAGTTACACAGGTTCTACCTTTTACATGCTTGTACAAGTTTTGCAGTTACACAGGTTCTACCTTTTACATGCTTGTACAAGTTTTGCAGTTACATATGTATTACCTGTACATGCTTGTACAAGTTTTGCAGTTACACAGGTTCTACCTTTTACATGCTTGTACAAGTTTTGCAGTTACACAGGTTCTACCTTTTACATGCTTGTACAAGTTTTGCAGTTACACAGGTTCTACCTTTTACATGCTTGTACAAGTTTTGCAGTTACACAGGTTCTACCTTTTACATGCTTGTACAAGTTGTGCAGTTACACAGGTTCTACCTTTTACATGCTTGTACAAGTTTTGCATGTACAAATGTACTACCTTACTTGCTTGTACAAGTTTTGCAGTTATAAATGTACTACCTGTACTTGCTTGTACAAGTCTTGCAGTTACAAATGTACTATCCTTTACTTGCTGGTACAAGTTTTGCAGGTACCAATGTACTACCCTTTACATGCTGGTACAAGTTTTACAGTTACAAATATACAATACATTACTTGCTTTCTGGTACAAGTTTTGCAGTTCCCTTTACATGCTGGTACCATCTCACCATTTTCAACACTTTTGCCAAGTTGTTTGAAAATCCATCAATGATTAACAAAGATATGCTCTGGAAAAAGTCTTACGGATTGATTTCTTAATATTTGACCTTTGACCTTGAATTGTGACCTTGTTCTTGGACCTAAGGACCTGGTGCTTGTGCGCGACACCGAGGTTACCACTGTTGCCAAGTTGTTTGAAAATCAATCCATGCAGGACAAAGCTTGGGAGTTTCCATAATGCGCCCATTTTTCAAAGGGTTGTTTAAAAATGGCATCTTCCACATTATGAGACACTAAATGTTCTTTCAAATTGTCAACATTTTTTCTCATACACAACACTAATACCACAAATAACCATGTATTACGCGCACCTATGTTTAAGGCGCACTCGATTTTTGAAGCAAAATTTTGGGGAAAAAAACTAGAAAACAATTTGCAGCTGTTGTTTGTTAATGTCCGCTGCTGTTATTTTACCAACTTTTGTCCATGTTTTTTGTTGTTGTTTTCTGGAATAGTTTCCTCAGTTTACTTTCATATAACGTATTCATTATAAATTTCATAAAAGCTTTCATAATTAGCTTGTGCATGAAACACCTATAAATCAAAATTGAATATAAATATTGATGTCAGTGTTCAATAAAACTTAATATTCAATAAGTTTTATGACGTTACACAATCTCCATTTTAAATCCAATGCATGTATTTTCTTCACTCCCATTTAAATCTCCTAACTATTCAATGCATTAACAAAACAACCGTCTGATTTTAACGATACCCTTAAAATTTTCCATTGTTTGATGCTTTTTTCACTGACCACGTGCTAATCGTGTTACACGCTTGACTGCTACAAACCACTAGAAGCTGGCCCCAATTTGGCTGCCACATCAAAGACTTTTTGAAGTTTGATTGACACCGTTGCTATTCTGTTGCTAACGGCTTGCAGATTTAGAGGCCTGGCTTATTGACGATGTTGCGCTTTCACTCTTTTCAGTTGTAACAGGTGTTATTATCAATGACTGTGTTTATAACGGATTTTATTGTTTATTTAGTTTGGAAATATAATTGCAAGGTAACTAGAATGCGATGTTTTGTTAATAAAAATATTATGAATTACATATGAAATAAAAGTAACGAAAAATTAACTAAATTAAAAAAAAACATGGCTGAAAATGACTGTTACAGTGTATAACGCGCACCAAATTTTCATAGCCAAATTTTAGGGTAAAAAGATGCGCGTAATACATGGTCATTTACGGTATGCTTCAAGTATGTGTATTTTATGGGCTGCTTTATGCTCTTGCAGTTTGTATAAGTTATTATTTGTACACGGGCAGATATTTTTTCTTTATATTATTGCACAACTTGAAATTATTGTTGTTGTAATTGCTCTTATTATTACTTTCATAATTGTATATAAATTTAATGTTAAATTCACTGATTGAGAAATTTACAGTTTCCAAAATGTTTGTCAATGATTCCAAAAAGAAAACTAATCTGCACATAATGGAGCGACTTAACACTCTTGATACAGAAATGTACTCGGAAAAATCTGCTGTTTATATATAAATGAACATCATTTGAAGTGGAGAAAATCACACAGCGTTCATATTTCAACTTCAAGTCCCTTAAGCCTAGTGGTAAGCACTTCAGACTGTTGATCCGAAGGTCGTCGGTTTGATTTGATACCGAAGCAAATCTTTTATCTTTTTAATGATGACTTTGACCAAGGATATACAGGTTTTCTAGTTCAGATGTTTTAGTAATTGAAGTTAAGACATTTCAAGTCCCTTTAAGTATGTATGTACGAGCGTTCTTATCAATTATTTTCAAAATAAGCAGATAAAAATGACAATAAAACTTGAAAGCAAACAGAAAAACTTAAAAATGACGAAGGAAACAATTAAATATAAATTAAATTAAATATTGCATCGTTTATTAGTGTTGTGTAACCTAAACCAACTGTCAAGTCAACGTATATACATGTATTTGAGTTTCCGCGTGTACAGACAAAAACTATTTGGTGCTTATTGTGCGTTTAAAAGCAATGCTTGTTCTTAACTTTTATTCCATTTTTAATTGAAATATATTATGTTATATATAAATTAAATTTATTTTGTCAATTGTATTTGTGCCACTATATCTGTTGTAAGATCGTACAAACACGCCTTAAGGCGGCATTTCCTTGAGCATTTTCCTTGAGTCTGAATCTGTATACAAATGGGTACGGACGCTGACTCATGGAACATAGTCTAAATCATGTACAAAATGTAGGCCAGTCATTCCTAAATAAAGCCAAAAGTTATCAAGGACTGACTGCATTGTTGTTTTTAACACCATTGTATTCCATGAAACATAATACACTAACAATATTGAGGGCTTTCACGTATCAAATTAACTCATCTTCAGAAAAAGGATTGACGTCTTGTGAAGATGTGACAGAAGAAAGGCATTTCCTTTCGACATTTAAGTGGTCACTATTGTTTGACAAATATCTTTCCTCTTATTGGTTTGGCGAGTGCTTTAGCTGGCCATTAACTGTATTATATACTGGTGAAGTACCTAAATCCGGACACTTCTGCTGGCTTTTGGACGATTTCTCTGGATAATTGAATCAAACGACAATAAAATGTTGAACATAATAAGTTTGGTTTAATCTTAAGGTTTACTCAAAATCTTAGTGGAAACTGCTATCTTAAAGTAACCAAATCAGGTGTTGAGAAAAGGCCTTTACCACGTATCGAAATACAGATGGAGAGTACGTAAAAAAAAGAACAGAATGATGTGTGCAATTAATTTTCCTTACGTACTTATATTATTATTCCTGTATTAGTTTTCAACATATTATTGAAATATACGGTAAAACATCCATGTTACATTTCTTTTCAGATGTTGTAAGGCCTGCATAGTTTTTGCCAATTAGTGCATCCAAATGGTTCAGAGCTTATATATTATTTACTTCAAATTAGTTACAAACCCCATACCAATGTTTGAATCTCTCTCGTCTCTCACAGAAAGCAAATTTTTAAGGTCATATATGCTAGTATAGTATAATTTCTGATAGTTGACAGAGATGAGCATATTTTCCCAATTACTTTTTATGATGTTGTAAATTGCCACAGTCATACATACATAGCTTTAATAGTCGTGCACATTTCCAACAAATGTTTACAATCTTGACAAATATGAAAAAAAGCTAGGATTCCTTTGGCACAAATTGTACTGAAGTTACAAGGTTGAATTTCTACTCTATTTGGGTATTTTATGGGTTTTTATCAAGAAAAAATTGAAGCCCAAATGGAATTTCCTTTAGCCAAAATTTATTTTGATAAATGACTGAATCAGCCCTGAAAAAAGTAGTCCCAAATCATCGATATCATGCCTCCAGGGGTGGGGGGAGGGGGATATAGATTTGCCCCTGTCTGTCCGTCCGTCTGATTTTTGTGTTAGGTGTAACTAAAAACGTATAACTGCTAGAGTGATAAAACTCTATATTTTATATTCATCAGCATGTGAACTTGTATTTTGGTGAATTTTCATCGGCATCAGCAGTGTTATGGCCCTTTTTATGCTCCCACTTTCAGGGTGGGGTGGGGGGGGCATGTAGATTTTCCCTTGTCCATCCGTCGGATTTTTGTGTAGCTTGTAACTTAAAAAGTATAAATGCTAGAGTGATGAAAATTTAAACCATATAAACATATTCATAAGCATGTGAACTTGGATATTTTGGTGCAGATTTTTCCAGCATCAGCAGGGTAATGGCCCTTTTTTTAGCAAACAGTGACATTTTTGGACTTATGTCGGTGAATAACTCAAAAAGTGTAACTGCTAGAGTGATGAAACTTTATAGACATATTCATCAGCATATAAACTTGTGCACCTGGGTATAGTAATTGCATATGGTTTTGTGACAACCAGCGGAATGTGGGCCCCGTGTCCTTTGGACACATGCCTATTTTTCACTGCTTTGGGAATGGGTCTGTTACCCATAAATTGGAATTAAAATTGCATGAAATCTGAATACCAGGTAATTGGGAAACATTTAAGAAAGTAATTTTATTAATGAATTACTTAAACACGTGTTATCTTGGTTGAACTTGGTATTTTTACAGTGTTTATCCATAACCATACAAGTAATTTCATGATTAAAAACTTCAAATCACTTTTTCTATGTGGTAAGGACTTTGTCACTACAGATTTGGGAGTTTTTACATTCAAATTGGAAAAATAAACCATATATTGGATTGAGAATGGATCTTTTTACCGGACCTTGCTAAATATGGAAAACCAATTACTGCAAATAACCCAATGGGACATGGCCATATGTTCACTTGCTCACAACAAAATGGTTAGGATCTTCATTTGCTGGTGTTTTCAACTCCCACTACATGCCTGTACCATGACATCAGAGGTCCAGATAAGATGGGTATCTGCGTAAAATACGCATGGAAATTTACTAAATACGAATGAATTTAAATTTCATTGAGTAAAAATAATCATGATTAAATCCACTATACGCATCGTGTGCTATTATCAGGCGTACCACCAGTGTCTATTTCGTATTAAATCATTAATAATTTTCATTGTCATACCTAAATCATTCATGTTTACAATTTGAACAAACAATAAAATCCATTAGAAGCACAGTCATTGATAATAACAGGTCACAACTAAGAAGAGTGAAAGCGTGACGTCATCAATTAACCCGGCTTCTAAATATCCAAGCCATTAGCAACAGCCATAACAACAGTGTCGGTCTGACATCAAAGGTCTTTGATGTGACTGCAGGCTGGGGCCCAAACTCCTTGCAGTGGTTACTCACAAGTGAAATCCTTTCAGATCTGGAAGGATTAGGCCTAAAATAAAATATTGTATGTTTCCCCTCCCGCGACCGACCCAGCAAAAACGCCGCGACCCAAAATATTTAATAGACCGAAGAAAACAATATTTTATTTTATTTGTGTGTGAAAAAATGCGGGGTGCGAATCCTTAAAAAAAAATTGAATAGCGTGTACAAATCTTACTTTCAAAAGACGCTTATAAAATGACTTTAAACGGACAGTTCTCGGTAACGCGTAATTCGGCGTATTTTGACGCATGCTTTTATGAAAGGATGCCATAACATTCAGTGTCAGATTCTATTGCGCAACCATTTCCGCTCGCATATGACTGTTGTTTTTTTTAAGACGAAGAACGCCCACCGGCAATTAACAAACTCGCCTTTATGCACCAAATGTTCATTATCGATAAAATCTCGACGCAGGAGGAGTCAGCTTAACAAGAGCAAACAGTCAGCCAATGAGAACGCATAAAATTTCCAACATGCCAATGAGCGTCGTCGTTGGGAAGTTTATCACGCTCTCATTCTAATTTTAATTGGTAAAGATGCAAGTCATTTGTAACAAATTTGCGTTAGGTATGTGTTTTGTTACAGATATTCTTGTTTTTTACAGCCGCGTTTGTAATAAATTGCTACAAATTAAAATTGTATATAAATAAATAATTATAAATAAATATAATTTTGGTGAATTTTGGTGAAAGGAACCATTTACTAAGAATATGAATTACGACGTCATGTAACTCAACAAACTGATCGCGTCAAACGTCTTATTTTGTTAAAAAAAAATACAATTACTAGATCTAGTAATAATTAACGACAGTGTTATTCAAACTCATCAATGCACACGGATTAGAATTATGTAAAAACTTTTGCTGAAGCAACATTTGAATGAAAGTTAGCGGGACTAAAGTCCTTGTCAAAAATGAAAGTAAATAAACTTCAGCGCCTTTTCTTTTTATTTTAATTTATCAAAAATGTTCTGTTGCTTTCTTTTTATTAATGAACAAAGTCCTATTTGTTTTTATTTCCATAGAATGCAAATTCATTTATGCTCTAGCATTTGCGTTGTTCAGATACAGTATTACAGATTGATGCTTTTAAACTCTATCCATGTGCTAAGCGTGTAACACGCTTTTCAGCTACAAACTGCTAGCCGCAGTTTGACAGTCACCGTTGCTATGGCTGTTGCTAACAGCGTTCTGTTTTTGATGCCCGGCAAATTGCAACGTCATGCTATTACTCCTTAGTTTTAACAGGTTTTTATTATTCAAGCTCTTGTTTTTAACGTATGTTATTGTTTGTTCAATTTTGATAAATTATTGTAAGGTAATTAGAACATAGTATTACGTAAATAAGCAGAACTTTATTAATCTACTACAACGAAAATAAGAATTTATACTATAACGTAACATTCGAACAGAAGGAAAACATGAATGAAAATGACTTATTGTGTATAAAATAAAATATTTTTCCGACCTACCGACCCACCCTTTATTAGCATGGGTCGCGGGAGGGGAAACAAACAATATTTTATTTTCGGCCTTACGTGTTTGTAACTTTTACTTATTTAATGCAACTCAGTGCAATTTTCTACACAAATGGACTTTTTATATATCGCTTGCAGTCAATAATGAAAACAGAAAAAGAAAATAACTAATTAAAACCATATAATATCTTGAAGATTTAAATCGATCATCATCACGTAATTTGTTATGATGGCAGGGATTTTATTATAGGTGTGATCGGAACCTGTCTAACCTCTGCGCGAAGGTTAGCTGGGGCCATTGTCTAACGGCTTGTAGTAGTTAGCGTAACACGCTGAGCGCATGGTTGGTGAAAAAGCATCAATATACTGTATCTGAACAATGCATGCAAGCACTGTCGATAGAGCATTAATGAATTATCGTTCTTGGGAAAAT
This sequence comes from Congeria kusceri, assembly GCA_027627225.1. Classification (NCBI taxonomy): domain Eukaryota; kingdom Metazoa; phylum Mollusca; class Bivalvia; order Myida; family Dreissenidae; genus Congeria; species Congeria kusceri. The sequence continues at coordinate 63,120,971 of CM051032.1, forward strand.
GTCATGGGTGTCAACAATAAGACAGTTTGTTTTTTTTGCATTTGATAAATTGGAGATTTAAATGGGAGTGCTGAAATATACATGTACTGGAATTAAAATCGAATTGTGTAACGGAATAAAAACTTGTTGAATATTAAGAATGATTTTTACATTTAATTTGGATTAATACCGGTATGTGTTTTGCACACAAGGTAATTATGTATGTGCATCTGAGATTTACATTGATTACGTTTTTTTTTATTAAAGTAAATTTAGTGCAATGTTCCAAAATAGCAACAAAAAAAACGGATAAAATTTGGTAAAATAACATCAAGAGGTCAAACTAGAGGCACTCATACGTATGTGCTGCTCTGAAAAACAACAGCTTATGCAGAGCGACATTGACACTATAATCAACATATACTAGATTAGTACAAGAAACATTGTCTTACAAAGATTGTAAATAATGAAATTACCCACTACCTTCCCCTAAAAGCTAAAAAAACCTGAGCACTGAAGCCTGAAGGTACTATTCATGTGCAGAAGTCTACCTGGAAACGGTCATAAGTAATAACTGTGTAAATATGCAAGTGTTGTAGTAAGCGGTGTTGGTGCTAGACGAAACAGTAAAATCTAGATAACCAAGAAATGGCACTTTTGAATTATTGAAGTCCAAATTAGGTCAAGGTCAAAGTGAGGTTGGGTGATATGGGTGAATAACGAATGGTCATAAGCAACAATTGTGTAAGTTACCAAGTGTTGTAGTAAGCGGTGTTGGTGCTAGACGAAACGGTAAAATCTTAACCTTGTCACGGACGGAAAGACAGACAGGACAATCACCATATGCCTCCCGCATCAAGTTGCCGGGGGCGTAAACACTGATAATTGCTTAGTGTACTGCAATATAGAACCATTTATTAATAGTTATGATGCATTGAGGGTGAAAATACCCCTGAAAAAAATCTTGGTGTTTGTATTTTACTCATAAGTTCAAAATTTCATGAGTGAAATACCCCTTGACTTCAAAAATTATCTGGAGCTCTGCTTCCATGGGCTGGCCTTTTTTCCTTATATGGCTATTTTGAAAACTTTAAAATCTTCTTGTCAGAAACCACTGGTTGGATTTCGAAATAATTTCACAGCAACGTTTCTTGGGTGGTCCTCTACCTAAATACTTTAAATTATTTCGCTTCGTTTAAAAACATGGCCCCATGGGGCGGGGTCTTTTTCCTTAGAATTATGGCTATATTTGAAAACTAAAAAATCTTGTCAGAAACCACTGATTGGCTTTGGAAATAATTTTACAGAAATGTTCCATGGGTAGTCCTTTACCAAAAGACTTCAAATTATTTTAATTCGTTTAAAGACATGGCCACCATGAAGCATGGCCTTTTGCGAAATGGCTATATTGATAACTTTAAAAATCTTCTTGTCAGTAACCACTGGTTGGATTTCAAAATAATTTTACAGAAATGTCCCTTGGGTGGTCCTCTACCAGAATACTTCAAATAATTTTGAAACGTTAAAAATCATGGCCCCCAGGGGTCAGGGCCTTTTCCTTATATGCCCATATTGAAAACTTAAATGTAAAAAGAAATTATTGTAAAAAAACACTTTTTGGATTTGGAAGTACCTTCACAGAAATGTTCCTTGGATGACACTCTACCAAATTCCTTCAACAGGCTGTTTTCTACTGCTCTCACAGGTTCGATAGTCGGACCCGTTCCCAATGCCAAATATGCATATTTTTTCCCAATTCTAACCCCAAAATTCTCAAATGTAAATTTTTTTTTTTTTTTTTTCGAAAATGAAAGTGAAAATTTGATTTTTCAATACTTTACAGCCGATTTTTTCACATTGGACTTTACATTTGGATATCCTCTTATTTTATCGTTGATATTGTTTACAAGGGGAGAACACTCTAATAGTCTTGTAATAAAATGGGCAACACAAAAAAAACGATTTGTTTGTCCACTATCATGATGAAATATAACATGAATTATGGGCAAATATTTTGTAATTTACACAAGTGGATGTGTCAGTTAAAGGAAGGAGTTGAATAAAAGGAGGTAAAGATTTCATTTCAAATTATCACATATTTTCGCTACCTATTTAGTGTAGGTACTACACTATGTTTATCAACACATCATTAACACTGAATAATGTAGACTGTAGATCCCACAATTTTATTTTGGTGGAGTTGGTCAGATTTGGTGATGCATTTTTAGAAATATACACAAACTTAAAGGAAATAAGACATGCATAGGATTACAAACTCAGGTTGTATAGCTTGGTTAGGTATTTATCAAAATTTAGAGTTAAATAAAAAAATTTAGTGCCGGTAATCTCTTATTTATTGGTTTAAAACCGTAAACTTTATCAATATACTTACGATTTAGCGATAATTTTGTTTCCCAATTTTGAAATTTTTATGTCGGGGAATTTCCAAATTTAACCAAGGTACTTTTTCCCAAAAAGGTCAGAAAAAGGCCTGTTCAATTGATTATGAAGTGTTAAAAAGGAACATGACTGCCAGGGGGCTGAGTAGTTTTCCATATATGGCCTTATTGAAAACTTCAAAAATATTCTATAAACACTATCTGAATTTTGAAATAATTCCACAAAAAATGTGCCATTATTATTCATTAAACTGAAGTAAGCGACAGAGGGAGATTTTGGCACTTTTGTTCTATAAAATGGAGAAAAAGCATGTCTAATTTTTAGCTCACCTGAGCACAATTGCTCTGTGAGCTATTGGTATAGGGGACCTCTCCTGCGTCGTCTGTCGTCCGTGTGCCGTCAACAATTGGGTTCATATTCACGCTGGAGAATGCACTTTTTATCTACAGTTTGTGTATGACCATAAAATCTCGCATGGGATTGTTATTGGGTCAGATCACACCAGTAACACTAGAGTTATTGCCCCTTTTTCATGTAAAAAAAAAAGCAAAATGCCAGACTTTATCCAATCTTAACCAAACTTTCACAATTTGTGTATGACCATCAGATCTAAGCAGATGCCAAAAATGGGCCAGATCGTGTTTCAAATACTAGAGTTATTGCCCTTTGTTTATTAAAAAATATACAAAAATGGACATTATTCAGGATAGAGACTTCATTTTTCATCCAATCTTCACCAATCTAGCACTGTTTGTCTATGACCATAAGGTTAAAAGTGAAGTCGAATATAAGCAAAATCAGGCTAGAAACACCAGATTTATTGCCCTTTGTTCGTGAAAAAAATATACAAAAATGGACATTATTCAGGATAGAGACTTCATTTTTCATCCAATCTTTACCAATCGTGCACAGTTTGTCTATGAACGTTACACCAGGGATTATCCTAGAGGGCAACATGGGCGAAATTGTCGCTCTATGGTGTCTGACTTCGCCTTGTGATCTGTTCACAGCAAAATCAAAATCGCCGAACATTTTCAATACTAATGCTTATTCCTCTAATCTTATGCCCACTACTGTCATGGTTTATCTGATTGTGGAGATAACGCTGCTACAGTTATCCATAATCGATCTGTAGACAGCGTGAGAAAGTTTGTTACACATCACTGACCTGGCATTGTATTAATCAATCAACCAATCGGCTAAGGTTATTCCAATAGCAGTTCCCGACTTCTCTTACTAGCTTTCAAATAAATCTGTTATTAGCAAAGGCAGTTGGGAACCAAGAAAGCGAGTGCACACTGGGCGATATGATCAACCGGTTTACACTAGAATGTACAGTCATTCAGAGTTATTATTACCGTTTTACGTACTGTAAAAGAACTTATATTCAGGCTATGAATATTTGCTGTTTTCTTAATTGCGATGTTTGACCTTAGAACTGACAATTAATTTAAAATTAAAAAAAAGATACACTGATAAATTATTTTCCATTTCCGCAATTAACACAATCCTAACAAACACAGCGTGTGAAAGTAACAGATAATCCAGTTCCCATTTGTAGTAAATGACGTCATCCAAACAAAAGCATTGAACAGCACGCGACACCATTACAACCTTATTTCATTCTCCTTTGGTTTCTTTGTTTTGACGCCGACTGACGGCGGGAAAATTATGTTGCACGATATCCACGTGCAGCTTGCTGACAACCAAGTGGTGTACAATACTTGTTTACCTGAGCGATTTATAACATGTAGCATTATAAGGAGAAATATCAAGGGCTTTAATAATGTACATTGTCACATTTACTCTTTATATGATGACATTATTTTAAAGGAAACCAGAGACTGCCTTATGAAGTGTAAGTATCAATTGTCATAAACATAAACATGAGTGCTTGTTTTTTTAAAAGACTGTTTCTAATGCCAATCAAACTTATTAAGCTATTTTGTGTTTATCTTTCATTACTACAGGTCGTAGTCTTTGTAATTAATTAATTATACATGATTCAATTGATTGATTGGCTAAATAGCTGCTTTATGTGCCAGTGTCAGTTATCGATAAACTATCCCTGAATTCGGCAAAAGGAGAAGTCACTTCTCCCTAAAATTTTTGGCTAGGATGATCCCTGGTAACACTACAGGTGAAGTCGAATATAAGCATGATCAGGCTAGAAACACCGGAGTTATTGCCCCTTGTATTTGGAAAAAAACATCAACAAGTTATCAATGATTGACTTGCACTTAAAATTTTTGATTCAATGTTGACCAAACTTACACAGTTTGCGTATGACCATAAAAATTCATTGATAAAATTTGATTTGCAACAGTTGCAAACCGTGCGTGCAGTTATTTGTACATCATGGGTGTGGAAATATCCAAATTATTCACTTGTCCATGTACAAGTAAATTGCAAAAATCTACTTGTCCGCAGGGTAAACGTCACTTGTCCAAGTAAAAATATTATTCTGCAACTTTCATATGTATATTTTGTTACGTAAATATGCGTATTACTGTATTAAAGTATTGCAATCCAATATAATTGTGTTCCTCATCTTTCTTTAATCAAGTAGTGCCAGGTAAAAACAAGCACATTGTGAGCAGAAACTTTTGTGTTTAATAAACATCTCAATTTAGACAGACATTCACAGTGACGTGACAAGGAAAGCAAAGATTTGCTTTTTCGTTTGTTTGATTCTTCACACCCCTTTTCTACTCGTTTGCTATCTGTTTTGATAAAAAAAAAAGATTTGTTGTCAAAAATTGCAGACACACGTTTAACGTTAAAATGCATTGATGAATACTAGCAACATTCATAGATGTCATTGCAAGTTTAACGCCAGAATAAGAAAATCAAATTATTGCAATTATTTTCAAAAGTAAACCTAACAGGATTCAAGGTCCGAAAAACTAGTTTGCTGAAATTTAGACATAATTTATAATTTATATTATAAGCCCGAGGCGAACTATAGACGTGTGGGGTTTTTCCAAATTACGTAATTAGAATGTGGGTGACGTACCAGACCATGAGGGCCGAGTCCTAACGGTTCTGAAAATTTAAAAATTGTCAATGGTTTTAATATTAAATAAATTTGAAATTGGTGATTTAATTGAGCATACATTATCGATGTTTTTATCGATTCGAATACTATTTTGGCCACAAGTCAGATCTAACGTAAACAAACAACCACCTATTTTAATCTGTCGAGTTGGCCTTTATGGTTTGGCCGGTTGTGTAATTAAACCGTTTTGACTGATCACAAATTTACGGATACCTGAACAAAATATTCGAATATGCGATGATTTTGTTTGCACCATGGAAAAACTTTTTCATTTTATTGAGTTTTTATAAATGTATTATTAATCTGTTACACCGACATTGTGCTTGTCCGTGGACATGTTGACAGGAAAAGTTGACTCGTCCGACGGTAAAATTACCCGTGTCGGACAGTCGGGCATAGGATTTCTGCACCCCTGTACATGCAACATTGATGTCTTCAGAGCCTGCATTAACATCATTTATCATCATTGGACAGAAAATTATCAAAGAAAAAGCAAAACTTGACCTTATTGTACAGTCATCGCAATTATCGCATTGCAACTAGTTCTCTAAAACTGTCTGCGAAAATGACATCAAAATCTACTGTTTCTGCATTTTCCAGAATTGTCACTGACTTGATGAAAAAGGGTCAGGTAAGTATATCGAGAAAAATGATTTGAGAACCATTAGCAAAAAAACGCCGCACATCCACTACCCAACTTGTATTTTAGTTAGCCCATTGCACGAACCAATGTTTTAAATGAAATTGATCCTATCCCCCTTTGCGTATTGTTCATATGCCTTAATTTTCAAACCTGTCATAACAGTATGGTCTTCATCTGTACCAGTTCTCAGGTGAGCGCTTTGCGCCATCATGGCCCTCTTGTTCTGTTTCAGGTCTCACCTGTCACTGTTTGAACCAGAACGAATGTAGCCAAGTTGGGAGCTGCTCACAGTGCGAAGAAAACAGGGCTGGGCCTACTTGCAACATAAAAATAGGTTTGTTTAGAACATGTTAAAGTTCAAGTGTTTTTCTGTTTGTTTTACAATAAGTACGGTGGCATATATTTTTCAAAGCACCACAAATATAAAGCAGTTGAACAAGTAGTCAATTTCTCTTTGACTTTGTGCATTACTACAGTGTCCCTATCTATTAATTTGTGTATTAAGAATTATGTTTGGTAAAAAATACCAATCAGATGGGTGTACATTGTAAGTCTACCAAATTCTGTTTAAATAAAGTGCTTTTTAGATAACAGATAAAAAAAATTATCACTTGCTATACCTTGTTCGTCATGATATACAGCTATTACAAATATTTTTATCTTAAACATGTGTAAGATAACATTTTAAGCGTGTTGATTGGCTACACCATTCTTTGATTGACCAATCGCATGACGTTATTTTGGTGAAATGACGTCGACAACATGAAATGACTTCACGTCAGTACACACCGTTGAGGATTTACCAACTTATTTTGGTTAGATTAGAAGGGTTTAATTTCGTTTCAAAGCATGTGATAAAAAAGATCTGACACTCGTCATTTCATAGTATATTTTATGAAACACTTTCAGGAAATTCATTACTAAGCTCGCCAAAGGCTCGCTTACTAACAGAATTCCTGAACTCGTTAATAAAGGAAAAACTCCTTTGCTGCACATAGCATACCAAACTGGATGGCCTCCCTTGTCATTTATAAGAAACCACTACCATTTCTGCTGAGATGAAGCATATTGTTTTGTTCCTTCACAGTAATTTGCGATAATAAAGCATTCTCTGCAAAAGTTCCGTCATTTTGTCCCTCTGTCCGTGACAAGGTTAAGTAGATTTTACCATTTTGTCTAGCACCAACACCGCTTACTACAACACTTTGATACTTACACAGTTGCTGCTTATGACCATTCCCTATCCAACCATATCACCCAACCTCACCTTAACCTTGACCTAATTTGTACTTAGAATAATTCAAAAGTGCCATTTCTTGGTTAGATTTTACCGTTTCGTCTAGCACGAACACCGCTTACTACAACACTTGGATATTTACACAGTTGTTACTTATGGCCATTCCCAATCCACCCATATCACCCAACCTCACTTTGACCTTGACCTAATTTGGACTAAGAAATGGGCTACCCAGCACCAACCGGGGGCATGTGTGTTCATCAAACAGATTCTTGTTTCAGACCTCGAACAAAGCCAGTACAACTGTAAGAGGTCCAGTAAAAATGACCAGAACACTGGCCCTCCTGGCTGGTGATAAATTCTGGTCAAGTACCTACCTGCAAGCTTAATGTTTTAGAGTCCATTAAATTGGAGTTCAGGCCAGTAATAATTAAGAGATTACCAGACCACGTGGCCAGTAATGGATTTGGGACTTTGACGGACAGTAATACAAATCTGTGGATGTGTCATCGTCATCAATCATCTATGTGGTTTTCCTTACAGGAAAGTTGGATGTTTTTCCTGCCTACGCCACTCAGTCCAGTACAAAGGAAGACCATGTAGCAGGTCTGGCTGTGGATGGCAATGACACCAGTTATGCCTGGGTGCAGAACACCAGCAGTGTCCCTTCATCTGTGTCCTGGACACTGGACTTGCAGAGCACTAAGAGCATCTATGGAATACAAATCATGTTCTTGCAAAGTACAGGTAACAACACCTAAGAACATGTGTAATTTCATCTTACCACATCATTTTAGTCATTATATCAAAGACACATGCATAGTTCTGTACTTATAGCAGTTCATAATTTACACACAGCATTGTCTGATATAAGTCAGCTCAAAACTACTTCAAAGTTTTCGGAGTTTGCTTGTACATACCCAGTCTATGCGTCTGTACAAATAGGTGAACGTTAATGATGGAAATGGCTTGTAACACTGACTCAACTTCTAGCAAATCTGTTGCAGAATCTTTTTTGTTCACAACGTACAAAATATATTTAAGGCATGTTGTGGGTCTGCACTAGCTAATCTGGGATGGCACTTTCCGCTTTTATGGTATTTTCTGTTTCAAAGAAGTCTCCTCTAAACATAAGTCTATTGTAGGCGGAAATTGTCCTCCCGGATTAGCCTATGCAGACTGCACAGGCTAATCCGGGACAACATTTGCACATGCATTAAGCCCAGTTTTCCCACGACATGCCTCATATATTTTCAGATGAATCTGTAATAAAGAGAAGACCAGGATTTTCGGTGGCCATTTCGGATCGAGGCAACCTTGATTATTCTACCGCACAGATGTGTCATCAGGATAACTCCACATCTGGAGGCAATATTGGCAGTGTCACTGTAGTGGATTGTGATGGAATGGCACAATATGTGCATATCTTTAACTCCCGGAATGAAGCACTTGGCAATATAGCTACCTGGTCAAAGTATGCAAATTTGGAGCTTGCAGAAGTGGCTGTCATAGAAGACCAAGGTAATCAAAAGTGATTAGTTGAGAATATGGTGATTAAAATGTGGTCTGTGATGTTATTGTTTTTGTTGTTGATGATGTTGATGATGATGGTGATGATGATGATGGTGATGATGATTATGATGATGGTAAATGATGATGATGATAATAAATATGATAATTTTGATAAACAACAATCATGATAAGACTAATAAAGATGATATTGAGATGGAACAACAATCATGATAAGAATAATAAAGATGATATTGAGATGGAACAACAATCATGATAAGACTAATAAAGATGATATTGAGATGGAACAACAATCATGATAAGACTAATAAAGATGATATTGAGATGGAACAACAATCATGATAAGACTAATAAAGATGATATTGAGATGGAACAACAATCATGATAAGACTAATAAAGATGATATTGAGATGGAACAACAATCATGATAAGAATAATAAAAATTATATTGAGATGGAACAACAAGCATGATAAGAATAATAAAGATGATATTGAGATGGAACAACAAGCATGATAAGAATAATAAAGATGATATTGAGATGGAACAACAATCATGATAAGAATAATAAAGATGATATTGAGATGGAACAACAATCATGATAAGAATAATAAAGATGATATTGAGATGGAACAACAATCATGATAAGACTAATAAAGATGATATTGAGATGGAACAACAATCATGATAAGACTAATAAAGATGATATTGAGATGGAACAACAATCATGATAAGACTAATAAAGATGATATTGAGATGGAACAACAATCATGATAAGACTAATAAAGATGATATTGAGATGGAACAACAATCATGATAAGAATAATAAAAATTATATTGAGATGGAACAACAAGCATGATAAGAATAATAAAGATGATATTGAGATGGAACAACAAGCATGATAAGAATAATAAAGATGATATTGAGATGGAACAACAAGCATGATAAGACTAATAAAGATGATATTGAGATGGAACAACAAGCATGATAAGAATAATAAAGATGATATTGAGATGGGAGGTGATGGATCTTGAATAAGAAAAAAAAAACGTACAGGGTGCTCTTCTTTGACATCAGCTAATATTTCCATTGTATTGTAGATTTGTATGCTTCTAATTAGGGTTTTAAACATTATCTAACTCTATATGTCATTTAATATATGCAAACCCACATGAAAATTTCAAAAGATAATCACCAAAAACCGCCTGCTGCCCAGTCATTTAATATATGCAAACCCACATGAAAATTTCAAAAGATAATCACCAAAAACCACCTGCTGCCCAGTCATTTAATACATGCAAACCCACATGAAATTTTCAAAAGATAATCACCAAAAACCACCTACTGCCCAGTCATTTCATATATGCAAACTCACATGAAATTTTCAAAAGATAATCACCAAAAACCACCTGCTGCCCAGTCATTTAATATATGCAAAACCACATGAAATTTCTAAAGATATCTAGCCCAGAGGGACTGCAGGTAGGACCAAACTGGAGCTGGTGCAACACCCTTTTTTGCTATGGATGACATTTGCAATTAAGTTGGCTCCCTGCAAATTATAAACATGCTAGGCTCAGTAAGGCCCTGACATGTTTTCACATTCAAAATTATTTACTCGGTACATGTCCATTAACGTATTTTTTTATGGTAATATCCGTTCAGAGGCCTGTATATTCAATTACCTATTGTCTTGTGAAGGTTGCAGTGATGGGTCATATAGTGTGAAATGTAAAGAGCTGTGTGGAAATTGTAAAGATGCCAAGTGTGACAGGAATAATGGAACTTGTCTAGGTAAGACATTGGATTTAGTGTCTTAAATAGAGATATTTATGTCCCCCGTTGAAGAAGTGGGGGTATATTGCTTTGCACAAGTCGGTCGGTCAGTCGGATGGTCGGTCTGTCCGTAGACCATTTCGTTTCCGCATGATATCTAGAGAACGCTTTGACCTACAATCATTTAAGTTGAGATGCTGGTTACTTGGGAGGAAAGGAAGACGCGTATTGATTTTGAGGTCAACAGGTCAAAGGTCAAGGTCACAGGGGCTTGTAACATGAAATTTGTTTCCGCACGATATGTAGAGAACGCTTTGACCTTTGATCATTTAAGTTGGTATGCTGGTTACTTGGGAGGAAAAGTAGACACCTGTCAATTTTGAGGTCAACAGGTCAAAGGTCAAGGTCACAGAGGCTTGTATCATGAAAACTGTTTCCTCTGTAGACCATTTCGTTTCCGCATGATATGTAGAATACACTTTGACCTACGATCATCCAAGTTGGTATGCTGGTTACTCGGGAGGAAAGGAAGACGCCTATCAATTTTGAGGTCAACAGGTCAAAGGTCAAGGTCACAGGGGCATGTAACATGAAAACTGTTGTCTCCGTAGACCATTTTGTTTCCACAGGATATCTAGAGATGTTTTGGCCTATTTGATGTTTAAATCAAACAGAAAACAGGTATCGTTATATAACAGACTGTAAAAATAAATCCATAATTATACTGTATCTTTCTTTCAACTTTATATTTACTTTCTAAAGCATCATCTTTAATTTCCTCCCCATGTGTTAATGTGCACATACAATATTTAAAAAATATCTTAACAATTGCACATATTGACGACTTGGCTGCAAGTCGGGGGCATACATGTTTTGCAAGCATCTCTTGTTAGCCACAAGTAACCATTTGGCTTACATGTTTTGCCAAGTCTGTGCAGACCCTGTCATTGATCATGCAAGAGCAGAGACAATTGCAGCTTTATATTGTTTCTACCACTTGAAACCTCTTGGAATAACTTCTATTTAGATATTTGTATTGTGATTATTGTTCTTCTTCCCATTTAAGTTTGCGTAGATGGGTATTATGACACAAAATGTGACAAGCCGTGTGGAAATTGTTTGGGAGGCACGTGTGAAAGACATGATGGCACTTGTTCTGGTACGGCATTTATCTTAGTTCCAAGTAAGATGTGTCTACTGCGATAATTACTGTAATATATATTTTCTTTATGTTATTGTTGTAAACATGTTAAATTTTGTTGTGGTTGGATTTTAGCTCACCTGAGCACAAGGTGCTCGTGGTGAGCTTTTGTGATCGCCTTTTGTCCATCGTGCGTCATCCGTCGTCAACATTTAACTTGTGAACACCCTAGAGGCCACATCTATTGCCCAGTCTTCATGAAACTTTGTCATAACATTCGTCCCAATCATATCTTGGACATTTTTGCAACTGGGTCATGTGGGGTTAAATGGCCGCAAGGGGGCGGGGCAGTTTTCTTATATGGCTTTCAAGAAAACTTTGAAAATCTTCTAGTCTGAAACCGCTTTTTTGATTTCAAATTAATTTCACAGAAATGGTCCTTGGGTGATATTCTACCAAATTCCTTCAAAATATTTTGATTTGTTAAACGTGTCTGCTGGGTTGTGCATCGTTTGTTTTCAACATTTACCTTGTGAACACTCTAAACACAAAATTTATTGCCCAATCTTCATGAAACTTGTGCAGAATATTTGTTCCAATGATATCGTGAACGAGTTTGCAACTTGGTCATGTGGTGTCAAAAACTAGGTCACTTGGTCAATTTGAAGAAAGAGCTTGTGAACACATTTTTTGCCCAATCAACATGAAACTTGCTCAGAACATTTGTTCTTATGATGTCTCGGTCGAGTTCGAAAATGGTTCTGCTGTGTTGAAATCCTTAAGACTTTGTCCAGAGCATAAATTTGCCCAGCATGGATGGATGCAAAAGTGATAAACATTGTGAGACGGCAGGTCATGCGCAAGAACCAGTGCCCTAGGTTTAAGGTCAAGGTCACAATTTAAGGTAAAAGGTCAAATATATGTTCAGAACCTAATATTTCATGCATTGAGGACTTTTCAAATAAGATAGCAGAAATGATTACTAACATGAGAAGGTGGGTTGGGCATAAAAACTAGGTTCTTAGGGCTAAGGTCAAGGTCACACTTGAAGGTAAACTAGAAGAGGTAAATCCATAGACTTCATCCTGATCATAATTTTGTCCAGCATGAAAGGATTTTTTTTTAAAATGGCATTAATGATAAGCATCACGAGACGGTATGTCGCAGGCAAGAACCATATACCTAGGAATAAGGTCAAGGTCAAAATTCATGGTCAGATTTTTGTCCAGAACATAATTTTGTCATCCATAGAGGGATTTTCAAATAAGTTGGCATTAATGATCACCATCATGATGTGGTATGTCACGCCCAATCACCAGGTCCCTAGATCACATTTAAAGGTCAAAGGTTAAATGTTTGCCAAGAGCTTAATATAGTCATGCATGGAGGGATTTTCAAATCAGTTAGCAGAAATGTTTTCACAGGGATAATTACTGTTTACGTTATTAATGCAAAGATGTTCAAAAAATAAAGTTAAATAAAGTTAGTATTGTCAGTGAATATATTAATTATTTTATATCTATTTATTGTTGAGCTTGTTTGTACCAGTACCCGGTGTATGGGTATGTTGTTATTTGCTATTGCTTCACATTTCAGCTTGCACAGATGGGTGGTTTGGCACGAAATGTGACCAGCAGTGCGGACATTGTGAAGGTGGAAAGTGTAACCAGGGTGATGGTACCTGTCCAGGTAATACATTTGTTTTGCCAGAATCGTCTGGGGATTCATCTTAGCAGAATGCGTAGGTTTTAAATGATTTCATTAAAAAATCCAGTAAGGCATTTTTTGAATAATAAATAAATTAATTATCAATCAATAGACAATAGATGGTCAATGATTACTACACTTTCAGCTGCTTAAGTTAATATTAAGACACACTCAAATTGTGTCTTGTAATATTATTAAAAGGCTACTATCCAACAATATTTAGTTTATTTGTGTTTGTTTATTTACTGATTTCGAAACTAATTGTCTAGCTCAAAAATATTGATGACGTAATTGTTCAAGATGTCCACAGCGTTCATTTAAAAACATAATATTTTACGAATGAAGAATATACATGAAAATTTCAATCGTTATTTCTGTGTAAAGATTCAATTAATTGGATATTATTGAAAACACTGTTTGGTTAGTTGTTATGCTAAACAATATTTGCTAAAAGATTAAGTGCCGTGAGATTACAGATGAGCAGGATAGAGCTTTGAACAAGTGGACAGTGTTTTCTTTGATTTTTAAAGAAAGCATTCGAGAAAAATTCATACTGTAACTATGGATATTTTTGTTTGGTGCACTGATTTTAAATGATTCCCTAAAAAGACTACTTTGATGCAGTCCCTGTCTGTATTTCTTTTTATGCCCCCACTTTCAGAGGGTGGCATATAGATTTGCCCATGTCCATCCGTCCAGTCCGTCCATCCCATCTGTTCGTTCATCTGTCGGATTTTTGGGTCTCGAGTAACTCAAAAAGTATATCTGCTAGAGTGATGAAACTATATGCAGCATGTGAACTTGTTCACCTGGGAATAGTAATTGCATAGTGTTTTTTGACCACCAGCGGAATGTGGGGGCACCTGCGACCTTTGAACACATGTCTAGTTTTCTAATACAATATGCTCCCTTTTGCATCGTTATTGTTTTAGGTATAATTGTTACTATTTATCTAACTATAATAAGCACATTTAACAATGATAGTTAAAAGGAAACCGTTGCTATGTTTGTATAGTCTTTTGTAACCTATACTTAAATAGGAATACTTTGGAAATGGCACAATACTGACTTAATGAATGGCATGATACTGACTTAATGAATGGCATGATACTGACTTAATGAATGGCATGATACTGACTTAATGAATGGCATGATACTGACTTAATGGATGGCATGATACTGACTTAATGAATGGCATAATACTGACTTAATGAATGGCATAATACTGACTTAATGAATGGCATAATACTGACTTAATGAATGGCGTGATACTGACTTAATGAATGGCATAATACTGACTTAATGAAGGGCATGATACTGACTTAATGAATGGCACAATACTGACTTAATGAATGGCATGATACTGACAATGAATGGCATAATACTGACTTAATGAATGGCGTGATACTGACTTAATGAATGGCACGATACTGACTTAATGAATGGCACGATACTGACTTAATGAATGGCACAATACTGACTTAATGAATGGCACAATACTGACTTAATGAATGGCATGATACTGACTTAATGAATGGCACAATACTGACTTAATGAATGGCATGATACTGACTTAATGAATGGCACAATACTGACTTAATGAATGGCATGATACTACTTAATGAATGGCATAATACTGACTTAATGAATGGCATGATACTGACAATGAATGGCATAATACTGACTTAATGAATGGCATAATACTGACTTAATGAATGGCATGATACTGACTTAATGAATGGCACAATACTGACTTAATGAATGGCATGATACTGACTTAATGATTGGCATAATACTGACTTAATGAATGGCATGATACTGACAGCAGTATGGTACTTTTTGAATGCCAACAAAATGACTCAAAGGCACATGATTGCAAAAGTTCTCAATTTCAAACCTTGTCTTAACCTTGTCTTAACCAAAAATATTAACCAGTGCAATTTAAAGCTGATATTTAACAACCAATTTCATTGGCCAATCTTTTAAGTGAAGAGCATGTTTGAAATTGAGAACTTGTGCAGTTGTGGAGCCAAATCAACAAACACTATATTGAAACTTTCTTTCTAAAAACAAACATTCCATCTCATATATTTCTTTCAGGGCTTTGTGCTGATGGGTGGTATGGTACAATATGTGCAATTCCATGCTCCCAGTTTTGTGTGGGTGGATGTAGGCAAGCTGACGGGACTTGCAACCAATGCCCTCCACGACGTTCTGGTCCACAGTGTGAGCTCTGTACACAGTGTAAGGACAATGAATGTAACTTTGATGGCACATGTAAAATAGCGTGTGCTGACCCCACAGTACACGGCGATGACTGCAATATAGCATGCAGTGGCACAATTACAGGATGCATCGAGTGTCAGTCTGTTACTGGTTTTACATCATGCACAAAGTGTCTTGTGGGAAAATATTTAGACAAGTGTTTGGATTGTCCGTCAAACTGTGTTGAATGTGTGAGCGAAAATAACTGTACAGCTTGTAAACCTGGCTTTTCAGGACTAGACTGTTCTAATCTTTGTTCCAAACCAAACTGTGTGGAATGTCATCCCAATGGAAAATGTAAATCATGTTATCGCGGTTTCTTCGTGTCTGGGGGAAGCTGTGCTAGTTGTAGCGCATTTAGTAACTTCTGTCTGGCTTGCACAGGCCCATTTGATTGTGAGGAATGCATGCCTGGATACTACCTAGCAAATGGTGGATGTAAGAAATGCCCTGGAAACTGTCTAGAATGCAGTTCAGAACAACTCTGCACAACATGTGAAGCAGGCTGGCAGGGTGTGACATGTAAGTGCGGGCAGAATTGTAAACAGGACGGCACAATGCCAGTATCTGACTGGTGTTCACAAGGAAACGGCACATGTCTGAAAGGTTGTGCTCCTGGAAAGTACACCAGCGACTGCCAGAAAGATTGTCCACCATTGGACAGTACTTGTCTTGTTTGTGATCAGAATGACGGCAACTGCTTTGAGTGCATTCCAGGAAGATACGGCAAGTATGGGTTACAGTTCAACAGCTCCTGTAGCGAGACATGTGGTCATTGTGCTGACAGTAAGTGTAGG
This sequence comes from Congeria kusceri, assembly GCA_027627225.1. Classification (NCBI taxonomy): domain Eukaryota; kingdom Metazoa; phylum Mollusca; class Bivalvia; order Myida; family Dreissenidae; genus Congeria; species Congeria kusceri. The sequence goes on from CM051032.1 coordinate 63,137,503, forward strand.
GTAGACGATGGAGCATGTGACGGACCATGCCTGTCTGGTTACCATGGTGCCGGGTGTACTCAAACGTGTAGTGCAACATGCAGAAATGGATCTTGTGAAATAAATTCAGGAAAGTGTCAAATGGGATGTCAAATGGGATTTTATGGTGACCAGTGTGACAAGGAATGTAATGCAAATTGTAAGTTAGAACAAACCAGTTGTACACAAGATTATGGATTTTGTGACAGCTGTAATGTGGGTTTCTATGGCAACCAATGCGACAAGAAATGTAACATTAATTGTAAGTTAGGGAATACAAGTTGTAGACAATACGATGGATATTGTGAAAGTTGTAATACAGGATTCTTTGGCCACAACTGTTCCAGTGAATGTAAAAACTGTATGGGTTCATGCCAGAAGGCAGACGGAAGGTGTGATGAGTGTGCTATCGGTTACCATGGTAACAATTGCACATATAAATGCCCCGACAACTGTTTGAACAAATGCTATAGAGAGACAGGGCACTGCCTCGTATGTCTGAAAATGTTCTATGGCAGTTCATGCGAGAATCATTGTCCAGACAACTGTGGGGAGATGGGAGTGCAGCAGAACTTGTGTAACAAGAATACAGGGTATTGTCAGCAGTGTAAGCCAGGTTACTATGGCAACACATGCGAGTACAAATGCTCCGATCAGTGTGGCCTACATTTTACTGGACAGGTTACTTGTGAACAATCTGATGGACAATGCTTTAACTGCCCGGTTGGAAGTTATGGAATGTTCTGTGGATTGCCTTGCATAGGTAAGACAGTAAATGTTTTTGTGCTTTTACATTATGTTTAGCAAATATTTTGAATGCCTTTTTAGGTTGACTAACAGTATTGTCATGTTTTCCTTCATTATTCGATGTTCTCCAGAATTATACTGTAAAGATAAGACTTGAAACATCTTTACATATGCGTTCATTTTCTACATTAATAATTAAGCTTATTGATATTTCTGAATGTGAAATAAATGTATTAAAATTTGTCTTTAGGGTCAAGGTTACAATTTGACCCTTATTGGGTCATTTTTGTACATTCTGTTATGTTGTTAGTGATAATATTGCTGATTGTAAAAATGTTTTTTTTTGGTTATTTCCCAGATTCAAAACGTAAAAGATTGATGACTTGCACTGAAAACAATATCCTGAATGAAATAAAGAATACAAGCAGTTTCACTGTATATATTGTATTTACTTTAAAGGAAAGTGTGTCAATCCCTCCAACCCACATAAAGTTGGAGAGTGCCACCAGGAGTCCTCAGAATGCATACACGGCTGCCAGCATGGTTACCATAGCAACATGTGCAACATGTCATGTAACAAGGGCTGCAGGGACCAGCAGTGTGACATCGACACTGCCCTGTGTCTGAACGGCTGTGAAGAGGGTTTCAAGGGAGAATACTGCGCTGAAGGTATTGTTATTTCAGTGATTTTTTCACAGCTATGTGATGCATCTGGCTCTCATCAAAAATTTGAGTTTCACGTCGTAAAATCTTGAAGTTAGGAAAAAATAATTGAAGCAAAAAATTTAATTCATGAATTACTTAAACTAGTGTTATATTTTTTTTAAAGACGTTCGCAACAATTTCCTTCAAATTTTTTCCGACAGATTTTCTTAAAACTTGGCACAAACATGCATCAATGTATCCTAGAACTACAACAGTCTTAAAAAATAGGGATCACCGGCCTTTTTCCGGAAATATTGGGTTTTGAATACGGTACCTGCCGAATTCCCTTTTTCAGTTTGGATTTTTTTCAATGTTTTAAGCATATAGGATAGTTATTTTTCAAACAAGGTTATGGTTTTTTCAATTGATATGTTTGTACATGCTTTGTTTGGCAATATACATGTGTATGTTGATAATAAAAACGTTTTACCTACATTTACTGCTTAAATAATGAATTTGACTGGACATTTAATTGTCGAATGGGAACTAATAATGCTTTCTGAAACTTCATTTTTATCAAATGCATATTTTGTTCCAAACGACAGGTTTTCTTAAAATTTCGCACAGACATGCACCAATGTTTACTTACACCAAAACATTAATAAAAAGAATGGCTCACCGAAATTGCTTGGAAAATATTCGATTTCATATAGGGTACCTGTGTAGCCTTTTTCCTGTTTCGTTTTAACATATATAAACAACGTATCAATAGAATGAAGATATTTAATCGATCATTTCTGAACTAAATTTGTTTGGAAATACATTGTATAGTATGTTTCTGATTATTATATATGCTTTATGAGCTTTTACTATTAAAAATATTTTTTTTGAATGGCCATTTGAGATTAAATTAGTATATTGTAACCTATATACAATAAAGAAAAAATGAAGCAAAAGGAGAAATTAACCCGATTTTTTTTGTCTTTAACTTGGTATTTTAGTGGTGTTTATTCATAACCATATAAGTCATTGCATGATTTACCACTCAGATTCATATTTCCTATGTATTTTGTGTTATTTCACTTCAGATTTGGGATTTTTGTTTCATTTTAATTGGGAAAACTCAACCATTTTGGGCATTGGGAATGGGTCCTTTAACCTTATTCTGTTAAATAAGGAAAAAATCCATGTATTTGTTTTTGCCAGCATAATTCAATGACTAAAAGCGTACACCAGGCATGTGACAGTATAAATTAATTACAGATAATTCATTTGACATGTTCAGACTATAGTGGTTTTATGTTGAAACAGAAAATACCATAAATAGGAAAATTAGCCTGTGAGGGCTGCACAGGCTGATCCAGGATGACACTTTACGCACATGCATTAAGCCCCATTTTCCCACAACATGCCTCATTTGTTGGCTTTAATTGGCACTGTAAAATGTTGTATATTTATTTGGTTTAAAGTTTTGCATGATTAACATAGTATTTTTATTTGTCAAACCCACTTACATAAACAGAGATCCTAAATGAATAATTATAATTTTCTCTGAGAGTGTAAAAAAATCTGAGCCATTACCTTCAGCAAGAGGTTCCTGTTTAAGGGCAAAGCAGTAATCTTACCTTTATAACACAAATCAAGTCATTGTTCATGTTTTAAACTATGATGTTTACAACATTTTATGTAATTTACACCATCCTTTCTAGCAGTACTGGCCATAA